>JAYGXS010000003.1:77220254-77277688 GCA_036362985.1 Ligula intestinalis
AAAAGACTGTGAGGCGTGTACAAACACCAACCTCCGACGATGCAAGCCTGTACGCTTTCGAAACGTCATGATATTATACCCATTATTCCCGAGATCGCCTCATCTTCTCATAGTTCCTGCGAAATGAACTATGTAGGGGAAACGGGCAAGCGATTGCAGACACGTATGACCGAGCATGAGGGAGCGGTGCGCAGACAGGAAGAACGCTCTCTAGTGGCAGAACATTGTGCAGCCACTGGGCACAAGTTCGCTTTCAAAGACGCTGAGATCATAGGGCGTGGAAGCGACCAAACGATCAGGGAGACGCTCGAAGCCTGGCATACCACAAGTAGCTCCATTAATCGGTGTGTGACGCTACCATTTGCCTACCAAAGTCTACGGGAAAAGCACAGGAAGCAGAACCACAGGCAGGAACGCCGACCAGACGCACCAGCCGACAGCACAAACGAGGGCCTAGGACCACCCGACGCAAACACGAATGGGGGACAAGCTGTTTCGACCACAATCCTGCGAGATGGCCAACAGGATGGGAACGCGGGTGAACACGAGCCCACGCCGATAAAAGACGACGGTGACTTTGATTGCCGGGTCGCTAGCAACCGAGAGGTCAACGCGAACATGGCAACCGCAATTTGCACCTCAAGGGGAAGGTGTGAACGCGACATGACGTCGGCCGGGCCCAACCTACGAACGATGCGCACCCGATCAATGGCAATTATCCCGCCAACGCCACCACCCCCGGATAAGACGAGCCCGCAGCCGCATGACAACAGGCATCCCCATGCCTAGCTGAATTTTACCTATAAATACTGTGATTGTTCGTGCATTTACCACCTTTGATAATGGAAGCTTGTCTGATTCCGAAACGTCAGGACATTAAATCCTTGGTTCCTGTGATCGCCTTGTCTTCTCATATATATATATATATATATATATCACACAGATTATGAAGGTCATGAGCTTCAGCTTAAGCCTTTGGTACTGATATGGTTTTAAATTGACAAATCACATTCTGTTTGCTTTTAGTCCCATAAACATATACATGCTGTACAGTAATTTATTGCAAAACATTCCCCCATATAGGAGTGCGCAGATTGGTATGTTCAACAAGTAAGCTTTCATTTTTGCTTTTATACAATTTGCAAAATTGTGTGGGTGCTCTCGTTTTTTCAAAAGGATATGTGCTTTGTTTCCGCACTAAAGAAAGCAGTAATGTACAACATAGATGGGGCGATGCTCGAAAATCAAACAAATTCTGCCCACGCGCAGTACTCACTGTATCCCACTTATTTCACAGATTGCCAGCATTCATTGTTTTTTTTAGTTCAAATTTCCTAGATTGCAGATGAGGTGACGTGGAGACGCAATCCATTGTAATTGTACACTGGATGATTTGTTTCTATATGACCATCAAAAGGGGCTTAGCAGAGGTCTTCAAAATTGCATAATATATTGGATAAACAATGAGGAATGTCTGTGACATAAGTAAATAATACCTATTAAAAAATAAGAAGGGCAAAAGCAGCTGACTGGAAATTACGGTTAAAATTTCGAAACGTGCATTGCAACTATAGCACAGTTTTGAGAACCTACGTATAAAAAAGGCATCGAACGCGCGCAGTCACGCTTTTTGTAGAGCATTAGAATCTAAATTTTATTGGTGACTGAAGTCCGTTCCCCTCCTTGATCTTTACGAAGCAGATGAATGCCTTCGTCTGAGAATAACATAAGCTTATTTCGTACTTCACAAGGAGCAGGTGAAACATATGTTTACAGCAGAAACCTTGCATTCGTCCTGTTTTTACTTTTCCATAAAGGTGAATTATTATTATCAATAAACTAATGAAAATGCATTATTTACGCATTTGTTGAAATTTTTTCTCCGATGCCCCATCACGGAGGCGATACAGGTCAACCAATAGAGCATATGTGCTGTTTGATATTTTCTGATCACCGACGTTGCACTGATAATCGAACGGCCATTGCTCGTCAGCACGCTGACAGGTCCTGATTTACGTAGACCTGCGAAAGTGCATCAAACCCCTGTCGTGGAACGTAGGATGGCCATAAGCCAAATATATATATGCTCCTAGTTATGCTAACTACGACGAGGCTTATTGCGCTGTAGGGACTCCGATATTATAAATGCTACCTTGATTTCCTGAGAAACGTTTCGATTCACAAGCAGCCGTATAATTGCTTGATAATAGATCATTAACATGCAGTTCAAACTTTTTATGTTCTATCCTACTAAACGCAAAATTCTCAAACCGTTAGGTCACCGATGACTTTTGGAAGAGGAGACGAGTAAGTTGTCTATCGCTGTTTTTAGCAACAAGCCGCGTTTCGTGGACGCATTTATACTTCCACGTTTTTAAAAGATGACTGTCATGCACGGTGGCTGTTTTTGATATGGAAAAATAATTTGGCTAGGTCCTTCTAACTCGCGTGTTAAGGACCTGTGCAGCCATTTAAGAGCACTCTATGAAAATCAAAAGGACACTGCAATTTCAAATGTAAATGTCCGCGGAAAAAACTACATAATGCCTACTCGAAAGGAGAGATAATGGTCTCATACTGTCTCTATAACTGGGTTAATACAATAGAAGTATGCAATGCCTATTTATTACAGTTAAACTATTCGTTAAGTAATTTATATTAGCTTTGTATTGCCGATCATAGACTCCTAACTTTGTCCACCTATAAACACAGGGAGTGCGTGCAATTGCCTCAACACAGGGCTATTTTGCCGTATTTCCTAATTAGTAGCGGGAAAGTCATTGCACTTGTTGTTAAATCTCGTTTGCTTACTGCATCGGTTCAACTGCCACTGATTTGAAAAGGCATCTTCGAAAGCAATTAAAATCAGTCATTTGTAGTATGAAGGCCAAATGGGAAGGTGTTTGCTCGTTGCTGAGTTTTATTGCGCAGTGCGGAGTCTCATATTCTAAATGTAACTTTTTCTTTGTAAGAAAGGTTCTGATTGGCAAAGCAAACTATAATAGTTTAAAGTCAGATAAAACACCTGAATTGGACCATTTTTGCAGCCTAACATGTTTTATGCCACACACAATTCCATCTTACAGGCCGAAAGCGCTCACGTTAGTTTTTAATTTTCGTTTTTCTATAAAAAACTGTTCATTGCCTGGCTATTTGTATAATTCCAATGTTTTCTTGAATATGCTTGCTATATTTTACCCACTGAGACAAAACTAAATGCAGCATGTAGACAGGGGGCGCTTTTGATAAAAAAAACATTAATTTGCCGATTGCGCCGAAACACTTTGAAAAACTCTGAGTCGGCGTGTAGTCGTCATTCATTGATTTCCTTCATTCCACGTAAAATATGCAAGCTTACGTATTGCATGCCGTACAAATATACAATTATTGCAGATTTTTTCATGGAATATTCTGCTGCCATCTGACGAGCAAATGGATGCCGTTGAGCAGTCTTGGGATTATTACGGAATGCATTCATAATGCCTATTACAAAAGTGAGATTGGAAGTTGAAAATGACTACACATTTTCCTTTCTCAAAACTCCATAAAAATGAAATCCTCCACAAATATAAGTGATTAGGTCTGATTAAATTATTGTATTGATTTTGGAAACTGCAGGACCGTTTGGAGATTACTAAAGCAGAATCCAAAGATTTTGATCGCTTTTACGCTTTTTACGCTGCTTTGTATTGCGCAATTAATAGCGTGTTAATATCAGCACAATATTTACTTGTTAAGAAACACAGCGGTTTTACTAAGCCATTATGCATAAGATACCAACTGAAACATTTTCATTCTAACCGATTCATAGTATTATTTAAAAATAACTGCAGCAATCTACATATTCTAGGAGGGACCTGACTGCGATCATGGCGTAGAAGTAAGTTGTTTAAGTCTTTTTTTTATCTGCACCTTGTGTTCTTGTGCTCTTGAAGTGTGCTACCTTGCCTATCAGATGTCATACAGACAAAATGCTTGTTTTCATTCATGGAAGGCTTTACTACCATATTTTCACCGGACAGACGTTTGTGGGCAGCTTTGAAAAATTAGCAGTACGTTTGGTTAAAGTCTGTGAATATCTGCGGAACAACTACCCAAAACCTATTACAAAAACGAGATTTATAACTAAGACGAGCTGTACAGTTAAGTTAATCAAAAATAAATATGCCATGTTTTCTACGCAGGGTTTCACCCAATACCGAATAAATGACAGGCGCTTAACGTATAATTACGCAAATTTGTTAGGTTTTGGCATTAAATCTGCAGCTACGGAGCTCGCATTTTGCCTCAATGCTTTTTAGCAGATGTTGTTTTATTTCACTCAAACATTTAACGTTGTTGGATACAAGCCACCCAATAGGAAGTTCTTTGGCTGTTTAACAACGGAAATATGAGATTGTTCTTTAAAAAGGCGTGCACGCTGTCATCCCTGGAGTATGTAGCATGCGGTTCAAATTTTGAGGAAAATGAAATAACCAGAAATATTTTCGGATAACAAGCTTGTGTTTTTATCCATTGATATGTTCCGCACAACAGTGAATTAACAACGTCATCAGATAATTACGAATCATTTGGCCTCAGCAATTCTTCAAAACCCTTTACCGATATATACATTCGGAGAAAATATAGTCACAGCTATCTTAGTGCTATTGACACTTCCATGTTAAGTGTCAGGGCATTGGTAATTAAACAGTCAATGCCCTTGTTGTTCAATGCAGTCACCAGCGCTGCAATAGTAATCGCTTAAGAAAAGTATGGTATTGATCAACTGAAGATCCCTCGTGGATATTACGTAGACTATAAGCGGAAGGTAATTACTCCTTCATAGGATTTAGCGCTGTGTTATATTGTGCATTGCAAAGCATGATAACATAAATGTAACTTGTGATTTTTGAGAAACGTTCCGGTTGGTTGCCATAGAACCGTATCTGAGCCACTCTTCTTCAAAAGTGCAAGCAGTCCAGCTTAATTTACCCAACAACTTACATTGTATAGGAGGCCATAATGTTCGACAGCCATGTAAGTTATACATTAAAATTTTCAATGTCCACTTCTCATTGCACATAGGTAAGGATATATTTCTGATGTTTTTAAATGAAGCCTCTTTCTTTCAAAACCTCAAGGAAAAAGGAATACAATTCAATAATGTGGTGGCTTTCCATATTACATAACAATGTGTGGTTTGAGGCATCCCCTGCTAAATTTCTCTGACCCGGCGGAATATTTAGCTCCCATCGCTTTTCTTTATTCCAAGTTAAATGTGCTTGGTGTCTTAATAGATGTCCTGCAGATATGAAAAGACTGTTGTCATCCAAAGTAGGATAGACTGCAATATAACTATCAATGCTCATGAATTACCATTGCATTAAATAAGCGCCATGGAATTTCTGTGAAATAACTATGTAATGACATATTCAAAAGTGAGATGTAAAACTGCGAGCACCTGGATTAATATAGCCAATGAACTAGAAATACGTCTTCCTCATTTTGCACGTTTTTGGCAAAATTCATACAAACGGAATCCCGTAAATCTTTTGAAATATGCTTTGAATAATGCGTGCTTCTAAAGTATGGAACTGCGAGACAGTTGGCTCCCAGTGTACTACGGAGGTATTTCGATGAGCCAACCATAGCTTACTCATTTAAGGCAGTTGTGCACGTCTATGCCTAACGGTCGCCCTGTAGGGACTTCCGTAAGCAGTTTGGCTTCGAAAATGTGAGGAAAATCTTAACAAGGGAATACGTGCTCAATATCACTATCGGTATATTTGTTGGATATGTTGGCGGATGACTTTTGAGTTCCCTACTTGTGCATGTGTGCCATGAAAGCAGGAGAAATAGTATCTCAATTTGCTCCTGAGACCAGTTAACCTAAGCTATGCGGAAATGCACAGTTTTTTTCACAAAGAGCAGAGAGTCAAAAAAAACTGTTTGGGCGTTTTTAGCAGGACATCTGATGGGAGCGGCGTTTTGAAAAAAATTCGCTCCTGGGGAGAGGTCCAACGCAGAGGGGATCATTGCATAGATCACTAGGATCATCACCAAGTGCGGAAGGTATTGACTGATTCCCCCTTGCGGATTTTAGTTTATTCTGACAGGGTTCTAGAAACGAGAATATGCGTCCAAATAGTCGACATTTCGCTGCAAATTGGGCTAAGAGAAGGTTTGTAGCCAGCCTGGTTCGGCTGATGCTATCGCAGACGCGGTCATCGCAGTATGCAGTAGCCAAGTAAGCAGGAACTCGGATTCCTTCGCATGCGATTATTGATTCAAGAGTATAGGCCAAATGGCTTCATATGCAAATTGGTATGCGAAACTGTTACTAAAATGTAGCTAGCAGCATTAATGATAGATCCCTTTTTGCAGAAAGTAGACGATTTGATTAAATTTTAATCCACCTTACCCTTGATTAGTAACCGTTGTTGGATTAGGGGTTCCCGCCAGAGTCCAAAATGGGTGCAGTTGGGAGATGGAGAAAAGCCGCGACCTCAGCCAAATTGAGCCAAAGGTCCTCAAGGGTGATTTAGGTGCCTGGCCGGGAACTACAGGTGAAGAAAATATGGCAGTCATGGGGCAAGATGCCGCATTCGGGACAGCAGTCGTGTATGGATGGGTTGATCCGATATTGGTAATGGCAAAGCAGCATGCAGTAGCTGCTGCGAAGCCAGGGTACAGCGAGCTACCCTTGCGAACTTTCGTTCCAAGGCGGCAATCAGAGGTGGATAGCCACCCAGAAGGACGGGGGGTGGTAGCTAGATTTTGCATCCACAACGGCTCTCTAGTGAAGGCACTGGTAGCCTGTCTTGATGGCGAAGCCATCTACGGGTAGATGTGAGAGAGACGAGGTGAGATCTGCTCGGATAGACGACCGAACTTTGCGGCTAGGCTCAGGAGCGCTGCAAAGATGGTGGTTCGGATGTACAGGTTGTGAACAGGTCCACCAGATCTGCTGGCACAGGAGTTTGTTGTGCTGGGCGACCGGCAGGACGGAAGCGTCTGCATGAATGTGATCGATGGGCGACATTTTATAACAGCCCGTGATCGTGCAGAGGGCACCGTTCTGTGCTGACTGAAGGCGATGGAGGATGAAGGAGCTGATTGTGGGAGACCAGATTGATGCCGCATAAATGAGATGCGGCTTGGCCATTGCATTGGATGTGGTCGTCAGCAACTCTTTCGCGCAGCCCCAGGAAGTGCCCGCGAGAGCCTTGAGGACCTTGGTGCACCTGCTCACTTTGCTTGCGACATCCCTCGCACGGTCTGCGAACGTGAAGAGCAGATCTAAACGGACGCCGAGGAGCTTGGGCTTTCGGACCAGCAGTAAAGCCTCACCGTTGACGATGATATCCAGGTGTTGATTGAACTCCTTCGGATCCAGCGTGAAAACAGTGACGGACGACTTGGCAGCCGAGATCGACATCCCTCGCTGAGTGAGGTAGTCCACAATGTTAGGCATGAATTCCGAGAGGACCTGTGCAGCCTGATCAATGTTGTGATGCTGGCAGAAGATGGTGACATCATCCGCGTATGATACCACTTTGGCGGTTGCTGGAGGGAGTAGGCGTTCCTGCATGTAAATGTTAAATAACGTCGTGATGAGCACAGAGCCTTGAGGAACACTGCAGGTCTGCTTACGGGGCATGGAGAGAGTACCGCGGAAAAGGACGCGATCGTGGCGGCCACGGATGTAAGCCGCCAACCAACGCACCAGGCCAGTCGGGACGTTCAGTGTGACCAAGTCCTACAGGAGCTGATCGGGTCTGACACATTCAAAGGCTCGTGACGGGTAAATTGAGACGGCTACGGTCCGCAAACCTTGATCACCAAGACCGGCAGCGACCACAAACGGGAACGTTGGCAAGAAATAGTTACAGGTTGTAATTACTGCAGCAACTCAGCTGCCACCTGGAAACTTTACGCAATCTGACCAAGTACCAGCCTGACGCGCCTTACCAGTCCATTAGCTTCGGGGAGGACATCTTTCTCTCGAACAAAGGTCAGATTGCCCTGAAGGTAAACAAACTGTTCTCGCCCAGTCTCAAAAGCCAGCGCTCCCTTCTTCGTGTCCTCCATAAGGGCCCGCCTCCGGGCACCTCCTTCACGGCCGATGCTATCCTCACCGCAGTCAAGAAAACAAAAGACTAGAAAGCCCTAGGACCAGATGGCCTTGATCCTATCCAATTGTGTCACATCGGCCTTAAGGTGGCTGCCTACGTGGCTGTCATGTTCACCATTTCGCTGGCTAGTTTAATCATCCCCGATTGCTGGCGCCATTCCTTCATCGCACTGGTTAAAGCTGGAAAGGTCCCCAGTGTAGCGACCTCCTATCACCCAATCGCCCTCCTCAGTCCACTGGCGAAGATTTTGTAACGACTTCTCCATCCAAATCTGAAATCTTCTGCGGATCTGTCTAGCCACCAACACGGTTTCAGGTCGAGTCGTAGCACAAAAACGGCGCTTTTGGAGCTCTGCGATGCCATCCTTGAGGGCTTCAATGAACTCCACCCACCTCAGAGTAAAACGTTATGGTATAAAACCAATTATAATAAAAAGGTGAAATCAGTATTTTAGTTTGAAATGGTCGACGGCGGTCACTTCATATTGAAGCGCGCACTGCAATATCGGTCCAACTTTCGCTTAAAACCTGAAGACTTTCCGACCTAAGGAATTCCATATAAAGAGTATTCAATGCTTCGGTCACTCCTCTGGAGACTGTGGGCCCTGTTGAAAGTCTTTGGACCTTTAAGAGTGTGTTGGTATTTGTTTGCCGCTCAGCGTCTCCAGGCTGTGATAGCGGACTCTAGTTGCGGCCGCACGAAGGTACCAAAGAAATTGCTGAAGCAGTCGTCATTGAAGGCAGCAAAAGCTCGTTTCATGAGTTGCAGAACCAAAATCACAGACTTGGCTATCACAGCGCAATGCAGAGAGGGTTAAACCGTGTGTGTGACCCAGACTCCCAAGTCCTAATGAGTTTTTTTAAATTTTTTAAAGTTGTATGTAGGGTAGTCGGTTAACCGTATGGCTTGAATAAATGATTCTACCTACTGAAATGCTGTCGCACTTGCTCTCATTGAAAAGAAATGGCCGGTCACTCGACCAATTTTGGTAACAATTACAATTTGTCTGCAAGTTTTCTTCGTCAGCCGCAGTTCGATTTACGCTCCAAAGTTTGATATCGTCGGCGAACATGGCAATATCGCAATCAGGTTCACTGACGCAAATATTGATGTAGACGGTAAATAACTTAAAGTCGAGAACGGAGCCTTGAGGAACACGACTGTCACTTGCAAGTTTGACCGACTGTTTTCTGCTAATATGGACTGATCACCCTTCAGATATTAAGCACATTCAATATTGTGCGGAACGATGATATAGTTGGCTGGTTTACTAATTTCTATGAAGACTATTACTCGTATTTTGGTAGCTAAAAACTTCTGTTCACATTGTTTGTACCTTCTGTACAACGGTGAATTTATTTCCTCCTCAAACGACTACAAACGATCAGACCCGGGTATTTTTGATACGCATTCACGGATAACTCATTTATGAGAAAATGCACGTTTACTCGCAGATAATGCAGGTTGCATGATATTTCCACGTTCAGCAGCAATTAGTTGACAGTTAACCGTTGATTAACCTTGTTGTCCAATGGCATCTGCATTTTTCAGTGGCATAGCTTCAATCGCTTAGTAGTGACATGCTTTGGGAAAATTGTACCCCTATCTTGGATATTATACATAGCTGTAGGTAAAAACTTATTTTTTTCCTTTGTAACAAAATTTTATATTGCGGAATAAAACTAGAATTGCTTAAAGCATAATGTACCGAAAACAGTCTTAACATTTAATCATCTGAAATTTCGTTTAGACGAAAAAGATTATCCCTCCCAAAAAAGTAAGTTGGTTTGTCTTATTTTGTATGTAACTTAGTTCGTCAATGCGCATGGTTTCAAATCTTACGTTTTATTTGATACCACTGGTACGTGTTCACCACTTACAGGGACCAACATTGCACACTATGGACTGAGGCCACGTTTACTCTTAAATGCCCCTGAGCCAGCGTATAGTCAGTATGGATCACTTTCCTTGCTTTTACTTAAAATATGGTATCTTGCGGATGAGATACCATGCAGAAATACAGTAGTAACTATCATTGATTGAAGGATTTGGTGTCCGACTCCCACCAGATGAGCACTTAAGAGTGGTTTTAACATATAATAAATATTTTGGGATTAAAATAAGGAATGTATGTAGAACTATGTAAATAAAATCGTAATACGGCATGCTATTATGTAGTTTCAAAAAACTGCAAGCAAAAGGAATCAGGTACGACTTTTAGCGTGCACCAGTCTTAGTATGCGGTAGTATGGTGATTGACTTGCCTTCATTTTCAAACATGGATTAACCCACAAAGTATCTATACTCTTAGTATTCAAAAATGGAGAACACATTGGATTAAAGACTATGCACTTCGGCAGAATAACTTCATTATGCCTACTCTGAAAGCGAGAATCGTGACTAAAATGGACTACATAATTAAATTAGTACAATATAAGTATGCAAGACTTATTACATAGGGCTTTCTAAAACTTCAAAAAATGGAATGTAGTCTGCATTAGATTTAAATACTTAATTTTGAAAATTTTGACCATCAATTCATATTTTAACTCCGAATTGCAAGACGGAGCTCTTTAAATGTGGGTTAACTACGTAGGTCTTACTCACTGGAAGTAATGCTATAATTCCTTGGTTAAGGGACGTGCATTAGGGACATCTATTAGCAAATATGCTTCTTTATAAGTGGTACGGAATGTGACGCCTCAAATCTATAGCACAAATTTAAAGTTACGTGGAATGGTGGGAACGTCGTTTATTTTCCTAATCACGTACGCAGCGGTTACCAGTATTTTGATAGCAGCAAGCTTATTTTGTCTGGTCTAAGCGTTCTGTGCATATCTAAATAAATATCCTTGTCCAAATATGATGAATTCTCTGCTCTGTAAATTAATAGGAATTCTTTCATTGTTACCGCAATTTGCACAGAACTCGAATTAACCTACTGTGCGTATGCATTACGTATGATACCTGCATGCTAAGCGGCATCACCCTGACAATCTAAAGACACCTGCCATTGTGGTGGAAGGACGTCTGGGTGTCCCAGCAGCCATCGCTTCACAAAAGCATAATATTGAGCAATTGATATTCTGTGGTGGACAATAGTTATGCATGATCCGAAAGTATTAATACTTTAAACGGTTTTAACGCTGCCATTTATTGTGCAGCACATAACATTCGAACATCAGTGTAATATTTACATTTTAAGGAACGTCGCGGTAACTGTTGAACTGTATAACTGCCTGAAGACAACTAAATCCCTTTCATTTAGCACCTTCAATAATCTGACATAATTAACCGCAACAAACTACATTTTACTAGGGGAAACCTATCTGCTATTACGACGAATATGTAAGTTGTTTATTCTTATTTTTAAATCTATAATTTTTAAAAGTGGCATTTGTATTTTAACCATGTTTGCTACAGTATTTGAAATATGTTTGCCCCACTGAGGGAGAACAACTCTACACGCTTCTTTCGGGGAACGCTTTGTCAGAAACGTTTCTTTTGTAATACAAAAGTACACTTGCTTCAAGCGAGATTAAATATGTGCATGCAAACGCTTTCGTCATCTAGTATAAAGTACGGCAAAAATATTTTTGTAGGGCAACATGACCACTAACCGTTACCAAGAAGTAAGTAAATCAGTTTTTTTGTTTGCAACTTTTCCTATTGTGTTGGTATGGCTATACTTCCTACATGTATAACAATATGGCTTATCTGTAACAAAAATTGGAAGCAATCTGCAATGGACCATATTGGCAAGGGCCGCTGGCCACTCGCGGCGAAAAACCTTCAAAATACCACTGGGTCGATGGATAGTCAAGTTCCATAATTTTCTTTTATTTCACTTAAAACGTGCTATCTCGCAGATCAGATGCCGTGCAGACATGCAATAAGGATTATCATATAGGGAAAGATTTACTGTCATATGACCACTAGGCAGAAATGTATGTGCAGTATTCCACACTGAACGGTAAATTGTATTGAAAAGTATGGATAGTTGCGAATTCACTATATAATGCCTATTCGAAAAACGGCAGATATGGCTGACCTCAACTGTACAATTTTTTCAATAAAAAATAAACATGCAATACTTGCTTGAGAAAATTTCGCAAAACTTCTGACAAGCTAAATCCTCCCCGCGTTCAGTCAAGCGTGTCCTTTAAACATTGTTAGTACATTTTGCAAATGCGAGGTCACTTGTTCGTTCAACTACCCAAATATATTTTCGCCAATAATGACACACGTTTTTAGATAGCGGTGCCCAATAGGGACTGCCATTGCATTTTGCCAACGATAATTCGGCATTATTTAAAAAAAACGTGTTGGTATAATCCCTGGAGTTTGCAGCACACATTTCGCTTTCTGAGGAAGACCAGACGGTCAGATATATTTTGTTACCAGCAAGCGTGCGCTTGTCCCTGAGCACTTCTTAAAACGCTTTATAAACGTATGGTAAAAAGCAATTGCAAATTTATAGTGGCCATTATGTAAGCCATAAGACAAAGGTGTTTGTTCCTTTCTATGCGTACTATGCTGAGGATTAATTCTTGGTTTGTAAAGTTACAATCTGAATATAGTTTTCCTTTAAGAAAATCTGTCTGATCGTTTAAGCATTTTTTGATTGTTGACAATGAGATAAATCACCCACGTTCAAACTTTTAAAACGCAAAACATAACATCTCATAGCTGACCTGGAAGGATATTTTTGAAAAAAAGGTAAATATCTCGTTTTAAATTTTCATTAACTCTGCGCCATTGCAACCATATATTTTCTATAATGGTTCTCCATAGTTTGCTCTTCTCAAAATAAGCAGCAGTGCAATTTATTGATAAGGTTCGTTTGTGCCATTAAAGGAAAATTCCCGTTAGCGATTTAGCTTATTTAATGCCTCTGAATCGGCGTGTAGTCAGCTGACGTCATTTTCCCTTCTGCACTTAAAATTTACTAGCTGGCATAGTTGATGCTTTATGGAATAAAAATAATGTTGAAAATTAATGAGAAACTGTGGTACCACTTGAAAGGCAGATAAAAGATAAGGGTCTGTTTTCAAAAACTGCGGATAAATTTGATTTAAGATTATACATTCCCTTATAAGTATCTAATTTTTTTTAAAAATTACCATGTGTTACTGACATTGACCGGATTTTTCGGCTCAAGAAGTAGAAGTATCTCATGCTTGATGCATCTTGTCTCACAAAACTCAATACAAACGAAATCCTGTAAAAATTAAGTCACATATTTTCCTTAGCTTTTGCTAATAAACTCTACTAATTCGAAAGGATTTCCTCGCAATTTGCCTTCAAACCTTTTGAAAGTTGCTGTGGAATTTTCCGCAACCATCCAAAACGTATTTACTGAAAGCAAGGGTCGACGACCATGCGTAATGGCCATCTAATAAAAACTCTGCTAGTCAGTTTGGTAGTAAACGTTTGCGATTACGTAAAACAAGGCGTGCATGTGGTTATTCGTAAAAACAACTCGTGCAGCTTTTAAATATTTGGAATCAATATAATTTGAGAAATAAATGTTCAGCAGCAAACCGTGTTCTTCCCTTTTGTGAGTTCTGCACATAAGGGTTTTAACCAACTCGCCAAATAAATACAAATTATCTGGACTCCACTTTTATGGAAGATCCTTCTATAATGCGTCCATTTAGAGATAATATTCTATCACCTAAGAGCGTTAAGATAACATCTTATTTTTATTTGCAACGGCGCGGCACTCACATTTAAAAAGCCACTGCTATTGTTTTTGAATGACGTCTGCATAATTAAATGCTCTAACATCCGTCGTTGAGAATGGCATGGTAGTAAGCACCTACAAATTTTTACTATTATTAATTGGCCTAAGCATTTCAAGTTTTCTAAAGTGTATTACCAAAAAACAATTAAAATATATAGGTGCGTAAGCTGAAATACTGGATAAAAGATGTAAGTTGCCTACTTTATTTTTTACGCACCTTATCCCGTTCTGTGGTTGCATGTAAATTGTCCATGTTTTCTATCATGTGAATGCTATTTTCTACCGCTAAAAAAATCAATTCAAGCTTTTGCCATTGAATAAAAAACTTTCGACTGCTAACTAAATCTGCGTCGTTAAATAGTCAGCATCGAGCATTTTGATTTTATTCCACTTTAAGTTGTGTTAACCATTTATGCAGAGCTTCATTGCCATATAACTGCCAGACGCAGGTGTAATAGCAGTCCTTAACATGTTGTTTTGCGCGTGCCTACCAATCCTTTGCAAATTTCGGAATCTTCCTTGCAGCACTTTCCTCTAAAATCGAGGTGCATACTTCCGATTGGTAAATTTGTGGAAGAGTAATAGAATAGCATTTCACTGAACTCGAAAACGTAGATCCTGTAGACGTACATTGACGCAGTTTGATTAGATTTTTCTGGTCAATTCTGAATTTGTGACGTTCTTCACTCCCTCGGGGTGCTCGTGCAGAGTTTATAGAATTTCAGTTAACCATCAAAAGCTTACTCTTTGAAAGTAATGGTACACGCCAATGCTCAAAGACCAGCCGAAGTCGAATTGCATTGACAGTTTGACAGTGATTATCCGAGACTCTTTTTAAAAGGCGTGTATGTGTGAATATGAATGCCTATTACCAATTATTCGGACTGAGGATAATGTTGGTTGTCCGTCAAAACTTTGTGGCATACCAACCATCTGTTAATCCCTCTAATGCATTCTGTATGAACGTAGATTATTCTCTTATCAGATATGTTTGAGTATTCTGATATGGGCATTTTTAAACGCCTAAAATACCTGCATACGGAGGCAATTCACATTTACTCAGCAATGACATATGCTCGATAATACTAACATGCTCAGCCGCAATACTGTGACAATCAGGTAGCCAGCCACCTTCCCCTGAATAAAAATCTGCATGCTTCAGTGTTAGCAAAGCCATCGATTTAGAAAAGAAATTAGAATCCGTCTTAGACAATATGAACGTCATGAGCCGAAAATTCTTGCCCATTGTTTACTTAATAACAGTGATGCTTATTGCGTAATACACATTGTGGTTTAAAAATGCTATATTTCCGCAGAAAACTGTGATCATTGACAGTTATAGGAATCACCTAAATTTGAACTTCTACATGACATAATTTACTTTATTGCAAAAAAATGTTTGTTATAGGAGAAGCGGTACGAAACCATTAACGTTGGAGTAAGTTGCTCATTCTTATTTTGTATGGGCCTGAAACCACTATCTGTATTTAATTATAGTTCCCATATTTTTATGATATGGCCCATATGATTCCCTCAGCAAAAGGATGCAATAGAGCGTACCGATGATGGAAAAGCTCCTTTTCTATTAAGTAAAATACGGCCGATTGCAGCGAAACCTAATAAAATGTCTCTGAATTGCCTAAGAGTAGGGAGAGAGCGTGAAACGTTTTATTTTGAAGACATCATTTTAAACTTTTTAACAAATACCGCGTTCCATTGCAAAGTGTAACATTTGGCGCACAAATGAGTGATAACTTGATACCAAAAGTTATCGATACACGCAAATGACTGCACTTTTTGACAAAATAGACAAATTTTCAATGAGAATTCGCCAAATCTAGACCGAATTTGACTGCTTTAAAAAGAGCGCTAGGGTTCTGATTTTCCGTTATGACTTAATTGTACTTCAAAAAATGATCCGCAAAAAAAAACAGTTTATAATAGGTGAAGAAGGACAACCGGTGATTACAATAAGGGTTAAAATTTGCACAGAATGCCCATATATGTGAAATAATGATAGTCAGTCGCCAAACGGCATTGCGTACGGTTTTTATACTTCCTTTTATTTAATGTATTGTGAAGTCATTTCAGGCATGCTAGGATGCTTGCTCTTTAAAAACCTAAGTCCTCTCCGTTTAGATTGTATGTAATTTAAGGAATGGCCAGTCAGGTGGTTTGCATTTTTATCATTGATTATGACTGGGTTTATTGATTCAAATATATGCTATAGAAAACGTAAACGAAAAATATATTTAATATACTCGTTCGGTAGCAAATAACGCCATCCTTAAATTGTATACTTAAAGAAAGCATATATTCCTAGTTCAAAAAAATTATTCTTATTAGCTTTTTTATGATTATTAAGTGTAAAATCCTCATGAATGTCATCGAATATTTTATTAATGTTGCCTATAATGTATAGAGCGTGTTCCAAATCGGTTGCAGTATTTTATGAGAACTATGTAAAATATTCTTCAAACCGTGGGTAAAAGCGTATTTTTCTTTAACCAGGAAGTAAGCAGCGCGTAGTTTATAATATTTGAATCCAACTTTGGCAATAAGTAGGTTAAAGAATCACTCGGCAATTTAAAAGCTTTTGTAAGCCGAAAGATACACTTTCTTTCTGTATGAAATTTAAAGCCTGCATAATTTTCTACGAAACGAATATAAGGACCGTTTTTTCATTTGATTTTTCCATTGAATTTATAAGGCAGTCAATGGTAAAAGGGAAGCTACTTAAATAGCCAGTTTATAGCGCATATATTTTGTAAGGGGTCAGGGAAGTTCGCTAAAAGTCCGCACCTTATAGTGATTCAAATGACTTAAGACTAACCTACACAAAAATCATCACTAAAACCCTACTCAATGCCGATTGGTGGAAGGGTATCACTCGTCAGCCTATATCCGCACGTTGCACGAATTTGAGACCTTTTTGTATAAGCCAATTGATAAACATGTAGAGGGAGGGGGGAAATGGCGTTTTAAACTTTAAGACGCAGCTTTATTCACCCTTGCATATACTACCACCTGCA
The DNA here is from genome assembly GCA_036362985.1 of Ligula intestinalis. Lineage (NCBI taxonomy): Eukaryota > Metazoa > Platyhelminthes > Cestoda > Diphyllobothriidea > Diphyllobothriidae > Ligula > Ligula intestinalis. The sequence goes on from JAYGXS010000003.1 coordinate 77,237,150, forward strand.
TAAGATGGCGTGCAGATGTAACACTAGTTTTATCCTTTGCGTTAGGATTTGGTACCATATATCAAATCGACTGACGTTTAACACCACCCTATAGAACTTGAGCATAAATTAGATTAATGACTACGCAATCGCAAGGCATAAATGCAGCGCAAAAAACGAACGAAGTCCTACTGTGTTGTTGAGTTAGTAAAGCAAATGTTGTAACGTACATCTTAAACGGAGTTCACAAACTCCAAAAAATCTACATCCGATAAAAGTATAAGCATATTTTTTAATAGTTTTTGGTTCTGCATCTGCAAAAAGGCTGGCTTTTAGTTTGTATCTTGGCATAACATAACTACCTTTATTGTATTGAACTCGATTTGCGTAATTCGACAACTCACGTAACACGTTTGAAACGTAAATTATGCTTATATTCTAGACGTGTGCAAGGCGTAGTCGCAAGATACCGGTGTGGTAAAACCGTTGATTTTAATCATCAAAATCCAGCCGCGCTTAATTCCTGGTCCAGATAATTTCGTACTTTCATAAACTGGTTTGTAAGGTCGCTGCACCAACACCTCTTAACTGTCGTTATTCTTTTTTCGAGATCTACTTAAGGATCGCTGGGTTACATGGATATTTAAGTGCATAACAAACATTGCCATTCAGCAGCTCTACCAAAATTAATATTCATATTCTGTTACCTTACCGATGCATGCTATTTATGTGACTCCGTGCATTTTCAAAGCCCAATTTCAAAGTTATTGCCATACGCACAGATTGCAGCAATATGCGTGAAGGGAAGACCCCAAAGAAAACGTTGCGCTGGATGCCTCTTCCAGCGTATGTTGTTCTCCTGAGTTAAAGTATGTGGAAGTTACAGCTGCCCGATATTAGACGGTTAGTTTCAAGCAAACAGTGCCAATTTGCACTGCAGGTGTAGAACAGTTCGTATCCGCCTGAGATTAGGCTCACTAAGCCAATAATTGTGGATATTCTTAAAGACCTTAATGTAAGCTTTTTAATGCACCGTGCTCATCATCTCCAGAATAGGAAAAAGAAAAGATGGACAGTGCTGGGACCAAAGTGTATTGTTGCTGATGTTTCGAAAACATTCTCGTTCTCATCGTTAGAGCGTGGTGCTTACTCATCCGCCGGTCTTGAATTAAGGCGCCTTGCCGCGAGCCGGATGTTGTACCCATATGCGATGCTCGTGCGCTCGTCCGTCCGTTGACTGTTGATTGGCGCCATCCCCTTCACTGATCTTGGCGCTGCATCGGCCTGTCCCTACGACTCCCCCACGTTCGCGTCCTCAGTTGCGCCTTCGTCGGCCTCCCCCTCGTTCGCGGTCTCACAGTTTTTGTCATAAGAACCCATGCTACACCGGTCATGTGACTCTCGCTGGTTGCCATCTCCGCTCACTGTGGCGGACTGTCGGTTTTCTGTGTCGACACTCTCCCACTTTAGCGCCTCATTCTGTGCGGGTGTGAGCCTTACGCGGATGGCTTTGTAGGCGGAATTCAACTCTATGACTCTCTTGAGTGTGCCAGTCAACGACCAGCTTTCGAGCACAAATATAGCCATCTTGTCACTGACCCTGCTGATCACCCTTGCCTTCTCAAAGGCAAAACGTGTTTCCGCTGCTGCACTTGACCATAGACTATATAATGTTTTTCTTTGCCGTTGATTGCGAGCTCGTGTTCATGCAACCTCGTGCCAAAACCTTTGGCCGTTTCACCGACATACCTTGCATCACAATCATGGCAAGGAAGGCTGTAGACCACCACTGACTTTTCGGTAACTGGTAGTGGATCTCAAGGCTTCATAACCCGTTGTCTGGAAATGAAGGCAGACGTGTTAATGGTGTGTGTGTCGTAGCCCATAGTTGGATCAGGAATCCCCGCCGGAATCCAAACTAGGAGTAGTTGGGAGACGGAGAAAAGCCGCGATCTCGACATGCTTGAGCCACAGGTCCGTGGGAGTAAGGTGGGTGCCTGGCCGAGAGCTGCAGGCGAACAGATGACGGCAGTCATGCGGCGAGACGCCGCCGTCGGGACAGCAGTGGGGTATGGATTGGTCGAGCCGGTGCTGGTACTGGCGAAGGAGCATGCAGTAGCCACTGCGTAGCTGCGCCAGGGTACAGCGAGTGACCCTCGGGAGATGTCGTTCCGAGGCCGCAATCGGAGGTGGATAGCCGCCCAAAAGAACCGGGGGACGGTAACCTCGTTTCTCATCGACAACGACTCTCTGATAGAGACGCTGGAAGCCTGTCTTGGTGGCAGAGCTATCAGCAGGTAGATCCGCGAGAGACGAGGCAACAGCTTCTTTGTGGAGTGCATGAATAGACGGCCGGACGTTGCGGCAGGGCTCAAGAGCGGTGCAACTGTGATGATTTGGATGGCTGGGTTGAGAATAACTCCACCAGAACTGCTGGCTGAGGAGAGTGTTGTGATGGGTGACCGGTAGAACAGAAGCCTCCGCATGAAGATTATCTATAGGTGACATTTTATAGCAACCAGTGATCGTGCGGAGGGCAGCGTTTTGGGCTGACTGGAGACGGTGGAGGCTGGAAGAGCTCATCGTAGGAGAGCAGATTGATGTCGCATAAGTGAGGTGCGGCTTGGCCAGCGCCTTGAAAGCAGTCGACAGAGTCTCTTTCACGCAGCCCCAGGATGTGCCTGCTAGAGCCTTGAGAACCTTGGTGCAGCGGCTTACTTTGCTTGCGGTCTCCCTGGTATGGTCTGTGAACGTAAAGAGCGGATCAAAACGCACACCAAGGAGTTTGGGCTTGCGGACGAGCGGTAAGGACGCCCCATTGACGGTGATGACCGGGTGACGATTAAAATCCATCGGACCAAGCGTAAAAACAGTTACGGACGACTTGGCTGCCGAGATCGTCATTCCGCGCTGGGTGAAGAAGTTTTCGACAACAGGCATGAACTCTGTGAGGAGCTGTGCAGCCTGATCGATGTCATGGTGCCGGCAAACGAACGTAACATCGTCCGCATAGGATACCACTTGCACAGGTGCCCTGGGGAGTTGGAGCTCTTGTATGTAGATGTTAAAGAGCGTCTGGCTGAGCACAGAGCCTTGAGGGACGCTACAGGTCTGCTTACGGGGCTTAGAGAGAGCGCCCCGGAAGAGGACACGATCGTGACGGCCACGGATGTAAGCCGCCAACCATCGGACCTGTCCAGTTGGGATGTTCAGCGAGACCAATTCCTGCAGGAGCTGATCGTGGCGAACGCAGTCAAAGGCTCGTGACAGGTCAATTGAGATTACCACGGTCCGCGGAGCGGGCTTCTGTTGATTGAAGCCCTCAAGGATAGCGTCGCTGAGCTCGAAAAGCGCCGTTGTAGTCCCACGACCCGATCGGAAACCATGTTGGTGGCAAGATAGTTCCGCCACAGACGTCAGAATTGGGTGGACGAGCCGTTCCAGGATCTTCGCCAATGGACTGAGGAGGGCAATTGGACGATTAGAGGTCGCTGGACAGGGGTCCTTACCCGCTTTGACCAGGGGGATAATGATCGACTGGCGTCAGCAATCAGGGATGATTGAAGTTACCAGTGAAAGGTTGAAGAGGGCGTCAAGGTAGGCAGCCACCTTCGGGCCCATGTGGCGCACATGGATAGGCGCCAGACCATCTGGTCCTAAGGCTTTCGAAGCTCTCATTTTCTTGACGGCGCTGAGGATTGCATCAGCCAAAAAGGAAATGTCTGGGGGCGGGGCTTTATGGCGGAGGCGAAGAAGGGGGCGCTGGCTTTTGGGACTGGGCGCCGAGCGGGGCGAGAACAGCTTGTTTATCTTCGCGGTGATCTTACCGTTGTTGGAAATGAACTTGCCATCCCCGAAGCATATAGACTGGTTTGATGTATCAGCCCGGGGTTTGGTCAGGTTGCGTAAAAACTTCCAAGTGGCAGCTGAGTTTCCGCTGAATTGCAATCTGACACTAGTTTATGCCAGCGTTGGCGTTTTCCATCGTTGATAGTCTTAGTGATTAAGCCATTAAGTTCGCCAACGCGCGGGTCACTGGCATCACGCGCTCGTATTTCGTCTCTCTCTCGTTCCAGGCGGGAGGCTTCGGGCGGATAGTTAGGACGAAGAAAGGGAATGCGGCCGTTAAGGTTGTGGTGACTTGCTGCTGCCAGGAGTAGTCGACGAAGGGCTCGCTGTGCCATGTGGACACAGGTGGGAGGCGGTAGGCCATCGATCTCAGCTTCGCATTCGGTTGTGAACGGTGCCCAATTGGCTTTCTTGAAATTAATGAAGTGCCAGTTTGGGGCCTTGATACGCTCGGCGGCGGTGGCCAATTCGAGCACAATGGGGAGGTGGTCGCTACCCTGGCTGATTTCCGTGTTCCACATGGTGGAGGCTACCAGACTGAGACTGGCGAGGGAAACATCGGGCGAGCTGGAGGCGCCGTTGGTCGGGAGCCGCGTTTGGCTGTTCTCGTTGAGAACGGCAAAAGGGGCGTGTTTCATTTCATCAGCCAGAGCTTCTCCTCGGGGGTCGGCTGCCAAGTTAGAGCACCACTGGTCATGGTGAGTGTTGAAGTCACCTAGCACCAGACTGTCTCCAGAAGGTAAGTAGGGAGTGATAGAGGCGGTGAAACCGGGAGAACAACTGGAAGTTGGAGGGATGTACACGTTCACAATGTTTAGCGGCGCCGGGCCAATTTCAAAGGAAATCGCCAGTACTTACGTGGGATCGGCTCCAAGCAGGGGAAGCTGGTGATGGGCAATGGATTTGTCCACCAGGAAGGCCAAACCTCCGCCTTTGTTGCGGCCGCGGTCGCGACGGACAGTCGTGTAATCGGCACAGGAAGGGACCTTAGTGGAGTTAGACCACTTTGTCTCTTGGATAGCCGCCACAGCTATGCTGTGCGAGTGCATGAAGGCAAGGAGCTGGTCAGGCTTCCCAAGGAGGCCGTTGGCGTTGAATTGTAAGATCTTAAGACCAGGTGGTGAGGCAAGGTCGGAGACCAGAGGATTTGGGTTCAAGACTGGACGGGCTATAGGCATGGAGATCGGTGGGGGCACGGGACAGCTGGGACACGCGAAGGCGGGCGACAAATCGGCAACCGTGGCGAGGCCACTGCAGCGGAGATGGCACCAGCCATGTCAGGAGCCGCAACGTACAGACCAGTCGCGGCGGCCCAGACGGATTCGGCAGAACGAGCAGTACCAGAGAGGTCCAGGGTTGGCCTCGATTCCGGTGGCGAGGAGGAGGAGTCAGAGCAGCGTGGCAAGGAGGGGCTGTTCCGACATCAAAAACACGGATTGGGCGGAGGGGAGAGATGGGTGATGGGAGATGGGTGTAGCAGACCTTGGGCGCCGGGTGGGAACGTGATTCATAGACGCGTCTGCTGTGGTAATGGTTTCGTTCGATATGGTTGCGTTGTAAACCTCAATTCCACCCAGTCTGGTTATCGACATTAACGACGGCTTCCTCTACGAAAATATGAGAAAACCGAAAGCAAACTGAAGTGAGTGCATATTTTAGAGCTTCTGAAACTGTATCTTCAAACTAACTTTACATTCAATGGCTAGGTTTATCAGCAAAAGGAGGGGACTCCGATGGGCTCGCCTCTGTCTGAGTTAATTGCCAAAACCGTTTTTCAGATGCTAAAGCAGGTTGTTTTAAATTCCCACACCACATATTCTGGGCCAGATACGTTCACGAAACATTTGTCAAAGGATGGACGAGCGCACGGGCATCGCACATGGGTACAACATCCGGCTCGCGGTGAGGCACCTCAATTCAAGACCGGCGGATGAGTAAGCACCGCGCTCTGACGATGAGAACGAGAATGTTTTCAAAACATCAGCAACAATACACTTTGGTCCCAGCACTGTCCCCTCTTTTCTTTTTCCTATTCTGGGGATGATGAGCACGGTACAATAAAAAGCTTACAGTAAGGTTATTAAGAATATCCACAATTATTGGCCAAGTGTAAATTGGCACTGTTTGCTTGAAACTAACCGTCTAATATCGGGCAGCTGTAACTTCCACATACTTTAACTCAGGAGATCAAAATATGCTGGAAGAGGTGGCCAGCGCGACGTTTTCTTTGGGGTCTTCCCTTCACGCATATTGCTGCAATAAGTCCTTAAAAAGTGCTCCATCAACGGCTGCTGGTCCACATATGCTGACAAAAACTGTGTGTTTCGTGGTAGACACTGGATCAAATGGTGTTGATAGCAATCTTATATGCTGATTAGGATCGCGTAAACGGACGGCTACGGAATGAACGGAAATGTATTCGTAAAAACTATATCCATATCCCTGCAATATAACATTGAAAACAGATCCAATTAAGGTAGCATTCGATGCCTTGTCAGTGCGGCTGTGCGGTATGAGCAGGAAAATTTAAAATAAAAGTAAATACCTCGGAGTTTATTTCTTATATCTGTGAAGGTATCTTATGTCCAGAGCGCTTATTTTGATGTAGCCGTATTCTTAACTATTCCTTCTGACTTTATCGCAAACATGCGTTATCTTACAGGGCCAGATCCGTATTGCCTACGTAAAGGATGTAAGTTTAACCTTGTATACTTGATAAGTTATATGTATGTTGACGCAGGCAGTTTTTCAAATTTGAAGCATCTTTTCTCAGGTGCAAACTTGAAGATTGCATAGACAACACGATTTAATGCAACCATAAAATTTCGTGAACGCTCGTCAGCTGCGTCCTCTCGCATGCATAGATTAAGTAATGAATGAAAGGCTACAACAATTGAATGCATACAGAAGAGGTCATAGAAACCTTTCAGGAGGGTCAATTAGCAAATTGGATCAATTAGTCTAAGCAGTAAAATCAGTAAGTGAAACACTGTGGACAGTGGGATGGAGGAAAATGTGAAAAGAAAAAGGCGGGCAGGGGGAGGTGGGAATCAGAGAGCCGCATGTTTTTAAGGCAAATTAAGGTTACCAACATGCTCCAGCTGTTTACATAGATCGGGTTTTGACCGTCGTATAGAGACTGCCTCCAGGTAGCACAATGTACGAGTTGATCGGGCCCGAACAAGTACTCGGAAAGATGTTTAGGGGTCTACAGAATGTCCCGTATCCAATACGTGTTCAGTAATGGAAGAAAGGGGAATCCGTTTCTCCTGTTTTGATAGCCAACTCGGCAGGTGCTCCTGATATCTACCTCCATCTCACTGTCCACAGTTTTTCACTTACTCACTTTAATACTTAGACTTATTAGCCCAATTTTCTAATTGACCCTCCTGACCTGTTTCTATGACCTCTTCTGTATGTAACGAATGAAAGATGTTGCATTCTTTCATTCTTTACTCAATATATGCATGTGAGAGGCTGCAGCTGATGAATATTCGCGAAATTGTATGGTTACATTAAATCCTGCTGTCTGTGCATTCTTGAGGTTTTCCAAATGTCAATCAACACAAAAGGATACGATAATGACATGGTTCAACATAGTTAGCAAATAAGCATAAAACAATTGAGCTTTATGTACTATAAAAATTAATCGGAGTCGGTGGATTGTCAGCATTTATCCAAATCCTCTACTCCATTTTAAATATGCTATTCAAACTTCTTAATAATCCGAAAATTTTCGTTAAAACGCACAGTTGGATGCAAAAAACAAAACATCAGTAAGTTTTCAATTTTTATTTTGAATTTCCACTTGCGTATTAATGTGGCTTATTTATAGTTCCCATGCTTTCAATAAAATAGCTGCTACGTTTCTGACACTAAAGAACAATTGCAACGCGCGATACGGACTTGGACCACTTTTGCTATGACACCAAAAGTTATCGATCGCGACAATACCCGCTAAATGCCCCTGAGTCGTGTGATCGTAATTGCTTTCTTTTATTTCACTTAAACATCTGCTAGCTAACACAGTTAATGACCTACCAGCAAAATTAAGCGTTATAGTTCAAGGAAGTAGTAACTGCCATAAAGTCAATATAGGGGTATTTAAGACCAGTTCTAAAATAAGGGAAACAGTGAATTAAATACCATGAGTGTTTGCGGAGTAAGTATATACCACGCATTCAAACGGCATCTTTACTACTAGCATGCAAATGTCTAACTGGTAACTTTGTGTTTATCCCTGTCCATTTGCTAGATTATATTATAGATAAGACATTCATTTTTTGAAACGTATATAAACGCAAAAGGTTCAGATGAATGTCCGGCGAGTAAACGTATGCTGCTTAGGTCATTACATTTATTTAGGCAGTGGGTAAAAATTAACATGCTGGCATTGATGTTCATCGTAACAGGCAAATTAGTCATGCGAAAAGGGGAGGGGAAGATGATTGGGGTTGATAGCATTTGGCTAGTTGCGAGAAGATGAGGGTTTTTTGAATCTGGGCAGGAGAGAGTGTGGGAGGAGGGAGAACGAGTGTAAAGATGCATGCAGTTATGTGACTGTTGAGCGTGTAGAGCTGCGGGTTTGCTGGGATCCACAGGATATTCGGATACAATTATGTGGGCAAGGATGGAGCTACTGGTGTTTCTGACCTCACCGTTGGCAAGCCGTGCAGGGAAGTGCTCCCGTATTCTTTTGGATAAACGCCGACTTGTGCGACCGATACCACCTGCTCCATAGGAGCAAGTAAAAGAGTATAAGTACATAGAAGTGGTCCGAGCTAGCAGCGTTTCTTTACCTTCGCCATGCAGGACCGGATTTTTTGCGAATAACACCCGATTTTTAGCTGCTGGGAATTTTCGTGGTACGGCTTGATTTAGCCGTCTATTCAGAAGTTAAATTGTTACATCTCCTTGCAAGGGGACTTTGAGTAAGAGAGTCTTTTTTTCATTATGGCTTTGGTAAATTTTGCTTCGTTCTTCATCATATCATTTATGATGAATTCGATAGGGACTTTCGGGAGCTCCATTTTAATGATGTCTGCCGAGCATATTTTTCTCGTTCGTTTCGGTAAATGGCCAACCAATTTAAATTTCTGTTGCATAGGTATGAAACTGTTAAAGTTTATATACTCGCCGAAGCAGGTTCTCCTTGACTAAATGCTCTTTTTGACGCTACCGTCGGATCTTTGACTTAGGAGGTCATCCAAGAAAGCAAGCGAACCTGCCGTCTCCTCCTACTAGGTGAACATACTGAAGGGGCGTGTTTAATAAACAGTACTTAGAAGCGCATTTACATTGGTTTCTGCTGTAAACGATGGTGAAGATGTCATCAACACATCGACCATAGTACTTAAGCTCATTAATCTGCTCGCTGACTTGAAATTCCTCTAGCCTGCTTATGAAGATGTTAGTCAAACGAGACCCTAGAGGTGAACCCATAGCAATGCCATCTACGTGTCTAGAGTATTGGCTATCAAAACGAAACTGCAACTTTAATGTGCATTTAAGTAATCGTTCCTAAAATGCAGCAGTAAATATGTCTACCTCTATCTGATGTGTCATTATGAATTTGCAGGTAAATTGTGAACTGTCTCTGCAACTCTAACGTTAGTCAACAGCGATGAGACGTCTAGGTAGAGCATCAACATGCCCTTTAGGTTCATATATTTGACGTCATCGATTAATTGCTATGTATCTTGATAGCTATGTGGTGCTACCTGCTGCTACGTGGGTTTGAGTTTCTTTGCTCTGCACTAAACTATCGTATGATACGGCAAGTTTTGCACTTCCAAAATCGGAGGATCTAGTAGGTCGCCTTTGTTGGTCTTACGTTGACCGTAAAAAAGGGGGATGTGCATGACTGGTGGCTACAGGTGTTCGACATCACGTGCACTCACGTTGTTGCTTACCATACTTTCTAAAAGGCCCAGCCACGTGTTTCGCCGGTATTCTGCCGCTGCTTGGCACAGGTGCGAGGGGTCCAGCTCATCAGTGGGTCAACCCAGCTTTCCCTATCTGCTGTCTGGTTGATATACCGGTTTTGAAAGTTCAGCTTTTTAATATCTGGCGAAATTAATTTCTGATCGCGGTATGTATCAGTATATTGAAGGTCTATAGGCGTAGGTCGAAATTGTAAGTGTATATTGGTGTTGAAACCCGTCAACCCTGTGAAATATACACATGCTGCCTACAGACAGTCGAAAGTCGTATATATTGACGTTGTAACTTACCATGCTAACAGCCTAGGTACTTGCTATATTCGGTAAATCACGTTCACGTATGAATCCTGCCATGTAGGGTCTTCTTAAGCAGCCGGTTAGCTGCACAACTACTTCATCGGTACAATATTTTTCTCTGCCTACCTTCTTAAATTTTGTTTGATCTGATATTATTGCCTGCATCTTGGAAACGTACTCCGATCTGATCATCAGAACGATTTCCATCATATTGTATGGTTTATCAACCAAGATGTTTTTGTTTCCTCTTAACTGTGTCGACATGTCAATATGTGCTTTTGTTTTTAGTCCACGTTTTGTTAATGTTCGGTATAAGAACTCGTAACTACAATTCAGCAGTGTTTATTGAGAGTGCATAGTATCTGTTGATATTGGCTTGAGGTCGTAGGTTTGATTATAGAAATTTTTAAAATGGTTTTCTGACTCTAACCGATAAAACTTTCTTTACATGTTCGAGGTGTAGCTGCTTAATCCTCTTTTTTATTCCCTGGTCAGAGTATCTAGAATGGCAGCGCGTTGGCACACGTGATGTTCTATATAATCAATCTTTACGCGTGTGTTTTATAGTTGTTTATCGGCGTACCTTCTAAGGGCTTCTGTGGTGCCCCTATATGGCACTGTCGCAACGCTTTCCAGCATTCACTCTGATATTCGTTTCTCCCTTTGCTATCTCCCATAAGGCTGAACAGTATTTTCGCATTTAAACGTTTTGTGTTGAATCTTAAGTTCACATTGAGTGTCCTTAATACCAAGAGACCCTTGGATAGTTTTAAAGTTGCAAAAATTCTTAGCAGAGAATTCAGCAGAATATCTTGCAAGCATACGTAGTTTTCGATAAATTCTCCTCGGGCCATAACCTTTATAAGTCGAAGGGAAAAAGGATTAAACAAACCTATATTGCCTCACAACTAGGAGACCACCGTCCACCCCACCTCACCCGCCAATTTTCCGATGACTAATTTGCGTCTAACTGTGAACATCCTTGCCAGCATGTTACTTTTTACCCACTCCATATATAAATGTAATGGCCCAAGTAGCACTCATCAAAATATTCGTATGTTTGTCACATATTATTCTTACCTTTTGTTGCTTATTTACATTTGCAAAAGCAAATGTTTCAATTATAATATAATCTAGTGAATGGACATGGGTAAACAGATTTTTGAAGTTCCGTTAATATTTTGAAACAAATATCAAATCTATTTAAAATGCAGCGAGGGCCCCTTATTTTAAACAAAGACGAATCCGTCCTATTTGCTTGACAACTATTTTCCTTAATAGGTTTTTCATATTACAACAGATGAATTATTCACTAAAGGCAATTTATTCAGAAAAAGACACAATAAGCCCTAAAGGCAAGGTTCTTTAAAATTTAGCATCATTTTATTGCTAAAACATTGTGCAAGCATTGAGAAAATGCAATTTGCTGACTTGAATTGGTCAGAACATCTTGTTTTGCGCACGATTTTTGTGTCTCGTATACTACCTCCTGTGTAACAAGAGACAGCTCTGACCGTAAAAAGTACTGTATCAAATCGTGCTACATTACTCAAACGTCCTAGCAGGCATCGTTCTCTCAAGCATTCGATAATTAGATGTCCGCTAGGTTCGCTGTTGTACAGGTTTCATTTCCACTTATTCGTCAATGCGTAAAAATTTGGAAATAGTTTGTTAACATTCTTTAAGTAGAAATTAAAGTCCCGGAGCATTCAGTTCGCGGTAAATTCCTTTCCCAAGTGCTTCGCATTTGGCACTGTGTAGCTAATTAAATCTGTTTCTGAATCCGAAACGTAAGTCTTTTTGGTGACAAACGCATTGCTTTTCAGAGCCAGAGTGTGGAGAAATGGAACAGGATCTTGATAGACTACTTTTCCAAACGTCCGTTCTCATAATATATGGAGGTGCATTTCACCGAGTTCACTTCATGTTCTCCGTGACTTGTGCATTCGGCCGAATTCAAAAGGTTTCATACATATTTTAAAATGTTCTGCCTTACATATTGCATACAATTTTTCTATTTTCAGAAACCGGAGACGAGGAGTCCGTATATGGTAGGCTTCAATTATAACATTCAATTTATCTCTGCGCATTGTCCGGGCAGGATCATATTTGAACTGCTTCTTTTTAATTTTGCTGATATACTTCACCCACCCAATGCAAGGTGGTTTAGTTCTTCCCTCAAATGTTTTTGCATGCAAAGTTTTGTGCAACATGAAAAATAGCAGCGTAATAATATACTCAGTCGCCGTCCACATTCAAACGAAATTATGATGACTGACGATGACAGCTATGTCCAGGTGTTTAAGTAAGCCTATGGCAGTATTACCGAACATATACTGAGCAACTTCTAAAGGAAACATGCAGTACACATGTAGACACATATGCTGGTTAGAACATTGTTTTTCCTGCTTTCTCATAAAATTGCGGTTTTATGTACCATTTGCAATATTAAAAATCCCCCAAAATAACTGTGCTCTATGTTAAATTGCTTTAAACAGTTTAATATAGCTTCGCAGTAATAATGCACGTTTTGCGGCAATAATGAAGCATTTTTAAAAGCCTTGTGTGAAACCAGATTTTCAAAATAATTTGCGTTTATTCACAATGCGCACTGAAAGCTGGACTATTCTGGGTCCGCATACCTGACATCAGCCATTGGGGAACCCAATATATTAAAGTTAAATTAAGCCAACCAACCAAAGATGCTTACCTTAAAACTATTCATTCATAAATGAAAGGAAGCAGATCGTTCATATATTCTTTTTTCGCTGTTCTATTTTAGCAGATGCTTCCGAGCTCTGTCAGCAGCCGCACAATTGCTAGCAATGCGTGTAGCTCTACCTTATAAACAAGAACAAAGTTGACCGGGACGCCAACTGCTCACTAGTTAGCCGGCATACACCAGTCTAAGCCAATATCGAGCAGTATTTATGTTACTATCGAACACGCAATGGCACAACGAAATTTTTAATAACAGTAATTATTTGTAAGATATATTCCAAATGCTCTCTCACTTAAGATCTTTCACGTAAATCGCAATACTCAAGAAATAACTATATTCTAAAATTTGTATTCCTAAACTCATTGTGTCATTTTGTCATTTTATAGGAAGGGGTTCTTTATCTTTACAAAGCTAGCAGTTATGCTTTCCATGTAAGTTATAAATTTGGTATCTGTGTTCAGCCCTGTCCATTTGCTGAATACAATTATAGTTGGCACCTGTTCTTTACAGTTGTTTTTATTACCTTTATACCAAGTGAATACAGAACCACAGAATAATGACAGCAGTCATCATAAAATTGATATAATTAAAATTTTCATGCGTTTAAAACCACACCAACACCAGCAGATAGTTAGCATTTTTCTATTCAATTTATTCCACTTAAAATATACGAGCCCACATATAAATACTGTGCACACATCAAATAATTGTTATTATTCACAGAACTTTTTGATACTATATGAATATCATAGGTGTTTTATCGCTGACAAAGCACTTTCTTAAGTGTTACGAACGCTAAACAAGACAATGACCATCCTCGTGGTCAATTGAGGGAATGATGCTTCTTCGTAATTTTAATACTGTTAAAAATCACGAAAGAGGGCCCTATCGAAAAAAAACTAATACACGTACCCGAAATTTCTGCTGGTGTTGGAGCGCGTACTGCGCAACGTAATTATAAAAACCGAATTATAGATACAATCTTGTTTGAGCGAGCCCCATTTTTTGCATATGCATTGGCTTTGATTTATGTGACATATATTTGTTTCGTGGATAGTTATTTGAACCAAGAGAATGTAAAAGAGGGTGATACAGTAACCCTCATTAATATATAGTATTGCTTTCTTCCAAGAACACTGTATGCTGCGCATTCAAGGAAAATTTTCATGAGTTTTACGTACGGTGTTCCTTACTGTTGATTCTATACTACAAGACTATAGGCGATTAAGTTGGTAGTGTTCAAACATATTCACAATTTGAACGGCATTTTTAAGTCTAAATAAAGGTTTTTCTCACGGCTAAATATTTACAACTAAAATATTTGTTTGATTCAACTACACGAAAGAACACTTGTATTCCTATAAATAATGCCCTTAAAGAACAATTCAACTAAGATTGCCGGCCCTCCGACGGCAGAGTACTATATTAGAAAAGGAATGTCAACCTTTTAAACAAAAGCTCTCCTTAAATAATCCAGTTCTGCTGGAGCACACCTCTTCGACATTCAGTAAAAATTTCAAAGATAACACCTTTAGCAAAAATGCAGATATCAGGTTGCAGCCAATTTAAGTTTGGGTACTTTCCAAGCTGACCGACACCGAATCCTTCATGGGACATTGCCCGTAAACTACAGCAACTTTTCATTCTTATAAAATTGTGTGAAGTTTAAAACTTTGTTTTGTCAGCTGTTAAGACCATTTTATTTCGTGGGTGTGTATATGGTATAAAGTATAGTAAATTAAGCCAGTCCTATCAGAATATTGGACGAATACATAATCCTATATGATGTATACTGTTTCTGACTTCAACATCACAGCACTAACAATTAAAGAGCCCACTGCCTTTATTTCGAAATGACGTCAGCATTCCTCAGCGCTGCCATCACAGTACCACATTCGTAGTGTTAATTATGTTTAGACTGTTATATGTTAGGATTATTACTTGAAACAAGAGCATTTATTTGCATTGAAATATTTGGGAGATATAATTTTAAAAAATCATTTTAACGCATTTTAGCTGGAGCCATTACCTGTAACCGTATGTTGCATATTATTACTAAGGATCATACTTATTGGTCAATTGCATTGACATAATGTCAGCTGTCATTTTTTGTGAAATACTGCTGCTATGTTACGACAAATTAAAGAACACAAGAATGCGTAATATTCAGCATGGACATTTTTTTTGTTTTGACATGCAAAAATGCGAACTGTGGCGTAAACAAATAAATGCCCCACAGTCTATGCGTAGTCAATATTTATCAACGTTATTTATTCCACTTAAAATGCCCTTCATCACGTAGTAGACACCATGCAGCAATAAAATATGGTTTGTCATTTATGAAAATATTTGCTGCCTGATTGACTGTAAAAATTAAGTGAACATTGGATTTCTGAGCAAAAAAACAGATTTTGTCCTTTGCCAAAAAACGAGACTTATAACTGAGACTGACCAAATAAGTAAGTTTATAAAATATAAATATGCCACGCGTGTCGAATGGGGTTTCGCCAGACCCCAATTACAGGAAATCCAGCGCAATTTTAGTCATTCATTTGATCAATGCTGTTTACAAACTTGTGCAACCGCTAGGCCATTTGCTGGCAGTTTGACTTTACCTTTGAGGCAAGGCATGTAGAATTTTGCTGAGTCTACTACAGCTGATGCACACTTATGCCGTAAGGCCTTCAATCTTAATTTCAATGGGTCTGCAGTTGTTAAACCCTGATTTCTTTGCTCATTTAAGCAATCGAGTCGTCTTCTACTTCTCCCTACTTCTTAAATGGGAACTTCACATTATGCAGATACGTATGCATGATAATTTTGGCTGACTTCCTACTTGCAACCGATATGGTTACAAAGATTTTGTTAGCAGCAAACTTGTATGCGTCCTGTTTGTATCTTCTGCACAAACTCTACTTAATCATCTATCGACAGTGACAGCCGTCGAAATAGTTTTCAGCCTGTATAGGTCGTAGCCGATTAGAAAGGCGCCAATTGTACCCTGTCAAACATGCACCGATAGCCCAATATTTAGAGTCGTGGTCTTGCGTTGACCCAGTTTTGGTTAAGATTCCATCTGGCTTTTATTATTTTGGCACAAAAATACAAATTTGTATAAAACAGCCTTCATATATGAATCATTTGCAGTGCGTACAACGGAGAAAACATTTTGCGTCGTTGTGTTAGTAGAAACTGACATAATTTCCACTATTCACTTGTCCGAAAAGACGAACACGCTTAAAGTCGCACGCAGTTTCCATATAAATGTAAGGTCTGACGATAATTAGTCGAAAGTACACGTATACTCGCTAAACTGGACTTCCGAATTCTATGATGGGAATTTTGCAACTGTAAAAGTCCTCTGTGGCACGAAGTCTTTAGCCAGATAAAGTTTATACGTAAAGCAGTGGAACGACTCAACCGTTCGTATATTAGAAGATCTCGGAGGATAAGTGGTAGAATATTCAATTTTTCCGCTTCTACTTTGCTGTTAAATTATAAAAATGAACATGCTTTTGAGATTAATCCAATGCTGAATATACAAACTCTGACTGATATTCCAGTTAATCAAAGTTTCGAAAGAAGTAATTTCCTCCGAGTTTTACCTTTTAAACAAATTTTGGAGAGCGCGCGCACATAAGGTACTTTAAATGTCAAAGCCTAATTCCCTGGCATTGAGCGTTTAAAAGCCGACTGAATTTATTTAAGAATAACAGACCTAATGACCTGCGCGCAACGATTTGTCGTTGAGATAAACCAAAAACGTTTAACTTTATATTTTATAGGTTTCTTGCGCAAGAAAGCCTTTTTTCAATATTTTAGCTGCGTATTTTCTTGTATACGAATCTTTTCTCCTTCTAAATGATAATTGACAATTGTAGTAACGTTCCCATAACTTTATGTTAATACGAAATTTTCTAGTCATGGTCCATTCCAATTTACACATATGTTGCCTGTCTAAATCGAAAAATGATGTCTTCTCATAGATATACGGGTGCATTGATGTAAGTTTACAGTGGTTTTTTGTATTTAACTCTCTTATTTGTCTGACTGAAATTTCAGTTGCTATTCGCCGGTGGTCTTATCCCCTTGTGCGAATACAGGAAGGCCGAATGTGAACAGAACACAGAGTTAGCTGCAACACAACGAATGTTGCAGGCGGCTTTGTGTGCGTCACAGTCATCGTGAATAGATGGTCACTATATTTGTCTATTTCTAAATGACTACTTCTTCCTTAGCATAAGGTTTTACAAAATGTTTGTCAACTCTTTTTGGCAAACCAGCATTTTTGGCAATGGATAATCGCACCATAGACAGGGTCTACAAGTGTGCAATAATAATAATAATAATAATAATCCGTCCTTGTCATGGCAATAGCATAGCTCGTCGGTAATCGTGAACATGACATGAAATATATATGAGCACAATGGCAGAAAAGATTAGTAACTGTGTAATCCGATATTCTGCAAATCATGTTGGAATCGGTGTACATTAAGAGAAAAAGCTCTGTTTTCTTCCATCGGTCATGTAACTTTGATTTCTAAATGAGCGCATGATTTAAGTGCCCTTCTTAGTGTACAAAAATTCATCCGTATCTTTGCACCATGCTATAGAGGACGAAGATAGTTTAGTCCTGCTTCATTCCGGGCATCAGCTCAAGGTTTTGGTTTTGTGGTAAGAGCTTGATGCGCAGCTGAACTCGACACAGTTCCATTGAATAAAGCTTCGATATGAGGTCTAGCATTAATTTTCACAGTCAGTACGTTGCTTGAAGGTTTAGTATCTAAGTGTTTGGCGTTAGTAGATAAATGAGTGTCATATCTATGCTAAGACGCGCAAACGCTCATTGCTTTATAAAGAAAGGAGAACTAAACAAATACCGTCCCTATGGAAGCGTATGACTTTCTTGCGACAAATGAAGTTTATTTTAATAGTTAAACTGAGTATTTTTGACATCTCACACTATAAAATTCATTCAATTATTGCTCATTTCTCAAAAGCCTTCCTATATATTTATTTTTTGACTGTAATTAAACAGGTTTGTACTTATTTTACTTATTCCAATTGATTGCATTGGATATTACTGTCCATGTTTAGGGTCAGCTTAACGTGAAGTTGTTCCTGGTAGGTTTATTATTATACTGTGGAAGCTACATTCACCGACCTATTTTATTTACAATCATCGCTATGGTCCACAAACTTAATGCAAAAGGCAGATAGTGTGTGCCTTCAAAATTTATTTTGCATTTGTCGCAATGTATTACCTTATCAACATAGTTTTAATTCAACTCCTCAAGGTGGTTGAGTCCGGAATTTCTGTCGAGGTGATGAAGTTAGCATGTGTCCGCCTTAGTAAATGCCATAAACAGAGAAACCGAATACACGTTCTCTTGCACACTTTGCTCACCATTTTTACTTGATATTCTCAGTCGTAGGTCATAAGTTTTCTTTATTTTACAAAAATTTAAAAAAGTGTTCAGAATCTCTCTTAACTTACTTAACCAGTTCGCGAAGGTAAACAGTCTATGTTCATTACGATCAAACCCACCTGTATCGACAGTTTCACAGCCAGAATTTTGGAAATTTTTAATGTAGGCATGGCAGGGAGTGCTTTATGTAAATAGATTTGTCTTGAATTACCAAATCGACTTTGTTCACTTGTATTGGACATGCTTATGTTAAAGACCCCAATGAAGGACTTCAGTAGACGGGTTAACAGTCAGCATGCTACAGTGTTGCAGCTGAATGAGTGATAGCTTTACTGACTTAACGTAAGCTATTTATTTGTAGTTGTAAAAGAAAGAGGACGCAGAGAGCATGGGACAGGGCCACAGCTTAAGCAGCTGTCACACAGACGCAATCAGTGCCTATTAGTAGACACAGACTAGAAACAGATGCAATCGGTGCCCTTTAAGCGTTTTTCGTGTCATCGTGGTTATTTTTATCTGTGCTTTGCAATTGCAGACCCACGCTGATTTATATCGATAATCGTTTAACTGATAGGTGGTTAGGGTCAACTGACGAGCCTGATCCATCTTTTATCAGCAAACGAATATTTTATAAACAAATGCATGAAACAACTGCAAAACTTCAATTAAGTTTTCACAATGTGACTGAGGTGAGAGTCTGTGCTGCTTAAACATGCTGGCAAAGCCTACCTATATCTTGAACTGATTGATGCATTGCGACACCATAATATATCATCTTAAGCTGCACAAAATAATGTTTCGATTGACGTTTTGCATTCTGAAAAGTGTTAGTACATGTAGGCACATTATTGCCGTTGATGATAGAAGACCCGTTTTGCTATGTACTACGTAGCACGGACTTTATCCGCAGTCACATTGTCCAGTTGACTTGGAGTACTGCGGGTGTTTGCTGTGTGCTGTCGTTTTATTCGCTGGTTTATTCGATTTTTATCTAACCCACAATCCGGATAAGGATCCACAGTGGACCTTGACCACCTATCAGTTAAATGAATACCACTTTCACTGCAACGTTGTTCTGTGATTATCTTGGGTATGCTTATATTAATGACACCCCAATGAAGACCTGTAGTAGATAGTTTACCAGTCAGCATGCTGGGGTGTTGTGTGTGAATGAGTGACTGCCTCAATTATAGAACTCTAGGTGCTTAGTTGCAATTATAAAAATATTGTAACCAATGCGGAGCAAAGATGTGCAAACAAAAAAATCAATAAGCATATTAATGTTGAGTATACATTAGCTTACTTTTCGTCCTAAGAGTTCTTTTATGAGAGTTGAATTTACCCTCAAAAGGTTTTTATAAGTAAGGGCTTGTCGATATTACGTTGTTTATTCTGTCAAAAGGTTACAACTGACAGTTCTTTTCCTTCCACACGATAAGATCCTAAAAAATACAGTTGCTTGCATTTTTAAATGACCCGTTGATTCCAGTTTGATAACTGGTTAGCTACAGCGTGGCCACCCATTTGATTTGAATGATGTCACCATTACATAGACGACTACTTAGTTTACTTGGAGAAGTCAGTCAGTTCCGCTTGCTGTGCTTGTCAACGTGGCAGTGTCCTGAACCCTTATTGGTGTAACTTTTGTGCATACACGTATACCATGTTGTATTGAAAAGAATTAGTTTTATAAGGCCTTGTAGCGTGCATATCTTCAATTACACTTCTAATGCGTTTGCAAACACCCGTATGCCACTGAGCCGGCTGAGAATGTAGAATAGATTGTAAAATATTGGGTCCGGCACGGGTTCCAGTGACTTATATGGACTGCCGATTCAGATACAATGCAGGTTAATTTACAGTTCACCTTTGCTGCGTGATAATGATATGCCTAGATGCGTGGCATTGACGATTTAAGAATCTTAATATGCACACATGCTCAGCTGATATAATTTCACTCGAAATAGGGTTAATTACCTTGAAGAGGCAAGGGAAAATGGAACAAAACTACCTCATATCCTCTTTACGTGATCATTTTAATAGATCACTTTTTGTTCTTCTAACCGTTACGAATAAGCGCAATTATAGTCTTTTATATGTATTCGGCCTGATTATATCACTAAACAGCTTATCTTCTTGTAGGGATATGTGTGTCATCCCATAGACGGGGTTAGTTCTAACACCACTACATTTTATGTATAGCCTATGACATTACTTATGAACGATTAAAGTTGGCATTTTTCCTTTTAAAAATTATATCACGCAACTAAACCTGCATTTAAATTCATAAGCATTACAAATTTTACCAACACTGGCGCAAGATATTTGGACTGAGAGACATTTATCTCCAAGTGTCCTCAAAAATGCTTAATCAATGCATTCCACACAATAATAACCTTAAAAATACAGTTGCTTGAATTTTTTAATGACCCGTTGATTCCATTTTGATAACTTGTTAGCTACAGCGTGGCCACCCGTTTGATTTGAATGATGTCACCATTACATAGACGACTACTTAGTTTACTTGGAGAAGTCAGTCAGTTTCGCTTGCTGTGCTTGTCAATGTGGCAGTGTCCTGAACCCTTATTGGTGTAACTTTTGTGCATACACGTATACAATGTTGTATTGAAAAGAATTAGTTTTATAAGGCTTTGTAGGGTGCATACCTTCAATTACACGTCAAATGCCTTTGCAAACACCCGTATGCCACTGAGACGGCTGAGACAGCAGAATGGATTGTAAAATATTGGGTCTGGCACGGGTTCCAGTGACTTATATGGAATGCTGATTCGGATACAATGCAGGTTAATAGCAGCGCGCCTTTGATGTTTGATAATGATATGCCTAGATGCATAGCATCGACGATTCAATAAATCTTAATATGCACACATGATCGAAAAAAAGGTTGATTACTTTAAAGAGGCAGGGGGAAATGGAAAAAAACTACCTCATATTCTCTTTGTTATCATTTTAATGCATCACGTTTTATTCTGTTAACTGTTAAAAATAAGCGCAAATATAATCTTATATATATATTCGGCCTTATTTGATCACTTAACAGCCTTCCTACGCGGTGGAAAGTGGGTCTCGTCCCAAAGACGGGGTCAGTTTTAATGCCACTTTATTTTATGTATAGCGTACGACATGATTTCTGAACGATATGAGTTGGGATTTGTCCTTTTATATATTATATCACGCAACTAAACCTGCATTTAAATTCATAAGCATTACAAATTTTACCACAACTGCCGCAATTAATTTGGACTGGGAGACATTTATCTCCAGGTGCTCTCAAAAATCTTGATCAATAACAATGCCCTAACATAAAAAATGTGCATATTTTAGTTGTGAAACATAGTCGGACTTAAAGTTTTTACAAAAAAAAGAAGAAATTTAAACCTAAAAATTAAATTTTAGCAAGTCTTTAAGAAAGGCAGGTTTTGCACACCTCAGTTAAAAACTACAAACATCCATGTTTTATTCTCATTGTCTCGATTATTGAAAAACAAGTAATATGAAGTTTTTTTATCCACTTTATGTAAACAAATGTGCATAATTTCTTCCAACGGTCAATTTTCCGAGCAGAAAAGGGGTACAAACTTCCTCCGGTGAGGCAGATAGTCCTCATTTAAAAATCAGCTTTATTCTTTCAAAAATATTGTCAGCAGGAAAACTAGATAGACGGCAATCATCTCGGTTATTTCATTTAAATTCAGGGATGGTGTAGGGAGCATATTACTGGCACACCATGCTTTACGATCAATCTGCAATAGTAAGACACTTTTTGCTTGAATTCAATCAGGATTCAATGCCATCTTGAATGAAATAGCATGGGTATGTTAAGGAAAAAAACATCGGCTGTAGGCTTGCTTGCCGGAAGCATTAATCGTTTTGTGACAACCACTATTTATTAACGTGTGTGCTTCAGAGCTAAATCAACCAGTGCAACCGTTCAGTCTAAAATAATGGCCTTATTTAAAACTGATGTCACTTTTTACAGAATTGAACAATGTGGTGTAATAAAAAGGTGTTTATGGGCAAATGTGGTTGCGCACGTGAGCTAAACCTCCTTAATTTCATTCACCAACTGAGTAATCTTTAAGAAGAACACACTACAGTACTCGCCACAGACCACGCAATTTTCATAACTTTGTATAAGTTTGATCATTACTCGGCTACCAATGCGAGTGCATTTAGGAAGATTTTGAAATAATAATAAACTGCATCAGGCATATAAGGAACTTAAAAGAAATATCGGAATTACTAAGTTTTTGTAAAGAAACATAAAATTTTCTCGATAATCTCATGATTTCGGAGACGTTAAACAGAGCTATAAATTAGAACAATAAATTTAGATATTGTGTCAAATTGAAAACTTGAAGCAGGCACTTTCCATATATGTAAAAAACATTTCGTAAATCAAGATATTATTTAACCTTAAGCATTACTGGATCATTATTTATTTAAATCTCACCAACAAACGTCTGTTATAATTTTCTAGTTTTTTGTTTGATACTTTTGATAATTTATTTAAGTTTCCTGAAAATAAACTATTCAATTTGACTGAAGATGAAAGAATTTCCCTTTCTATTTATATTGTATAAACTTGCGCATGAGTAGATTAATTCCACATTCAGTTGTAAACTGGCGAATTAAAAAAAACTGGCCGTATACATTGCTATTTTGTGAAAAACTTTTTATTCTTCTGTCTGTTCCGTTTCTAAATACAGCAAAAGAAGAACGTAAAGTATACAAAAAACTATATTTCTTAACGACTTACATCCAATAAGGGATTTACTGTCTTAAATAAGATAGAACATGTTACACATTTGGTTTTCATTGAAGGACATTAGAGGTTCATTGGTGCATTCAAACAAATACTCTCCTGTTATTTCATTTTGTGTCAAAATAGCGTCACAGAATAGCTAAACATAATTTTTAAAATACAAACCTTCAGTGTTACTGCAAGCAAATTTGGTCCTTTTAACTTGGCTTCACTTCAATCTGAACAATTTTCGATAAACTTTTCCAGTTCTCGAAGGGATATTTTCTATACCTTTTACTTATTTTTCAGTTTCTTCCTAGTTATATCAACATAAAAGTATAGTTTTGTTCTCTCTTTCGTAATAGAAAAGGAACTTCCTTCCAAATGAGACTACTCCCGATTTCCCCTAAACTAATGGCCATTTCTCTAAATAGACCTTACGAAAATGACGATTTAACTAAGTAAAATGCTTTTGCAGCATTCAATAATCTGAATGAATCAAAATATTTTTACTTAATATACGCTTTAGTACTAGGGAAAATTTCATAATGAAAGTTGCCTGGTCATTGGAGACTACTGTATAGCATTTAAAAAAAACATTTTATTTTTTTAGTTTTTTTTTCAATAGTTTATGTCAGAATTTTTTTCTTAAGCCGTACTCTAAAAAGACAAATGCAAGTTTCTAATTGCTCTACCTCACCCCTTTTTTACCATCAGCAAAAGTTAATTTGCGAAAAAGCGGAAGGATGCAACGTGAGTTTGAACATCAACACTGATATGCCTTTCCGCGAATTGACAGGATATATATAATTTGACATATAATCTTTGATGCACCAAATATTACCGTCTATAAATTGAGACAAGTGAGATAAAAACAGCTAGATGAAAATTCGGTTAAAACCAATTGTACGTGCGAGTCGCCATAGAGACCACACCTATGAGTTTCAGTACTGCTCCTGAATTTGTGCTACACCACATGTGCTCTGTATTTAAAGCAACGAAGAACACAATTCTTAAGCCAATGTAGGAAGTGCCACTAAAAAATAACACTTAGGAAGCAAATATAGATGTATGAAATTGTAAATGAAGGTCTGTACACCACTCTGTAAAAAAGCACGCTTCCTGGGTGAATGGATGGAACCCTATGTCTAAGTACTTAAAAACGCATTTGCAACGACTGTTTGAATTTATATAGCTTTTGTACGCTAAGCGCTCATATACAGACACTGCTTTATAAGCACAGAGTGCACCTTGGGTCCGCTAAAACTGAGATAGTTGAACAGCGCAATGCCATCTCGTTTGCACATATTTCAACGTAGGTGGAAAATAGGACACAGGAGTTGGGGGAACAGCCTTCGAGCTTAAGCTGGCTTCCGAGCTAGGTAGACGCAATTTGCACCTCCTACCAAACGCAGACTACAAAAAGTTACAACTGCTGGCTTGTCAGTGTCCTCCGTTTCCTGATGGTTACTTTCATCTGTGTCTTGAAATTAAAAACTCACGTTGATGTTATAGTGGTGATCGTTTAACTGATAGGTAGTCAGAGTCATCTCCGGATCGTGATCTGTATTGTGGTTGCAGACGAATATCCAGTTAACTAATACATAAAAAAGCAAAAGACAGTAAACACCCTTTGTACTCCAATTCAACCTTGAAGTTGTGACCAATGACAGAGTATATGCTGCCTAATACAAGCTTGTAAATACAACCTACATCTCGAACTGACTGACGAATTGTCACACCACAATAAAAAATCATAAACTGCACAAAATAGTTTATCGATAGGCATTCTGCATTTTGAGCAGTGTAAGTACATGAACGTAGATTATTTATGTCAATGAGGGAATATCTTTATTTTCTATCAGTACTTTAAATGCCATTAATAATTTATTATATCGCAGTAAAAGCGAAACATTAGTCGTGTTGTAATATACATTTATCGAAAATAAAATTCAAAACTTCTTATATATATCTGTTGAGAAGGCGCTTCTAAGCAGACATCCATTTACTCTCTCCAAAGTACAACAATAAGTTAAATTTTCCCCTCAATTTTAAACAGTTTAAGTCGGTGAACTTATGCATCTAAATGGATTATACTAATAAGTCGTTGTAGGGGTACATATTCTGTACCCTATCCGTTATGAAATTACTTCTTTAAACATCATTCTTCAAGAGGCGAAATATTTTGCCACCGATGATTTTTAGTATAATATTGTATGAGAATGTGGGGTGAGGGTATCTACTGGGGCCCCAATAAGACTATTGCGAACTGTTTTGTTCCCAGACATGCTCCACCCATTCCTACTCTAAAATCAGCTGCCCAAAATACGGAGGAGTGGCTTTGTGTGCACTTAAGCGGACCCAAGAGCGATTTAAACCGAACGTGAACTGCGCACTCATTCAACTATCCTGACCTTTCACTGATAAATTAAAATTGAAAAACATATTTTATAAACCGTTGATTGGATTGTTCGGGTTAAGTCAAAAAAAGGTTTTTTCTACATGCGCGCTTTGTTCACTGTTCTGCACTTCATCGTGTAGCATGGTCCGTTCAAAAGTGAATGAAAGCAGAGCTAGTTGAGAAAAGCCTTGCAGTATATGTGGGGCCTATACATCTTTTGATGAACAGTCGGGGATCCATTGAACACGAAACGGTTCGAA
Organism: Ligula intestinalis; assembly: GCA_036362985.1. NCBI lineage: Eukaryota > Metazoa > Platyhelminthes > Cestoda > Diphyllobothriidea > Diphyllobothriidae > Ligula > Ligula intestinalis. The sequence continues at coordinate 77,262,794 of JAYGXS010000003.1, forward strand.
CTCACTGTAAAGAATCCGGGTAGCATACCTATTCACGTACCTTTTATGAAAGACTGAGTTGAAAACAATGGCCAATTAACTCCCAGAGGGGGAAATTTATCTGTCTTAATGTTTGCTAGTTACACTTTACGTTTCGACTTCCTGTCGCCAGTCAAGGGCAGAGTGAAAATATTTCTCAGAATATTATAACTCATATAAGGTGAACAGTATTGTTTTCTTAGTATGCTTTTGGCTAAATTTAGACAGGAAGAAGTGGCTGTCTATGTACAAGTGTTCATTTTTGAATGAAGTTCTGATTATTATACAGGGTGTCCCAGAAAAAATGCAAAAAACATATTTTAATTACCCTAAACTTGCTGTTTATAACAGGTTATTATTTCAAGAATATAAAATATTACAAGTAGCATTTTCTGTTTATTTTTGACTCCAAGTTCTTAAACTGACGTCTATTTTGCATTTTCTATAAATTATTCTTGATAATTCTCGCAATGTCATACTCTTCGGTAAAGATCATCGTCTTTAATGGCATGAACTAATCTTGAAATATAAGTGTCCTAACGACAAAGTTGTATAACGTGCTGCTGTAAAAAAAAACAAAAAAATGAAAATTGTAAATTTTTAACACTTTTGCAATAATTAAATTGTATTTTAAAAAGTTTTAGATTATTTAAACGTGTAAAATTTTTTCTGCGAGACACTGTACATAAAGATTAATTTCCTTAATTGAGAGCATCAAAGTTTATTTAAAGGATAACCTGTTAACGTTGAATTAATTGCCACTTTTCTCCCTTTGATAGAGGCCGGGGTGTGCTCCTGTTTTTGAGGCAAGTTTTAAATCGTATTATTTCAATTTTGTCTTTTAATTGCTTGAATAATAAACATATGTTCTTTGTGCTTTCCGATAACACTTGTCAATATCTAAGCGCTTACTCTATAAGTAGCACTCTCATTTAAGTTTCCGCGCATTAACACAACTCATTGAAGTATGGTCGGCGCCCTATACTATTTTCTAGCAAACATTTGAATTAACAATATGCATACTTTTGCAAAACAAAAGGCTAACAGGAGCAGTACCTTGTATCCACCTTATTCAGAATTGAGGTAGTTGCCGAGGATGGGGCAAGCAAGCAAATTATTTTATGATGTCACTTTCCGTTTGGCGTGCTGCGACGCAGCTTACATTGTCTTGTAAGGTACCTTGATTGTAATCTCTTCTGTGTTAAGTCAGATTCGCATGATGGCAGGGCGTAACAAATGCTCTTCCATAGTGCTTTTCAGGCCTTCGTTAAAGAATTTCAATATCTCCAAAAAATAAATCCGCAAGATAACGAGCTCGTGATCATTAGGTGTAGAGATTATGCGGTAATCCAAATGTCGCGTTTTTTAACTATTGCTAATGCGGCATTTCCACGGGCATAGGACAGACACCACGGCTAATAAGCAAAAAATGGCAATTCCAGCCAGTTATGAACACCCTTGGTACTTTTAATCAGCAATAACCGGTTCCCAGAGAAACCGTTAGGGAGACAGTGAGAAGAACAGTCTGCAGAGAGAGTCTACTCAGATAAGAGCACGGTACAGCGCGTCAGCGTAAGCCAGCACAATTCAAGTCACACGCGGGGTACATGAACTTTAAAGGGAAGGGGAGAAACATCGTTTGACAATGGCCCAATCGGGATTGAGCAGACAAAAGCCGACAAGCGGCTCAAGTGACGTTGTTGAGTGCGTTGACTCATCATAGGACACGTGGCGTCCCAACACTTCCCCTCAAATCTGTCAGCACCGCTTTTGCCTTGGATCGACCTGTATGCGCTGCGGACTTTGGCGAGCATTGTTAGTCCGGAAGGTTGTGGGCGGTTTCAGGTCTACCGGTGCGGGGCCAGAAACTTGTTCCGAAAGCGGTTCTTCCAAAGAGACTGCAGGATTTGATGCGGGAGCCGACTGGTCCGCTGGGATCGCAAAGGTGTTTCAGCAGGGTGTACAGAGGCAGTGAAACGCCTGATTTAGGTCTGATTGGGTTTTTGCTCTGCCGCCGTCTGATCTGATCGTAGTTTTATCACCGACAGAGACGTCGAACAGCATTCTGCCTGTGTGTAGTGTTATCGTGCCCTCAATTCAGTCTGGAAACCCTGCTCGGTAGTCACGAACAAAGACTGGTGTTCCGACGGAGAGCTTGCCACGAGAGACAGGTGAAAGTGGCTGCGCGGATGACAGATTAGTAGGCAGCAGCGCATGGAACTTCGTTGGAATTTCCGATCTATTAAAGATTCGGCGGGAGAGACACCAACAGAAGATGCCGCGTTAGGGGTGGTCCGGTAGCTTAACAGGAAGACCTGGAGTATCTCGTCTGTATTCTCCCCCCCCCCACGAGCTTTCAACAGTGCTCGTTTGAAGGTGTCTATAAAGCGATCCACCTGACTTTTGGATGGATGATGATAGGGCGGCGAGCACAGATGCTGGATGTGCTGTTGGCGGCAGAAATCCTCAAAGGTCGTTGAAGTACATTGTGAGCTATTATCCGACACCAGGATATCCGGTAGGCCATGTTGGCTGAAGATACGCCGCAGGAGGTTGAAAGTGGCAAAGGTGGTTGCCAGATGAAGTGGTGCAATCACGGACCACTTTGAGTAGGCTTCAACCTCGACTAGGTAAGTGACACCATCGAATGGGCCAGCGAAATCAAGGTACACACAACACCAAGGCCTATCCGGAGTTTGCCATGGGTCTGACGGTTTAGGAGCAGGCATTTTGGTAGTCTGGGGATGTCGTTGTCAGGGACAGCAGATATAGCCAGAGTCTGCAATAGATTGCAAACAAGGCGGAACGGCGACTGAGGTTGGGACTTGCTTTTTGGCTTGGAATGGCGCTTGGCGTTGGAAATGGTGGGGGTGGAATTGTTTGCGCAAGGTGAGGATCGGCAGAACCCATCACGGTGCCCCACTGGTTACACTTCTGGCAGCAATGTTGCTGAAATGTACAGCCCCGATGGAAATGCCAAGCGCCACAGTGACGATGAGGGGAAAGCGGGGATATCGCCTGGGGCCGCGAAACCGTAGGTGGTCTAGCTGCAGCGACCGCATTCACTGAACCAGCCGTAGAAGCTCCTTGGACCATGGCCGAATCGTGCTTGCGGTTGATAAGTGCTTGACACTCAGTAGCCAGTTCTTGGAGGGGAACTGAGCTGCTCTGTTGCACGTGGGACAGAAGATGCGTCCGGATGTTAGCATTTTTGGAGGACTGTAGGCCACAGATGAAGATAAGGCATTTAAATTAGTCTTTGGTTAGAGAGCCGAGTCGAAAACGCCCACACGCGCGATTCACAATGCCAGCGTACGTGATAAAATCGTCAGATTCCCGTTTGCACATTTGGAGACATTGGAATCGGGTGTTAAACAGGGAAGACTGCTCACCAAAAGTCTGCGACAACGTCTTTAGCGTGTCCGTGAAAGAAATTTCTCTTGGATTCTTGGGCAAATGAAGTTCGTGTAGCGTTCGTGCTCCGCAGGTCCCAGTTTGGGAATGCAAACTTTTAAGCAAGGCATCTCGCCGCCGGCTCGCAACAATGACCACTCACTTGGCTAACACTTTTCATTGACTTTGGTGTCATTTAATAAGTAGCTTTATTTTTCAGAAGATATCGACATAATATATTCTGCCTTTGAACCTGTTATATGCAATAGGCTCGAAATCCATTGTAATGCTTTGTAAACGCCATATTCTAAATACCTTCTAGCTTACGGAAATGTATGTATTCCTCTCCAATGGAAATGTCCCCCGTATAATTTGAAAACACTAAGCAGTATTGCAACTGCCGGTATAGTTTAGCATTACTCTGTTAATGAGAACTTTCTTAAAACCGAAAAAAGACTTTTTGGAATATTTCATTTTAATAGGTTAGTAATTTGCTACAAATTTAGTACAGAAAAGTTACATTTTGTTTAGTTAAGCATTTCGATATATTGCTCTGAATAGGATGCGCTTTCAGGATAACACTGATGTCTACTTAAAAACGTGCCGAAGTTAGTATTGGGGTACTTAATGAGGTAAAGGCAGCTATAAGGACAGGATTTAACTTTGCGGTTATGGTCAAGGTTTGACACTTAAACAAGGCCATTCCTTCAATCACGGATAGGCGTACCATTACCACTTTCTACCGCACAACGACATCGACTATCAACGCGCAAAATACAGAATTCAGAAGTGGATATAATTCGCGAAGTGTATTTCTTTTTACGGCCGAGAAATATTGCATTTAAAAACCAGAATCGTCTAGTGACTAAGCCTGTTTGAATTATGATACAAAGTTATCTGTATAACGGCTTCATTACAATAGTTTTTTTGTAATTAAGGACAGCTTTTAGCCTTTTGACATGCACTTCTTGATATCTCTTGCACTGCTGCATGCCCCAATGTTAACACCCTTGGTACCAAAAATATCCCCATTTAAGCCAGCAGAAAAAACACTCCCAACAGAGCTGCGGTGTCGCCTCATGCAACTGATCCCATTCGCCTGTATAACAATGCTCTGCTTCGTGTCGCCGCAGTATGGTTTCAGTGGCCATCGGTTCCTTGTGCTTTTGATGAACACCCTAGCCGCCGCTGTTGACACATTAGATATACTGGATTGCCTCAGTGAGACTACTAGTAACATTTCGGAGAGAATATGGAATCCTAAATGTGTGTGGACTGCCGCTTTTGCTCACCTATTTTTCAGCGCTTTTGCTACTGCTACAGGCAGTGCATCGTCCGTAGTGGAACGGCCTTGGACGCCTGATCAAGAGGACAGCGCCCAGCGTAATCAACATTGCCTTCGAAATGAGTCAAGCACTAAAGAAACTTGTCAGTCGAATTCCCTACAAGATGACGAATCGCAGTCCACAGACACTACATTGGAAGATTACTTATTCTGTCGTGTTCTCCTCGATATCGAGCTCTGGGCAATTTTGTTGTCTGTCATAGTTCAAGATCTTTACTTGTTGCCCTTACGTCTCCACCTGCTCCTCAAAGATAATCTACCTAACCCTCGACTCCTCTTTATGGCTACGAAGAACATAATGTGCATTATCTTGCATTGCTTTTTGGCATCCGTCCGCTTGAGAGGATACTGTGATGAATTCTAATTGGCTGGCCACTAACACAACTTAATTCACACTGAACTGCTTAAAACATCTCTGTTATTTCTCCTCATCCTACAGTATGTCTGCGTTGTCATTTTCAAGCCAATATTACCCTGATGGCAATGACTTTAGCATACGTGCCGACAATACACAGGCAACTTAATTTTCCCATACCTTTAATCAATTCTTCACGTTATCAGCCACTTTGGGTAGATGCCTTCTGAAAGCTATGGATATATTTTGACGAACAACCTGTACTAGTTATGACCGTCAATTTTACTGGAATCTAAGAATCGAATGTAGTGGAAATAATTCATTTATAGTTCCCGATTTCTCTGGAAAGGGGCCAGTGGGTCCATGTTGTGCTAGTTTTTCCATGCCTTCAAAGTGTACAAAGGACGTTTTATCCTCGGCTGCGCATTACCTCGAGCTGGGCGTGTAACGCTGATGATAAATAATTAAACCCAAATCAGCCATTTCATTCGCCTTTTGTCTTTCTAGTAATACTGGTTACTATAATGTGATAGGCGTAGAGCGGATGCTGCTAAGGCTTGAGAGCGAGCCTCATGATACAGCAGGAAACTTAATTTGCGTAATTTTATTCGTGAATACCCATTTATATCATATTTGTGTAAGCTGAATGTCATGACCATACTGATAAACACAGAGGAGACCAGTATTGCCCTTACTGGCCTGGTATTCGTCATCAACCAGTCATACATAATCGCAGGCACAGATCAGCCCAGATTCAAACCGGCGTTTTTTAGAAACTTGTTATGCTGATTTTAGACAAAAATTAGAATTGAGAGGCAGAATTGTCATATTGGTGTTTAATGCCGCAAATACAGACGTAGTCAGATGGATGGGAATCGTGCTGCAGCGGCAGTCTGACTTGAGGCCAGGCGTCGGGCAACTCATGCATGACTCACTGCGTCGTGATTTTGGGAAGAATAGCATGCAGAAAGGGTGAAATTCTGCATGTCCGCATGTGGTAGTTATTGAGTGAAGCGACAGTTAGATCACCACAATCGGAGTCGATCATAGGGCACAAATCAGTCGACTCCATCAACACACACGGCCGTCGCTTAAGCAGCTGATGCTTTATGACAGAAATTCGACTGTATCTTGACAGAATTTAACAAAAAAAGGTGAAAGTTGGGCAAATTCAAATGTAAAAATACTTTTTTTATCATAAGCTAAAGGCAAAACGGGCCCCTTAAGGCCTTTAAATCCTTTATTATATTGATAGAAGTATGCATGAGCCTTTGAGTATCCTATTTTCACTGTGAAAAGGAGTGCAATGTACATCGAAATCATGCGAACGGCAGAATTTAAGATGAAACTCTAAAAAGTGGGAGCTGGATGGGGTGTTGGCGGATATTTAAAGGGTTAATGTTGGTCCTAAAGGTTACGTACATTGTGTTTCTGTTTGTTAGAAACTCAAAACATAATGAATTGCTGATTGCAAATATTATTGGTGAAAATTTAAAGGGAGGATGAAATGGCTATTTCTGGCTAATAAGCGCTCGTCAGCCAATTTATACGCAGCAACAAGTGGTGCGCTCAGCGAACCTTGAAGGAAATATTCACCTCCTTATGCCTTTGGGAGTACACTGGATGGCCTGCTAGAGGTCGGACAACAGCTAGCTGATTTGAAGCAGTGGAGACGGGAATGACCGCTTATGGCATCTTATATATTAACAGCCGGTCAGAAAGAAGTGAAGGCTGTTGCGGCCCCCCTGCTTTGAACGCAAAATCTGTTGTCCAGTATTTGAAATAGCTAATCATTACGCTTCATTCTGGATCTATCCGCACGCAGAACTTCTAATACTAGCAACATAACACAGGTTCTCATGGTGTTCAATTAAATATCACGGCCCGTTGAACCTTGAGTCTCTAAATCAAAGCCAAGATGAGTAGGGGCAGAACACCTCTGCCAGTAGATACAATGGAGACCGACATGCCCAGCACTGTTTAAGGAGTGGTAAACAGTCCTTCGCAACAAGGCGTTCACGATTGTGGCATGCAAGGTTCGAAACCATGACATGTTTGCCAGCATAACAAAACAATGTGAAATACAGTATGGCGAGTGCTGCAGGAAACATTCCGCAACTCGAAAAAGCTCGGTTTATCACTCGCAGACCAACATTGAGTAAGGCTGCAATACTGTTTATCATGCAGGTCAATTTCAATTCCTTTTAGTCACGCTAGGATGCCAACTCTCCGATGACCTTCGTCCTGGCCGCTGCGAAAAAGTTAATTCTGTAAAAATGGCTACTTAAGTAGTATGCATTTTTAGCATTGAGTACATCTGCTTTTATACATTCCAATATATTTTATGGAAAGCATGCACGAAAAAATACTCCTTGTACTTATTTGATAGCAAATTACGTCTATTTTAAATTTAATTCTTGAAACAATTGTATTCTTCGGTTTTAGTAAAGTTTATAAATTGCCGAATGATGTTGAAACCTACCAACTGCTAGATCTGAATTCAAGCTTTACAAAATGAATGCAGGGTGCATCCTGTTTAAGGAAAAGTACATTCTTGCCTACGGTAGTTGCATGGGTCTCATAGATATGGATCATGCTCGATATATCATGAGGAGCATTAATCAATTTATGGATATGAAGTATGATAAATGAACGGCCCACCATCTTAAATAAACTCAAAATTTGAATTTTTAAACGGAATGAAACCCTTCCTTAAGGAAGAAAATTCAAGAAAGGCTTATTTTCGATCAAATAAGTACCAGACGTATCTGTTTAGTGCATGCTTTCCATAAAATATATTTGAATTTATAAGAGCAGATAAACATAATGCTAAAATGTTCAATATTTAAGTAGCCATTTTTTACAGAATCAACTTTTCCGCAACGACCAGGAAGAAGCTCATCAGGGAGTCGGCATATTAGCGTGACTGAAAACAGTTTAAATTGGACTGCTAGGTAAACAGTTTTGCGACACTACTCAATGTTATTCTGCAAGTGAATGCTGGTATCTTATCAATATTGGCATGTTTCCTGCAGCACTCTTAATACTACACTCCACGACCAACTATATATTCAGGGAATTCGACGGCAGCTAGCGATTATTTGCTGTAAAGACAATCCTTCTTGTTTATCAATAACTTACTTTAATGTTCCTGAAATCTAGAGTGCAGGTACTTGCAAATATATACTACTTAGTCATTTTAAGACTGAACAACGGCGTATCCATCTTAGAACGAGCAGATATGGATGTACAATGTCAGTAGGGAGACAGTTGATTCAAGCTGAACGATTATCAAAAAAGGAGCTCTTAATGAACCCTTTGGAATAGCTTCTCACTGCCATTTAACCGTGGCTGCTGATTTTGAAATTTCTGTTGCATATTTTACGTCTTCGTCCATCATTCACTGCAATAAAAATATCCACAAGTTGCCAAATGCACGCAGAAGCATTACTTATTTAATTATTAACATTTACGGACCACACAAGTTCAAAGTAAATTTGACGACACATGTATTATTCGTATTCTGCAGCTGCCTGCAAGTAGTAGGCAGTTATTCTGAAGAGACTTTTTGGCCAAATATTTGCATCAACCGGCAAAGGTTATTTAAGCAGTGAACCTCGTATAACCATAAACTCAGAATTTTGTCCTACAGAAATGGTGTTTCTTGGCGTGGGCAAATAGAATAGATGGTGAACAAAGTTCGTAGATATGAGTGGAAACTGGAAAAATGTTGTTGAGTTTGCTTTCCACAGCCGCTGAAACTAAGTTTTGCCGTGTGTCAACTTAAGTTGTGCAAGGTGCTTGGATAATCAAGTTTTTCCAATATATGTTTAAAAATAATACGCATTAAGAAAATCTACACAAATAAATCATCAACATTTCTAAATCGAATAAAATGAAAACGCAATCGCAAAGTACTGAAGACGTGAAAAAACTTTAAATTACAACAATAAATTAAGGTATTTTGTTTAGTTGAAAACTAGAAGCAACCCCTTTCTTCATATAGAAAAAACCTTTCTTGAGTGAAAATAGTCTGTACTTTCTTACCGCTATTCTATAAATATTCATTGAATGTTGTGGTAAAAAAAGGTATCAGCAGTTTTTCGCTTTCACTCTCTTCATTGATATATTGCCCATCCGTTCAAATTTTACACCAAAACTTTTTAAATAAGATGAATATAAAGAGTATAAACCGAAAAAAAGTAATTCCTGATATAATTTTTAATTAAAATGGCAACGTTGCTGATATAAAAAAGCCTCAAAACAGCAAACCATATTGGCCAGAGTGAATCATGTCCGCAATGAAGTTCTGACATTACTATTCCTAAGTTTAATAAAAACACTTTGCAGGTTTCTTTTCAGAAAGTGCTTTAATAGGATACTTGGCTGACATATTTCTGCGTATATTAATTTTTCAAACAGAATGTCACGATATTTTAGAACCGTGAGAATTTACATAGGTTTTCCAAGGAACACCGATTCAACTTGACTGAAAATGAAGGAATTTTTTTGTCTCTTTATAATGTATTTTTTTTGCATAAGTAAATCAATTCTTCTTTATAATATAATCTTGTGAATTCAAAAAACTGGGCATCTACATTGCCATTTTTGATATAGATATTCGTCTATCTGTTCCGTTTCTTAATGCAGCTAATGGGAACGTAAAGTACACAAAAATTATATTTTTGCATAACTTACATTCAATTAGAACTTCTTTGTCTTAAATCCGCGTTTACAAGTGTGCGTTATTTGTGCATTAAAACAATCACTTTTTTGTTACTGCATTCTGTGCCAAAAACGTCACAGGATAGCTAAACATATTTTTTAATACAAATCTCCATTGTTACTGCAAATAAATATAAGTCCTTTAACTTGGCTTCACTTAAATGTGAACAGTTTTAAACAAGCTTTTCTAGTTCTGTAAGGGATGCATATAAGTCATTGTATTAAGGGAAGAAGGCTTTCGCCCTTGAGCTCCCTATCCATAACCAAAAATCGCAAATAAGCTCCACGTAACAATAATACATAATAAAAATGTATAACTGTAGGATTAAAATCAGCGAAAACTGTAAGCCAGTTGCAAAGTGCTGCTACTGACACTTTGTTCATTATATCTGCCTTATTTTCTCAGCAAATGAGTATCACGTTTGTGTTTAAAAATGTCAACAGTATCTTAGAGGTCCACCTTTTCAGGGAGTTCGTTCCACACTCCAATGACCCTCCGAGAGAAGGCGTTGCGTCGAAGGTCGATATGGGCCGGTTTCCATTATACTTTAAAGGGATGTTCCCGCAGATGATCAGTCCGAGCCAATTCAAAGAAATCATCAAATTCTAGGGCACACTCTCGGCCTCTAACAATACGGTAGGTTTGTATGAGGTCCCCGCAGAGTCGCCTATAATTGTGAGAGAAAAGATCAAGTTCGGTCAGTCTGTCTTCATAAGGCAGAATACCAAGATTCTTGACCATCTTCGTAGCCCTCGCCCGCACTCGTTCCAGGTACAGGTTATCCTATTTAGATCACGGATTTCCCTCATAGTATAATTAACATAAATGTGCAATTTGGTTCTCTCTTCCGATATAGCATAGGAAATATCTTCGATGTGAGACTACCCCAAGTTCCTTAAAATTATTGGCCATTTCTAGTAATACATCTAACTATAAGGCTTTTGCAGAATTCAATTAACTAAATTTATCACGATAGTGCTACTAGATAAACGCTACAGCACCCAGTCAAATTTCATCATGAAAGTTGTATGTTCTTTGGTGACTACTGTACACCACTGCCTATTCTGATTCCCCATACATAAAACACCTTTTAGCTACCGGTCTCGAACGAATTTAAATGCAAATATACGGAACTTTATGCCAAACTTAAGTGCCACAAATAGCTAATTTTAATTGAAACTGGGTGAATGAGCAAGTGGGATTTTAACGGTTCAGATTGTTGCTGGTTTGTTTAAATTTATCAATAAACTTACTAATGCAGTTTGTTTAATGGCCTCATGCGACTTCTGTTCGCTTCGGGACATAATGCTTCTTTTTTTGTTGTTCGGTTAACCTTTGCGCGCTCATATAACACATTGTAAGAGGAGTGCTGAGCGATTGTTTATTAAACTCGATCGTGTCCAACGGCTGGATAATTTAAGGTACAAAGATACTCAACAGATGCAGTGCAGACTGGAACTATTGGATGTAGTTTATTAGCCATCAGCAGTCAACCTGAAGTTTTGCAATCACGATCTGTCGGTAGAATTACTTAAATATAAATGTTCGGATAGGCTAGCTTACAAGATGCTATCAATCAGGAATAAGAGCAATGAAAAAAGGGCGCTCAGTAAACAATTAAAGGACAGGTTCACTTTATCGTGCTTAATGGTTCACTGCTTATCCCGCCAACCCCCGCGCCAGTCCCGGCCGAACAACTTGCGACTTGATTCACTGTTCAAGAGAAAAAACGCCCTTTGTACAATTGATAAATATGATCATACGCATTAATATCCAACAGGCCTAAGCAGAGTCCTGAAATTCGTTTGATTGCTCAGATTTTGACTTTCTCTGATTTTGCTGCTTACTAACCGTATAAACATAGAGATAAGACTCTTAAAAAGGCTTATTCGTTCTTTTTAACGAGAATATTCGTTGCGTTATCTTCTTCAACTGCTCATCTATTTTTGTATATTTTGGAATTTTTGTGACCATCATTACTAGTTCTACCAAATACACAGCAGACTATTACCTTAATACCATCTAAATCGTCACAAGAAGCTCAAGCTACGTACATTTGGCCGATCCAGCTCTACAAGAGGGACAACACTGTTCGTTGTTGGCTAAATTTGAAACATTAACACTGCCTCAGGCAGTCAAATGGCTTGAGCACTGGCAACAAACGCACGCTAGCAGGATAGTCAACTTGGAAGAAGATTTGAGATTGGTTTTTGCTTCATTCACAATCTCATGTGAAAACGTGAACTCCAAATATCACAAAAGGAAACTGAGGTCAGTTTACTGGCACCACACACTGACAACCGCTGGTGCGTGAGCTGTGGCTAACTAAAAAAAAGAGTGACGAAACGGAAAAACAATTTCAACCGGCTTATTCTTTTAATCATCATCCTGGAGCACATCAATTTCAAATTGAGTAAAAATGAAAAACGTATCCAACGGATGTTCCTTTAGGTGAAATACAGAGGACAGAAGCCCAAAGCAGGCCCGGAGAAGATGATGAATAATATCACCAGAACAATATCCAGGCGTTTTTTCTCTCACTCCGGCAAACGTTTTGGTGCAAAGAAGGCTGATTTATGCCAGGTACCGTTACAAGACGCAAAAGTGTCATCTTTTTTGCTCAGAAAAGTTAGATTCAAATCTGAACAACGGGCCCAGTAAACATTCCCTCGAAAATCATCAGCAAGACACGTATCCAATTATAAAAGGTGAGTGTGTAACTCCGCTGCCTAGAAAGGGCAGGTCACATAGGGTGCCTCAGCAATTACACGCTAGTGGGTGTACTATAGCTGTGTAGAGATTACTGAAACGGAGTAAAAATTCAGAAAAGGTGCAGTACGAAGCCAATGTGGGCTTTGTAATTCTTTCCCATGAAGAAAGTGTTATAGGGAAAAAACCACACTGGCATAGAGGTGAAAATACAAAAGTCATAACTGGACACGAAATTTTTTCCTGATGAGTATTCCCGTGTACACAGCGAACACTCCAAGGAACGAGTGACACATAATTTGCGTCTTGCAGAATGGGGCGATCAATTGTCTACAGAAGTATTTCCGACTTGACAAAGCAGAGTTATGTCGTGATTTATCCTTTTGACCAAGACCCCTTAAAGATGTCTCGGAGAATGATATTAAGGCACTGCTTCTTCTCAAAAGAATAATTGCCAAATACAACCAGCACGTAATTGTATTTTTTAAATCCAGATGTAAACCAAGAGAGTGAATGAAACTGCCTGAACTGAGTATGAACATGAAACATGGGAGAGACAGTAGGCACTAGGACTGAAACGCAAGAATTGAAAAACAATGTATGTGCAGCAGTCCTATTTGTGAGAAAAGCCCGTTACAATGAAAGCTGCACCTGCCCAACACAAAATGCCAATGAACACATAACTAGTCTACTAGACTCTGTGGGGTCTATAAACGGACGATCTATGCACTCCGAACTGAGATATGTAAGGACAAAATTGAAGAACGTCATTCTGAGAAAGCAGAAACTAAACACAGGTCATCGAATAAAGCCAACCACACGGCAATGATGCAAACAAATTCACAAAGTCTGTTCAATAAATGAGATTAACTCAGACTGGTTGTGATCCATTTGTTACCTGCCCCGATTGCTCTAAAAAACATGGTTTAATGAACAGATACCAGTGGTAGAAGTCAAAAAGAAAGGACTCCAGCTTATTTTCATGTACCGAAATGCAAGAAAGGTTGGAGATTTCACAACATTCATAAGTGGTGGTATAGTTATTAAAAATGAACGCTTCTCGCAAAATACTTCATTTTAAATCGAACGTACCGACGCAACCCGATATGCACCTTGGTCTAGTATACGCACCCTAAAGGTAATCGATGGACGCAAACGATGCACTCATCACTGCCTTAAAATAATTCTGCCACAGAAAATACGTCTTAATACTTGCAGATTTTATCTTCACGGAGATTCATTCGGAATTGATGGATAGCTCGCGACCAGGAGTCTCATAATCTCCTTTTTTGAATTTTCTCGTTAGTAAAGAGGACAACTCTATCCTTGTAATAACTTCACAGACGCCTTTTCTTCATTTTCTTTTTGAGTTTACAGCTTTTTCTGTGTACCTGTCACTCTGTCCACAAATGAGAGTAACGTATGGAAGGTGGATTATATTAACATGAAAAATAACTCAGAGGGATTAACTAGACCCCTGCAAGCTTATTTTATCCGCTTAAAAAGAGCCACGCATCTCCCTACCACCAGCTGATGCCCATGCATTCGAGTTTGTAGATGCCAACCGGTTTTTCCATCGTTTGATGACAACGAAGGTGCTGTCTGGTTAGCGTGCCCAAAATTTTGGCTCACACTATTTGAACAGCCGTCTCTAGAGCTTTTCAAATACAGCCTCGGCAATTAGCGCGGAGATTGGAGAACACATTGGCGCGCGCTTGATTTGCCTTTATGTAATCTTTTCGAAGGTGAGGACTTCATCGCACTAGTAAATACTCTTTCAATGTAAAAGCCTGTGACTAATTTATTCCTTAGCAAATATAAAACGTTCCTCAATTAGTGCTCTACTAAAATACGGCTTCATTGTTTCTGTCCGCTGACGACGACCACTTTCGTGCATTCTTTTTTTAATTATGTACCGAGAGAGAAGACATTTAAAATGTTCCCTTTGAATAGCACTAACGGACATAGAATGGTGCCTTTTACTATTCGGTGAATAAAATCATCTTGCTTCGTTGTAGACCGTTTTTGCTCATGCATATTACGTCTGGGCAATGTCTTATAGTTAATTATTCTGGAAATTGTGGCCTTATTAATTTCAAACACATTGGCTGACGAGTTATGCAGCAGCATGAAATGGCTTTGACTCTTGAACACCACGACAGGATACAGAAAAATAAAGGCAAGTCGAGCTTTCCCCTTATATATCAAGCTGGATTAATCAAATTTACCATATAAATTTATAAGACTGACTTTTATGGCGTTAACTTCGCATATTAGCAAAAAACCATTTTTAACAAACAAATCCTTGATGTGCTACTGAGTAAAAGAGCCGATGGGAGCATTCAACGT
>JAYGXS010000003.1:77287688-77300545 GCA_036362985.1 Ligula intestinalis
CCCCCCCCCTCCATTCCCACTGCCCTGACAACTATTCTGTTTTTCTACCAACCCGCATAGTTCATTTACTTAATTACCATATGAATGTAAAGGCCTGATGAGAATTATCGAAATTAAACGATGTTAGCCATTTCATCTTCTATAATTACAAGAGGCGTTAATGTAGTGCCTGCTGTGCACTTATTCCGCATTTGACACGCAGTATCTACGCCTTCGTCAAACATTAAACATTTACCCACGATTTCAGTAAGAAAAATTGGCGAGGGAACGGTGTTACAATCAGTGATTGGCTGCGAACACGTTTTACGACGATGGGGTCCTACTTGGCACGATGACCTTTATATCAAGCAACGAAATTTGGACTCGAACTAATGTTGACACTTCTGATTAAGTTGGAGAAATTGAGGTTTTCTGCCAGATAATGTGCCGAGTATCAAATGACAGTAAAACGAATCTTTGGAGTTAGTTAATTTATCTCAACAGTTAGCGAAAAGTTTAGAAAAACTACTCCAGATTGACCCCTTGATCTTTTCGATGGAGGAACAATTCATCTACAAATGTGCCTAAGTGGATCAATAGTGATGATGGCTAAATACTATTCATGTGATTGAGTACGAGAGAATCAAATAGTGTGTACAGAGGACTTCCAGACAGAATAATCGAAGTCTGTGTGTAGACAACCTTAAATGTGGTACGGAGCTGAGGGCCTTATGGTTCTGTTTTTAAAAATATTCGGTAGGATTGTATCGTGGGTTCGTCTGGGGAAAGTGTGAAGCGCGCCCCGCAGGCTTACAAACGCGTGATTTTCGGAGAGACGAGGGGTGGGGCATGCCAGGGAAAAAATTATAACCCAAAATATACATTTTCAATAAAAAAGTAACGAGGACAAGTTGGGTCGCGTACTCAAAACTTGGGAGAAGTCACTGAATTTAGCTCTTATATCATCGCTTACCTCCCGCCCGACCAAAGGCGAACGCATGCATGTAGGGGTGGGTATTCGAACCTCGGGCGAGGCCACTGAGAGACATTTTCTAGTTATATCACCAACACCAACTAGAAAAAAGCTTAACGAAAAGCAGGGAGGTAAGGTAAATCAGCCTTCTTAAAATCTGTAAGTAAGCGGTTATTCCCACGGTTAGTTCAAAAGGCTAAATTTGTTTAGTTCGCCGATTTTAGGAGTGATAAAATGTGTTTGCCTTCGGAAAACCATTCTGCATTTTAGTGCCATCAGGAAATCCCTGGCGTGTAAAGAACCAGAAGTTTACAGGTTATTCAACCTACTTAAAAACTTAAGTAGGTAACTATCATAAATGAGAATCTTCAAAAGACCGCTCGATGCAACCTCACCAAATTACCGAATTTTTGTGTGTTAGGATATTAGCCGGACCAAATGCTAGCAACGTTTGGAGGCTTCCCTATAACGTAGAGCCTAGCCAAATGTATTTTTTCACAAGCTCGGACCGCATAGCAGGCCGACTGTCCACGCGAGATGACCTTAGACCGTACGCACGCACGCACCCCAATGCAGTGTTAGGATAATTTTTACCAAGCAGCCCGGATGAACTTCCAGGTCACGCTATCGGTCCCCCCACAGAAAGCGGCGCGCAGCCGTGCGCGGGCAGCCAATGCGGCCAATCACGCCACAGCAGAACGGGCAGACAATCTCTTATAAGCCACTGTCACCCCTGACAGGGAGGGCTGCAGCCACTCCGAACACCGGACGCCACGTCCACTCCCAATGCCGGGCTTGCACCGATGTGGGACACAGAGAGCTGCAACGGCGGACGCGAGGACGCTATTCCGTTCCCAAAGCCGGGCTTGCCACGAGACGGGACAAAGAATGCGCTGGCGATACAACCAGCGAGGCAACAGCCACCTGAGACAGCTCTTTTGGGTTTTGTACACAATTAACCCTCCTCTGGTTTGATTTCAAAATTATGCCCTTCTTATTGTGTTCTTTCTTGGGGATTTTAACAGGGCGTAGCTTGACGGTGACGCACGTCAGATGTCATTGTTATAGCACTAGCGACGTTAAACCCGTCGTTATAACATGGTCTGCCTAGTTATCGAAACGACATAAGTTAATTGCAGCAGTGTCGGAGTTGTGAGCGAAATCTGACTCCAGTAAAGGTGAAATCAAACGGCGAGAAACCCGAATTGCTTCAACCTCCTGAGTGACCGAAGGTGAACCATTGAAAAGACCAAGTCTGGCAGGAAAGGCTAGTAGTGTGTCGGATGAGCGGACGTGCTCTCCTGTAGGAGAGGCCTTGAGCAAGACCCTGAGATTAGCTATGAAGCCGCCATCATCTGAAAAGGCCCCGTGGGGGGACAAAGGGAAAACTACAGCAAGCACCAGGCAAGCCTGCAGCTGGAGACCATATGTACGCGCGGGTGCACGAACACCTTAGAACGTGAATCTGCAGTATAGAATGGATAGGCTGAACTACGACCCTCTCCCTCATAGAAAATGGAAAGTGAAGTCAATCTCGAACACCGTAAAGGATGGCTCAACCTAATTGTTTTGCAAATAGGCCTACTTGAAATTGTTAAGTTGTCTTCTGTTTGTAAGAAAACACCTACTTGTAATAACACGTATTGCCAAAACGGGTCTACAAACTGAAATTTCATGAACCCAGTTTGCTCCTTGTCGGAGAATTACATAATGCGACTGTATTAAGGATGGGTGGCACTGTCAACATACGTTGTTTGCCTCGAATTTCAGATATCTCCCAAAAAGTGCTGATTTATAATAGCATGTATGACTGTTTATTTTCAAAACTCAAACAAAGAATGCCGCCAAAAAAGTGAGTTACCCTGAAAATAAGCACACAAATTAGTTTCAACTGAAGAAAAAAGAACAAAAAGCACCATAATTACTGGCGTCTATCGGTTCGAGATAGTTTTAGGAAAGCAACAGTGATGGGGGTAGGGCAGAGACTAGGACAAACAAAAAGCTCGACTTTTCCGCGGCACAGTATGGTATGATGGCAGCTTAGCTCAGCCCCCAAGATATTATACCATCGCCTTTGCCGTGGGACTTTGACCTGAGAGCATTGTATCAGAATAAACAGTGCGTTCTTGACGTCGAAAAGATGACTTGGTAGTCGGGAATATCAAAAAAGAATGCAGGTCGAGTAGCAGGAGCAAAGAGGGCGCGACCTGGAACATCAGAGGCAGACAAAACGTCCCGAATACGATGATATACATAGCTTCGGATGCTGAATATAGGCTCCTGTCGCATATTTGGACTGATAAGCACAACTCCGGTCCCATTGAGGCAAAACTGAAATCGACTCATGTCGAGAACTGAACAAATTTTCTCCTCTTCCATGTTAAGTGGGAAATCGAGCATGTCAACACCGTTAAAAAAGTGGACGAACACCAAATCCGGGAGCTGCCGTAAGGGTTCATGCATTGCGACAAGATGCAGCGGGCGAAAATGCACAAATTATGGCTCGTTGTAGCCAAATATTAAATGACAGCGTCTGTTCTTGTGAAGCAAGGCTAATGTTCGCGTGCTAATGTAAAAGGAATATAATTGGACGCAATCAGGTAAGTAGAGGCATACAACAATCTCTGGGCTATCACGACAGGAATATCACGAGGAATGAAGTTTATCAATAGGCCTTGGACAAGAGTAATGCTAGGATAAGGAAGAAGACGTGTCGAACAACAGATCAATTGATTTATTGTCCTGAGTTTTCCAATGCTTACATGTGTCCATCTTCAGATATGAGAAGTAGTGACCAAAAAGATGGTAGTTATAGTGGCTGTAGGCTAATCAACTGTCAGAAATCATCAGTTTTTCACGGAGTTTGAAACAGCTGTCAAAAGGGAGGGGGGAGGAGGGCAACTACAAGTCAGTGGAGTTAAGTGGAGTGAAGGTAAGTGTCAGTGGATTCAGTTTGGAGTAAATTATAGTGGTGTACGCTAATTAGCTGCCAGTGGAAAAGGAGGACATGAACAGCAATTATTTTGGCCCCTTGTCACTCGGTAGAGGGTCTTGATGGCTCTGCCTCCTTTTCTGGCCGGTTCGTCGTGGAATTGTTTTCGTTTGCAATCCTTACATGCGGTTCGATTTGGTCCCACTTCGTCCTTCGCTCACTTGATGACGCAAGACCTTGTAGGCCGCGGGGGGGTCTAGATTCATCTTGACGGAATTGGCATCTAAGTGCCCTGCCTCAAGTAGCAGCCTTTCAGCTTTTAGGTACCCTCGGCCTATGATGGTTTCTCCTTGAAGATCGAAGTCTTGGCCAGTCTTTGCGACGTATGCTGCAATTTGAGAGTTTGGGTCTAGTCTCCGAGCTGCCAATTTATGCTCATGAAGGCGGGTCTGCAATTTTCAGCCCGTTTCCCTAACGCAATCGCAGTCACCATCGTTGCAGACGTTTCCGTAGGTGGCAGTTTTTCTTTATGTTGCATCACCCGGCGGCGTATTGTCGCCTGCGGTCGATGGGCGGTGCCTATGCCAGCAGGTTGCAACAGTCGTGAGACGGCTTTGGAGACACCTTTTATGTAGGAACCGGCCCTCCAGACATCAGGTTGCCTTTGTACTGGCCGTCGTCTGTTCACTCGGAGTCTGCTTTGTTTGATAAAAGAATTGGGGTATCCATTTGCTCAGAAGATTTCCTGAAGGTATTGTTGCTCAGCTCTTCTGGCGGCTGGTGTGCTGCAGTGTGTTCCAACTCTTTGGCATTGAGTACGAACGCAGCTACGTTCGAGACAAATGGGATGATTGCTGCTAAAATTTAGCACTTGATACGTCTTGGTGGCCATTCTGAATACTGTGTTTTGCAATATTCCATTTGAACGCCGGCGCACAAGAACATTGAGGAAGGGTAGTTTGTTATTTCTCTCCGCTTCCATCGTGAATCGGATAGTTGGATCAACCAAGTTCGATAAATCTTTGAGGTGCTCGATGTCAGATGTTTTGACAGTGACGAATGTGTCATCTACATTTTGTGGACAAATGTATGAGCAAATTAAGGGCAGTCCCATGGGCTCCCCCTATCAGTGCTGATTGTTGAAGTGGTCCTCCAGCGGATAGAGCACTTGGTCTTTACCAAGTATCAACCGACGTTTTGGGCTCGTTATGTCGATGACACTTTCGTCATTGTCAAAACATCTGACAACACTGACAGGTAATTGCCCCGTCTAACCCTTTGACAAACTGATGATTTCTGACAGTTGATTGGCCTAAAGCCACTATAATTACCCTCTTTTGGTCGCTAATTCTCATCTGTTAAGGTGGACACGTGTAAGTGTTCGAAATAAATCAATTTATCCGTTGCTCAACACTTCTTCTTCCTTAGCCATGCAGATACCTGGAACGCGAACCTTTTCATTCATCCAAGAGTAATACTTAAATGTGTGATCATATTACTTATTAATAGTAAGTAGTCATTTATGTTTACTTTACGACCCAACCGGCGTCTGCTCGATTTTTGTCTGCAATTATGTAAACGACCTCTTTTGAAATGTTCTGGTGTACCAATAGGGAGTTCAGAGTCACCCACCTATACTTCTCTTAATTAACCTGGCCTGAGCTGAGCTGACCTAGTTTGAGTTGTTATATTGTGTAGCATGTGGGATACTTCTAACATCTAAGAGTAGCACAGATATTTACGCTTCTGAAGGCAATATTTCTCAGCCACCACCAAGAGACCATACTCGGCTAAAAATGGCTATTGGTAGCCGATTTCATAAAGTGCGGAACTAAGACGCCCCTCTGTTGAAGCGACCAGCTCACGCGCAAATTTCGTATGCTATTTCAAAATTTAGATTCATTACGATTAAGTCAAGTAGCTGCCAACGGAGCCATAAACTAGGTTTTTATTTGTGACCCTCTTATGTGCTGCCTCGTCCCTAGTGAGGGCAGAGGAAGGAACGCTGTTCGTCGAAATTATTAACGCCTGTCTATTTCGGAGAGTCAAGTTAAGCTGTTTTGCTTATCGTCTCTCTCTCTCTATCCAACCACCTTTATCCTCTTGTTACCGCTAATTTGGACTTTTACTTGCACGTTGGCTAACCAGTACCTCCATGTCAACCGAACCGACCCATAGTAATGTAATCAAGGAGTCCAGCGTCATTTAAACCATTTAAAAGATATCGAGTAACTATTGGACCAGTCAAGGAAGCAAAATGGTTTGAAGCACTCACCACTTTTCTACAGACGCAATAAACCGCGAGTTGGGGAGGACAAAAGACAGTGACGCTGAATTATTCTGAATTCTTTTTTACTTCCGCCGATTTCGAATGACTGCAATGCATACGTTAATGCATACCCGAATTACCATTCTTATCAGAAGTTCTGTTACCGCGTCTATAAAGATCTGCGAGACAGTGCGCTGGCGGGTTTCGGGAGGGTTGTCAGGCGGATTGTCAGGCGTGTTTTCAGGCGTGTTTACGCTATCATTTTCTGCTGTTTTCTCTGATGAAGGTTCCGTCGTGCTGTTTGAGTTACTATGACAATATGTAGCTTGGAGTCTGCTGGTGCGTCTGCTCGTCATCCTCGAGGAAATTGGTGTGCAATTGAAACCGCAGGCTTATGAGGGCGTCGGCACTTTGTCCAGAACCTCTGAGGAGGACATATGTAACAATCTGAGTATACACGTAGTACAACAACATTCGCTACTTAAAAGAATGTGGTCGTACATGCCAGAAAACTATCTGAAGTCAAATTGGCATTCAACTTTCATCGAATTATTTTCAACGACATCATACAACTCAGCATTATCTAGTTTGATGAGTATAACCACCTGAATAAGGCGAGCAGTTGCTTAATCAGACTCTTCTGCGAGCAGGTGAACATCGGTGTCGGGAACGCATGTAAAATTTTCACAAACAGCCACCCTTTTGGCAGTTTTGAACTTGTATCAAGGTGACCACGATGAGAGGTTGCTGAACTTCGCTGATCATAATCGCCTGTTCATAGTCATATGCACTTCTAGCACCGCAACAAACGTATGCTAACCTGGTACTCAAATGACTGTCAAGGTCGAGTTCACGTGTGAGCATTTCGAGTACCTTCTCAGTTTGATACCGAACCTGGCAACATACCGCTCCCGTCTGCGGTGGATTCGTCTTCCGATTTAACTTATCAAAAGTCATGTGACCTGGCTTCTGAAGGAGAAGTCGCCGACGCCATAAAAAGACTGTGCAACAAGACCACTAGAGTACATGGTATACACGTTGAAATCTACGCATATTTAGTCGATACTCTGACACCCTGGCTCCATGAGATGAGATCGTAGAGATACAAGGTCACTACTGATTACAGAGGTTAAACCTTTTCATGCTTGTGAATGAGAAGCGAGATAAGAGACGATGTGAAAACTACGGAGGGCTAAGTTTATTGATGTTAGTAGGAATATTTTTGCTATTGTCCTCCTGAGAGAGATTTCAGGACATGCTTGAATCTCTCACGAGGTCCAATCAGGACGGATTCGTTGTGGTTTTGTGGACTAGATCTGCATACTGAGACGCATCCTTGAATCTCACTATAGCTAGCAACAATCAACGGCACCGTGCTTCTTTTAATTTGGCATTGCTGGTTTCATGAACTGTCTTAGTGAGCTGAAAAATGAGTCCTCTGTGACCTTCTTCTGGGGCGTGCACATTAGTTACGCATGCATTATGATTTTGCAGCGACTAGCACTTTTTTGGGCAGGAATGCATCGTGGGGCCACCCAATTGTAAGCATAGCCTAGTCCAACTGTAATTGCAATTGCTTTTTTGAACTAACGAAAATTTTCCTCAATAGGGCAATTTAAAAATCCATAAAAAGCTCTAGGCTTTATGTATGCCTATACGCAAGAACAGCAGTTTAGCCAGTCATACTACTGCACGGGACTTTCATGGATATAGTTAAATAAAAAGCTAGATGCGGCTGAGAACATTTTTTCATCTCCTGAGCTAAGGCATGATTTAGGATTTCCTCAGGTAAGCACGCCAATGCTGTTTTCAAAGTTTGAGTATTCGTAAAATCTCTGCCTCCCATGTGGGAAGTTTGCGTGTAGAGCTTGCAAATCATCCCAAACATGATAGACATTCACTGCCTTCTAAATAATCTGTTTTGTCCCGGCTATGTCGAACACCTTCCGAGCATCATTTTCGCTAAATGAAAATGGGATTTTTTATAAGGCAGTTATTACAGTGGATAAAGTGGAAAAACCGTTACTGCCAGTCCGACCATGTATAAATCGAACGCGTTCGAGCCGAGCGGGTGTATTTCTAAACAAAATAGATACTAGGAAAACTGGCTGGTGATAGTAAACGCGCAAATGTTCCATCAAAAATAATTTACCTTGAGGCTGGTTCTGATTCGGCTTGAATTTGCTGACGCGGAAAGTTTGAAAAGGAAAAAAATCGATAAATGAGTTGATGCGAGGCGCTAGTGTGAATCTCGTTTGCGTGACTGTACGTGATAACTTTTTCCCCTAAGCCAATTACGTGGTAAACGTGCTGTAACCTACAAAGGGGTAGTTTAGGGTATGGCAGGCGTTACTGGCGGGAGTACTCGTACTGGTTACGGCTGTGATCATGCCTGATCTAGTCGGCCTCAATAATGTTAGTACCTCTCCATGCATGAAGATTGGCGGCAGCAGATCTGGAGAGCTCCAGCAAGTCTCTTCTCTAGTGACGAAGACCGAAATAGGAGACCCAAAAACTGGATAAAAGAAGTTTGTTGCATTCCGAAATGATATTATAAAAAGAAAGAAGATCTTCGGAAAATCGAGTTGCGCTAGTTAATTTTCGAACAGGCATCACTTGTTGTCGTCAGACTAAATGAAAAGTGAAGGTTGGGCATGTCGCGCTAGAGGTTATATGGGCAGAGATTACAACGAACAGGGATGGGATTTGGGGAGGGGTGTAACGGTAACGTGAATCCTGTGGTGATCAGTTGTGCTGGTGAGGGGTGATGTGTTAAATTTTGGATCGTATGCCACGTGCTCATGGAGGGGTGCGGAGTCAGTGAAAGTTTACTTGACAGAGGACGGACAGATTGCTCTTGCTTTAGGCTGGGTTAAGGTTGGTGAACTAGGTGCGCAACCATTCCTGAAACAACACCAGAATGTCCGTGCTTGGTCAAGTAGAAGGTCCAAGAACTGCTTTCATGCCTTAACGGAAGGTGTCAATCAAAGTCTTCAGTTGCCGTGCGCTTCGAAGCTTCCAGTTGGGCTGTGGTGCAGGGTCAAGTGCAGGATACCTGAGCTCGTGGGATGGACGACTGAGAACGTGTCCAAATCAAAGGTATGAGATATCCTCGCGATACGATCGCAGCGGGTGCGGACAGTCTCATTCGAGATGAAGTCGTCGTTGGTCAAAAACCTCCAGTCTTTGCTCATATTCAACCCGCACAGCCCAGAATTCACATCCATAGAGAAGGACTGATCGCATGAATGCACCGTTAACACGAATCTTCGTGGCGATGAAGATGTCGCTTCGGATCCATAGGCGCTTTCGACAGATTGAGAAAGCTCAACGAGCAGCATCGATATGGGAGACACGGTCGTCCTTGCTCTGTCCACTCGGTAGCAGCCTCGACCCGGAGTAGGTAAACCTGTCTATTTCTTCAATTTGATGGCAATTAATCTCCAGAGTACCTTTCTGCTGGTCAGGAATGCATCTCGAGAATAACTTCGTCTTTCAAGAATTTATGGACATGTCGACCGACATAGCGGCCTCATTTAACCGCGACATTACAGACTGTATACCATCAACGCTTGAGGCTAACAGCTCAGTATCATCAGCGTGATCGAGATCAGTTAGCCGCTATCCGGGTGCAAGCTTAACACCATCCCCTTCATCATAGGCCTTACCGAGAATCCAGTCAATGACAATGACAAAGTAAAATAGAATGGACGAAAGCACGCAGACCTATCCACACCAGACTGCATATTTAACGATTAAGACAGCTTTTTCGACCAGAACTCGTGCGATTGAGGACCGATAGTAGGCCTTTATCACGACAATGAGTTTGGTCAGCAAACAATTCAGTTCTATTATTCATCACAGGGATTCACGATGGATGGAATCGAATGCGGTGGTGAATTTGACAGATTAAACGGCCGTCGGTTGCTAGTAGAAATCGTGGAATTCTAGAATGCGCCTCAGTCTGAATATCTGATCCTATAGTAGGTGTATATCGATACTTTACTAAGGTAGGACTGGTACTGCTACTACCAATACTGCTGCTTCTAATATTACTTACTAGGGTGCAACTTAGTGAATGTATTTGCTGGCACTCTAACTGACTGTTTGTAAGACACAAATGACGTTGATTAAAGTCAGCACGGGGCTTATATCCCCTCAATCTCGACAAGAAGTGCGGTAGTGCTGGTGCTGGCACTGGCGTAACCATTTGTCCGAAGTGACGCCGATAAAGCCAAAGCTAAGGCACATATCCCTTGGTCTCAACAAGGTGCGTTAATCTGGGTTTACTATTTCGGGTAAATAGATGCTTGGGGTCCAGAGCACTGCAGCGTTTGCCTTGGTCTTCGCACTCTCAACTATATTCATCCAGCTGTATTGACTAAGATGCTGCTGCTATAGGTACGTGCCTATGCTAAAAGTGTTAATTTCTAGTAATCCTGCCCACTAAGGCCAATAAGTCGTATACTATAAGCATTGCCTGTGTGTGCTTTTTAAGGAGTCTCGCCCAGTATGCGCTTACAATCTGTGTAAAATAATGGTGATAATAATAATAAGGCGTTTGTAAATTAACGTGCAACTCCTACCATGCCCTCATGTTGTGCAGTTTGTCATCTGTAGACTTTCTGTAGGCCTGCAGCAGCATCCATCTGTAGCTTGGACTTTATAGAACGTCCGTTCATATCCCCTTCATTCCAGCAGGGATTTGGAATGTGGGTTAGAAATAGTCCGAGTGAATATCCACCTTCCATAGCTGTCAAGCTAGAGTTCTGGAAATCAAGACGTACTGGTACTGATATGTATAATACTGCTAACTAGAAGTGCAACTGAATGATACCATTGTTGGTACTATTTCGAGCTGTATTATTAGTCAGAACTGGCATAGGTTAAAGTCAGTAAGGGGCTCATATCACCACAATCTCAATAAGAAGCGATCTAGTACTGGTGCTAGTTCTGATGCTACAATCATCCTCCTAACTAGGTACGCTACAAGTACGGTACTAGACGATGGCAGTGGTGTTGAGACAGCAATAGGCTAAAAGCTTAAACTAGGCTTTGAGGAATGAAGTAACAACCAGGTATGTTTTGGATAAGCTAGATTAGAATAATGTGTAGCTAATAAAGCCAATTAAATGCTGCTGTCACATTCTACCTATTGTGGGCTAGGAGACTGCTCCTGCTAGAGCTAGCCTGCCACTGCTAAGATTGCTAATTCTAGTAAGCATATGTGCTAATGCCAGTAATTGGCAAGCAACAGTGCGGTCAGGTTGTTCATTTAGGAAATGTTAGCCTAGTATGTAGTCGTAAACTATATGGGTGATTTTTTTGTAAGCTGAACGGTTCAAGAAACGTGCATTTTAATACTGGCTGAAGATCTACAATTCAGCCAGGTCGTTAAATAATAGCAATGTACTGACAATGTAGTATCAGGTAGATGATAGTTTGACTACCGATTTCGATTATGTCAACCATGTGCCTCTCTTGCAGCCACTGAGTGAAGCTTTCGATAGACAACACAAAGCCTCAGGTACCGCTTTTCTGCACGATAAGTTCAGTGGTTACCAGGCCTTTATCTCGCAAGGAATTGCAATATACCTTCTCCAGGTTAACTATAGAATTGCTACCGTATCCAGCTATCATTTTAGAGTTACAGAATGTCTCCTGACTAACTAAGGGCACAAAAAGTTCCAGAATTTGTTTATCCTAATAGCATGGTAATTTTTACGCTGTAACAATATCTGAGTGGTAAGACATGCATCTTATATTCGCGATAAGCATAGCTGATGGCACTATGTGCTTACAGATTTCCGTGTCCTTTACGGAAGTGATCGGAAGAACATGCTGGTAATCCTGGGTTGTTTTTGGTCGCTGTACGGATGACGCAGACCAACAGACGAATAATTTGGCCGTTAAAAGTCACTTGATAAATCGTTGCGCCAGTCGAGTACCCAGGTTGGTTTGTACGCAACAAACAACTCCCAGTTTTTTCACGCGAAAATTCGGTAGTCTATTTTTTGATGCTCAATTTTTGCTCCAGGCAGGTTGGTGCAGTGGCCTGAGCAAGAGTTAAGTTTTAAGGAAGTCAAGTTAAGCGAACGAACGTTTTCGATTAATTCATCATCAGGCAATACAGTAATATAAGGGAGGATAGAGTTAACGAAAGTTTTAGGCAAACCAAGCAGTAGAAACAAGGGGGAGAGAGGGGGGATAGAGGTTTAAAAGGATCAAGGGGGATCAAGGAGATCAGATTCCAGTCTTAATTGGGGACAGAGAAATGGGGGTGGGGGGAGAGGGGAAGGGGAAGGAGTCCGACAATTAGTTAATGTCATCCAGTGGTCCTCGTCTCGGGATTTGTTGGGTTGTGTGTTTTAATTGATAGTCGACTTCCCGCAGCAGGGATCGCGTTCACTCTCAGCAATCTGAGCCCGATGTCTGTGTCTAGCAGCTGCGGTCCGGAGAGCCCTCCACGTGATTTTGCGGGGGAGGGCATTCAAGGCGCGGCTGGTGTTATCATCGCAGTGAGGGTACACCCCACAACAGGCACACTGACTCGCACCAACCTTAGGATAACAGTCGTTGATACATTCTCGGCCGTGTGAAGTATCAGCCATGCGGCATCCGCCCCCTCCTCGTCGTGAATAACCATCTTAACTATTAAAAAGTCGTGTTGGCAAACGATCGTTTTCGGTCATTCATCGTCAGGC
>JAYGXS010000003.1:77320600-77351113 GCA_036362985.1 Ligula intestinalis
ATGGCTGCCGCCAACATTCACAGAAGCATCATGCCCCTATCATTCACATACTTCCCCCACGAGTGACAGTTTTTCTCCTAAAAACCAAAAATGACATTCCATTTTGAATTATGAGCCAGCCTTCGGAGTTTTTTCACTGTCTGCTCTTCTTCCTCAGTTACACTGCTGGCTCTTTGGACTGTTCGGCTATGCCGATGCATTTCTTAAATCCTATGTACCAAGAGGGAGTTCAAAGGCGTTTGCCTATATTTTCTTTAATAAATTTGACTTGACTTGACACAGGAACACACTCGGTTACAACACTTCTTATGATGATGGCCTTGCGGGCCATATTAATGAAAGAAAAGAAAGATATTCGGAAAATCGAGTTGTACTGAAGCATTTTTCGAACACGTAGCAATTTTTCTTCATCAGACTAAATTAAAGTTGAGGGCTGAGAATGTCGCACCGGAGGTTTTGGTGGCAGCGGTTGCATCGAACGGAGATAGGATGGGGTGGGCGGAGGGGGTTACAGTGACGTGAATACTGGTGCGATAGGTTCTGCAGCTGGGAGGAAGGAAGTGTGGACCGCGTGGCTGGGAGGATGCAGAATCAGTGAAGTTCTACTTGGCTGAGCACGGATAGCTAGCTGTTATTTCACGCCGGACGCAAATTATTCGACAATGCTCGTAAGCCGGCAAAGCGCGAATCAAGCCCCACGTGTCTGTTGATGCTGGCCGGGCTCAAAAGTCAAGCTTCGAAGGAGCTGTAGTGGACCTTAACGCCACCGCTGACTCATCACGCCAAAGCTGCGGTTACCGTGATGGCCGACCCCCAATAACCTTCCCCTTATCATTTCTGTAAGCAATACACTGTTCCGTCTACTCTACCTTCCCAAGACTTCTCCCATCTCCTAAGAAACCGGACCTGGAAGATTGTAGCTGCTAGGGTTAAACGTCTTAGCCTTAACACCAATAACTGGTGATCCCAATCGTGAGATGAACTCTCAACTAAACTTCTGATGTGGCCGAGCTTAATCATCATCAGACCTCCCTTGCCATCAACTGAATTTCTCCTGTGTCAAGAAATGGAGGATTTCATTACCGACACCGTTTTCGGAAGCAAGAGGGAGATGCTCAATCGCTCACTGTCCACAGATCCTAGGCTCTGGTTCCTTTCCCATCCCAGGGAATAATTTCCCGTTATGAGTGCCAGCACCCAGACCTCCCTTCCAAATTCTGATCCTTCTACTACTAACGGTATCCCTTCCTCCTCTGAGCGAACACTTACACGGCATACTGGGTTGCCGTCGAAGTTCAACGCACCTACAACATGCCGATGCACGCGTAGTCGAGAACTTTCCTCCTACCACAGACCCAGTTACCCACGCGGACGCGAGATGACCTTTCCTCCTCCCAATCGGCATTGGCGACACTAACCCGCCCCTCGCATTCCAGCCACAGAAGCTCATGCAAACCACAACTGTCCCTTCAACCTGGCTCCCGCAAGCCAGACACAATAACAGCAGCCGTTCGAACACTACCGTTGGTACGTTCTTTCTTCCTATATTTCACTAATCATCCTTCGTTCGAACCTTTTCATCGATAAACTAGGGCCTTTGAGGGGAGCACTTGTCGTGGACCTTAAGGCCACCACTAACTTATAACGCCAACGCTGCGGTTACCGTGATTGCCGACCCCTGGCCTGTCTATCGCTCAAGGACCATGGCCATCTACTGACACACACGGTTTAATCTCACGCGAGGCAATCAATCACAAGCCCACTCCCATAACACTTCAAGTTGGTGGCTGTGGCCAGTGACACTTGGGATTCCGCTCAGGCGCGTTGCGGCCGGCGACGCCACCTTGGCCCACGGGCCGCACGGTCGGACGCCCTGCAAGAACTATTGGCCACGTACCCCTTATCCCTTCTGTAAACAATACACTGTTCCGTCTATTTTGCCTTCCCAAGACTTCTCCCGGAACGGGACCTGGAAGATTGTAGGTGTTAGAGTAAACCGTCTTAGCCTTACCACCTATAAATCCTCTGGCTTGCCTCATGTTATCGATGAAGATCAACTCGGTGCCATTCCAATTGATACTGTGATCACACTCAAGGGAGTGCGCAAGTACGAGTGATAAAGGTTTCCGTTAGTAAACGGTTAGATTATGTGCGTTGATGCGAGTCCCGAGACCTCGGCCTGTGTAGCCAGCATAAATAAAAGAATAATGTCCATTATTTGCTTAAATGGGTTAACCACCGTTTTGACAGCACAGTTGATGCATCTATACTCGATTAAACGTTTAGGTGCATTAAGCAACAACATCTGCACTGCCTTGTCAACTGGTAAGTATTCGTCCAAAAATTATTTTTGCGAAACATTTTCTCGGATCTAGAGTCGCAAATACGTGTTCTACCTGCGGTAGTAGGTACTAATAGTCTTCTAGAGCATCACTCAGCCCAGTGGTAAAGTTGGCACACTGCCTTATTATACCGATAGGGTCCTTGAGTGCTCCAAACTGGGAAAAACGCATTAATTAATTCTTTGGAAAAATAATGTCGCGTCCTTCCAGATTGTAACGGGTCAGCCTGAACCGATTGAGGTTGTCTTGTTTCAATCGTCACCCTCCATCTTATTTTGACTTTTTCAGGATCGCCACTTGAAAAAACACTTTCGTCCACGACTGTCTACCATCTCCGACAACCCCAAAACATCTGATTCTCCTTATCTATTTTTCGTTACCGATTAACTTGACTCACTATTGAACTATTTGAAGATAACCTTCTGAAAGTTCCCCCATTTCTTTTATACTCCAGAACTGGACCTTATCTTACACTCGGATTCTCCTATCGCTCAGATTATATAAGAATATTACCGAGACTTCTCCCTTCCCGTTCACTTACTACCCGTATGATGTCTGATATGTCTGGAAGCATTGATGGCCTGTATAATGCCACTGATCGCATCTTCGAGGAAACTCTATCCGGATCACGCTTGACAGGGCATACGTCTTCCGTCTCAAATAACAGTCCCACACTACCGCCAAGCTCCTCCACGCAAGAAGGCAATAAAAGGTAGGTGCTTATATAAGGAATAAGTATTGGAAGCAATATTGCAATACGTGAATTATTATTTGATATAAAGAGGCGAAATTTGACGTTTGAACTTCATTTGCACACCCCAAAAATATGCATTGAGTACTTAAATATCTACAAACAGGCCTTTAAAACTAAAATTTCGTGAACCCAGATTGCTTCTTCTTGAAATATTAAATAATGCGACTTAATTAAGGATGGATGCCACAATCAAAATATGTGGTATGCCTGGAATTTCATATAGCTCTTTAAAGCGGTTATCCGATGAGGCAGAGGAATTTTAGGATTCAAGACGTGCCGATGTAAAACGGCATGTATGACTGCTTATTTTCAGCATCCAAACCAGCGATATTGCCATACAAAGACGTTGCCCTGAAAAGAAGCCCACAGACCAGTGCCAACAGAAGAAGAAGAAGAGAACAAAAGGCACCAGCTTCCTTGGTGACTATCGGTTCGAAGTAATTTAAGGAAAGCAGCAGTGGTGGGGGGAAGGCAGTAAGCTCGACCTTTCCACAGCAGAGTATTTTAGGCTTGCGCCTTAGCCCAGCCTGAAAGATATCATATCATCGCCTTTTCCGCGGGATCATGATCAGAGAGCAATGTATTAGAATGAACAGTGCGTTCTTGATGGCAAAAAAGATGAGTGCGTAAGGAGTAATCTGAAGACGAGAATACAGGCTGAGTCGCAGGAACAAAAAGGGCACGTCCTGGCACATGAGAGGCAGACAAACGTCCCTAACACGATGACATATGTAGCTTCGGATGTTGGATACAGGCTCCTGTCGCCATTTTGGACTGATAAACACAGTTCCGGCTCCATTGAGGCAAAACTGAAATCGACTCATGTGCAATAGATAAAGTATGCTGACCGTTATGCCGAGAACTGAACGAATTTCCTCCTCTTGCAAGTACAGCAGGAGATCCAGCATGTCAGCAGCGTTACAAATATGGATGAACACCAAGTCCATGAGCTGTCCGTGAGGGTTCATGTATTGCGACAGGACGCAACGGGCAAGAAATGCACAGATTAGGGGAATTTGTTCCCAAATGTAAAGTGCCCACGTTGCTTCAAATGAGGCAATGCTAGTGTTCGCTGGCTAATAAAAAAGGAACATAATTGGAAGGTTAGTAGAGTTATAAAGCAATTCCTGGGCTATCATCAAAGGAATATCACAAGAAACAAAGGTCGTCAGTAGACCAGGCACAAGACTTATACTTAAATGGGTGATCATATTACTTAAAAACAGTAAGTATGTATGTTTACTTTACGACCAAACCGGCGTCTATTCGATTTTTGTCTGCAATTATGCCAACGACCTCTTTTGATATGTGTTGCTGTACCAATCCGGAGTTCGATGGCACTTTTCTATATTTCCCTTAATAAGCCTGGCCTGAACTGATCTGAGCTAGATAGAGTTGTAGTAATGAGTATCATGCGGGATACTTCTAATAAGCATGCGCGACACCGGGATCGAATTCAATAAGTACCAGCTACCAGCCAGGAACACACTCGACTAAAAATGGTCACTGTTAGCAGATCTGATAATCTGCGGAAGTAAGACGGCCAACCTTATTAGCTCTCAGATAGCGCGATAGTTCAAAATTGAGGCTGATTATCAGTAACCCAAGTAGCTACCAAAGTATCCATACGCTAGGTTTCTGTTTAACCCTTTTATGTGTTGCTTTGTCCCTAGCGAGGGTAGGGGAGGGAAAGCTGTCCGTAGATGTTGATTATGCCTGTATCTTTCGGAGCGTCAGGTTAGACTGTCACGCTGGTCTTCTCTCTGGCTGTCCACCCTTTTCCTCTTGTTACCGTTATTTTGGATTTTTACATGCACGGTGGCTAGCGATCACCTCCATTTAAGGCGAAACGATCTACACTAGAAGAGTCTAGAAGGTAGCGCCCATTGACCGAGTGGGCTCAAATTAAAGCGATAGTCTTTCCGTGCAAACGCATCATAAGGTATTTATTATTGGGCTAACATGTCCTTAGACCCTGCCCATAATCCAGGCTCTTGTGCTTATTTCTATACGTTAAGGGTTAGTGCTGAGTCCAGCGTTAAGGTTATGTTCAGGATTAAAGTAAGAACTCCGTATATTTACCTACGTGGAAGTATACACAGCGCCATTTTTTCCAGCCTAGTGGGTGGGTATTTCCTGCAGTGGCCGACCCGCTAGGTCTGATCCGTTCGTTTAAATTGGACCCCTTGGCGGGCAATTAACGTTTGTACTAGTGACTCGGTGCAAGTGGTTGATCCTTCTCTTTTTCCGTTCTTGTGCAAGTCATTGACGGAGAGGACTCTTCCCCCTATGGACGCTTCCAACGCCACCTCTCCAGATTACAACTTCTCGTTAATTCTCTAATACATTATACTTCTTCAGTTATATTTGGATTCTCATTAATTGACTGATTGAACGATGACTCTTGATGACCACAACGATAATGAAACGAATCAACTCGCAGAGGATCCTCAGGGTACCTCCGAGAAGATAGACAAGAAGTTGGACACCCCCTCTGCCTCGTGTGCTAAATTCCTATTTCCGAGGTTTCAGACAACTTTTGCTGCCGGCTTTTGAATGCATTTTGCTGCTTTATCATTCTTAATCAAATATTATCGCATCTGCCTTAAACCTTAATGAATAAATGCTATCGTTCGTTTCTTAAATTTTTAAATCATGTTTGTTCCTTTATTTTGTCCGCTATTGCATACACAAACCAGCAGTTACCAGACAGTTATACATTTTGGTTTGTAATTCTACAGCCAATATTAGCTTCCGAACGCACTTCCTAAATCAGCGTTTTCTATTCCAGCACTATCATAACGCAGATGGATTCCAAATGTGCTCGACTACTATTCCCGCAATAAACACCAAACCAAATTGAAGACACATAAAAAGAGCTAGCGCGTACATAAGTCTCAGAAAGAGCTGTGACTTCATATCCAATCCGAACAGAATAAAAAGCACGGCAACCGTTTCTTGGCTTGGACACCAACCGAATAGGGGTCGTCTTGGATAATTTTAATGGTCACATTTACTTTCCAAAACAAAATGCTTGAACTCATGTGTAGGTCTTAGTATACAGCTCATCAAATAAGGCATTACGTAAATTGCTTGAGCCCGCAACTTCTTTCCTGAGTAGTGAGGCAAGTCATATTTTCCTCATTAGCTACTTTGCGAGCTTGCAAATATCAACCTGACACAAAGGAAATTGGTGTGTGCTGATTATTTTACCAACTCAGAGGTGCAACGACATTATGCATATTATGTCCACTATAAAGTTACCTAGGAAATAGGGTTAACTATCACTTATTGAAACTAACCTTAGCATAATGCAGGCATCCTCCCAAGAGTTTCTGAAGAACGAAAAAGGTTTTCCATTAAGGCAGCTAGAATATATTAAAATTTAAAATTGTTGCATGGATTCTGGAAAAAATCATCTTGAGATGTACCAATCAACACGCAACTGGCAAATAAGTACAACTGTATGACGACAGCATATAAGTCAGAACTGGCCTCTTCAGTAATTCTTGTCTTCGCTGGCAATGCTTTGATACCTAAATTACTAGCCACTGTGCCATTGCCGGCGCGAGACCAGAGTGCGGGGCAAGGCCGAACGGGACGACTGAATTCCGTTAGCCGTTGGCGTCAAAATTCCCTATGTAGGCCGACTACACAACGAGCCCGTGGCTCACTGGTTAGAGAGTTGAACTTCTGAACATCAGTTTGCGTTATCGGACCTACAATGTGGCACTAACTGCTGTCTAGCATGACTGGTAGGTGATCGTTTATGCGTCAGAAATGCCTATTCCAGCACACCTCCCTCCCCTAGTTATTTTCTAGCAAAGCAGTTAGGGAGGAATTAGATCTCTAGGGATTGGTGAGCGTTCATTAACGAATGGCAATATGCTTATCTAAACTGACAAGGTAACGTTTCGCGTTGGATGTCTGATCACAGGGTCAGGGATTCCGATATTGGATAATGTATCAACTCGACTTAAGTATGACTGTCTTTTTACGGCTATTAAGCCAAAAACTGGCTTTCAAATATTCGTCTGCTGATGGGGCTACATAATGAGCCAGAAATCAGAATAGGACGCGTAATCTGCATTGACCATTGGCAAGCGTTCGTTGAGGAATGGCAAAATAAATAGTCTGTGCTGAGCCGTGGCTGAATAGTTCATGTTGGCCATGTCAGGGGTTCAAGCCGAAACTTATATTTCAGTCCTCTGGTGTATTTACTTACAATATTTAACTGTCTGCACTACCCCATTCTGACCGGCATTAGGACTGATCACTGAGGCAACTGCAGGGGAGTTAAATGCGTTGGCGGCGGTTTAGCGTTCATCAATAACTGTCTCTGCCTTCCATCTATGGCTCTAAGGCAATGAGCCCACCCCAAATTGGTTAGAAATTTGGAGTTATGACCAGCAGGTTGCAGGTTCTACGCAACAGGTTAACGAACCAAAAACGCGTAATAATATTTTCCCATGTCTTTCCCGGCAGTGTTACTCTGCTGATGCGCTGCTGCCGGCGAGCCTCGAAAGTCAGCATCAAGGAAGGAGGAAACGAGTGGGTTTCATTAGCAATCTCTGAGCATTCATCATCGAAACTCAATTCAACTGTACCATTTCTTTATTTAGAAGGCAGGTTGCGAAGCCCTTTAACTGGAAAAAAATGCAGCAGCCAAAGCCTACCGTCCTCAGATTACTTGTGACTACCGAAATGATCCGTTTTTGGACGGCCAGCAGGGGAATCATCACTCGGGCCGTCCTGAGGGCAAGAGGAAAAAGGAAGCTCACATGCCAACGGAGGCAGGTAGAACGGGACAAGAACGCGACCTGCAATGGACCAATACGGGAGGACGCAAGGACAGCCGCCGGCCGGATCCTGAAGTCACGCCTGGTCAGAGGCAAAGCGCGCGCGTCAAGGGTCACCACACGATGGCTGCTCGCATGGGCCACTAGCGGTGGGGCCAAAAGGGAACAAAGACTTTTGTTCCTTAAATATGTTGCCACCGACAGGAGGCAGCACTCTGCTGCTGGGGACACGAGATCCTGCTGCACGAAACTGTTGCCGAGACGAGAACGACGACAGAACACACGCTGCCGACGGACGCACAGAAGACAAATATGATGTACAAGCAGAAACAATTATAGTAAACCATTATCTGCTATCCTATCTGTCTACCTTTTTCTAACACTTAACTGGGGGATATGACCAGTGTCGGTGCAAGAGGTCACACAATGTTATAACAATCAAACAATGTAATGCAATTAATTTAGGAAAACATCTGAGTTACCAATGTTTTACGCTCAATATGGTCCTTATTGATAATCTCCAGGAAATGTAGTTCCATAATCCACATAAGGGGCGAAATACAGAGTAGGAAGGTGAATATGCACACGCTGAACCTGTAGGCAAGATAAATTTTGGCGATTTCAGGGCAGGCATAACGTGAAATATCTGGCCTTAGTTTGATTATCAACAGCAATCCCGCATATTATATGCAGTGGTCCGGGGAACCATATGTAAACCGCGTATGTTAACCGCTCGAAGTACACATCTAAATATGTGCTGTTTTCTCTTTGTGTGACCCAATTCTGAAAACTTCACGGCCTCGGTGGGACTCCAGCTCGCACAGCAGGTTAGGCTTTAGGGCCACCAGTGAGCTACGATGCTCCCCATGCACCGTGAATCAAATCTAAATTGGGTCGATTCGCTTGTCCAACTTTACTGCACGTATGGAATCCACACATATGGACGCAGTTAACTGACGACAAGGCAGCTTTACTGGCTCTGTCTTTCTCTGTTTACGAATACTGTGGTGTACAGCAAACAATGCTGCCCTCTTCCCTCTGCGCTAACGTCATGTGTTCTCACAGAGGGCTGTTTTCTGGCCGGCTGATCTGAAGACTCTTGACCGACTTCCACTTCCGCACAAATTTACGCACACAACCAGCACACACGCGGGCTCACCAGTCTTGCTTTTCAAGGGCCACTTGAATATGCCACCTCATAGCCAACAGAACAGGGGCCTCTACGTGTGAGCCTCCCCCGCCCTCCCCCGCCCTCCCCCCCCGACCCTCGGAAATGCAACACACTCATAGCACCTCACTCGAACTTGCTCCATAATCATGTAAAATCAATCTTTATCGCACTCTCAAACACATACACACAGATACATTCACACATTTCCGGGCACGACTGGACACAGTCGGCCGGTGGCCAAGGCTGCATGTGACAGCAATGCAGGCTTCTGCGCACAATAAGTACCTCACCTGTATGCCCTCTGCCTTTTACGTACAGCCTGGGATTCGAGCTGATCATTGCAGTGCTCTCAACGCAACCACTACTTAGACGCTACAGTGGCAAAACGAAATCCCATCATTGGAGATTTTCATTCATATAAGTCACCGTGGTACGGTGGTGTCGGGGCGTCAACGAATGACGCATGGATTGAGGTAGGAATAGAAATGACTGCACACGGTGCCAGACAAACAGTCCACATTTAGTGACGGCAGGTTAGGGGATAGAGGCGTAGTAAGTGCGGTTTTATCAACCTGTATTGACCTTCACATTACTATCTGCGCTTAATGGTCTGGTGTCTGACCTGTGGGTGTGCTGAGAGATCCACGATCATCAGGCTGAACCTTGGGTTGTTAGAAAAAGGCAAAAAGTACCAGAATGAGAGATACATTTTGCTCGGATCTCAGAGTTCTCGTTTCAAGTGAAATTAGCAACTGGCGAAACAAGGGTTAGTATTGCCTGCATCCAATCAGACCAGAGAGAGGGAGAGAGCCTGGTACAGTGGTGGTAACTTTTCTCCAATTGGTGCGTCTGACATAACCTGAGTGGCACCTTTTCCATTGAATATCTTGAAAAGGTCAACATGGGGTGGGTTCAAGAAGGACCACAGAAACCTTTGTCTGTCAAAATGTAATTTGATCAATTGTTTGCAGGGCAGTGCATCTGAAAGCCTTCTCTGTGAATTGGAATGACCTTGAGGCAACTGGTCGAGCTGATGGTACAGCATAAACTCTCAGTAAGTGTTAGCGATTTAGAGAGAGCTTTTTTAGTGGGAGGGTAATCATGGGTGGACCTCTCAATGTCTAGCGCCTCTGCTCGCAACTGACTGAGGATAACAGACTGTATCATAACTCAGTTCACTGTAGGAGTCTGGGCGAGTAAATTGACTCAAGTGTGATTAAAGTCATCTTTCCCTCTGCAGCTTCACAGGCCAGGTGATAAAAGTGCTTGCTAGCTCAAAAAGGTCACCTTGCGGTCGTGGCTTCGAATCCTATATTGACCGTTTACTTGTTCACAAATGAGTGAGATACGAATTAACGTGCTGCATAAGTCAAAACCAGTGTTGGGATAAAATACGAAAAAAACTACTAATTTTGGTTGGGATGTAACTCAGTGCACCGCAGTGATTTTGTTGCAACCCGCGAACTCAGAGTCAGAAGTGGAATATGTAATTTCTGAACCAAGCAGTTTACTTGTCAGACATTTTGGATTCAGTGTTGGACCTGTCCTCAGAGGTAACTACCGAAAATTGAAATCCGGTTTTAGAGCTGTTGCAGACAGCCAGGATCCCTGCATCCAGTCAGACCAGTGATCGAGAAAAAGGTGGAAATTGTTTTGGTATGTTCAGCTGTTTTCCAATTTGTGCATTTTCCGTCAACCGCAGGATGTCGTTTCCATTTGATATGTTGTATAGGCAAAGATGAGGGTACCTTAACGTTGGGCTTTAGCAGCCATGATTATCTGGGCGTAAGTCTGTGTGTCGGAATGGAACTTGGTCAACTGTTTGTAGATCAGTGCATCGTGCCTCAGTGAATGACATCATTGAGGCAGTTGGTTTTGAACAAGCCCAGTGTCATACCCGTCGTAGGATATTCGTTTTGTCGATTTTGTAACCACGCAGTAACTGAAATATTTTTAATCCCTTGACCGAGCAAATGGAAAAAACAGCAAGACGAGCTGTTTGTCCACCGTTGCCTCAGGATGGTACTGCATATGAATTTGCACTAACTTTGTCCCTGAGACTACAGTCTAAACTGCACGTAACATCGTAGGTACATCCCAAGCCATTTCAGAATGCTCGTCGAAGCGATTAAAGTACTAAATTCAACTCATCATGCCAAATTTTCATGTTATTGCCGAACGTGCAGTTGTGCCTTTTGGGATCTGCCGAACAGATGACACAACAAAAACCCTCAATAAGTGTTAGCGCAATAGAGATTTCCTTTATCA
Organism: Ligula intestinalis; assembly: GCA_036362985.1. Lineage (NCBI taxonomy): Eukaryota > Metazoa > Platyhelminthes > Cestoda > Diphyllobothriidea > Diphyllobothriidae > Ligula > Ligula intestinalis. Next base: position 77,331,935 of record JAYGXS010000003.1, read on the forward strand.
GTGTCGGAGTAAAAATGAGTGAAACTGTCCAGCGCGCCTGCTCGCCACTCATTGACGACTACAGGCCGTGGCATAATTGAGTTCACTGTATGGCACTTGCTAGATTGTATACTAAACAGTAGCCTGGACAAGTAGGTTGACTCACGTGGGGTTCCTATGACGGCTACCTCTGCAGAACCGAAGCTTGGTTGATTAGAGTGCTGGCTATCCCGAAGATGTCACCTGTTCGCCATGGTTTCGCTTCCTATCATGGCCGTATGATTTTTTCCACAAGTGACTCAGAGGAAAACCAAATTTCTACATATGGCATAACCAATGTCAGGATAAAATAGCAGATGGGGAAAACTACTGTTTTTGTATGGGATGCAATTCAGTCTGCCGACGCGAATTTATTGCAGTCCACGAATATGATTACTCAGAAGTAGAGCATTTGGTTGTTGCAAAAAGCAGTCTACTTTTCTGACCTTTCGGATTCTGGCTTGAAACCATCGTCAAACCTAGGTGTGGAAACCTTAAATCAGGTTTCAGGGTTGTACAACAGCATTCTCTACGCCATTTAAAACACATCGAAGGACTACTGGACCAGCCACAGAGACAAAACTGTTTGAAGCACTCACCACTTCTCCAGAGACGCCATCAGCTTACGAAAGGCGAAAATTGTGATAATGAACATGCAGAGCTCCGTGATTTGAGGAAGAAGAAAGAGGGTAAAGCTGTAGTACTTTGGATCCTTTTTCAGCTCAGCTAAATTCGAAACGATGGCCGCAGTGCCTCCTATCAGGATTGATCGTGCTAAGATCCCGTGTAGCAGGCGTGGCAAAAAGATCGGCAATGTGCGCTTCACACTCTGCCCCTCAGAAGGGTTCCCCATTCGGGGTGGGTCCGGGCCCGGGTCACGCGCTCTTATGCTAACCTTTTCTGTGGAGGGTTCTGCGGAGGGTTGTGCGGAAGGTTCCTCCGTGATGTTTGAGTTACTATGAAAACAGGTGGCTTGGAGTCTGCCGGTGCGTCTGCCTGTCATCCTCGAGGAAATTGGTCTGCAATTGAAACCGCAGGCTTATAAGGGCATCGACACTTTGTCCAGAAGTTCTGAGGGAGACACATGAAACAATCTGAGTACACATGTGGTACAACAACACTCACTGCTTATGAAATATGGTTGAAAATGCCGGAAAACTCTCTGCGGTCAAAGTGGCATTAAACTTTCATCGAATTATTTTAAACGACATCACGCAGTTCAACACTGGCTAGTTTGATCAGTATAATCACCTGAATAAGGGGAAAATAAATCTACCCTGATGTTTTTATGGGCAGGTGAGCATGAATGACATAAACGCGTGTATATTCCACACAAACAGCCACCTTTCGACCGTTTTGGACTTGATTATCGATTTGAGCATGATGAGAGATTGCTGTAAAGAAGACGAAGACGTGTCTATTTTACAACAAGAACCTGGGGCACGCATATTCGCTGCTATTCGCGAGATTGCTGAACTTTGCTAATCATAACTGCCTGTTCGTCACTAAACTACACTTCTAGAACCACAACAAATGTATGCTAACATGGTACTCAACCGATTATCAAGGTCGAGTACATGTGTGAGCATTTCGAGCATTGGTCTACTGAAGCAGCGTTCACTTCTTTGCACTGCTATAATCCATTCATCAAGAGGCAAAGCAAGACACATACTGGCATAATAATATATGCATGCATACATAATGCTCGGCCAAGTAGAACTTCTGTTTCCACATCCTCCCGACACGTGGTCTACAGACTCAGCGTTCACACTCCCTCTAATTTGCAGCACCTATCCCAGCACGATTCGAGTCATCTCCTCCCCCACCTCTGTTCGATCTAACCTTTGCTCCTAAACCCCTTGTGTGATAATCCCAGCCCCACATTCTCATTTCGGGTAACACCGTGCCGGTTTTATCTGCTCTAGAAGTCACAAGTAAAATTTAATTTTTCCGATGAGCCTACTTTCTGCATGCACAGTGCCGTCTTGATATATTTCTTCCACAATTTGCCTGATTAGGACAATGTGAAATCTATAAAATGCGCAAATCTTCATGCACGTGCATACGCAAGAAGAGCAGTTAGTCTAGGGCTACTGTGGCATGGAAGTTTCACGGGTAAAAAGGTAGAAGCGACTGAGAACACCTTTCCAATTGTTGAGCTATGGCACGATGTAGGGTCTCCTCACGCAAAGACTGTTTTCTGCATTTTAGTCTTCGTAAAATCTGTCTGCCATGAGGGAAGTAATCTCGGGTATTTCAGCGCTTGCAACTCATTCCAAGCGCAGGAGGCATTCACTGCTTTCTTAATCCTCCATTTTGTCTCCGCTTGGTCGGACACGTTTTGAGTGATTATTTCGCGATATGAAAATGTGAGCACTGTGGATAAGGTGGAAAAGCCGTTCGTACCAGTCCGAACATGTATAATACAAAAACTCTTAAAAGTCTTCTAGTCAAGCGAGTGCATTATTAACTAAGATAGGCACTAGGACAACTATTCCTTTCAGCATACCCGCAGGAGGAAGAAAAAGACACAATTTCTAAGACCGATGTGTATTTTGTCTGACGTTTCAAATGCGTGCTCTCCTTCCTCTTCCGGGGACGATGAAAGGAATATTTTATCTGGACCTCGAATTTTTTCGCATACTAGGAAAACTGTCTGGTGATAGTTAACGTGAAAAATAATTTACCTTGGCCACTTCTTGCGGCTGGTTCTAACTAGACTGGACTCTGCTGACGCGCAAAGTTTGAAAAGAAAAAATCGATCAATGAGTTGAGGCGAGGCGAGGCGCGAGTGCGTGTCTGTGTGTGACAGGTTTTGTCCCTTGAACTCATTACGTGGTCGACGGGTTGTAACATACAAGGGGCTTAGATGAGAGTATGCCAGACTTAATTGCGGGATGCGTACGCACGACAGTTCCCCCGTCGATTTCGGCGATGGGCACCACGCGCTCCAACAAGCCGCAGCAAGTGCTGAAGCAAGCCGCAACTGACACAGAGGCGAGCTGGGCAAGCAACACGAAAGCGACAGCAAGCAGGAGCAACGCAGAGAACTGGCGCGAGAGAACACAGGAGTGTAGGCAGGCTCGTGCAGTATCTACCCACTCGCTCGCCACTCCCACCTCTGTTTCTGGTGTAAAGACAAAGTCAATAAAACCGGGCATGAGGGAGGGTGTAGATGACTGGCGCGATTAACACTCAGCACGCGCACACTTGACTCAGCCATCTCACTAGGTATGCTCCCGACTGCGCGGGAGCGCCATAAAGGCCACATTAAGAGGGAGCCATTGCAGCCTGACTCTCAGTCCTCCCTCTCCTCCCGTACGCACACAGAGACACACGCGTACAGAAGGAGCAGATACGTAGGGGGGTCCGAGTTTTCCCGTCAGTTTGCAGACCCTCCAAGCCACGGCTTTTAGCGCACCGTGATAGATTCAGACGCATTCAGATTTATTCTAGTGAGGGAAAAATCGCGCCGAGGTCGACCTCACTCTCTCCCCCACCGCATAGTGACCGCCTAGCTTGTCGGGCACCCGCAGTGGGGATGCGTACGCATTAAAATTGTCAAACACAGGATGGAGGAGGGAGGGTACGACTTGATGTAGACCTACGTTGCTTCAGCGACCGATGCATTTTCCTGCCAACTTTTGGTGGAATAGGTCATACCGTAGGACCCAAATGGGAGAGTAAATAAGTATCATGGAATGTGGTTGAAGCTGTTGACACGTTATTCAGCTATCGCCTTTCTAAAGCAGCTCTGTTAGTGTTGCTCTTTCCTGCCCATAGGACTACCATTGAGTGAGGTTAGATAAAAATACAGTAGGTCAAAGGCTGCATGCATAATGCCAAAGTTTGTAAAGTACTGATCATAACTCGCATACTGGAATTAAAACATTAACAGAAATTTGGAAATCATAATGAAAAACCTTACGCAAATTTGTAAATTTAAATAAAGGTAAATACTAGTAGTTTTTGTGATGAAAAATACAATTTTATGAATAATCCCTAAATTCCGCAGGTGTAAAAATTGCTATAAATTAGAAAAATACATACAAATATTATCGTCAGTTTAAAGGTTAACCATAACCCATTCTGCGCATCAGAAGCTTTTTGCATTGATGAAGCGGTTTTATGCAAATAACCTTTATTTGCTTCCAATATATCTAATAAAATCCTTTTACTTTCAGTACATTTTCAGGGGCTTTCAGCGTCTACAAGCATTCGACCATAAGTCCATATTCCGTTTGACGTCTATAACAAAAACGCTAAACATGGTATCATTTAGTTGCATTTACCCACAAAATGAGTTTTGGATATCCGTTCTTATGAAGATTGCCGTGTGGATGATATTTACAAATTCCAAAACACATTGTGGAGCAAGAAGAAAGTCCGCAACAGAAGTCTCATGCTGCTATTCCTAAGATTAATAAAATGATTTAAAATAGGGTACCGGATTAATAAGAACTTCACTGAGATATGCTGCTGACTAATATCTGTGAATATTATATTTTCCAAGATAATTTTAAAAATTTAAACGGAGATTTTTGTCAAGATTTTTTACATGACCTGGCGACGAATGGTATAGTTTGGCTGGAAATGAAAGAATTACCTTTCCTTTTTACATTGGGTTATTTTTACCGAAGTGGATAGCTTTCAGGCCCTGCTCAAAGTTTGCTTGTCAAAGGCCTGTTAAGATATTATAAAAAGTACGCACACGCGGAAATTATAGTTCATAAAAAGTATATTTTTACAGACTAAGATATAAAAAGGTCTGCTTTTACCTACACCTTCATGACTTTATGTGGCACGTTTTGGTGACATCCTAAATACTTCGAATGGTAAAGCATTTGGGAAACTTCGGACACAATTTCTGCTTCTGGAGGGTATGCTTTTAACTTTCCTTAGTTACTTTGGTGTTCTCCCATAGTATAATACCTATTTATAAAAAGTTTCATTCCGTTGAACTCAACTTCTTTTGTATCAGCCTACTGTAAATTTAGCCAAAATAAATGCCCATTAACCTCAATAAACTTAACTCAAAAGTTAGATTTCCTAATTGAAAGGCTCTCTCGGAATTAATTTTATTCATTAGATTAAAAACACTTGACCAATTCAATTTTTGTCATTACTTTTGCTTGCAGCAGTTGCCCTCCTGTAAACTTTGTGGCCTCACTTATTTAATTATTTTATAGCCATGGAAAGAAACCTTCTGCGATCTAACTTCTAGATGCGTGAGAACGCATGCTTTATTCTTATGGCCACCACTTCAATACGTCAGTGCATTTTTATTGTTTATCGGTAAATCTTCTTCACAGGAGTAAAATGTCATTTATTATAGCCCAGGCAAATGTGACACTTCTCGAGAATGTGACACATTAAGCTTGCTTTTATTTGCCACTCTTTTCAAGCTCGCCTTCTCTCCACAAGGTGCCTTTTCTTTTCAAAATTCTGCAGGGAACCGCATAAATTAAGTTGCCCGAAAGGACACCATAAATAAAATGACTGACAATTCTAAATCAGCCGGCGCATCTTGCATACGATATGTCTGGATCATTGCTGTACTGTGTTAGGTAATGTGTACAAGTGATTTCCATTTGGGTCCATAAAATTATCATTCAGTGGCTTAAGTAAGTTGGGAAGACCCCGATTGCTTCAACTTTCAGGCTCGGTCACTATGCAGTTTTTGTCAGTTAGATAGTTGACTCTTACAGCTTTCGGTAGGGGAGCGTTATTTTTTCCACTTAATAACTTAATTATAAACTATAGAAAAATGTGGGTATAGGCCTCGAAGAAGACATGACTTCTGCCAAATGATTATGAGAATTTATAGGGTTGTGCATGTATTCTATGACATATATAAGGATTTTAAAGGGCATCGAAAGCGCAGAGCTTTTACGCGAGAACTCATGCATCGTTACTATCTAGATTAAAAAAGTTGCGAATTATCCGCAACGGAGATACCTAAACGAGCATTTTGCGTAGGTAAATTTCCGACCAATAAGCAATTGTTTTTGCAATTTTCTAATAGAAATCATGAAGAAAAATTAAAATTACAGCACTAACCTGAAATGCAGGCACTTCGTGATTCAACGGTTGATAAAGATCAGAGATTTCAAAAATTTGAGATGAGTACTGGCAGACTTTATCGACTGCATTAACGTGTGTATCACGAAACCAGGAGGACAAGGATGACTTGTATGAGCATTTATTCCCCATGTCATGTACCGGCCTGATGATGCCAATGTAAGTTTTTTATTTTTAATAACTGTCTACTTATTGCTTTCAAGTAGGTGAAGTATTACACTACATTTGTTTCCTTTAGGAGCCGCTTATGGGTTGGTTTTTTGCGAGATGCTTAATCTTTGCGGTATGGCTGTGCCCGTCAAGCCGTTGCCCTTTCGATCGCCCATGATTTGGAACGAAGAGGTTTGCTGCTTCTGCAACGCATTTGGACTATGACTTCTATGGTTCGCTATCTAAGACAGATGCAGCAGAAGAAAGAAGACCGTTTACCGGGAGAGGTTTATTACAAGCCTGACGTTTCGGATAGTTGTCTCGTCTACCCATCTTCAGAGAATGGATACTCTGGCTCACGGTCCTCGTCTTTATGCCACCCTTTCTTGCGTGTGCCTGTTCTACCAATCCTGTTTGAGTCACTAAGTGTGTCTCTCGTCGAGTCTTCAGTCTCCTCGTCTGTCGGTCTCTTGTCTGTCGGTCTCTTGTCTGTCGCCGTGGCACTTACGTTGGTGTCGGCCCCCTGTTGTTCGCTCCGTGGCCTTTTGTGGCTCCCCTACTGGTGCTCGGAATAAGCATCTTTGCCGTAGCGTTAGCTGACCACGTGGTTATGCGGCTTGTGCTGGTGTGAGCCCCCGTATGTTCGTCCGGTCGCCTCCCGCGGTGTCTCGACTGGTTCTCGGCACGCTCCTCCTTCTTTTGATCTACCACCCGGGAATCGAATTTTCAGCACCTAAACGACAGTTTGCATATGCGGCTGTGGTCAGCTTTGTGATTATGCTAAGGTTAGTGAAGGTCTTACACTTAGCGTTAGCTTAAGGGTTATGATTTAGGTTTAGAGTTGACTTTAGGATTAGGATTAGCCTTATGGTTGGAAGTTCTGGCTAGATTTGGGGTTAAGACTGCATTTGGGCTGCGCAATCTGGATAAGTCTTCCAGTGGAACACGATTTGTATAGAGTTCACGCACATGCATTGTTCTCAACTAATCCCATCCTTTACGGAGAGATCAAGGATAAACTGCCAGCCCAGACCACCTCAACGGGTATATTTTCATTTACCTGTTCCTGTGGGGCAGGTTATATTGGTCACGCGAGCCGGCACTTGCCCAAAACAGTAAGGGAACGCATACCAATATGGTTAGGGAACGGCCAACTTAAAGGAGTTAATAGTTCAATTCTAGCGCACCTGGTAGACTCAGACCACCGCGTGGATCACAAAGAGGCCTTCCGAGTGATTTACAAGGTGCATTCAAGCTATTTGGTTCGACCCTTGGTTCGATCAAGTCTTGTTGGCGGACTCTGCAATCAGCAAGGAAGAATCAGGTAGCAGCATTCTCACGGTGATGATCCTGGGAACCTTTGCAATGCCTTACCCCGTTGGATCCCTCCCAAAACAAAATCGGAGTTTTTTTTCTGATTTTTTCCTCCTAAATCTCATACATTTTCCCCACAGGAGCGACAGTTTTTCTCCTAAAAATCCCTGAAGAGTTTTTTGCATTGTCCGCTCTTATTTTTCCATCCCATGACTCAAGATAACTGGCCTTGCCAACAGGTTGAGTTGAAAAAAATTCTGCCACCACTACACATATGTACAAATAGGAAACTGAAAGGAATTTTTCCTACATATCCCTCAATATACTGATATTCATACTGCTACGCAAAATTCCTCGGATAGCGTCTGTTGGCGACGGTAGAGGCGCCCACCATCACGCAACGCAGACCGGTGCTATGCGCCCAAAAGAATTTCGTCGCGGCGCCGCAGTTGCCATGGGCGAAACTAAGTAACACGACCGGTCAAGGCCACTCCCAAATCCAACCACGCACACCTTCTCAGCGGTCTTGGACGCCGGGCCGTCTAGAGATTGACATTCTGACCTCAACTTCCCCAATTCACCCCTCATCCCCCTTCTCCTCTCGCCCCCCTCCCCACCGACCGTGACAACAGTTACACTTCATCTATCCACCAACCACCATAGTTCATTTATTTCATTATCATATAAATGTAAAGGCCTGACGAGAATTTCTTGAAAACAAACGTTTTTTCGCCAATTTATCTTCTGACATTTTCAATGGGAGTTTTTGCAAAGTTAAAACAAACCAATCGGGATTGATGATGATGTTGAAGTTAAGGGGGGTCCTCGAAAGGCTAAAATGTACATTAACTGCTTAAGTCAGCTTATTAAGCAAACTGACTCTTCAAATTAACCGTGGGAATAACCGCTTACTTACATATGTTAAGGAGGGTTAATTTTCACAATCCTCTCAAATGTCAGCTCACCCGCCAGTAATCCACTTGGAGTTGGAGATGCTATTTGGAAAATGCACCTATTTGACCTCACCCAAGGTCAGCGATCACTCTTCAAACTCCATGCGTAACTCACCTAATTTACATGATTATTGCGCTCTGATTAGTTCCCTATTCTTCCTTCTAAAACTAGCTTCCGTATTGGACTGCAACGCGCTTCGCATGCACTTTGGGTAACCCACGATAGTTCCTTACTGACTTTTATTCGCCTGGCGTTTCAAATTCCGGCGCGGGTTCTTTATCAGAGACATCAGTATAAACAGCAGCTTAGTATTGCGAAATAAGCAGGTTTTTATGCAACAGAAACAAGGGCGTGATTATCCATATGATGTTTTTTTCCCTGAGCGCAGAGGTTCGATTTCGTTTTTGAATTATTTCGACTATGTCTCGTAAATACTAACGTGCGTTTGAACGTCTCGCTGTTTCCGGGAAGACAGTGTAGAAATCAAAAATTATTCCCAACGTCCCAAGCAAGAGCATTTGTAGCTACAAGTTATGATTTTAGTAGCTGGTCTGGAGGAAGAGTGTAGTAAAAACAGCTACGTGACACTCTCCTCATCTGAGCATGAAAATGTGTGCCCTCCCTTAATTAATTTAAAGTACCACATTGCACCATAAGTGCTGCCGCATTTTTGAATCAACCTTCATCATATACGCCAACGAATCAAAATGCACAGTAAGAACAGATATCTATTTTCCACAAAAACAATAAGGGTTTGACAGTAGCCTCACGTTTTTCGTAGTGCTATGTGCAAAAGGCACTCGTTTGGCATAAACGTGCAGTCATTTTTTGACCTTTTCAAAAGCAACTGGATTTAATTGCAATACCGGTAAATGTTTGACGCTGAGCGTCAGTTGGTCTGACTATCACCAGATCACTCAACTACATCACAGGGATGAAAAACAGACAATCTCTGCGAAGTCGTTTAAGTGACGATCTGTAGTGGTATCTGCTGCCCGACACCCTCCTAACTCATGACGTCACAGACAAGGTCACTCAGAATATAGGACCATGCGTTTAGGCAGTTTTTTGTCCTGCTTAAGGCCAGACGCAAACTAGTGCGTGAGATGCGGACTGCCCATGCCAGTGCCTACCCTCGCGCGGTCCTACCAATCACCATCGAGGCTGCCAAGACAAGGAGAGCTTTCCTAGGCCACCCAGAATTACTGCGGCTACTTAAGATTCCGTCCCGAGCGGGGTAAACGCAGGCAGCGTCATTGAATGCTGCGGCAAAGCCACGCTCTGACACGGCCGTCAAGGTCGAAGTTCTTGGCAGACCGAGTAGAAAATTTGCTCTTACTCTACTGTACACAATACATTGTTTCTCACACTCTGATCTTTTTAAGTCCTCTCTACTCTCTTACGGAACCAGATCTGGAAGATTGCAGCCGTTAGGGTTAACTTCGATAGCCTTAACACTTTGCGATAGATCTTTCAAATTATTACCTCCTGCTGCTATTCAATCGCTGGGCCCTACCGTAACAAAACAGTTTTCAAAAGTGCACAACTCTCAACGTAGAGTGGGACCGGGATGTTCATTGCTGATTTCTTAGGCAGCATGAGCTCAATACACCCAAAACCAGGTATAGAGTACCTGAGGTTCAAACCCACGTTTCAGTTAGTAATTGACTGTTATAACGTCCAGCGCTCTAATCACTAAGCAGCAGACTCGTTTTCATGTCGACTTTGATCGGCATTTCGCGTGATCGAACTTTTAAATATTCGTTTCAAGTATATCGAGTGTAGCTTAAAATGTACTTTTGGCTCACGCCTAGATACTTAGTTATCGACTAAAATATGGTCATCTTCCAACACTTACTGAAGACACCAGTGTTTGATATGATTCATCTGAAGAAGCCAGTGTTATTTTGCCTGGTTTACGTAATTTACGCTATTCGCGTCCAAAATGTAGTGAAATCTCATCGGGTTTCTAGGGTCTTTGAGCTCCAAATCGTTCGCACAGATCAAATTGCTTCCTCAACTACAAGCAAACTGAACCTCTTCCAGGTAGCTCGAACCTTAAATACCCACAGTATGCCAATTTTATTATTTTTTTAGCAGCGAGAATTGGACCAGAAATTCGGCTCCGACATTTAATGAGTATTGCTTCCCTGTTTTCGCCCATGCCTTTTTTTGTTGTTCACCGTTTCATTTTTATATCTTTTTGGTCTGATGGTGGCAGTTTGTTTTGAAAGAGACCGTTTTACCAAGGCCGCCTTTGTCCCTCCCAAAGGCGTTCACTTGTGCCCTAACCACATGTCAACGGACAGGCAGGGCGGTGTTCAGTCCTTGAAACGGTGCGTACCTTTCGATCCACGCGATCAGGTGAATTTTGCCCTCATTGGCTGCCTGTACAGGCTACGCCTTTGCCTCCTGCGAAGTATGACGCCTTAGACGAGGGTCGACTGTGCAGCAGCTGAATATGTTGATGCTGGCGAGCGCACACACACACACACATTGGAAGGACTAAGTTACCTGCATAGTTCTCCAGTTATGCAACGCAGGTCGGAGTGGTTAAGCAGCAAAACAGACAAACTGTTGCTGGTCTTTCTCATGAAATTCAAGCGATTTTGCAAGTAGCTATCTGCAGCCTAATATCCGGCACCCAAAGTCTTACAGCAAAAATATTGGTCGTCGTTCTACACACAATAGGGCGCATTGCGATGTGTCTAGGAATATTACCCTTTTTTAGAATTATCAGCTTTTTTAGCAACAGGAAAAATTCCTTTCCGGAATTTTCCCTTTTGCTAAAAAAGATATATGCATAAAAGAGACATATTCATGCAAAAATACCGAATGAATAAAGTAGCACAAGTAGAATTCCGTTGGAAAATAATCCTTTTGCAAAATTTTCGGAGATATATGCTTCTACGTTACGTTCAATGAAACATATGGCTGTAACCGATTAGCCCAAATTTTGAGTATGTATTCCAACACGTTTTCACGAAAATTTCTAGTTCTTCCTTTCGTTTATGCATTTCTTGAGTTACATTGGGCTAAAGCAACTACATTTTCGGTTGCTTTGTCCCGTTGGAAGACCCCAGGGGTAGTATATTTCTTAAGCTCACGTGCGGACATGCTGCTCAGTGACTAATAAATTTAAATGGAATTGTCAGGTACAATTTTAAACGTACCATTTTTACACTGCGAATAATTGCGTACCGCTACACTTTTTGTAATTATTTTGAGATTTTGATTAAGAAAAGGTTCAGATCTTCCTTTAAATTGCATTTAACACTACGATTTTTACTGGCTTTGGTCGACTTATTACAAATAATGGTTATGTTCTACCTGCGTATTTATTCCTTCAAAATAAGATATTTTTAAAAAACATTTATCGCAGCGGATTAAGACTATTACGATTAAAACTTAACTGCTGCGATCTTCCAGGCCCAGCTCCTTAGGAGATTAGAGAGAAAACGGTGGGAAGGCCAGGTTTTTAGGAACAGTATACAGTAGTCGCCGGTTATTAATCCCACCTCGGGCCCAGACCAAATTGGGTTAAATAAGCGGCGGGCGCACTAACCGGAGAGTCCTAGTTCTTGATTAGCAAACGCAGGATAGGCAATATACATTACATACGTACTGTATTATGTGTAGAGTTTAGTTTTGTACAAGAAAAGACCCCACATGTCTGCTGCTGTCCTAACAGCGTGTCGCGAAATATAACTTGAAAAATGAAAACAAATTACATCCGGCATCTAGTTTTGCGTAAGACTGGCCAAAATTATATAACCAGTTGCAAACGCAGACAGATGAGAATCTCACTCTATCCTGTTGGCAAACTGCGATTTGTAGCCGGCGACTGGGCTTAGTAGCCGGCGGATTTTGCTATGTAAAACTCCGTCTCAAGCTGATGTGGGCTTAATACGCAGCCGGGTGTATTAACCGTGGGCTTACTAACCGGTGACTACTGTATTGTGTACCGAAGATTTAGGAGCCAGTCACCACTCGATCTGGCATGGCGTTCACAGTAAGGGCGTTTGAGAGCGTGGTGTCGGTGGGCCCGCCCCGCTCGGGCAGGAATCCTAAGTGTCGTCTCACGGCAGTAATTGCGGGCGGCCGCAGTGTCCGGACAAATTTAGGTCACGTCACTGTGGGTTGAGACCAGAATGGGGAAGACATGGTGAGTGCGTTGGGGCGTGCGTCAGTTGCGGCTGGCAGCAGTGAACACTACACATTTACCTAAATAACGAGCTTTTAAACATTCCTTCTTATGCAGCTGTCTGTTTGGGTCATGGTTTCAGAACCACGCAAACATGTTACTCATTGCCGCGAAAAATTAGCGTCTACAGCAAACGTCATCAATGAATATGCCTGATATTGATTTATGATTTTCTATAATATATTACCTCTTGAAAAATCGCTTTAATTATATTTTTCGGTGTTTAATGTCGGCGTACTTCATTGTCAGTTTTTTGAATTCTCTAAAGATAAGGGATACACCATGTGCTGAAAATGAAAGAACTAACTTTTCTATGGAAACCGGAGCAGTTTACTTCTAGGTTCAGTTCTAAGATAACAAATGCAGAGCAGAGAGGCAGAATATCAGCAATGATTTTAAAAAATAATAATCTTCTTTTAATTCCGTTTCAAAATTTTCCCATTCGTTGATTCTGCTTTAGAGAGAAACAATTTTGGACAACTTTTGCATACATTTTGATAGAAGGAGTTAATGGAATGTCTTGGGTGTTTGTATATATGCTGATTTATGGCCATTATTTCCGAAGAGGCAAGCAAATAACAGCCTTATGAGTTAAGTACAGTGGTCGCCATAGACCATGTACTTTTCCTAAATTTGTATAAGTTTGATGATTGCACCAATACCAGTGTGAATGTTTTTAAGAAAACATCGAAATAATCATGAACAGCATTCGGCATATTAAGTACTTAAAAGAACTATAGGAATCACTAAGTGTTAGTAAAGAGAAGTAAAATTTTCTCGATAATCTCGTGGTTCTAGAGACGTAAAAAAGAAGAAACAGCAAACCACATTGTCGAGAGTGATTCATGTCAGCAGTGGAACTCTGAAACTACTATTCCTAAGATTACTAAAAGAAGTTTCAATAAAAGGTAACCTCTTAGAAATTGCTTTGAATAGATCTTTGGCTGACGAACTTCTGCGTATATTAAATTTTTCCAACGTAATGTCATGATCGAATTTGACAATTTTGAAAATTTATTAATGTGTCTTGAAGATAAACTATTCAATTTGACTGGAGATAAAAGAACTTTCTTTTCTCTTTATAATGGATTACCTGCAGCTTAAGTAGATTAATTCCACTTTCAGATATAAACTGGCGAATTAAAAAAAAACAGCCATATACAATGCCATTATACGATGCATTTATTTTTCTTTCGTCTGTTCTGTTTCTTAATAAAGTAAAAGGGGAGCTTAAAGTATACAAAAACTACTTTTTTTCTTCACGACTTAAATTCAATCAGCACTTCTTTGTCTTTAATACGCAAGAACATGTCAGGTATTTGGTTTTTATCAAAGGATATTTGAGATTTATTGCAGCATTCAAACAGACACTCTGCTTTTATTTCATTTTGTGCGAAAAAATTAAGAGAATAGCTAAGTATAATTGCTTAAAAACAACTGTTCAGTGTTACTGCAAACAAATTTGGTTCCTTTAACTTCGCTTCACTTCAATCTGAATAATTTTGAATAAACTTCTTCAGTTCTGGAAGCGATATCTTCTATACCTATTTTGCTTATTTTGGAGTTCATTCTTAGCATTATCAACATTAACGTGCAGTTTGGTTCTCTCTTTCGTAATAGCATAGGAAATTCCTTTCATATGAGACTACATCCAATTTCCCCTAAACTAATGATTATTTTTCTTAATAAACCTAACTAAAATGATGATTTAACTAAGTTAAAGGCTTCCGCAGAATTCAATAAACTGAATGAATCACAAAAGTGCTTTCAAATATATGCTAAAGTGGCCAGCCAAATTTCATAATTAGCGTCGCATGGTCTTCGGCGGCTACTGTACTTCATTTTTTGGCACAAAATTTAGAAAATTTGGAAAATGGAATTGTTCAAACTTACTTCGTTCTTCTTTTCCTAACAATAATGCACTTGCCCCAAATTCCTGATATCGAAACAAAATTATCTGTTCTCTGAACATGTATAATTGATACATTTCTGCTTTTTACTAACGTTCTTTTTTAGTGCAACACGCGCAACCAACACATTTTTGTCGCAACGTTTAATAGCGTAGGAAATTCCATGGATATCAATAGACGTTGGATTTGGCTCAATTCACCCATTTTGCCGCCAGTAAACTGAACTGAACTCTCTTCTAGTAAAGAGCATTTTGCTCCTCAAGTCAACTCAATGAACAAAATGAAAACCTCAAATGCATATATAGTCACCCACTCAAATTCCGATCTTCACAGCTCATCAGATATGCAATCTACTATACGCATAGAGATGTGGGGGACGACTACAATATAAACATATGAGATCTGTTAATGTCAAATGAAAATGGAGTATATGATAAAAACACGAAGGACAACGATACAAGCGATTTATGTTCGGTTTGGAGGGAGTTAAGGGAGGTCACGAAATATCAGTTAGCAACCAACGGAGAGTGCAGGGGAGGGTTGTGGAGATGCTGATGGTTGAAGACATTCGAAAGGGGTTTGTTAACGGTGGTGGGGAGCGAAGTCGGTGGTATGGGGGAAGGAAAGAGACCTCGGCCATCTTCACCGACAAACGATTGCAGAGTCTTCATCCGGGATGCGCACGAGAAGTAACCCTGGTTCATTAGAAAAACTCTTGGATTTTTTTGCTCGTTAAAACCGCATCTCTGCTCGGAGGGAATGCGGTAGTATGCAGTGGAATTTCAGCAAAGACGTCTGTGGCACGGCTACACAGGTGCTGCGTGCTACGTGACTGACAAGTTTAGGCGAGTGAAGTCAGGTGCAGCCCACCGGCAGTTTCAAGTAAAGTACAAAAACGGCCGAGTGTGAGCCAATAAGCTTCCAGACGGAAGCCCTCAGGGCCAGACCAGACTAGACACTAGTATTCAACACTGTCAATATGTCAGATACAGTGACGCCAGTCACGTGGTATGGGCCGACGCTGTTCTTGAGATTTGTTCAAGTGGTGCCAGAAGGCTTAATTTTCGTTATCCCTCTCCCACCCATAGCGAGCCGGAAGGCTTTAAAGGGGAACTTGCCTTCCATATGGTACGGCTTGCAGGATAGGAGAAACGTATTGTGTGTTGACCTTACTCATGAAACGCGATGACAGACATTAACATTATCCATTTCAGGCAGACAAAACATGAATTTTGCAGCTCTCTCTTATCGGTTCCGGAAAATGTCCTCCTTTGCATGGTAATATGCTTTCAAAATTTTTATCAGTTGACATTTTTATGAAGTTGAACATCGATCCACGCTTCTCTTTATTCGCACACTTTCCTGTATTACTGCCTGCTCTAAAGTCTGTTTGCGTGCCTAAGTTTGTTTTTCTTCTAGATGAGAGCAATTCAACCAAGCATGACTTGTCGCACATGCAAGTCGACCAGTTGCAAGCCGTGAGGATGCGGTTGCGAGCAAACAGGGTATTTGTTATTTTGAGAAACAGACGCTTCATTGATTTCAAATATCTGACCGAACGAAACCCTCATAAATCTGATTAACTGCATCATGAACAATAAGAAAATAGGGAAAAATATATAGATTCTTAAAACAAACTTTTGCTATGCATGACCGAACTTAACATTATTGAGTTTTTGTCAGGCTTCACATGATACTAATCATGGGAGAATGTTAAACAGAAATGTGTGGAAAAATGTTTTTGCTGTCGTGCTCATATATTTTTGCTTCATCAGTCGTTTGCATGAACAAGGATCATGTAGTTTTGAAACTCGAGTCTACGCACGTTACGCAAATATTCACTTTTCAGACGTTTCCCTTTTCTTTTAAACAGCTCTTTTTTCTGAGTAAAAAATATATTATTTGCAATAGTTATGTTGCTTTTTCATTGAATCTGACATCGTTCCTTATTGGTTTGGTGTTTTGGTGGAGGCGTTCACACCAGTTTCAGACTGCCTAGTGATTTTAAGTTCATTTAGGCATACTTCACTTGTGAGCTTTCATCAGCTCCGAAAGGGTGTTTGAGGAACAACAATAGAGGTAGCCTAGAGTGGGAGTCTAAAATATGTGCTTAAGAATGGAAGAAAATGACAGTGAGCAGATATTGAAGTGTTTCGTGTACCTTTTCACAACTCACTATGTCATCCGTCCAGCAATGCTTTCACCAATCCTCCAATGGTGCACTCAAATGCAAGGGCGTAGAATTGACGAGTATGGCGTTCTTCAAACAGATAAGCATGACATTTATGTACGAACGTGCATATGATCGGCCTGCAATCGAACCAATCAGATTGCAACTTTGAGTGGCTTTCTACCTCATCAAACTGGCGGCGTAGCGTCCCAATCCTGGCGGCGGCTTGTGTGTCATTTTCAAGTGCATCGCATTTTGACGGATCGGCAGCCTGGCATAGTAGAGACTCGCCAGGGTGGTGTGCGACTGAGTCGGTTTGGATGGATTAGCAGCTTCGTGCAATCTGTGCGAAAAACGAGTTAAGAAAACTAACAGTTTTGTGTTGCTATTTGGGCTTTTGAAGTTTAAAAGTCTGCAGATCATGTGTGGCACGTGTAGACGGACTATGTCCTCCGAGTCCACCTCTGATTGTCTGACCTCTCTCTCTCTCGTCAACGGACTCAGGTAACTGATAAAGGGGAGGGTGCGATAGATGTACCAAAAGTCTAATATAACTATAAACTAAGTCACGAAAAGGCCACTCTTCCTGTCCTCATCATGCTGTGAAGGCACAGGGAGGCCATCGTTGATCGTAACGGTGAAACTGTAGGTATTAAGGCTAAGACAGTTTACCCTTACAGCAACAGTCTTCTAGGCCCGGTTCCTTAGGAGATGGGAGAAGTCTTGGGAAAGCTAGTGTTAGAAATAGTTTATTTTGCAGAAGGATAGAAGAATAGGTTGAGAGAGTTGACTACCGGAGCACACGTCCGGCCGCGAGGCGGGCCAGTTCCGAAGTCCTGTCTAGGGAGCAGACATTCGAGCCGCCAGTTTTGGCTGCAACCGTGAAGGTCATTGATTGGACCACGCGTGGGTGGACCGGCGTGGACGCATTAGTAGGTGCGTCCATGCGTCTGGTGGTAGCATCGGCCTAGAGCTTTGTCCAGACCGATTGAGGTCAAGTCACTGTGGGTTGAGGCCAGAATGGAAAGGCATTGTGCGTTCGTTTGGGTGCGTCTCAATTGCACGTCAGTTTCGTCTGGCAGCAGTGGCGGTAATGTCCACTACAAGTGCTCCTATCCTACACTAAAGTTTGTCGATGAAAGAGATCGAACGAAGGAAGATAAGTGATAGATAGGAAAGGAGGTACGTACCAACGGTAGGGTTCGAACAGCTGGTTTTCTTGTGGCTGGGTTGCGGGAGCCAGGTTGACGGGAAAGTTGTGGCCTGCATGAGTTTCTGTGACTGGCATGCGAGAAGCGGGTCTGTGCCTCTTCGGAGGAGGAAAGGTCATCTTGCGTCCACGTCGGCAACTGAGTCTGTGTGCTGATAGGAGGAAAGTCCTCGGCTATACCTGCATCGGCATGTTGTAGGACATTAGTCATCTCGACTACGTAGGAGGGAGCCTGGTTGGTTACGTTGAACTTCGATGGCAAATCAGTTTGCCGTGCTAATGTTTGCTGAGAGAAGGAACGGCCAATGCAAGCGAACATCCATGTCCCAGGAAGCAATTGAGAAGAAGAAGAAGAAGAAGAAGAAGAAGAAGAAGAAGAATCGATCGCTAGGACAATATGTTTATTCGCCTGACGTTTCCATATCCGTCGCGGATTCGTCATCAGAAACATGAGTAGCAGAAAGGAACGGCCATCGTTGGCAGTAGAAGTCGAATCCGAGTTTGGTTAGGAGGTCTGGGTATTGTCACTCATAGTGGGAAACTGCTCCGTTGGATGGGGAAGGAACCATAGTCTAAGATTGCTGGGCTGTGAGCGATTGAGCATCTCCCTCTTGCTTCACGACAGGGCGTCGGTAATGAAATTCTCCATTTCTTGGTCAAATGAGATGACACAGGAGAAATTCAGTTGAAGGCGAGGGAGGTCTGAAGATGATTGAGCTCGACCACATCAAAAGTTTAGTTGAGAGTTCATTTCAAGATTGGGGTCACCAGTTATAGGTTGAGGCCAGAATGGGTAGACATTGCGCGTGCGTTTGGGTGCGCCTTAATTGTGCCTCAGTTTCGTCTGGCATCAGTGGCGGTAATTTCCGCGACAAACTGTCTACGCTGGTGTCACACTGGCAAATTGTTATAACCCGCGCCCGGTATCTGTTATTGACATGGAAAGCGGGGTTGCCCGGCGGTTGTTCTCAAAGCCAGCATGAAAGAGGTGGGGAAGGCAATCGACCACTAGGAGAGCTGTATCCACAAATAGCAGGTCATTCACACAAAAAGGCTGCGCGCATTTCCCGAATGAATGTGAAGGTTCGCAATCGAGGTACTTGCATGGATGAGGAAGAGGGCAGGTCGAGCACCAGATCAATTGATTTATTGTTCTGAGCTTTCGAAC
>JAYGXS010000003.1:77351513-77380943 GCA_036362985.1 Ligula intestinalis
GTTCGAAAGCTCAGAACAATAAATCAATTGATCTGGTGCTCGACCTGCCTTCTTCCTCATCCATGCTGCGCGCATTTATTGATTTGTTCAATACCTCACCTGTGGCTTTAAACAGACCTCATAAATGCAAGTGATTAACATTTACGTAAATATAACTCGCTGTGGTTCTTACATTTGAAAGTAGCAAATACGTTTTTTGATACTGTAAGCGGAAATATGTGGCCAAGTCGATTCCTTCAATGGGGGAAAAATTCTGGCTGTGCAAATGGCTCCCATTTCCGAAAGTCTGCCCACAGATAGTTCCTGGGGTTTACTGTTTCATAATGCACAGAAGAAAACCTCTTATTGATTAAATTGGATACACCACCAAGTGTGGTCGTAAACTCCCAGATGCGCACATGGCTAGCTGACTGGCATCTGATGCTCCCCCTCGGCAAGTATCTACATCTGTTACTCAGTAAAAATGAGCAGCAAGAGCATATTTACAGAGCAGCAATGGCGAAAACATTCGCAACAAAAATCACCCACTCAGTAGTGTTGAACTCATTATGAAGAAAACAAGATATACTTGGAGTGCACTTTTTACTTACGCAGAAAATTCCTCTTTTTCCCTTAGAAATGTTTGAAAACAGTTTTCTCTCGTGGTTTAAATTATTTGGAAAAGTACGCTCTCTTGAATGTTAATCTTCGAAGGAGTTTAATAGTCTAACTATCGAACGATTCCATATTTCTCTTAAGGTACACAAACTGGTACGCTTATGAGTGCACCTGATAATTCTATTTAACTTTATTAGTCTCTGACCAGGAACTGGGAACTTAAAAAAATATTTTACTTCTCTGACGTTGTACTCGGCGCAGTCAAGCAAAAAGTTGGTTGCCTTCTTCGAACGCATCTTAAACAATCGACAAGTATAAAACTGCTAATTCTCGTAAAAACATGCTGTTATGCAGACTCCAGCTTTGGACTGTTCGCCAATAGTCATTTTTTACATTGCGTGTTATATGCAGGCCTATGTATCCAAAAATATTTCAAAAGGATTGTTTTCAAACGTAATTCTACTTTTGCTGCTTAATTTACTCGGTTAGTTGCATGCCGAGGTTTTATCTACAATGAAATATTAAGTTCACTCAGTAACTCAACTTATTCACTTTTTCGGCGTTTTCGGCTTTTATAAAACAGCTAGTAATTTCAAGCAATTAATGTTACTTAATAAACCACAATATGCATTCTTTAAAAAAATATAGTTACTTTTTGTGGGGCTTTCTGTCTAACGCCCACCTAACTCTTGACGTCACAGACAAGGTCGCTCAGAGCAGAAAACTTGTGCGAATGTACTTTTCGGCGTGCCTCTGACCAGGCACAAACTGGCGTGCGAGACATGGACCGCCCACTCGGTGTCTGCATCGCGCCGTCCAACCAATCGCCATCGAGGCCGCGAGACTGAGCGAGGATTCGGCGGCCGCCCCCGATTACTGAAGCTAGAACTTAGTTGGCATTCTGTCCCCTCGCGGGGCGGACGCACAGCCGCTGCTCTCTCACATGGCTCTCACGGTCGAACACCACGCCAGACAGAGCCAACCCTTCTGCTAACTATTCTCCTATTTATTCTCTACAGAACGCAATCTTCCTACAGCTCTGGTTTTCCAAGACTTCGCTCATCTCCTAAACAACCGGGCCTGGAAGATCGCAGCCGTTAGGGCTGAATCTTCATAGCTCTAGCACCTTGCGATAACTTAAATAGCAGTAAAATGTGATTGCCAGATTCTTGCTTCTTCTTCTGGTAGCTAATTCATTGTTGTTATTATTTAAGCGTACGCAGCTTGGGCTGCTTTTGTGAGACAGGGATTTTCTAGCAAATACCGTCGGGTGTCACGAGGTGGACAATCGACGATAGAAAAAAAAGTAGCTCTAGTCAGTCTGTAAATGTTTCACGGGCCTGAATCCTGACAGTCTCAGAGAAGTGAACAACAAAACACCACATGATTGATCACATTTCTTCTATTTGCACTTTTTTCGAGCGAAAAACGCTGAGCTTTAACACCTGCTTTGCCTGCTTTCAACTGCTTTTAATAGCACGCACGTTTGAAACTACTCAAGAGCCTTGCACTGAATACTCACAAAACTCATGAATTACAAGAATGCTTTCTGCATTCGACTGGGCTGGAATCAGGTCAAAACAAGAATTTCTAGTAGTAAATGCCAATTAAAGTACCCCTGTTCACTGTTAAAGACTGACTGAAGTTCCAGCAATGTCATATATTGTTTCGTCTGCATATTACCATGAAGGATATAGTGTTGAAATTAAATACCTTACTAATTTGACTAATGCGCCCCGAAAATGGCCTCTGGAGTTGCAGCTGAAATTAGAAACTTAACGATCTTAAAGTCTGTCAGAGGTTTTATTGCCTCTAGGACGCTTACCATCTCATCTCCGGTATTTTTGATTCTGCCTTGGCATAGGGTTTGGGCAAGCGAGAAAAGGGAGAGAGAGTGTGTAGTAAGTACAAGTCAACTATAACTTAAATCTTATCCACGCGTGAGTCATAATCCATGCACCACCAGACTGTGGAGCGCACGATGGATAGTTTAAGGATCGACGGACGAACCGACAAGACGTTTACCGTCATACAGTACACATTTGGAAAAGTGGCGCTCAAATGAGTTATGCCTATAGTGGGCCGTTGCCCGCTTTATGTCTGGCCTTCCTGAACTGTCCACCCGCACGATGTCCAACCAATCACAGGCCAACCAAGCTAATGAACGCTCTCTCACTCTGTCTACTGGCCTGACTGCTTTCAAACTGGCACTTGGGACCCGGTCAATCGTCTGGATGGTCGTGTTCTCCCAAGTCAGACTTCCTCCATCTATTCTGCGTCCTGTGTACACAATAAAATCTTCCTACTACGCTGGCCTTTACCGACTTACATGGTCTGAAGATCGCAGTTGCTGGGTTTGACTCACTTAACCCCCTGTGATATACCCACAATCGGCGGCCACGACCACTTCTAGTCGCATCCCCTTTGAGGGATGCTGGGGCTACTTTCTAGGTCGTGTCTATCGAAATGGCTTAAGTTATTAGGGAAAGCCCTTGCCACTGCAACCTGCAGGCCCAGTTTCGTGTGGTGGACGAGAAGGAGTGGGACGCCAGGTGGGAGGAATAGTGTATTCTCTGCAGGGGTAATGGAGAGGAGGTTAAAGAAAGATGACAGTTGGGTGGATGCACGAAAAGCCTCAAGAAGGCCGCGTCAGAAGTTTACATAGGTGTTAGTCTTGTGTGATCCAACCTTGAACGTGATTGGCCAGCCTGGATTGGTGCGTGCGCACTTGCTAGCAGCCGGAAGAGGAGAGCTTTGCGCACGCAGTGGGGTTATAGGAGCTAAGACTAAAACGATTAACCCTACACCTACAATCTTCGAGGCCCGGTTCCTCAGGTGATAGGAGAAGTCTTTGAAAGGCCAGAGTAGAAGGAAGAGTTTATTGTGTCCACAGGACGGAGAATAGATGGAAAGAGTGTTGACTCGCGGATGACCGCAGTCCGGCTGCTAGGGCATCAATTCCGGAGCCACTAGAGCATCAGGAACCACCGGCGAATGCTTTGTACCGGGGGCCAATGGGGCTGCTGATGTCTAGACTAGCGCGTGCGCATGACCTTGAGGTTGGCTAACGCTGGCTAGCCTGAGCGCGCATTCGCGCTGTGGAGTGTGCGCGTCGGTCAAGAACAGTAAGCGCCTAGCCTAGCAGTGGGCGCGCAGGTAGGCTAAAGGCGCCATTGGTCAGTGATTGGTCTTGGGCTGCAAATGGCTGCAAAAAGGCCACTACAGGGTCACTGCATGTCCGCCATTTGATGCTTCATTCTTACTACTTAAACTTAGTCTGTGGTTAGGGATATTGAAACAGTAATGTTTACTGACGTTGACTCTAATGATGTGGGCCTTTAGGTCACTGAGACCTCGCTAGTAATCAATAATTCAATTCAAGAAATACATCACCTTAGTTCAGGTTGGGATTATGAGATAGACAAGATATGCAGCGTGGCAAGGAAGCTTCGCAGAGGGTAAGGAGTTTCCTTATTGCTTACAACTTGGCGTTTTCGTATTTAGCTATTTTATGCTAACTACTAACTGTGGAAGGGGTTCCTGGACCCCATGACTGGCCCCGCCGCAGATGCGCTGAACCATATTAGAGTCAGGTTGACTCACGGCACGTAGTAGTCGAGCTGCACAATATTCATCCGAGACCATAACTTAAATGAGTTGTAGCGATAGGCATTGACGTCGCGTCGACGCAGTTGTGCCCAGTCCATCATCAGTTGACTTGTAGTGACCTAACTCTACGTGCAAAGATCAACCTCTTGCTTCTCGCGACTGTTAGAATGCACACACCAGTGCCTGCCGACCGAAGTCCGGTCTGGTCAATCACCTTCAGGACTGACGTTCACAGAATCTCATTGAGACTCCCACTTCGGCTCTTCTCACACGGAACTTAGCCTGAAGATAGCAGTGGCTAGGGTTTTAGTTATAAACTTAAGCCACTGCGATCAATTTATTCGTCTAAATAGTGGCCTGGTGCATGTGTGGTAGAAGGTAAATGAGACCAACACTTGTGCTGCATCTACCTCACACTCTGCCAACTCCCCTGCCGGTGTCAACGCAAATTCAAGAAGACAGGAGACCTCATACGACAGGTTTGAATCCATTAGGATGCGCAATGAGGCATTGCTTGGTAGGCTGTCAACCGATGGACGGAGAATCAGGATGAATGGTTCCTTATTGCCGCCTCCATAGCACTCTCAATGAGGCAAAATCTGGGATGTCCTCAGTAAAGCTACGTACATGCTGTGAGAACCAGTTCATATGTGGGGCCGTTTAATTTTTTTAGCCACTTCACCTGAAACCCCTTCTGGCTGTCTTGCCACTGTTATTTTATCGGTATCTTGTGAAGGCTGGGTGAGGCAGTGAGTAGGCACCATGCAAGTCAATTTTACTATAAGCTTATTCACGCGCAAGCCACGGCGCTGCGCCCGCTCCGTGAGGCACACATCGGACCTCGAAATCCACGACGTGGAAATGTCAGATACTATCCGCCTTCGGTGCAGGCTCCTTTGAAGGCCCTACTAGACAGTGGTCACTTTTGCTATCAGTCTCGTGTCCCCAGCGTGTTCTCCTTAGTTGTTTGCCTGTGTCTTATCACACCTGAGAGTGTGAGAGAGAGAGAGAAATAGCAGCTTTTTATGTGAATGCGAAGCGAATTCAAGTGGTGTGCGATTGGTGTATTGCATTGCCCGAGGGGAGTCTTCTGTATAGTCGACCCTGCTGCATCAGTTGAGGGGTGGTGCGTTCAAGTGGCCCTTTTCGCAACCGAGATTATTTGGACGCGCGTGCGTGCCCCCGGGGAAGTCGGTTAAGAATCGTCAGGTCAATGAGTCCCTCACCGTCGCCTGCAAAGAAACATGACGTTCGAGCCGTAGGCATTGAACAATGAAGCTGTCGGCTCCCCGCCACAAGTGCGTCTCCAGCCTTTTCCTTCGGACTTAACATCCCGGACCCATAAACTGCACTGAGTCAGCTTGATAGCAGTTCTGCACCTTGACTATTCACATTAATGATTACAATTTAGAAGCTGAAAGAGTGCGACGTCGCCGATGTACTCGAGGACGGAACGTCTGAAGTAAGGTGTGGGTGAGACTGGTAAACTCACTATCAACTACCCAAAATGCAAGTTGGTGAAGACAGCAACTGCGTCATCCCCTTCCAATAAGATGAGACCTCCAGGACTATGTAAGATTGCTCTACATTACGATTCGGTAGATTGGTTGTCAGGAAGATAAATCTAATGTGAGCCTAGGTCGAGACGATGACGTTCGCCTGCACGAAAAGTAGTCTTGCTGATCAGTATTATGGCATTTCGGCCACTGGTTCTTGCCAGTTTACAGACGGCAGGTTCAAATTTTGATCAGCATCAACTGTTTTTTGTGTGAGATGCCACAGTCGCCTTTCGGGCTCCTTAATTCTCCGAATTGCCAAGCTAGAAATATAGCGGCTCGGGAGGTCGGGTTGTAGCATAACCAGCACGGGTTAGTTGAAGACAAAAGACACCAGCAAGAGGCGTGCAGACGATTCAGGACCAGTGGAGGCTACTGTGTGTACTATGTTTTATTCGCGCGTGCGTCTATGTTTCCAAACTTAGTGGGAGGCGTAGGCGCCCGTGATTGGCTCTTTTGAAGATAGACTGTGTGCAGACTCAATACGTGCAGAAGTTTTACGCGGATCAGGTCGTCCATAAATGGTGGAGGAATGAGTGTCTAAGTGTTACCTAACCACCAGGTAGTGCCACCTCGGTGCGTTGATCAGGTGATTTTTGCGTATGTGGGCGCCCGTGATTGGCTGTCCTCAAGGTCGAATGCGCGCACGCTCGATCCGCTCGAAATCTGTAATCACATGCTTCATGGCGTGCCGAAACTGTATATTTATATTTTTGTTCATGTCCACGCGACTTCTTATATGACATCCCTCAGCCTTTCTTTGGGTTTTAAAATGTTCTAACCTGAAAGTGCAATCATCTCGGTAGACTTCTGACTGCCAGTAAATATCATGAAGCTAGTTCTTTAAATGGTCACATCTTTCCCTGGGTTCGGCTATGATCCTCATGGAACCCTGGTCATAATTGTTCGTTACAGATTTTCAAGCTGATTAGCCTAAGCAAGTCAACTCCCGAAGCATAAAGCTGGGTTTCAGCGTTTTCCGACCACTTGCATTACTCACATCCCCAACAACAATATTAGTTATGAATTTGTGTGTATTTTTGAAGGATTATTTGCATATCATCAGGACACAAATCAAATTGCCTCGAAAAGGCTATTTTTAATAACCGATTTTATACATAATGAAGCCCACATCAAAATTAGTACTGAAAAGAATGGCAGTCTCTGGTATTGAGAAGTTTGTGTGATCCCAGCAGCGTAATAGTCTCTGTTTCATTCAGGCTGTTTAAAAAGTCCGTACTATGAAATTACAAGGCCCCTGAATGAACACGACTGGCAATCACCGCTTTAGTTTGAAAATTTCTACCGACGATGTCGACTGTGTGCCCCAGCGGTCAGTGCGTGAAGTAGATTATAGTGATAGTAAACTTGTGCAGCATCTACCGCACTCTCTCCCCCACTCATCTGAGTCCAATTTCATGACAGAGCAAAGAAAACGGGGATCGAGATTGGACACAGTTGACGCGGGCCGACTACGCCTAGACCGTGAAGAGAGTAAAGTCCTTGGCGTTGGAGCTGAATTCCTTCGAGGTGTGATAATGTTTGGAGCCGAAGTTGCGTACGTAGAGGTTCGCCTATTCATTAACGAGGACAAAATGAAGGCAAGGATTACCGGCTGCAAAAATGCTTGCGACGAACCACTTTTTGTGGCAGTCTTATAGGAGTTAAGGTTAAGAAGATTAACCTTAACATCTAGGATCTTCCAGGCCCGGTTCCTTAGGAGATGAGAGGAGACGGTGTGAAGCCAGAGTAGTAGGAATAACGCACAAGAGTTAGGAGAGAGTTGCCACTCAGTTTGGCATGGCGTTCGGTCGAGTGGTCGTCACAGCGGCCAGCGACGCTGCCTACGTCCGCACCCTGGAGTGCGGAATCCCGAGTGTCGTCTCACGGCAGTAATCCCGCGCGGCCACCGAATGCTGCAGCCTTGAAGGTCATTGATTGGACCACGCGTGGACGAACCGGCGTTAGTGCATTAGTAGTGCGCGCTTCAGTACACCTGGCGGTTGCCACGGCCTTGAGGAATGTCCAGACAGATTGAGGTCACGCCACTGTGGGTTGAGACTAGAATGGGGAGGCGTGGAGCGTGCGTTGGCGCGTGTCATTTGCATCAAGCAGCAGCGAACACTACAGTCTTGTCTGATTACAGGGCTTAATTGACGTGCGCAACGATGGTTAGTGGGGTGTTGAAGCGAGACGAACCCTGCACATTAAATAATGTGGTCATTGAAATGTGCTGCATTATATAGAGGACTACAAGATTGGGACGTAAATGAATGCATACTTTTGCTTATATGAACTGTGGATCGCATACAATTCTGACACTAAGAAAAAGCAGCTGCGATAGCCGAAACAAGAGCTTTATTCACCTGGGGTTTCGAATTCCACCTCAAACCTGTCTTCAAAAAGAGCATACGGTGTATGTGCGTCGGGTAGTAAAACGAAAGGAACTGCTGCTGCGACAAGAAACGTGTTGAGCCTTTCAGTAGATATGTTGCAGTTGCGGGCAAAGCAGCTACGTTGGATAAACCGGAAGATTGCTCCAGACGCTGATTGTCGAACACGCGGCAGCAGTGAGATGAACTGACGCCAATTTATCAAGTCACGGCTCAGTCCACAAAGATCCAACTACACAGTCAAGCTCGATGAGACCGAAATTCACGCCAGTGGAGACAATTACTTGAGTCACGTGTTGCTTCCGCCATGGTTTACGGACTCCCAGCATAAAAATAAGTGCAACAACCTTCCCAGCCCCTATTCAGTACGGAGACTTGGTTCAGCTACTAGAAGAACACACAGGTTAATATACTTTCCAACACCAATGCCTATGAGTCAGGCAAACTAGCAATTAACACGGGTGATTTAATTTCAGCAGACACCGACACTACATATGCCGGCCAGCCAAGCCATTAGCACACCAGACGGCCATCTTCTTTGATGAAAGGAGACCGGTTAATTGTTATAGGTATGTAGTAGCATAGCGACTGCATCCTATACATACAGAAATTCTCTGTGTAAAAACCACCCTTACTTGCTGCAGCATTTTGAGATGGCATCGAGCTGCAGTCCGGCAAGTAAAGTGTTTGTCCCCGTGATCGCATCTACCTCCTCCCATTTACTTCCTGAGACTAAGACTTTTTCAACATCCAACACTTCAAATGACGTGCAACAGCAGGTAAATTTTTAAATACTTCAGGAATTAGTAAAGACTCTAAAAATGAAAAATATCCCCCCTTAATATGGAATATTGAAGACGTAATTTTCTACAAGAGGAGCGCATAAAAGCTTCTGTGTTTTTTTCCTACAGATAATTGAAAGTAAACCGGTGTTGGAAACAAAGTTAAAGGATGCACACGACTTCAGTGGCCGAAATGACGCTCATTCAAATATCAGCGTTCTGAGGCACACGAATGTTTTTTTTAGGATCATGCTTCAAGCCAAAATGTATGGTCAACTCCCTTAACCTGAACTATGCTGGCCAAGCTGACCCCTCTACTAGCACTGGGAGCTCGAGCCAAATCTACCCTCGCACATCCACCAAAAGCACTAGCCTGGCCGATCACATGCAAATCCATCGCACAGAGATTGGTTAAACAGTTTCTGGAGCACTGACGCATAGCAGAAGCCGTCGCTTTCGTTGTCCACACTGCCCTCGTAAATTCACTCATCACAGGGGCCTACTATGTCACACGCGCATACAAGAAAACTTGTGGTAAAATTCCGCTGGCTACACTACACATTATGCCCCTCTTCATTAGTAACCTCATCACCAACAGTCTCGTCAACATAAGTCCACATCAGATACAATCTGCTGTCAATACACCTACTGAAAGCCACATGGGCATGCCGCCAACCAGCCGCATACACTCCCACTGACTTAACCGATGCATTGTTGGACCGATCACGCCTCACCATCTCCAAGATACCTGTAAGGATGACACAGAACCGGGGTCAACACTCGTTTCGTGCACAAGTCAGGCGAACAAAGAGAGAACTCGCGATAGCGCCATCGCATAAAGGAACAACTTACGTGCGACCTTTAAGGGCGGACACCACGCGAGGACGCAAAGGAGTCACGCGCACGCGAGACCGCCGCCGGCCGGGTTCCGAAATCACGCGTGATAAGAGGCAACGAAAGGACGCACGCACATGCGTGCCGTTTTCCTTGAATACGCTGCCACTCTGCTTCTGGGGATAGAAGATTTTGCTGCTAGTGACAGGAGATTGTTGCCGAGACGAGAACGACGACGGAAGACGCGCTGCTGACGTACACACAGAAGACAGAGCTGGTGTAGAAGCAGAACCAATGACAGTAAACTATTATCTGCTATCCTGTCTGCCTTCTCTTCCTAACAGGAAAATGGTGGATATAACCAGTGTCGACGCAGGCCCACCCAAGGTAATAACAATAAACATCCACCTTCAAGCCCACAGATAACCTCAAGGCAAGTGCCCCCCCCCCCCCCGGGTAAGTTGGACACTGTTTCCCTGAATTTGTCTGCTAATCATCTACATTATTGTATTTGTATTATGATGTCTCATGTAGTAGTACCACTTAGTACTTAGTCAGCAGTAACTCTTATGTCCTATCGGTGTTGGCATTTGCTACTTCTTTGCATTTGTAGTACTACTGAGCTTATTGGCACTATTATTACTTGCAATACTAGCTACAGTCATGATTTCAACAGTCGCACCTTCAGTTCAGCTTTCGGCGATGAAACAAGCCCCTCTATCGAAAGCTTTTGCCCTACCAAAGGAGCTCCCTTAAAATTTAAGTTGTCTTCTCGGTTATCCTCCTCCATTTATCTTCTATTCCTGCACAATCTGCCCCACAACGCTCATCTCCAGCCTGTTTCCTGTTCAACATTACCGACTGACTCATTTACCGGGCACTCCATCAGCCCAATATGTTCAGAAAAAGAAGATGCGATCACTGGAACAAGGATTTTATTTTCCTGGCGTTTCGGATTAAGGATTCTCGACAGAATCCGAAACGTCTTCTTCCTCAAGCATACAATCCTTGTTCTAGTGATCGCATCTTCTTCTGAACTGCTTCCTGGAACTCGCATATTCTCCTCTATTGGCAAGTCCAATATGTTTTGGTCTGTAAAGGGGCTGATGAGTCGACTGGAAGTCAGGGGGCCGGCTCTCTTTAATCTCCCGGTTACCTGAATTCTGGCATGTGTGTCAAGGGGGCTAGGAAATGCTGTGATGCGCGCAGGTGGGTTCACCGGCACCGTCAGACACTGCGCCCACACCACTGCAGGCAACCGATCAGCTAGACGGTGGCTTCTTGTAAGCAGTCGGAGGGAGAGAGAGAGAGTGAGGTCGGTCCTCAACACATTTCTTTCCTGACTAAAAACAAACTGACGCGCTCAAAACTACTACAGTGCACTGAAAGCCACGGCTTTGGCAGGGGGGGGGTTGCCAACTGACGGGACAACTCGACCCACGCAGTCAGTCCAGTGTGTGTGTGTGTTGTTGTGTGGAGTGGCCGACTGGCGGACTGAGAGTCAGGCTGCAATGGTTCCTTCTTCATGTGGCCTTTATGGTGCTCCCGCGAACGCGCGAGCCTACAGAAGGAGGTGTTGTTGTGGCGCGAGTTGGAGTGTGTTTCGCACACACCACGTGTGCCCTCCCCCCCATTTCCAGTCTTCTCGACCTATGTCTTGTGAGAGATTGGAGTAGATCCTGTGAGTCTACTTCCACTATAATCTAACTTGAGTCTCTATGCTTGTCTTCAGCTTCTGGAAGCTCACAGTGGACATCATCGAGAACGACGGTCGAACTGTGGGGTTAAATAAGTATTCGGATACTTCCAACTGTCTGTTCGAGGCTTTTCGATATTACGCGGTTACAGCGCGGTAGCGGATAGATTCCGGGTCAGGTATTCATACAACCCTTCGGGCAGAGCCCGGGAAGTCTTGTTACAAAGCTTTTACTCATACCAAGTTCCGGAGAACTTAAAAAAGATAGAATGTAAACTGGGAAGGCTCTGTAGTCTATTGATGGACCGACCCTCCCGTAGCTGAATCAGTCAGTGGCACAAGAAGGGCAATTCATGAGAATTTGCGCTTTTAGCTAGCCAATATAGTAAATAATTACGCAGTCATTACTGGATGTCTGGTTGCAACCTGTGAATATTACGTCGTAATTTTGCAGTAGCTGATGGATTTCAGACCGAGTCTGAGGTGGTTTGTTCCGAAGAATTTACTCCAAGTTCGCACATTAATTTAATCAAAAATAACATAGGACAGACTGATTTCCCTCGGAGTTAGGTCTACTTGCCTATTGACACAGGAACACCGTTTTCTCAACAGTGCTTCGGTTTAAAGGACTCATGTGTAAGGCATCCCCTAAAAGCCACAATTTACTGACTGTCTGATATCCTAAAGTACTGTTCCATGCCTTCCGTACTTACATGTTCAAAGTTGATTTTGACGGCAACCAATCAGAATCAGAGACCCGACGCCTGGGAGTCGACTCTCAGCGGTCAGTTTTGGCAACTCTGTTGATCCATATTACTCAACTTCCACGGCCCCTTCGTAAAAAAGGGTATAATATGAGTTTTTTATTTCCTCACTACAGCCTATAGAGTGCCTTGAGTATTGCTAGAGAGAAAAAATGATACTGTGCTTCTTGGATAAACCTGACGTCTACTTGACTGGGGATCATCATTCCAAGTGGACCGCAGCCACTGCTCAGCGTTCAGATGAAGTTCGCCGAAAGCACACTTGATGCAGCGGCCACTCAAAGAAACGATAAAACTAGTTGATGATTGGTTGGGGCTCGGTTTTGGGAGGACAGTCGCGACGTAGCACATGCAGACGGAAACTTCATTCCTGATTGGTCACAAAGCTCACATCCATCACCAGTCGATTTGACTGTTCTCCTATCGAGGTGTGTTAAGGCTAATAACATTTAACCCTTAACGGCTGCGATCTTTCAGACTCAGTTCCTTATGAGAAGAGAGAAGTCATGGGAGGGTCCCGTATTGGTAGGAACAGTATATTCTGCACAGAGGGATTAAAGGATATATTTTAGGAGAGTTGACTCTCGGAGCACACGCCCTTTCGCTAGAGCGGCGTGACCCGAAGTGACGTCTGAGCCGCAGTCACCACAGTGAGGTCTGTGTCCAGACGGGTTGAGGCCAACCTACCACTGAGGTTATTCTACTAAAGCAGGCATCGCACTGGAGGGATTGAGGTCATGCCACGATCACGCCAGGACGGGAGGCAGGGCGCGCACGTTTGCGCCTGGTTTGAGGCACGCCAAAAACTGCCTTCGCGCGAGATCTTATGCTCTGGGCGACCTTGTCTGTGGCGTCACGAGGCAGGAGGGCCTCGGGCAGCAGCGGCCACTACACCTGTGGACTACGGAGGGCAGGAATCAGCAAACCCTACCGCCGGGTCACGCGATTGCACACGCACACACACCTAGCACAGAATCGAAGAGCCTAATGGATTATTTATAAACAACAGGCACCAAAAGCAACCACACCCACAGCACCGGAGCGGTTTCGCATACTTCTGTCTCAAGAACGCTATTGACTACAGCAAAGGCGGCCTGGCTGTGTGTGTACTCATGACGGTCTTCAAAACAAGCTAGTGACAAGGGCTGTGTAGTCCTAGTGGTGTCGCTAAAACTCTCTCCTTAGTGAGATAGCGGAGCTGCCTGTTAGCTACTGGATAGCGCGGTGACTTCCAGCAAAACACGCGGATTCTTGCGTCGGAGGAATAAAAAGTCGCTGTAGGGACTTCTGGCATGGCTGTGTTTTAACGGGAATTTTAGATATGCTCAAGCGTGACTGGACGCAGTCCACATCAGCTCGGGCTTCGCTCGTGGCCATTGCCGCCCGAGACAGCAACTCCCGGTTCTGTATACAATAAAACCGTCATTCGGGTGGCCTCCACTTTCACGATCTTGTCGCTGTGGTCTTCCTAGGGGAGGGGGGGTTCAAACAGGGCGTAATCAGACGTTGACATCTCAGCTTCTCACCGTTACAACGGACTGAACATCAAAACATTCGGCAAAAGAGTTATGCAGAGAAAAAGGCACAGAGCATAGCGAAACGGCAGGGATTGACCGTCATTTACTGAGGCTTTACGCAACCCAGGTCTCAACCAAGTCTGAACCTTTACATTTTGACAGGAAACAAAGCGTGTGACGAGAGAAAATACCCCTCGCAATGTGCCTTTTGAAGTGAAGTAGTCGAAACGAGTAATCAAGCGGAATCCCATCGAATTCGACGCGATAACCGCACTGATGTTTACAATAGGCCAAAGGGCGAGTGCAATTCACCTGTGAGGCTCGGAGTCCAACTCGAGACCTGGGTGTGTACTTCGACAAATTGTGCCGCTGCATGGCGCAGTTGCGGCGTGGGAAGTGTGCTAGTTAAGCGACGCCTTCGTCACGTTGCAGCCTGAAGCTCAGTCTATAGCCCCTGGAGACGGTCACAGAGCCACCGGGAGTATATGCAGGAAAAGTGCCTGCAAGGACGGAGTAAACTTTCATTGATTAACGTTCACCGAGCGCTAACGAAGCTCAGTCGTCCCGTTCTGCCTCGGAGCTCATTCTTGCACCCCGCCATTAGCCGCACAGCGCTTAATAATGTAGGCAGTCAACAGGCGAAACTGGAATTACTGTTTCTGATGAACCACCCCAACCTGCGACCTAGTTCAATGTTCTAAACACTGAGGCTCATTTTCGGCTTATCAGTCGTCGGTGACTACTTTTCTCTAGAATTTTGACTCCTACAGCTTTTTTTTAAAGTCGCTAGGAGGGTTTTGCGACTGAATTCCGGCAGGCTGGGCGCAATCCTCGTGTAAGATGCGCAAACTGCAATTGGACAGTTTGTGGTTAAAGAAGAATAGTGAGACCTGAGAGTTAAACAAAGTGAATATCAACGCATATACACCTCATGCATGAAAACCCCGAAGGATCAACAGGCAGGTCGATTCACTTGCAATTCCCCAAAAACGTTAGTGGAACTCGCCTGGGTTTTCAGTTAACTGCGGATCAGAGAGCGTGGATGTGAATGCTGGGTTGTGCGCGCTGAA
Organism: Ligula intestinalis; assembly: GCA_036362985.1. NCBI lineage: Eukaryota > Metazoa > Platyhelminthes > Cestoda > Diphyllobothriidea > Diphyllobothriidae > Ligula > Ligula intestinalis. Next base: position 77,366,332 of record JAYGXS010000003.1, read on the forward strand.
AATGAGCGAACACTGGAGCTCTTTGACCACCGGTGCCTGAGGACGATCCTGCGAGTTAAGTATAGCGACTACATCTCAAATGACACAGTCCGCATCTGCTACGATCGTATCACGAGGATATCTCAGGCCATTCAAGAAAGGCGACTGAGGTGGTTTGGACACGTTCTCCGTTGTCCGCCCCACGAGCTTACCTATGCTGCCTTCGACCCAGTACCGCAGCACACCTGGAAACGTCGAAGAGGAGGGCAACTGAAGACTTGGCTCGACACCGTCCGTCAAGACATGGAAGCAGTTCTTGGACCTTCTATCTTCGGTCTCCGTCGCTGGAGAAGGGACTGGGTGGAGCTTTCTAGATCCGCTGCCGCCAATCGCCACGAATGGAGAGTGACCGTTCGCGACATCATTGAGGCCGGCTAGATCAGGCATGATCACAGCCGTAACAAGTACAAGTACAAGAGAGCGTTGTGATACGCTTCGGTACGGATTTCGCCATGCCAGCCCCCTGCACCTGATCCCACCTCCGGTCTTCTTGACTCTGCCCTAACATGGACATGGGCGGATGAGGCAGAGTGCGGCAGCAAGTCTTCTACCACTTGGGGCTCATTCACGCGCGTCAGTGCGTTTCCTTTTAGCTTGCTATGAAACACACGGTGGACATCGTCAAACTGATACATACCGGTAACAAGGTAGACGAATCTCCTGGCCATCATTTGGCAGATTCTAAATACTCCGCGATCATTCCGCCGACTTAGAGTATTTGTATTGTTATGATCCGTGCCAGGTACTTGTGAGCAACGCAAACTGTGGGCTCGCTCGACTTTTGTTCCCAAAACCAGCACAGGAGAGGACGATAAGATTATCAATCATTAGCTAATTGTATTTATAGGCAGCAAATCATTGTCACAAAAAGGCTGCGGATATTTATTGAGCCGTTGGGTGCATAATTTTCGGAGATATGGACCAATCAGATGTGACGAGAGATCGATAGCCATGGTGTGGGTGAACGATCTCGTGGCAGGCAGTGTGACAGCTCACGCAGACGCCCTTTTGTGTGATGAATCATCGTGGAAACGGAGGCATGCCCATCACATCTAGGCTGTTTCTACAGAGTTCAAAGTACACTCCTTGCGAAGATCGTACGCGCTAGACACCTTAATTCCTGTCAGACGCAAGGCGAAAAACTGTGGAGGTTTCTATGCGAGAAACCGAATGAGTAACAGTGAGGCGCTCGCTGATAGCCTGAGACCCTTGCGGCTGCATGAACCGGCATCAAATCCGCGACCACGGTCTGTTAGCTGTGCCAGAGTCATAACAACCCTAAATTTTCAGTGATCAGAGCAGTGATTGGAAATGCTCACATTCGAGACCAAACACTGCAAGAAACTATCCCACCCGCGAAGACACTGCCGGGCGAGCCATGGCACATGAGATTTTTGAAGGACCAGGAAGTTTTGCCTTACACACCCGGGCACAATTCGCTGAATGCCGACAGGACCGAGGGGAGGAGAAAAAATGCGAAGCCCAAAATCAAAGAACATTTGAAACTACCGAACATAAACGCGCCAAAACCTCAGGGTGGTGTACTCAAGAGCTAGCTGGAAAGATCTTGGGTAGACGGCTTCATCTATAAAAAGAATCAACTTTAATCGACCTAGCGTCGCAAGCAAAGATAGGTCGAAGCTGTGCACTGAAGCCCGCCCCCACAGGAACTCGGGAGTGGGTAAAAAAAGCAAGTGAGTGTGGTGAAGACCACGAGGAATAAGAAAAGCAATTAACACGTGACAGCTTGAAAAGATTATGAAAGAGTGAGCAGACGAGCATAACCTCCACTCCTTTCCAGCCTCCCACCCCGATCGATCCATCGATCGATTGCTGAGACGTGCGGGGATCGCAGAAAGTAAAAGGACAGAGCAATTTCGTACGTAGTACATGCAATGCAATCTGGTGGAGACACCCAAACCCGTGAAGGTGAGGGGGGATAGAATCTGAAATGAGCAGGGGAGGAGGGAAGCGCAAGCGCAAGAGCTATCGCGGCCCAGTGCCCAGACTGGACAGGGAAGCAACGGTAAGGGGGGGGCTGAAAGTCAGTAGGTATGTATGTGTGCTTGTGCAGTCACAGACTGCTCATCAGGGGGCACTGTTAGTCAATAGGGACTGGCACATCGGGAACTAGGGAGGTAACGAGGGCGTACAGGAAGCGGAATGAGGTGCCGGTGATGAGACGCACTGTGCCGGTCAGTCGGTCCAGGGGATGAAGTACCGGCGGCGCCTCTGACGCCGCAGGGGGTGATGACTCCTCTGCGTTAGTGGCAGGATTTGTGTCGGTGGGTGCGTTGGTTGTCTGAAACGTATAGACATGGGAGGCGGTTAAAACGCTGCAGGCATCAGTGACAGACGCGATAAGGGGGAGGGGACGAGTACAGAAAACAGTACAGATCAGAGATGGAACACAAGGAAAGGGAGAATATGGACAGTTTGCAGAAGTACGGTGAAGCTCCTTTAACACTCAAAAAGAAGGCATAATTTAGACATTTACTCGTAGAGTGTTTTTAACGATGGATACAAAGAAAGAAAGTACAATTTTTGCGCGTTTATGATAAAGTTTCCATCATATAGAAAAAAGTCTAAACTTCAGTGATAAACGTATCCCTGGTAAGGCGGAAAATGAACAATAGACTCACTCTCTGTTAGGCATCGAAAGCAACGCCATAAGCTACACAGACAGTCGCTTTCGAGATAACTGCGCAATCACATATCAAGTTTGCGGGTGGATGACGTTGCCACAGCATAGCCTATCGAGCCTGCACTTCTTCGTGTTTAAAGTTGATTGGTGCGTGCTCAGAGTCAACCAGCCAGCAAGAAAATAAAAAAAATAGTTTGTCATCGTGTTCGATGACGGCAACCTCTAATAGCGATTACAAATAACCGAGGAATTGTAGTAAGGCGTGAGATATATTTACGTGGAGTCGGCACTCCACTAACCCGAAGGAACATCATGTATTCGGTTTGTCCTGGAGTTCTCAAGGGTGTGGTCAGGCTTAATGTCACCCCTGAGTGGGTATGGGTTTCCACTGACTAATAATAGCAACTAGTGGAGAGAGTATCGATCGTGTTTCTGGACATACTCGTTCCGTTGTGCCACGGGGCTCACTCTCGAGCCCCACCAGCACCTACCAACATTATACGCGGAGTAACATTTATGACAGAAACTAGGGAGATTGAAATGGTTATTTCTGGTTAACTAGCAATCGTCAGCCAGCCATACTCAATCCAGGTACGTCAACCCTTGGTTAGGGCGTTGAATTTCTGACCACCAGGTTGCAGGTTCATACCTCACGGGTTATTACACAAAAACTTGGGGCTATGCATAGCTCGCTGATGACGACGAACAAGTCAGAAACGGGCATTTGAGTCTTCCTCGGCTTTGTCGGTAATGTTTCATGCCAATGGTTAATAACATAAAGTGGTTATTCTAGGTGTTCTTGTCTGCACCATTGCTCCCTTTGTATTGCCGATTATTGATCACCGCACAATTGAGATCTAAGGGAAAGCAAAACAAAAATGCCTGCCTTTCAAGTCCGATTCTTGTAACATCATTTGCACGCGGCCCTGAATATTCTCAAAGTAGTCCAAACAGCATAAATTCTTTGACAGAACGTGCAACGTAAGGCTCTACAACTAACCACAGTCGAGTTCAGACCTCAAGCTGCCCTGGTCTGAATTACGGTTGAGTGTTGAAGACAAGTACGCCAGAAGTGGCAATTCTAGTTACCCCCAGCCGAAGGTCATCATTACTTATAGGTTTACTGGTAATTTAATTTGGTACGGCTGTGATAAGGCATGATGTATCCGGCTTCGATGTTGCTAGAGACTGGACCTCTCAACGCGCGATGATCGGCAGCCCAGACCTACAGTTCGGACTATGCTCTTCGCAACGTAAAATTGAAAGTCCAAGAACCGCCTGCACGTCTTGGCAAGCTGTCTCGAGATAGGTCTTGGGGTGACCCTTTCGACGCCTCCAGGTAGAAAGTGGTGCCGGATAGAGGACAGCGACACAGATCTCGGAAGGCGGATCACGAAGAAATTACCCCAATTACCCTAGTCGTCTTGCTTGGCTGGCCTGATATATTCTCGCGATTTGCCGCAGCGAGTGTAAACTGAAGTCGGCGGACTTCACTATCAGAATACTCATTATACTGTGGTGATCAAATATCTCCAGTTTTCGCTCAGAGCTCAGCGTTCACAGCTGCAGAAGAGGGCTGACTAGATAGATGCACGGGACACACGGATCATCGTGAAGAAGGGGGTGTCGTGTTGGGTAAAAAAGAAACCTTACTCCATCCACTGGGCAGCAGCTGCGCCACAAGGATTTGAGACTGTCTACTTCTTCAAGTTGATAGTCATTTACCCCTCGTCACGGACAGAGCTCTGAAGCAATTTGGTCTTCCTACAGTTTATGGGAAGACAACATTGTTTCTAGTGGTACGTTAAACCTTGACTTACAAATATCCAGGGGTCGGTAATTTAGAAAGGAAATGTGGCATATGAATGCCTAGGCTGAGCGAAAGAAAAGCATACGATGTAAGTAGCATTTACGCACTTCCTATAGATTGTTTAATGGTGAGTAAGAGGGAGATAAGGAACGTGACTTAAAAGTGTCAACAAAGTTTTTACCTGATCTGAAGGAGCGGGTGCCTGTTGACCGTCAACAGCTCTCGCTGCAGCAGGAGGTCGTACTGCTTGAATCCGCTGGATAAGGTTGACTAGATAACGATTACGCTGTTCTTCGTTGTGCCTAAGGTATAATAATATGCACATTTATTAGTCACGAGCATTATCAAATTTGTCATCACTTGGGGCGGGGCTTATTCGGTAAGGTGAGAGATCAATAGCTTAGTAATCCGGCCCACCGTTACGGAATTTTTTCACATATTGAGGGGTCGATATTTCGCAGTCCAGAAGAGTGAGACAATATATTCGTCTGGTCTGTCTTCAAAGTGTTATAATCATACGAATAACGACTGAGTCTAGTTACTCCACCGTCTAACCGAACTGTGTAAGAGATTTTTCTTGAGATCCGACGCCTGACAAGTTAGCAAGGGAAGTGTACTGGCCATCTGCACAAAGTGAAACCGTGTCGTTCATATCTCAATAGAAAGATATCTGGCATAAAATCTGTGAGTGGGCAGCTATATGGCTTTTGCAGATCCCCCCCCCATTTTCCGTATTTCTCTATGTGCCGATAGCTTAATGCTGACTTATTTTACTAAACCACACATAGAGTGCACTGGTATGCGCGGACGCAGAAATATGAATCACAATAATTTGTCCTATACATTTCCTACAGGCGCTAAACTTGTACACAAGAATAGAGCAGCTAGGCAGGAAATATATTTTGCAGCCCATAATTTTGCATGCAAATGCACACCACACAACAAGACAATAATCTATATGACCTATGGTTTCACAGTTAAAGACACCTATCAATTTGAACTTGGGGAAACGCGAAATACTTTGGAATAAGGGAGAAGACGCAAGTAAAAACAAGCATACCAGTAGAAGAACGCCACGCCGATGGCAACAAGGACAATTCTTTCCCAGGATGAATATGCCAAGCATATAGCGATCATGAGACTAACACGGAAGAGGGTGTACGCAAATTCCACTACGTCAAAGCCTTCATCAGCACCATCTGCGGCAACTGCTTGCCCATTGAAATCACCTTCAACCTCGGCATTGTCCGCTTGGCCGAGATATCGAGCCCAACGCTGCAGAATGTTGCGAGGTCGTACCTCCTGCTGATCCTCGATGGGCGCATCAGGTTCGGGTGTGGGAGGAGGGGACGCAGTATTAACCGACTGGACATTTGGACCAGTAGACAGCTGCGAGATATGGCCTAAAACATGAAATGCATGCAGTGAGCTTAATTTTAGTTTGTAGCAGTGAGCCACGCAAGGAGAAACACGAATCATGCAACTTTAGAACAAAGAAAACTGGAAATAATTGAACGAGCAATATGATAAAAGACAGTAGCCTAAAGCTTGTCGTGTAGAATCAAACGAGTAAATATTCACCTAGAGAGGAAGTAAGAATAATAGTTTCGGTTCTTCAAGCATAAAAATAGCATCGTAGCCATAGGCATTTGCTTAGCCAGATAAGGTCAGGTAGGTTTAAGATAATAAGTTAACATGCGGCCAAAGTTCCAAACCGTCAAGATTGAAGGAAAGGTTTTGAAAGAAAGTGGTATGAATGTATCTGTGCTAATATAGAAGTCAGTTCGAAACGTTTCCGTAGCAGTCGACCTGGTTTTCACTATGACATTCGCTAAGTCCAAAACCTACGATTCTGACAAAAACCCAATTTAAGCGCTTATACCGTCCAAAGGAGCAAACCCTTATAATGTATGGCGCACCATAGATAACTGTCGATACTCATACTAAGCGAGTGGTGACGTATGCGTTCGCAGGTAAACTTACTTACTTGATCCAATTATCTCCTGTTGTTGGATGAATCGGCTTCACGGATGTCACGAATAGCGACGGCCAATTGGCGGCGGTCAGAGGCGAGCTCTTCACACATGTTAACCCATTGCTTGTTCCAATGCCGCAAGCCGTAAACGGTAATGAGGCCCACCCGTTCAACGTCCGACTTAACGGTGCTGAGCCATGTCTTCGGATGACCGCCTTGTTAGTATCTCCAGTTTGCACTATGAGAAGGGTTTACGACCAATCTGCAGAGGTCCGTCGATGGTTTGCGCAGAACATGGCCAAACCATTGCAATCGGCGATGCTGAATGTACGATGCTAGACTTGGGAGTTTGAAACATCTGCGGCACAGCCCAACATTGGGGATTCGATCCTGCCAGAAGACTCTTAAGAGACGTCGAAGACACCAATGGTCAAAGACTTCGAGCGACAGGATGTCTGCCTTTCTCACTGGCTATGTTTCGCAGGCATATAATAACACCGGTCTGATTGATGCTTTGTATATCAGCAGTTTAGTACGTAAACTGATGTCTGAGCGAGACCAGAGTGGTCTGGCTAGCAGCCTAAATGCATTTATAGCCTGCGCGATTCGGTTCTTGATTTCATCTTTGGCCTGTCTATTGGCTAGCATATTCGAACCCAAATAGCGGAAGCAGCTAACTTCTTCAATGGGTTGACCGCTGATAAACAGCGGTTGTGCTGTGCCCAGATACGTAGTCAGGAGCTTCGTCTTGCGCACATTAATTGCCAGACTAACAGTTGCGGCGAAGCTGGTGATTCGGTCTAGCATTGGCTGTAGTGACTGAGGAGTTTTACCGAGTACGACAATGTCATCGGCATATTCCAGGCCCGGTACTCTGAATTCGGGGCTGATTTCACAGCCACTGTCAGGTAGAATTGACTGATGCATTACCCAGTCGATCAAGAAGTTGAAGAGAACTGGAGAAAGAGGGCACCCTTGTCGAACTCCACAAGTCAGAGGGAAAGAAGTTGACTCTTCACCAAGAGTTCTTACTCGGGCTGATGTTGTGCTATAGTAAGCTTTGATTAGATTCAGGAACTTTGGTGGGAGACCGTCAGCAAGCAAGACTTGTCATAAAGCTTCTCTGTCGATAGAATCAAAGGCGGTCTTGAAGTCGATGAAACAGGTGGTGGTGATCTGTTGTTTTTGATGTCTGTGCTCTAGTATGCAGCGTAGAATGAAGATCTGGTCAATACATCCTCTAGCTGGACGAAATCTTCCTTGGTTAGGACGAGTACGAAGATTGCGCTCAGTCGAAAATCTACGGAGAAGGATGGTCGCAAACACTGTGGCGGCTATATCTATGAGGCTGATGCCGCGGTAGTTTGAGCATAATGTCCTGTCACCGCGCTTTGGTATCGGTAAAATAATGGACAGCGACCAGTCAGTCGGGATGACTTCGGTAGTCCATATACTCGAGTACAGTCGATGTAGTGATTCCGTCACAGCAGGACAATTAGTTTTGTAGGCTTCTGCTGGGATACCATCTTCACTCGCTACCTTCCGAACTTTAAAATCTTTGTAATACCGACTACACTTCAAATCTCGTAGGTTGCTCGCAGTTACTACCGTATGGAATTCCAGTTGATAGCTGTAGGTTCGCAGGTGAATGTATAGGCGGATCCAGTAGCTCGCTAACGTGCTCTCGCCATCGATCTATTTTGCCAGCGATATCAGTTATCACTTGACCCGATTTATCCCGAACGGTAATGCAAGGCGGTTTATATTTGCCTGATGCTTTACGCAAAAGGTAATAGAGCTGGTGGAAATTACCAGAGTTTGTAGCTGATTCCATGGAGCCAGCTAACTCGGTCCAATGGTTCTGACAGTCGCATCTTGCTGATCGCGTAGTTTGACGTCTCAATGAGCGGTAGTTCTCTGAGTTTGACAACCGAGCGATTCTAGCTTGTGTCGATAGATGGAGGGTGGTTGTGGAGATCCAGTTCTTCCTCGGTACTACCTGTTGTTCCAAGCTCGAATTCATCGCATTTTGTAGCGCGTCTCTCAAGTGTGGACACTGAGTATCGGGAGAAGTTTCATTACTGACGTCATCTGGAGGTTCGATGCGAACAGTGGATTGATCTCGGATCCGTGCAGTGAGACTTTCGTTCAACGCTACACGGGTTTCTGTGTTTGATAGTGCCATGACGTTGACACGTTTTAGGGGCAGTTTCTTACTTCGATTCGACAAATGGAGCTTAAAGCGGGCACGGACAAGTACGTGATCCGACCCAACTTCCGCACCTCGAAACGATCGGCTGTCGGATACTGAGGTGGTCCACCTTGAGCGTACTAAGATGTAGTCTATTTGGTTTGCCGTTCGATCATCGTTTGAATACCATGTTAGCAACTGCCGATGGGGGTTTGAAAACGAGTGCTTCTAACGACGAGATGGTTAAATTCAGCAAATGTTACCAATCGTTCTCCGTTGTCGCAACGTTGGCCCAGCCCATATTTTCCGATGACGTGTCTCGAGTTTTCATCGCACGGGCCAGTCCTGGCATTCCAGTCTCCGGTGACGAAGAGCAAGTCTCTAGGGGGTATCCTGGCCACTGTAGCTTGAAGGCGTACATAGAACTCCGTCTTAACTGCTTCATCCGCTTGCGATGTTCGGGTATAAACGGCAACCACAGACATATTTGCAATGGTGACTTTGAAGCGGGCTGTGGCAATCCGCTCTGAGATAGGCTCAAACGCTAAGAGAGTGTTATGCACCTTTTTTGTCATGGCTATTCCCACCCCATGCAGTCCCGTGTTCGTTTGTGGTCCGCTGTGGAGGAGCACGTACTCAGCATCCTCTTGTGGGACTTTGATTTTTCTCGTTCCAGAGTCTGGGGGACGAACTTTTGACAGACAGGCAACATCTACTTTATAGTCCCATAATGCGCGTGCTAGAAGTGCTTGACGGCCGGGATCAAGCAATGTCCGCACATTCCAGCAACCGATGTTCAAAGTGTGTCGCGAATTTAGGGTACTGGCTTGCATATTTGACATTCCGGGCACCAGGTGACCACGGAGCGCGTCGCTTCCCGGGGACGTCGTAGCATTGTTCAAGTTGAGAGTACTTGCTTGCATATTTGGCACTCCGGGCACCAGACGACCACGGAGCGCGTCGCTTCCCTGGGTCGCCGTAGCAGTATTGAGATTCGTGATATCCGTACTGTCCATGAATTTTCTTGGGAATTTTGTTACAGATGACGTCCCCGGTGTTACCTGCCATTACCCTCTGTTCGCCGTGAGTTTCCCCACGTCGCCCGCGAACCACGGGCAGGGAGGTCGAGGGTTGGATTTCGGTCCGCAGGTAAAGCAGTGACATAAAACACCAGATAAGATAGGGCTGGTGTGCAATTAATATACTCATTTAACTGTAATCAGAGAGGCGTCTTTAATATCAAAGCTTTCATTGAACGCAGGCATTAGAAGCCTCCGCCGTTGCCATCATACAGACAGCTTATTGCGAGCGAATGCCGATGAGCAGCGAACTAAGCGAAAGGTTATGCACGGCATCCCAGCATTTATAGGCAATTAAATTTCAAAGACAGTATGTGACTGAACTTCTGCAGAAAAGCCATCGAAATCAATTCAAACTTAAAAAACTTACGCATATACTCAAGCTGCCATGCAGCCTGTCCGTTGGGATTTGATTGGGCAGCATTCTGATAGTATTGCTGAAGATAGAGCATGTACTGCTGCCGTAGTTCAGCAAGTTCATTTGGATTAGGCGAACTAAACATAATTGTAGAATGGGACAAATTTTCATACGTTTCTTTTTGACAATCCGACTTTGAGTCTGAAACGGTTTCCTTAGTAGTTGAAAATGTCGCAACGAGATGAAGCGTGCGCGAAATTGGATTCTAAAAATGCAATATATACGCAACAATGGGCCTACCGGACCGAAAACTGCTTCAAGCTCGTCATTATCGGATATTAAACGACCGGCGAAAATTAATCGTTGACTCTCCACTGGCGGTTGTCCAGGATACACCGCATTCAGATACTTTTTAAGGTCTATGACCTTCCATTCTTTCTGATAAATGACTGATTGTGGAGGGATATTATGGTTTGGAGAGACAATAGACAAAGAAAATTCAGAGGGAGCCATCCCACAAATTCACCTTTTGCCAATGTAATTTAGATTTTCATTGGCCCACGTCGACAAGTTAATTTTTGATGTTCAAGGTCTCAGTACTGATTGACCATGGATATCAGGGGGCGAATATTCAGGATCTACGTATTCATTGTACAGTCCGCAGAATTCGTCATTATAGAAACTAAGAAATTATTTTGTACACGTAATTAATACAGAGCCTAGGAGGAACATCGCGGTTTATGACTTATGAGCAGGGCAGCGCGCAGATTGAAACCCGAACGATCACGTCGCCAAAATTGGAGGAATGAACGAGATAGTACCGTTCTATAGATAAGCATGTTATAGTCACCGAAAATACACCCATATGTTGTTGAAAGAACCAAACTAAGATATGGCCGAAGTGTCGATCAATAAAATGAACATCAATAAGGGTAACCGAGGCGATGAACGATAACCTGCGAAGAAGAACAATTGATTAAGCCGACCGTCTATGAGCTTCAAGATGAGCTACAAAATATCAAGCAATAAACATCAGTCTCAAAAGACAGCAACCAAAACATGACCATGATGTACACCAATTTGCAGTCTACTTACCAAATTTAATAAACTTAAACTGGCCATGAATCATCTACAACCTGACCTGATAATCCTAACTGTAACATGGTTAAAAGAGCATATAACACAGGCAGAAAGCAGGCTGGAAGTTTTTCAGCTTACCTGCATGGGCCAAAATGGACGTAGGGGTGGGGGAATTGCAATTTTCATATGTGGTGGCACCGACTACGTCGCAACTAATTTGGTGCCAAAAAGAAGCACTTCCTGCGAAAAACTCAGTTGCGAAATGAGAGCGCAAAATCAACTGGACTTCCAAACTGCTCTGGAATACAGACATCCAGGACAACAAACGGACTCTGACGTTGCATTTATCACCGATGTAAAACAAATCTGCCGTGGAAAAAACGTCATAACAGATGGAGGTTTTAACCCTCCAGACATTGATTTAGAACTGCCGCACAGCTGGAGATCAGAAAAATTATTTGAACAGGTACTACATTATTTGATAAGGTAAGAAGTCGTCGCAATTGATATGCGGTTCCGAAGTTGCTAACAGTCTAGGTCAGGGGTCGGCAACTTTTTTTAACTCAGAGAGCCAAGCAAGAAAATATTTTGAAATATATATCTTTGAGAGCCATATGGTATATTAAAACATTAAAGTCGGTTGATTGCGAGCATATATGTTTGTATATATTTTAACAATAACAGGCAAGAAATGCCCTTGAGGACCCTATTGATGTAACGCAAACAAGGTCGTTCTTACAGATAATGTGCAGTCGGGGGGAGAACATACGATATCATGACAAAATATCGAGTGAATTTTCATGGAAAAGAGTGAAAAACGGTCTAGCGGCCAGAAAAATTGTTCACAGTGCTGGCAGTAGGAAATGGTGTTGTAAAAATGGCCTTTTGTCAAATAAAATCACATCAAGTCTTCTTTTAAATACCGCAATTGTGTCAGCGGAAACCGTCTCGCTTGGTAGCGAGTTCCAAGGTCGGACCACACGTTGACTAAAGAAATATTTTCGGAGGTCTAATCGGGTGCGCTCGCTTGTGACCTTGTAAGGATGGACACGCAGGTGAGTAGTGGTGGCTAATTGGAAGAAATCCTCCAATTTAAGGGAGAAAATGTGGCCCCGGATTATCCGGAATGTCCCGAGTAGGCTGCACTACCCGTTCCTGTAAGACAAAGAAAAAAGGTCAAGTTTTATCAATCTCTCCTGATATGGGAAGTCCCTGTGACCGTCAACCATCTTTGTCGCCCTGCCTTGCACTTGTTCAAGAAGCTCCATATCCTTCTTCAACCACGGTGTCCAAACTGGCATTCCGTATTCAAGCTGTGGTCTCACAAAGGTGCCCAATAATGTTCCGAAGAGTTCAGGTGAAAAGATTTTGAACGCTCGTCTGATCCAGTACAGGGTACTAGTTCCCTTCTGGACGGACTTTTTACAATGCTCTGTTTGCATCAAGTTCGCGATTGTCCATATACCCAGATCTTTGTGCGTCTCAACCTCTTTTAATGCGGTACCATTGCTAAAATAACTGTGTTTCGGTGGCACCTTTCGCCCCGGGGCTTATGTGTAGAACAAGACAATTGGGTACATTAAAGTTAAGAAGCCACGTGGATGACCAGATAACCAGTTTATCGATGTTCGACTGGTATCTCTTTGCGTCGTCGGCGCACCTAATTTCAGCCCATAGTTTTATGTCCTCCACAAACATTACAGCTACGCAATCAAGCTCATTGAGGCAGTCGTTCATGTTAATCAGGAATAGCAGTGGACCCCAAACTGAGCCTTGTGGTGCACCACTCTCGACCTTTGTCCACTCTCGACGCACCAGTCATCGAGACGTATTTTTATTTCTTCCTATGGCACGCACAGTTAAGTACCGGCAATTATTTTCAGTAAATGCCATATCAATCTGGAATAAGCTGCCCAAAAGTATTAAAACCCAGCAAAACTACCCTATGTTTAAGAGAGCTATAACTAGTTTTCTACATTCAGGACAACTTTCACGAATTTTGGGTGCTGACTCGGTGGAATCTCTCGTTCACTCTGATGGCGTTCGTGGACTTTGAACCCCGCCAGGCTTCACTGCTGAAGATAATGCGGCTGAAGCAGCAGCCCGCAGTCTGCTAACCTTTTAGCCAATAGCGCGCAACTTTTGCCGACAACCATTGAACGAAGACTGAGAACACTGTGTTCTTGTGCCAACCCTCTCCATCTGAAACTAATGTTTTTAAACGATATGAAAAGTTCTCCTGCTGATGAGTAAACTCAGCTTACAACTGTACATTTATTCCGTTTGTATCATACCTTTGAAGGCAGGTTTTTTTCACTGTAAACAAACTCACTATCTCGCCCAGTATTGACAAAACAAAAAACCTGAAACCAAGCCAATGCTGGCTGCAACATAGGGAGTTTGTTTTAGGTTTTTTCCGGTCTTCGAGGTGTTGGAAGGCGCCCAAGAGGTGCATTACCATTTCTTTACAATTGCCTGTAAACTGGCATAATAAATATATTATTATTATTATTATTATGAGGTTGAGTTTCCGACAACGACTCTCTGTTGTCTGAGAGACAAGAAACTACTGATCCATTTATACATTTTTTAATTCCCACGTCCTAAATCTTCTGCAGAAGAAGCCTGTGTAGTACACTATCGAAGGCCTTTTTGAAGTCGAAAAATATGACATCAATGGGATAGCCTTTATCTGCGGCCTTTGCATACTTTTCCTGTGAGTAAAGAGCACACATGAGGCAAGAGCGTCCTGGCGAAAGCCGTGCTGTCCATCACATAGTATTTTGTTGCTTTATAGGAAATACATTAAATGCTTATCAATAATGCGCTCCATTACTTTGCACGCGATGCAAGTTAGACTGACAGGACGGTAATTTTCGCAATTAAGTCGTGAACCTCCCTTATAGATCGGGGTGACGTTCGCCTACTTCCATTCTTCTGGAAGTTCGCCTTCGTCGAATGATTTCTGGAAGATGGCAGCCAGGGGTTTGCATAGTTCGTTAGCTAATTCTCTTATCACTAGTGCAGGAATTTTTTCCTGCCCTGGTCATTTTGAAGGCTTAAGTTGGAGTTATTCGGCCATGACAGTGTTGTGTAAAAACTCTAGGTCCTCTTTTTTGGTCAATGAGGAGGAGGGTAAAGGTGCAGTTAACGGTCGATGAGCGGACGTACCGTCAGCAAAATTGTAGGTTCTCGGGTGTAGACAGATTTAAAGAAATCGGAGAGGAGGGAGGCTTCCATCTGGTCGTCGGTCACCAGTTGTCCATCGGCTAACCTTAGGGCAGGGTTCAGTTCCTAAGATTTCTTCGTGCTTCTTATGTAACCTTACAATATCTTGGGGTGTTCCAATGACTTGTGTGATATTTTCAAATCGTATTTCTTGCGCAGTTTAGTAGCTTCTCTTTTACAAATGGTACGTTGTTGCTTATACTCCCTT
>JAYGXS010000003.1:77381043-77399339 GCA_036362985.1 Ligula intestinalis
TGGTAGATGCCCTGGACCAACATGGGGGATAGATCAGAGCACGGCGGATGTTATTCGGAATCCACACCTTTGATAGCATCAAGTCACCAAGACCTAGCTTATTGAGAAGAAGATGACTCGATCGTTGCGACAGTACTTCTATTCGCCTGACGTTTTGAGATCCGTCGTGGATTCGTCATCAGAGACATAGTCAGATAGCAGTAGCAGATATGGGTAGCGTATGCACAGGAGTTTGCTGTATTTATAGGATACAGTCATTACTGCAACCATACAACGACAATTAACTCAAAGTGCCTTCTTGTGTGTTGAAAGTTTGTTGAATAGCATGCAGGCGCTGACCTGCTGAACTTTTATCACGCGTGGTGGACTCGGACCTGATGATTGCTCGCTCATCTGGTCCTGCGGTGATGGCGTAGGATGACGCCGTGACCTGTCCATTCCCCAAGTGGCGACTTGCTTTGGCCAAACTGAGTCTCAACACCGAATATGGATTGGACAAATCGTTGCACTTGTTTATGGATCGGGGGCCGTGAACCATGAGTCAAGTAATTCTCAGCTCACCTGATTGTCACCTCTTGCGAGGATTTCGGCCTCATCAAATTTGAATGTGTGGCCGGGTCTCGTCCAATGAGTCGGAACTCGAGAAATGGCATCATTCCGCCGCATGTTAGGCATAGCTGCTACTGTTACCTAGCTTATTGTTAACCACAAAAAAATTCTGGTGATGTGGCCTTTCGCTATATGATTGACGCCGGTTTTCAAGCTACCCAACCCCGTTAACCTTCCTGATTCCACTTCGAAGTTTAGCCAGTAAGACTCAAAGGGTTGAGCGTAGCAAATTCCGCACGTGGGGACCGTGCTAGCACGCCTAGGCACAGATTCGCGCTAAGTCAGCCCTGTTCTTTTTGCCCTATCTGGTCTCCACACGCATTCCTTAACGGCTGGAGTTATCAAGCTGGTCTATAAGTACTGGCGTAGCCGGCGACCAGCGAACAAGATAACTCGATTCACGGCAGGACGCCCATCGACCTGGTTACGGAACATGCTCGTCTCGTTTTACTTTGGCACTCAATCTAGAGTCCTCGCAGGCAGTCTCTTGGCGACTTATAAGAATATACGGATTGAGTCCCCATTGCAAAACGGGACGAGCATATTCCATTGACCAGCTCAGTGAGTGCCCTATCATTCGGCATATTCCCGATTGCAACCGACAAGAACAGCGGGCATGTGGTGCAGTGGTAGTGTTCTACACTCAAGGAGCGAAAGTCCTGGGTTCGAATCTCGAGTGACTGCTGATCCTAGGATTAGGTATAACTAGCTGATGACGGTTAATTAGCCAGAAATCGCGATTCCGGTCTTCCTTGTTTTTGACGACTCCACTCCATCCCTACTCTGTTCGCTATTAGAAGAGGTTCACCACTGCAGCAGAGGTTAGACTACAGGGGCTGCTTCCTTTGTAACACTTCCCACGTATGACATCCAATCCCGCGTTATTTGCCCTTCCTTCCTCTCGCCCCCCCCCCCCCCTCCTCCTCCATGGCATGGAAAGGGCGTTCACTGGGAGAGGTTTATTTGTGATCTGACGTTTGGGATAATCATCTCGTCTATCCATCGTCAATGAGTGAATACTCTGGCTCCTGGTTCTCGGTATATGCCTCTACTTTGGTCCGCGGGCGTAGTCTGCCAATCCAATTCGAGCCGCCTTGCATGGATTGCGTCTCTAGGTGATAACGGTTCGCCGAACCAGCCGCCTGGTAACCAGCCCTCGCGCTCCGCTCTGCGTTGTGACTGTTTGCACCTAAGGCCGGGGTCGGCAACCAATGGCTCGCGAGCCATATATGGCTCTTTTGATGATTGCGTATGGCTCTCTCTCAGAAACTTTAGATTTTATTATTTTGGTTATTCTTTAGGGGTCTAAGTAGTAGGTTGTACTTGGATCACTACAATCATCAGGCCGAATCCCAGGCTGGAAGTTAAAGGACAAAAGTCACCAGAAAACAAGCTTGAACTCTCTATAATGGATCCTGAAAAAGATCGGTTACTTCATTTTGAAAAACTGAGACAATATCAAGAGGCATGCAATAAGTGAGTCAAATCAAGACTTTGATCTCCACCAGCTGGTTGGCTTCACATCCAGTCAAAGCACGCTTTGGAGGATTTTGAGAGCACAGCCGTCTTTTTAAGTTAATCACCTATCCAACTGAGTGTTCACTGAGCACAGCTAAACTAAGTTATACCCCTGGTCTCTCCGTTAGAGCTTTCGAAGAAGAATTGGCTGACCTAAAGGCCTCAGACATGTGGGTGAATAAGTTAAAATCACTCGATGAAGATTTTCAAAGAATCGACGACATAAATCGGAGTTAGCAAGCAAGCACATGTAGGCAGAAATTTAAAAAAACTTCAACCCGAAGACCAGCTGCTAATCAACACTTGGAACACGCTTCCGGTCACATGCCACACACAGAAGTGTGTGAGTATTGCTGTGTTGACCCTGTTTGTATCTACGTATTAGCATTAGGCTTATTGATTTTATTCGATTGCTTATTCTTGCCATATTTCTACCATACTGTAGCTATATTTATCGCATCATTACAGCTCTCACACTCATAACAGCCACGCCTAAAGGTCTGTCTTAGCACAAACGTCAGCCTCAGTAGTCCCTGAAGATTCTCTGCTGAAATGTAACCCGTGCTTTTGCTTTCATTGTTCTTTCATCCTCGATTTTCTTCTTTCTCTCTTGGCCTGTCTCCGTTCTTCTCTTTCCTTCTCTTTCTCCCTCTTTAACTCTCTTCTTCTCCCTGTACTTTTCTCTTTTTCTTTCTTCGTCCTTTCTCTTTCTCTTCTTCTTCTTCTTCTTCTTCTTCTTCTTCTTCTTCTTCTTTTTTCTTCATCTTCTTCTTCTTCTGCCCATCCAAAGTTCATCAGCTTGTCTCTCTCTCTTTCCCCTTTCAGCCCCGCCCACGGACGCCAACGGGCAACGGAGCATGGGTAGTGCCCTTCAGTCGATGACTGATTGGTTACCCCTCTAAGGAGGGTGTTGGCCCAGGCATCATACAGGACCGCTCCCACCCTTCTGAGACCGAATGGTCTGTATGCATATGCAATGCCAGTCCTCAGCCAACCACGGTTCCTGCGGCCTGGTAGGCGCTGGCACTTTCTCTCACTTCTGATTCCCTGTTGGTGAATGCGTTTGCGCTCCCACTGGGTTTCAGGCCCCACCTCAGGTGTCCGAAAAGCTAGGCGGTCACTATGCGGTGGAGTAAGAGTGAAGTCGACCCTCGGCGCGTTTCTCTCCTCACAATAATCAATCTGAATGCGCTTGAATCTATCACGGTGCGCCAAAAGCCTTGGCTTAGAGGGTTTGCTAACTGAAGGGAAAACTCGGGCCCTCTACGGTGCTGTTCCTTTTGTGCGTGTGTGTTGTGTGCTCGTATGGGAGGAGAAAAATGACTGAGAGTCAGGCTGCAATGGCTCCCCTTTAATGTGGCCTTTATGGCGCTCCCGCGCTGTCGGGAGCATACCTAGCGAGATGGCTGTGTTGAGTGTGCGCGTGCTGAGTGTTTATCACGCCAACCATCTACACCCTCCCTCATCCCCGGTCTTATTAACTTTGTCTTTACACAGGAAACGGAGGTGGGAGT
Organism: Ligula intestinalis; assembly: GCA_036362985.1. Classification (NCBI taxonomy): domain Eukaryota; kingdom Metazoa; phylum Platyhelminthes; class Cestoda; order Diphyllobothriidea; family Diphyllobothriidae; genus Ligula; species Ligula intestinalis. The sequence goes on from JAYGXS010000003.1 coordinate 77,384,685, forward strand.
GGCGAGCGAGTGGGTAGATTCTGCGCGAGTATGCCTAAACTCCTGTTTTCTCTCGTACGCGTTCTCTGCGTTGCTCCTGCTTGCTGTCGCTTTCGTGTTGTTTGCCCAGCTTGCCTCCGTGTCTGTTGCAGCTTGCTTCAGCGTTTGTTCCGGCTGTTGGAGCACGCGGTGCCCATCGTCGAAATCGACGGGGGAACTGTCGCGTATCTACGTTTGCATGTGAGCAGTTATTCCCATATCTTAAATACATCAAGTCCACCCTACGATCACGTCTAACGGATGAAAGCCTCAACGCTTGCATGAAGCTTATCATCACCAACTACCGACCGGACTATAAAATCATCAGCGAATTCATGCAACATCAGAAGTCAAATTAACAATAAGTATTATAAAAATACTATTTAAAAGAATAAATTCAGAGGCTTATTATGCGCGTATTTACTTGAATTTTATCTTAAAATATACTATATGGCTCTCACTGAAATATGCTTCCAAATGAATGAAAAGGTTCGCGTTCCAGGTATGGATAAGGCAGAAGACTTGTCAAGCACCGGATCGATCTGTTTATTGTCCTGAGCTTTCGAACTCTTACAGGAGTTCAGCTTCAGAGTTAAGAAGCAGCAACCAAAAGGAGGGTTATTATAGTGGCCAATGGCCAATCAACTGTCAGCGGTCGTCGAGGGAAAAGACACATACACCAGACCTCCATCCTCCTGGTTTATGTGTCTTTTCCCTTGACGACCGCTGACAGTTGATTGGCCTTTGGCCACTATAATAACCCTCCTTTTGGTTGCTGCTTCTTATCTCTGAAGATGAACGCCTGTAAGAGTTCGAAAGCTCAGGACGCTAAACAAATTGATCCGGTGCTCGACAAGTCTTCTGCCTTATACTTCCAAATGTTTGCTTTCTTGGTTTCCAACCCCTGGCCTAGGGTGTCAGTGTTTGTTTGGCTACCCTCCGCCTCACCGTCGCCTATCCCCTGGTAACCGTTCACCGCACCCACCGCCTGGTAACCGTCCCCCACTATGTGCTCTGCGTTGAGGCTGTCTGCAGCCGGGGCGTCAGTGTTTGTTTGGCTTCCTTTGCCTCGGCGTTATAAGGGATATTTAATCATGCGCAACACATCGCATAAGCCTTCTCATGATCATACTCAGGCGAGGATCTTCACGGTCTTCCGTACATGACTTTACGCGAATTGAAACGATCCCGTCAGCCATCGCATCTACCGTACCTTGCGACCATGGTCTACGCGGGTACTTCTTTTTTTCGGTGGACTCTGCAAGCGGCAAGATATTGTCAGCTGCATCTTCCCAACTTCGGTAATGATCTCCATAACCCTTGCGATCGCCTCCCTGTTTCGATTTAGCGTACATCCTCGCATGAGCGGCCGTATTTTTCGCCAAAAATGTTGAAGGAAAGATAATTTTTTTCGCCCTTTTTTCAACTCCTTGGTTCGTGTCATTTGGCATTGCCAATAAACTGAGGCAGTAGTTTTTGTAGCCTAACACGCATGTAAGGAAATAGGGAGACAAGAGGAGCACACTTACGTTTCCCTCAAGTAAATCGTACGAAATTCCACACACACAGAGGCTGTGGTTAGCACAGATTCACAGTTAATCAGCTACCTGCGCGTGATCCCACCTCCGCCTTGATACCGGGATCAGGATGACGAGGTAGGAGAAAACGCGGTAGAGGCTGCACAAGTCTATTCTTCCTGTAAACTTGATCACGCACTAGTCACTTTCCGTGCGTCCAACGAGCGTAGGTCGAGGTGCCGATGGCGTCATCAGTCTACCTAGTGATTTGCGCTCTTTTTTAAGACTATCTGGGCCGGTACAACGGGGTGACGCATGATCGCAAGTGGTCGCTCATACCTACGAGACCGGTCACGAGTTTAATTTCGCAGCTGTGAGGGTAATCGCACACGCCAGCAACAAAACAGGCCGCGAATTGACTGAAGCCTGGGTCTCCGATGCGAACTCAGTCAATCGATTTATCGACCTGGTGTCAGCATACATCGTGCTGTGCAGGCATCTCCGGAAAGATGGCACTGTTAGTTGACTATCCCCCCTCCCCCTTCCCCCTTCCCCCATAACGGTTAATTAGCCCCTGCGTCCTGTAACTGTTGCTTGTCTTTCTTTTACGCGTTTTATCTCTGATGATGGACTCTAGAAAGAGCCTGAAAGCTCAGACAAGTAAAAGTATGATTCCGGTAATAACAACGCCTTCTATTTCTCTATCTACACACATGCCTGGGATACGAACACTTGCCTCAATTCGATTTGAATTTTTTTCTGTCATGTTAGACCTGCATCTGGCACGTATTTGAGATGCAGTAGCATACGCCTAATTTATGCTCCTGCCTAAAAATGCTGGAGTCTTTCAAGGTTCCACATTAGACACTGACTTTTTTTACTTCAAAATGATGATCTGAAATCGCCTAATTACTGCCTTTCCGTATATATGTTGCCAGTATGTACAGTCATCACCGTAGTTAATAGGAGAGTCATCTGCCGTTTCTGAAGTATTGTTGAGGTCAGATTTCTGCATGGGGTTTTATGAAATGGGTCTTCTACGCAGTACTCTGAAGTAAGTGCGAGGGCGCCATTTGACAATGACTTCGCCCAGTCCTGGATCTTCTGATACTATTCCAAAGAAGCAGTTAAGTCATTCTCTGGGACCAGGAGTGTATTTGTCCGACGTTTTGAACTCTCCCGCGAGCTCATTGTCAAGGAATGAAAAAACGTACAGCTCACAGAAAGCGAGGCACTACAGACACTAAAGGCCGACAAAAACATTGTCATACTACCAGCCGACAAAGGGTGATCAACGGTCATTCTAAACAAGGAGGACTGCGTCAGCAAAGTCGAGACCCTTTTAAGGGATAGGACTGCCTACGTACCTCGGGAATGTGACGCGATGAAGACGCTTATAAACAGCATCAACAAGGTACTGACGAGCCTTCGGAAGTCAAAAACCATAACAGAGTTTGACTGGCAAAAGATAAAACCGAAGGATGCCGCGCTCCCAAGATTCTATGGCCTTCCCAAGGTTCACAAACCAGGAATCCCCGACCGATCGTTTCCCTCAGAGGCACTCCAACATTTGGTCTAGCCAAGTAATTGTTTCAACGTCTCAAATTTCTAACCCAGGGCTCTGCAACGACCATCAGCTCAGCTGAACAATTCATCCAAAAGCTACAAGGTATCCAACTAACATCTGACGAAGTGATGGTATCTTTCGATGTGACCTCACTTTTCACCTCAATACCGCAACATCTTGCGGTTGGGACCATCCAAACCCTGTTAGAAGAGAAGTACAACGAGACGGACTCAAAGCTCAAAATAGAGCATCTTATTGGACTCCTGAAATACTGTTTGAGCACCTTTTTCACCTTCAGTGGAATGGTGTATGAACAAGTAAAAGGTACACCAATGGGGTCGACCTTATCTGGCCTGATCGCCGAAGCAGTACTACAACGACTGGAGGCACTGGCTTTCGAACATTATCGACCGCGATTGTGGGTTTGGTATGTTGATGCCACGTTTGTCCTCATTCATCGAGACAAGATTGAGGATTTCACAAACAATCTGAACTCGATCTTCCCCAACATCCAGTTCACGATGGAGGAAGAAAAAGATAGCCAGTTGCCGTTCCTCGACATGCTGGTGTGCAGAAAAGACGGTGGGGAACTCAAAACAATAGTTTACAGGAAGGTGACGAATACCTCTCGCATCCTGAGTTACCTCAGCAACCATCCCGTCTCGCACAAGCGTAGCTGCGTGCGAACGCTCTATCGTCGTGTAGAAACTCACTGCAGCGAACCAGCCGACAAGAAGGCCGAGGTCCAGTATCTCAAGAAACTCTTCACAATGAATGGCTATCCTGGCGCCTTCGTCGAAAAATGCAGGCGACGAGCCAAACGAAGAAAACCAACAGGACAACCAGAACCAACACGCTGGCGAGCAATACCGTATATTGCTGGTGTTTCTGAAGAATTCGCTCGACTGGTGAGCGAATTGGGGACTGGAATTGCTCACAGACCGGAAGCGGCAATATGCAGGCAACTTATGCGGCCCAAGGACCCAGTACTCGTTAATGAAAAGTCCGGTGTCATTTACCGTATTGACTGCCTTTGTGGTCAAGCCAATTATGTTGGTGAAACCGGCAAACGGGTCCTCGTGAGGATGCACCAGCATGACCTCGCCGTGTAACGGAACGACAAGAATTCCCTGGTGGCCACCCACGCATCCAAGCCAGGGCACAGCTTCGACTTCGAACGCGTGCAAATACTCGGTAGGTCAGGCGACCGAACTTCACGCCTGCTGCAGGAAGCCTGGCATTCACGCGCGGGCTCGATTAACAGGCATGTCGAGCTTCCTGAGGCCTACCTCGCGTTGCGCGAGCAGATCGAGGGCAGAGTTCAATCTCAGCGGAACTGACTTAATTACACTGTAAGCTGTACGTTTTTTCATTCCTTGACAATGAGCTTGCGGGAGGGTTCGAAACGTCGGACAAATACACTCCTGGTCCGAGAGAACGACTTAACTTCTTCTATAATAATAATAATAATAAAAATAATAATAATAAATTGTATATTTAAGGCCCAATGGGCCCTTTCATTACAAACGTAGTGCTATCGTGAAAATAAAAAATGGTAATCACGGCTGCGCGTAAGCAGCTGTAATACAAGAGGAATTATCAGTATGTTTCGCGTGGTACAATGGTAAGTTAGATCCGATTAAAAACGAACTCGCTTCTAAAATAATTTTCTGGGCAGTAAAAAAGTAACTCCTACATCGGTGGATGAGTTCAGCGAGCCACCGATTTCAAACAACTTTGGGAGAAAAAACTGCCTTAAAAGGTAGCATGGTATGAGATGATGCAGTTAGGTGGGATCCTGCTGTTCAGGGTTCGGGACGCTTGTTGTCAAGGGAAAAATAATATAGTGGTGAGTTAAGAAGGGGTCATCCGGGACAACAGGAGAAGACATTAGAAGTCAAGGCAACGTCACCGAGATGCGACCCATCAGAGTCCATCGACGAGTTGGTGACCACGCGATAACCATCAATAGCAACCTCTAAGACCACTGCGAAGGTTGCAAACCGGAGAACATTTTGCAGCATTTTGAAGTGATGCTTGACTCTGCAGAAGAAAATTCTGACTCTTTGTTATCGGTGCTTAAAGTCATTCGTGGTCGAGTCATCTGCCAATGACCGGGACATCGAGCATGTCCCTAATAGCCAATATTGGCCACCGGGATCATAATTCTACGTTATTACTTTGACTCAACTCTGACTCTTGTACATTGGAGCCTCGGATGACCAGCAGCTCCAGCTACGAACCTTTCAGGTAACAAGCGAGCCACTAGCAGAAAATTTGTGTTTCGCTTGGCTAGCTTGCGCTCGATTAACAAGTTGTCAATTGCCATTTAAACTTGCTCCCAGGGCGTAGCTTCTCGGTCGCCTGCAGCAAATCAGTGAACTGGTGCAGTCTGATTGGCTGCATTTCGAAAGATGAGCGTTTCACATGCGGATGTTGGATTAAAGTCTTTAACTGAGATTCCAATGTCTATACTATTTAAGAAGTATAAATTTCACTTGCTTTTCAATAGTTGTAATGACTGGTTCCTATTGCAGTACCTGACTCTTTTTATTTGCTATCGCTACATGCAAAATAAATAATTACAGCATTATCATTATTTCTGTATAACAGATTTTTGGAGTTATGTGATACTTGTAACCTATTCTTACAATGATCCTTTGTAGCTACTTATTACATAGTCATTTTGCCGATTTTGCATGCTTTGTCGTGGAATCCCGACGGCGACACTGAAATGAGTACTTATGTTGGTAGGGATTCCTTGTGGGGTTGCCTGGGGAGCGTGTGAAGTGAGCCCCTCAGGCTCACGAGCTCCTGATTTTAGGAGAGAGGACGGGCGGGGCATGTCAGGCAATAAATTAAATCGCAATATTTCTGTAAAATGAAAAGTTTACGAGGACAAGTTGGGTCGCGTACTCAAACCGTAGGGAAAGACACTGAATGAGATTTAATATCATCGCTAACCCCCCGCCCGACCAACGGCGAACGCGTGTATGTAAGGAGAGTGAGCCCTAACCTCGGGCGAGGTCATTGAGGTACATTTTATAGTGGAACCAGCAACATCAACTAGAAAAAAGGTTAACGAAGTACAGAGGTGGGAAGATTGTGGAAATCATTCTACTTGAACTTTGTAAGTAAGCAGTTATTCCCGTTGGTAATTTAAAAGGCTAATTTCGTTTAGTATACCGACTTAAGCGGTTATGGTATGCGGTGACCTTCGGAGGACCGTTCTGCAGTTCAACGCCATCATCAAATCTCTGCTGGATCGACAGATGGCGTGTAGGAAACTGGAAGATTATGGGTAATTCAAAATACTTAAAACATTTAAGTAGGTCGCTTCGATACATAAGCACATTTCGAAGACCCTATTTTGGAACCCTACCCTTGTGTTAACTAGCCAACACCAGCCACCGACCTGGTAACTGCGTGAGTTTGCTTTAACGCATTTCAAGGTTATATATCGTGATGATCACGTTAAGAGCCCGTCTTCTGTTAACTGCGCGTTCAGTCCGTCATGTAGTGAAATCGGATGGGTGTACACCTTTGTCAATACACCAAACCTTCCTTCGCTTCTAGGGCTCCTCGCGCGTGCTGCCTATTGAAGTCTCACCATATGCATTCCCGGCTAAGGGATGGTTACCTGGGGCATCGCATATATATTCGTTGAACCTTGTAGACCCTGCGCATGCAAGAAGACAGGTTCGAGCATGCCGAAGTTGATTACTCTTACACCTATTGCCCGGTCTTACATCGCTTTCATTTTTTTAACTTCTCTTGTGTTCCCGTCTAATCTCACCTTTAAAAAAATGCGATAAGTCACTGCTCAGTCGACCACTATTCAACCTTTGTCGTTTTCTCTTTTTAGCTAGTACTTTTCCTACCCCATCATCTGAGACCTCCATTAACGGCGTCTGCAACGGTCATTGTGATGAGGACTCGGCCACGGGGTCAGGGGCCATACCTGATGAACCGTTCCCTCGACTTCTGCATCAGGTAAGTCGTCACCATTAGCCAGGCTCGTTTATCTTTGCGTGTAAGAGGTCCACGCAAACTGAGTGTAAGATGAACCTCATTTCATTGTACGCTTGCCTACTTGCCGTTAAGGCTATTTCTTGTCGCCGCAATCCTGTATCTCGTCTTCGCTCGATACTGAGCGTAATACTAATAATAGCTGAACCATCACGTAGTTATTTTGTTTTGCTTTTTTCTTGGAAATGCCACTCAATTTTTTGCTTTTCTTATGACTTGACTGATTTTGGCCACCCATGGGCCGTTTGACAGGACACCATGTTTGTGCGTGGCGGTGGCCTGCATGGACTTAGTTCTTGCCGGGTAAGTCGATGGCTTCGCTGAACACCACTGGCCTTCGTCAAGGTCACTCGGGTGTGCGTATTCCAAATCCAGTCAAATGCTAGGTCATTGAATGTAGCGATAGAATTGAGGGACCATTTTCTGTAGGGGCTGGTTCCAGCATCCACACGACCTCAAGCCGGTAGTATTATGCGTACCTCAAGTAAAGCTCTGTTTCATTGCGGGCTGCATTCAAGCTTTTTTCCACCTCTGAGGGCTTGTGATCTTTGTATAGCTGACCGAGTTGTTGCCTGTTATTTTGCCGTTATATGGTCCGACGCATACGACCCATACTTTCCACACGTGGTCAACCACCCTCTATGGCCGCATACGCAACCGCGATAGCGGAATTCATTGTACTATGTTGTCTCTAGTATTTGCAACTCGCCTTTTACCAGCCTGGCGAATGCCACCAACGACACCACAAACACTTTAGCAGTTCTCAACTTATCCTGCCCGTACATACACATCGTACATCGGTCTGGTAGGTCGCCTGTGGATCCGTTTTACAAAGCCTGACGAACCAGTGGCACTAGTTCCAACTCGGGTGGTGTACCACTTGGCGCTAGGTGTAACTGGCTACCAATGGGTAATAAGCCAGAAATGGCCATTCCAGTCTTCGTTGTCTTTGCTAGCAATGCTGTCTGCCTAAACTGCTAGCCGTTGTGCGGCGACTGGCGGGGCTCGAGAATGAGCCCCAAGACAGAGCGGGACTAGTGACTTCCGCTAGCGATCGGTGAACGTTCATCAGCAACAGTCATTTTAGCTGACCGCAATGCCCACACACACCCAGTCGTCGTGTGAGCCGGCTCGGCCATATGCGCATCTATAAGCACCTGCAGTAAAATACTGATGGTCAAACTACATTACCAAAAAAGAACCCATACCAAATCATGCTCCTCGAAAATGGCGTGTCTCACGTCGGTAGGAAGCCCGGCTTTGGCCTCTGTGACACTTAAGACTGTAAGATCTGAGCAGTTCACTCCGTTCGTTTGAGAACTTGTTGTATTGTTTTTTCTGGGGGGGGGGGGTGGCGTCATGTGTGGCACGTGTAGACGGGGTTTCTTAGCTCTGTTGGCCACTGCGTCGGACAGTATCGTGGTGTCGGGGAGAGGTGGGAGGGCGACTGAGGTCGAATGCATTCAGCGTTTACTCCGTACTTGAAGCCATCAAAGTGTGCTAAATTAGTAGAGGGGTTTGGCAGGGATGAATACTTCAGCTGACCCAATTTTGACAAAACTAGATGGACTCAGTGAAATTTGAACTCACGCCAGCAGAGGGAAGGCTTCAGTACAGCTAATGTTCTAGCCATCTGAACTATTAAGGTTCCGGTCTTGAGTTTAATCACAATTGGGTCAATTTATCCGCCCACCCTACTGCAACGTGTGAACTTCACCAATTTCTGATACAGCAAACTGGCTGTCCAAGCAGGATTTTCTAAGCAACCAATCCACTAGACGACTATCAGGTAAAATTTATTAAAAGAGGGGTTTGGCAAATTTTAATACTTTGTTTGACCTTAAAGTGAAAAACTGCGGGATTCGAACCCGCGCCAGCAGTCACCTTGTCTACGACTGTTTGTTTGTCTGACCAGACAGACAGCCAGTCCGTCAGCCAGTTTTTTTCTCTTATCCTCTTCTCTGTTCCGCTAGAGGCTGTCCCGCCATCTGCCACGCGCCAGCACAGCCCGCTTTCCCGTTTAGGGTAGCAGACTGTGTTTGAAACAAGCAAGTAACAAAGCCACTAACAGGCGAATCTAGCGGCGCCTGTGCGAGCCGAGATGCACCGACTACTTCAAAGGCTTACACTTTGTCGGCTTGGCATCTCAGAGGCTCAGTTTGGGCTTAAGTACGACGCAGTGAGGACTTCTCGTACCATTTTTTGGCTGTCTTGAGAACCTAGCCAGAACCTGAAAACACAAAAGTGGCTGAGTAAAATGGCGACATTTGGCGGATTTCGAGACCGCAGGGCTATCATCACAACAGGAAGTGTTCTGTCCCCCTCACCCTGATAGGCTGAGTAAACGTCCGTAGTTGAATGCCAGTCTGTGCTGTGTGTATGTGTGTAGGGTGGGAGAGACTAGTGGTGGATGCTTCTGAACACAACTGTCTCCTGCAGCTATCTGGCATCAACTGGTTCACAAGTTTTACGCTGTGAATCCTGATTTATTGGTGTCAACATCAAGAAGTTTCGCCCGCTGTGACTATAAAAAAAAGTTCAAGAGCCCTACTGGTTGTTTTTTTGGCATCCTTTCTTCTGGGACATAGAAAGCTGATTTTTTGCGATCCTACAGAATAGGAAATATCGATTCAGTGGGGTTTCACTGCTGAGTAGCCTGAAATACAGGTCTGTGTACTTGCCGTATCAGGCGCATTAGATTGTGGTTTTGGCCTCCTCCGGCCGCCCGTGGTTGATAACTTCCAAAAAATAACCATACCAGTAATTGGGTCTATTTTTAGAAGACCCTTCCTTTCAATTCCGCGCCTTTAACTCGCCTTTTCGCTTATTTGGATGGCAGAGCTTTTCCCTGCGGACGCTGACTCAGCATACTACGAATGCTAAGCGTTTTTTGTAATAGATTCATTTATGTTTTAACGCACAGCGTTCACTTGTCCCATGCTTTTGTGGGTTGAAAGCTGCTCATTACATGTGAGATTAATTCATATTTAATATATATATATATTTAATTGATTTAGTTTACTGTGTGGTACGCAAAAAAACCAGCGCGCGTTATCTGGTCATCAGAGCGCCAGGTGGATGAGAGAGTAGTGAGTGCGATAGATGTTGCGCAAGTCTCCGCAGACGCGCGGATAACCGCTGCTGCGTCCACTCCTTCGCCATCGTTGGTGAGGAGAGGTGAAAAACCTCAAGGTACTCGGTCGTGGTTAAAGCATTGTTCTTCTCGCCCCATACCCTTTCAGTCGCGACGGTTTTCAATTCCGCGGTGGTCGCCGGGTTTTTCACCATAAAATTAAGCTACTGTCTTATAATTTTCTTATGAAGTGGTCTCCGGCCCTCATGAAGTACCATAAAATTGGTGGGCGTGGTTCAGTTTTTATGCATCTTCAGGCCTGGCCACACCTATCTCCGCTGCCGGTTCCGGCTTTCTTAAAATGGCCAGGGCACCGTGCCCAAGTCATCTACTCTCAATTTTATCTAATTAACGTGCAAGTTACTGTCCGCGCGTCACCATAGTGTGAGGCACACAGTGGATATCGTCGTAATCAGCGGTCAAATTGTTGTGCTTTCTTTCCGGGAGGATAGATCTAAGTTGGTGTGGTGTGGAGGATGTGTGCACGGCAGGGTACAGTCGATGGTATCCTGGATGTGAGCTCATAACCTCGGTCGCATATGGCGATTTAATGACACACCCAGAGGCAAGCTTATGCCGCGCCAGTCACTGGCCTTCGCCCATGCCTCAAGTATTCCTGTATCTACCGGGGGGAGGAGGTCATATTGCGGCAGATGCTATCAGAATATACAGTCTAGGTGACGTTAGAGTGTTCAACGTTATTGGATTAGCTAATCGCACTATAAGCTGTATACTGCATGAAATGGCCCCAGTACACAGTGTCTTTATGCCCGGCTCCCTCATCAATGACCCCCACTGCTGGGAATGTGCTCATTCCCACAACTACTCTGTTAGCATACGCCTAACAGGTTGATAGCCTGCGCAAGCCGTGCGCCACTCCCAGGCCCGCGAACTCCTCTTACGCAGCCGTCACGAGAGCGCGACGTGACTATCGATTTTCCCCCGATCATAATTGGCCCATGTCGCTCGATGTCTCTCTCGCGTTCCCCTTTAAAGTACATGCACGCTGTGTCTGACTCGACTTTGCGTTTGCTTGCACTGACGCGCTTTACCGTGCTCTTGTCCGAGTATACTCTCTGTCTAGTCTTCTCTCTGTCTCTCTCCTACGGGCTCTTTAGGGTACCGGTTCGTGCTGATTAGAAGTACGAAGGCGGGTCATAACACCCACGAAGCCGCCTTGCGTACAACCGCCTTAAACTGGTGGTTTGGTCTCCCTCGCCCAGCCCTTTCACCTCGGTTATCTTGCCAAATCTGTAGGGGATATCCGATTCTATTGTGAACGGTATCTATGGCAATTTAGCCGCATTCCACGTCTTCTCTTGACGTAGTCTTGTCACAGTGTCGTGACATTCTTCGCTAGGTGCCAAGTCATTTGCAGTCCCCTCCCCGCCAACGCGTCAACTGTCAGAGGATACTACGTACAATCCCCGAGACACATAAACAGACACATTTTCCCCGACTATGCATGCGCTCTGATGTGATTGGGTAGCCCCTTTTTGCGAAGACTACGAGATGCGCCCTAAGCTTCTGTTGTGGTCAGTGTGTGCAGTTAGAAGTTGGTGTTGCAGGTAATATGGGCTGTCTTCTTCCCCGTCAGCTTGAAGTCGTTCGCTTTGGCAACCTGCGGTATGTATTCTGTTTTGGGCACCCAGTGGCAAACGTGTTATGACACGCGCCTGTCACTTGTAATTAATGCAAACTGTGTGCTTGACCGACTGTTTTTCCTACCGCCGGCACAGGAGAGGAAGAGGGGGGCAATCGGTCACGAGGAGAGTTGTTTCCGCAGCTAGCGAATCCTTCTCATAAAAGAAGTCTGCGTATATTTATTGATGTGAAAGTGCCGGCGGCATAGACCAATCAGATCTAACGAGGGATCGATAGATACGGTGCGCATTATCATGGCAGCAGCATGGCAGCTCACACATGCGCCTTTCTGTGTGCTGACTCATTGTGGGAATAGAGACGTTTCCAAAAGAACCGAACACAATGAATGACGACAAGGGTAGCCCGCTGATTGGCTCGATACAGCGTGGACGTAGACGCTCTCGGCAACTCTCGCTACTCAGAACATTGACAATCTGAGAGAGGTGGCACCTTTATCATTAAAAAACATCGAATTTTCACGAAGCTGCCTTTTCGTATTACAGTGGAGTCCGGTTAATGTGGACACCTCCGTTCCAGGCCAACTGTCCATATTAACCGGTTGTCCACATAAACGGTGTCCACATTAACCTGACTCCACTGTACTATGGAGAAATTCCGTTCCTGGCCAACTTTCCACATTAAGCGGTTTTCTACATTAACCGTGTCCACATTAACCGGACTCCACTGTATTATGCGAGTTATACAGCCTCCTTAATGAGGCGAGGGAATAGAAACGTCCGCTAAGACAGACGCTCTCTGGGGTGCTTTGAAGCTGACAGTTTGGTGTTAGGCGTGCGCCCCACAGCAAGGTAGGCGCAAGGACTGCTACCTGTGTGTGAATTGGTAGACTTACGCTCCATCTACCGCACTCCCGCTGACAAAATTAGACACCGGCCTGCGCGTGACACATACTCGTCTGTTCCGCTCACTATGGGCCAAGATTTCATACAAACAACGGGGGGGGGGGTGGGTGGGTGTGGTGACTCAAGTCCTCACTAGGAGACTTGGTTGTTCTGTCTTATGGTAAAGAGGAGTCACACGATTCAAAGTAGGAAGGAACTGCATCACTGGCGTTGCATATTCGTTTGAATCTGTAATGTTATTGTGCACCTATCGGATTATTTGTTTTGCTGACAAGCCAACTGTTATTTTATGTGTAGCTCCTTGTAGAATACCAATTCCTCGATCGAATCATGAAAGCCTGGACTGAAAATGAGAACCTCGGGTATGCTGTTTACCTACTCACTCATGTCTTTTTCCTTTGTGAAGACGCATACATGCATGCAGGCCTCAATCTCCGTTAACGCTTTTGTAGGGGAAAACCGAAAGCTCGACGCGCTGGCTACATGGGTCATTTGCGGTCCATGGCCAATTCGCTGAACGACTTTCTGCCGCCTTCGGCGATGGCCCAGCCCAGCGCTGTCACCACTGCAGAGAAAGCTCCTGTGTCGCAGACTACAGATACGGCCCCTCTGAGCAATGGTGAGTGCGCAGCGGACGGTGATAGGTCCAACACGCCTGCTCCCGCTGACTTAGCAGAGAAAGGCAGTGGCGAGGCCCAAATCGGTGAGCTCCTCTGTGCAAGTAAGTGCCCTGCACCCTCACACATCGTCTTCTCTCGTCCCTTCCGTAGAAATTGCTTTCACGGTCAACGTGTATCAATTTACTGCTGTTGTATGCTTTGAACGTGTCCCTTCTTAGGGCCACTCTCGACGGGACAGTTAGATTGTCGTACACCACGTTGCCACTGAGTGGGCGCACCTACCACGCCCTCCGTCCCCCACCCTGTTGCTACAACAAGACGGAACCGAAACTATCGGAGTTTGGCGCGGGAGCAGTGTCTGACAAAGCTAAACGCTCTATGTACGCGTGCCACACACGACCCTGCCCCCCACAGCGTTTTCCTGGCCTTCGGGAGTGTGGCCCACTTCTTACATGTAGAAGAGTGTGACACTAGCCGTAGTACAAAGGAGTTATTTCAGCCTGACTCTCGCTTTAGAGACGGAGTGGATTATGTCACCGGTTTTTAACCTTAAAAACCACTACTCCTATGATTTCGCGATGAATTCAGGAGTGCCAGATGTGCTATGGTGCGGACTTCCGTATCCAGTGTTGACCACACAGTCTGTTTCCTCTTGGGATTGGGGGGGGGGGGGCAATATCCAATGTGGCGTTAGAGCTTGCGTTTATAGCGTGCCATCACGCCCCCTCTTTCCGTTCATTTACTGCAGCAGTTATGGGCGTCTGCTGTGCCTGTCGGACTTCTTATTTTGCCTAGCGTAGCCCATTATGGGTGACCCATTAAAGCACTCCCTTGCAGCACATTGGCTACTTTGCGACTTTGCCATCTGGTATAATGTATGAAAAAGAGGTACGCTTTATTTTGAAAATATAATTCCAAAACTACTTTGTACTATGTAGTAAAAAACTAAAATATATACTAAAAATATACATATATATATATATTCACTCAGAAATATGCGAACACCGATCGAATAGGCTTCTGAACTAAACAAAGTTCATGTGGTGGTCAGAGGTCCCCGACGGGTGACCGCCTGCCAGGCCGATTCCGGCCAAGTCATAATAGCAGTAAGTGGAGTATGACAGCATCTGGGGGTAACTTGATACAGAACTGTTTCGGGCTTATTAGCCTTCATCAGCCAAGCATAACCCTGAACACCAACTGGTCGGACAACACAAACAAACGCACTCACAGACGGCGCAGGTGGTCCACCACTGGTGTCCAT
>JAYGXS010000003.1:77419339-77454763 GCA_036362985.1 Ligula intestinalis
GGGCGACAAAGCTGGTCGATGGTCTCAGGGACTTACCACATCAGGAGAGATTGATCAAACTTGACCTTTTTCCTTTGTCTTACAGGAACGTTCAGTGCAGTATGCTCAGGATATTCCGGATAATCTGGGGCCACATTTTCTCCCTAACATTGGAGGATATCTTCCAATTAGCCACCACTACTCACCTGCGTGGCGATCCCTGCAAGGTCACAAACGAGCGCACCTGATTAGACCTCCGAAAATATTTCTTTAGTCAACGCGTGGTCCGAGCTTGGAACTCGCTACCAAGCGAGACGGTTTCCGCTGACACAATTGCGGAATTTAAAAGAAGTCTTGATGTGATTTTATTTGACGAAAGGCCATTTTTAAAACACGATTTCCTACTGCCAGCACTGTGAACAATTTTTCTGGCTTTAGACCGTTTTCATTCTTTTCCATGAAAATTCACTCGATATTTTGTCATGATATAATATGTTCTCCCCCCGACTGCACATTATCTGTAAGAACGACCTTGTTTGCGTTACATCAATAGGGTCCTCTAGGGCATTTCTTGCCCGTAACCCTTAAGTATACATATATATGCATGAGTTGCCAGAATTTATCTGTAAATAAGGTTTTCAAATGCTCTGCATACCTCCCTTATATATTGAATTATTGCGAAGTTATCTTGCCGAAAATTTAGACCGAAATATAGACGGCTGAAAGTGCGACCATTTTATGGCATGTGCATGTATATATGAAGCGACTCACAAGATGGAACTTGATTTCTTTTGGATAAGGTATGTCGCAGTTTTTAAAAATTGAAAATGGGGAAGCAAGATTAGCAGGAGAACCGGGTGGTCGACAATAATTGGGTGATATAGCGCCTCCCCATATGAGACTTCAAGAGAGCCAATGGGAACGTAGGCACTCTTTAAGTCAGTCACTTTATTAAGGGAAGAAGGCTTTCGCCCTTGAGCTCCCTATTCATAACAAAAATCGCATAAAAGGTCCACCGTAACAATAGTACATAATACAAATGTAGGCTTAAAATCAGCGATAAGTGTGAGCCAGTTGCAAGGTGCTGCTACCGACACTTTGTTCATTATATCTGCCACAGTTTCTCGGCAAATGAGAATCAAGTTTGTGTTTGAAAATGTCAACAGTATTTGAGGGGGTCACATCTTCCGGGAGTCCGTTCCACGCTCCAATGACCCTCTGAGAGAAGGCATTTCATCGAACGTCGATGTGGGCCGGTTTCCTCTGTAGTTTAAAAGGATGACCTCGCAGATGGCCAGTCCGAGCCAATTCGAAGAAATCATCAAATTCTAGGGCGCAGTCTTGGCCTCTAACAATACGATAGGTTTGTATAAGGTCCCCGCGGAGTTGCCTATAATTGAGAGGGAAAAGATCAAGTTCGGTCAGTCTGTCTTCATAAGGCAGATGACCACGATTCTTGACCATCTTCGTAGCCCTCGCCTGCACTCGTTACAGGTGCAGGTAATCCTTCTTGAACCACGGACGCCAGGCCTGGACAGCATACTCCAAGTGGGACCGAACAAACGCTCCGTAGGTTTTCCTGAAGAGCTCCTTGTCAATGTCTACGAATCCCCGCCTAATCGCAAACAGCACCTGTGTCGCGCGGTTAGCTGCCTTTACACACTGAGTATATGGTTTAAGTGAGGAATTTATTAGAACACCGAGGTCCTTTTGTTCGTTCACATTTGAAAGTGGGTGCCCATCGAGGAGATATTGGAAGGAATCTTTCTCCTCATCAGTCCTTCTAGTACGGAGTCTTAAAACCACACACTTACTAATGTTGAAGTTTAAGAGCCAACGAGCAGACCAGCAGCTAAGTCAATTGAGACTCCCTTGAAGCGCTTTCCTATAGGCGTCAGACCTGATGGCTCTCCGGAGTTTGAAGTCGTCGGCAAACATGATAGCGTTGCAACTCAGGTCGTTGACACAGTCGTTGATAGAAATAATGAAGAGCAAAGGCCCTAAGATAGAACCTTGGGGGATGCCACTCAGCATAGATGTAGGGTTTGACTTTGAATCACTGATGCACACAGTTTTCGATCGCCCTGTGAGAAAATCTGTGATCCATGCCAGCAGGTTTCATCTTATGCCAATTTCTGACAATTAATACATTAGAAGCGTATGTTGGACGCTGTCGAATGCCTTCTTGAAGTCCGTATTGATGACGTCAACCTTACCATCTTCATCCAGTGCGCGAGTCCACTGCTCAGTGGAGAGTAGAAGGCTGGAAAGGCAAGAATGGTTCTTTCTGAAGCCATGTTGGAACCCTGACAGTAGGTTGTTCTCCTCCAAGAACTTCATTGTCGTCTTCTTAATTATCGTTTCCATCACCTTACAGCAAATGCAAGTTAGGCTGACGGGCCGGTAATTGTTGACCTTCGTGTGGGTTCCGCCCTTCTATATCGGGTAAATATTTGCCATTTTCCATTTGGATGGCAGTTTTCTCAGTTCAAATGAAGAACAAAAGATATTTGCTAGGGGCTCTGAGTGTTCGCTTGCCAATTATTTCAAGAACTTGGCTGGTAAATTGTCTGGACCGGATGACTTTGCTTCTTGGAGGCTCTGCAGCTCCCTCTCAACTACAGATGTTGGAAATAGTAGAGAATGAAGTGCCGGACCGGCGTTTACAACAGAACTGTTGGCATTATCAAAATGAAGCTCGGTTTCCCTAGTGAATACCGAGGCAAAGAACCGGCTACAATACTCGGCTTTCTCGTCATTCTCAACGAATTCTCCGCCATCATCGTTCTTAAGTACTGTGACAGGATCCTTGTTTTTTAATCTACTGTTAATATAGCGGAATCAAATTTTGGGCTTTTCTTCGGCCTGTTGGAGGATTCTTGATTCATAGTTTTTCCTGGCCTGGCGAATTGATTTTTTACTGCATTTCTTTGGCGTCGGAATTCCTCGAGGTGAACTGGCGACCCAGTTTTCCTGAATAACTTCCATTTCCTATTCTTCTTCTTCAGTTGCTTGTTAAGGTCTCTCGTCAACCAGGCAGGGCAACTAGTCATCTTATGTACCTTGACCGGACAAAAGCGCTTAAGCAGATCTAATGCAACCCTCTTGAGTGATCTCAAATCCTCCTCCGGATCCCCCTTGAGTAGGCAGTCCCAATTCACGGACGATAGTGCATTCTTCATTGAATTTAGATCTGCCTTCTATATGTTTGGCTAGTCCTCCTTTTACCTCAGCCGTTGAGTATTGATTTGATATATCCCACATTAGCGTCGTATGGTCACTCTTACCGAGTGGAGCACTTGAATGCACTTCATCTATGTAGGATAAATCCTTGGTAAGAATGAGATCCAAACAAGTAGCCCGCTGGTTTTCTCGAAATCTGGTTGTGACCTTAACGTTCTAAACTAGAGACAGGTCAAGCGTGAGATCCATTAATTTGGAACTAAAGGAAGTTGACGCCGCCTCAACTGTCAGATTGTTCCACTCAATTGCAGGGGCGTTGAAGTCACCAACGATGAGAACCTCCTGGTGGCTAGCAGCTTCTTTCACCAGACCAAGGAGCCAGTCGTCGGCTCCACTCAGAATATTTGGTGGCCGGTAAACGGCCAGGAATTCAAGGTTCTGTGAATTCGCCTTCTTGATCTTTAACCAGACGGACTCATACTCCAGGGCTAGAGTGTGTTCTCTTTCTACAACAGAGATTTCAGTTCTGACATACACGACAAACCCACATCCTTGTCGGTTTTGGCGGTCTTTGCGGAAAAGCTGGTATGCTGGAATCGAAATCTCCGAATCCACGATTTCTGCTTTTAGCCCTGTTTCCGTTGTGGCAACTACATCAGGTTTGCGCTCCGAAAGTACTGCCTTGAGTTCATCAATTTTTGAGGGAAGACTTTGGGTATTAGTGTAAAGAAAGCTCAATTTACACTTATTCACCACTTTATGCAGGCGGTTGCCTCTTGCGTGAGATTGCATGCAGGGAGCTGTCGGTGCTGATGTAGACGGACTGTTGTCCATCCCGACTAGGCTGTTATTGTTATCGGCTTTCTCCAGAGGAGTGACTTCGGGACATGGACGATCTCCCCGTTCAGAATTCGAAGATTGCTCTCGGCGAGTTCGCATCTCCTGTGGAGTTCTACTTTTAGCAATCTCCATTTCTCCCGCTCCGCGGGGAAAAATACCGCTGAAAAAAAACGGTCGGGTGTGAGTATCTAAGTATTGGTTTCCTGCTTAACAAAAGCTGGACCTCAGCCTCACTCTTCAGAACAACCTTCAACGGTCTTGGTTGGCGTTGTTCATCTTTTGAGTCGGTTATACGGCCCATTCGGAATGCATTTAGAACTTGGACTTTCTCCTTACCCTTTAGGAGGAATTTCAGATATTCTTTAAATAACTTCCTGTCTTCTTCTAATCTTGATTTCGGGGTATCAGAAGTACCTTCTGTCATGCCTTTTATGACTATGCAGTTTATACGAGTGGTAATCACCTTCCGAATGTCGTCCCCTGCTGCTTCTCTAGGGTTTGTTAGGACAGATTCGCTTCGAGGTTCAGCGCTCCTGTTCGTTTTGGCCTGCTAAGGTGCCCTTTTTGTTTGGCTCGTGCTCACGCTCGGCCAACTTATATTGGCCTTTGGGCTTAGTTGGCCTTTTTTGGGAGCCCGAGAGCGCTTCTTCGTTCTCTGAGAAGCCAGTGGGTTGACCGTTTTCCCTGTCCATGGCGGACTACCAACTCCTTCAAGCACCCTGGCTGCCGGATCATTTTTGTGCGTAGACGCTTTGGCGAGGGTGCTGCTGTTCCGTACGTTAGGTTTCCTCGCTCAAGTTCACGCATCGCCAGTTTCTCCTCATGAGGGAGAAAACGAAAAAAATCTTTAGCTCCTCCATCTCCACTCTAAGACTATTAACCAGCTTCTCAAGGTTCGTAAATTTGTTCAGAAGGGTAAAATATGATACGGAGGCTTCATCTTCATGAGTTTTATCCCTAAACCTTTTAGACGTTTAGTTCGCTTGGCAGGCGGAGATTTCAAAGAACTTCTAGATCGAGTTTGTGTAGTTAGATAGGGAATTCGGAAACTATCACTCATCCCGTGATGGCGAAGAGATGTAGGCGCTCGGCTTCTACGCGAGGGGTCAAGGGTTCAAATTCGGGCGGTGGCATGACTTTTTTTCCTTGTTGCGATGATGTTGGGATTTCGAATGCAGGCACTGGCGAACATTCCTCCCCGTCTTCCAAAGCTGTATCGCACACAGTTTCAATTGTTTCTGTCACCATCCTTTCACAACAGACCGTTAATGAATCAAATAGAAAAGTGGATTGCTTTTTGACTGTTAATAACTGATTTTGATAACTGTCATCCTGTGTCTTCGTGGTAGAGTTGATTAGACGCACAACTTGGTGTTCGTAACTTGAGTCTACTGAACTCGAGAGACTTCTAGACCTGTTAGCGGGGTCGATTTCGTCGCATCAATCTTGCGATTTCTGCCCTCGAAATTACAACCAGGGCTTTTAAACCAAATTAAATTAGAGTCAGTAGTCGACGCTGGTGGTTTAGTGGTAACGACTGATACCGACAAACAACAGGTTTTAGGTTCGAGTCCCTTTTGCGCCGCGACTTTTACACGTTTATTTTTGTCTCCCATAATAGATCAGACTGACGATAAACGATATTAAAACTCTATGCTATATGTATAAAGCGTTTAACTGTATGAAAAAGGTTATTGAAACGACTCAACCGTTTGTAGAGAGCTGGAATCCGGAAGAATTGTTGACAGAAGGCAGTGACGGAGATTTTGCTCGTTTTGACTAATGTCCTGTCGTGTCTTCTGAGGCTGGAGTTATTGCGAAACTAATTGCAAGCCGCAGCCCGTAGTACCACTCCGAAAATATGAAGCACATATTCATGCATACTAAATTACAGCGAATAAAATATAAATTGTCGGAAAGCATTCATCTGTGATCTCTTATCCGACTTTTCCACACGCGGTTTGGTGATGATATTGAACAGCAGAGGGGACCTCGGAAGGTCACCATGTACAATAACCGCTCAAATCATTTTATTGACAGAATGGCTTTTCGAATTAACCATAGTAATAAACGTTCACTTATACATTTTAAGTAGGGTGGATTTTCACAGTCATTCAGCCTTTTTGCTTGTTCGTCGTTATTCCAGTTGGGGTTGGTGGTACTACTACAATGTATCTCAGTGTACCTCAGTCACCGGCATCCGGTATTCCTTCCTTGAATATACTAGTTCTTACTTGTATAACCGCAACCCAACTGTCATGGCAGGTAATAGCTACTCGACATCTCAACTCATTTCTTCCCAAAAACTCCATTTTTGGCGGGTCTCTTGATATTAAACAATCAATAAAATCAATAAATGTTATATTTGAGGCCCGGAGAGCCTCGTCATTGCAAACTTAGTGCTGTGGAAAAATAAATACAAAGTTGATAAGTGCTGCTCTCCGTGAGCAACCACATAGGCAACGGGAGCGTTTAGTAATGTAGGCAGATAAATTCATATTTAACAACATATCGCCATTTTAAAATGATAATCAACACTCTCTGAAATGCATGGTGAACTAAGGAGGAAGCAGTGAAAAAAACTCCTTCCATTAAAGCGGGGGCGGAGTTCAGCGGACCATCACTTTAAAAAGAAAACGTAGGAGAAAAAACTGCTTCCACAGAATTAAGGAGGTTGGTTGATAGGATTGATTGTAGTGCAATGATACAGGACTGTTGATGAGAACGTATGAGGGTTGGAAACACTTCTTGTCGTTGGAGAAATAATACAGCAGCAGAGGCTGCCGTTCACCACTGTTACACCGCCCGACTGGCTTAATGATCAACCATCAGGGAGGTGAGACCGGAGTAGGCCATCGCGGAAAACAAGGGCGAAAAAATAAGGGAATGGTAGAGGTCAAGTGGTCATCAGCGAAACGCCGGATATGCGACCTTGTGGACTGCGGAGTCCAGCGACGAGCTGTCGAAAGTAGCAGAACCGCCATGAGCATGAAAAGAGACCACGAAGCCCATCGGCAGATTTGTCAAACGGGGAACGGAGAACCGCACTATTGATTGGACAGAGAAGGGTAGGAATCAAAGTTGCAAATATGACTCTATAGAGGACGAAATAGACATATATGGAAAAAAATTGAATATTAATGGATTTCTTAACTCACGGAACTCACATGGACGATCCTCGTAGTCGATTTTGTTCCATCGTTACATTTCGACGGTCGTGGGGAAATGTGGACAACTCGGATAGGTTCCTCTGTACTACAAACCTGAAAATGGTTTCTGCGGTCAACCACAAATCATCATCTTATAGGCCGAATGAGATTACTAACAGGATTACTACAGGACAGAGTGACATTGCCGAAAAACACAAGGAAGATCAAAATGGTCATTTCTGGTCTATTAATCGTAACTGAATACACTTATAATATAATGCCGACCAGGTTCAAGAGATTGTTTAAGGTAATTTATGTGTACCTAAGGCGTTCCACGCTTACCAAAAGCTTACTCATATAGACGACTTTCAGGCACTATTTGACTGGGAATCATAAAGCTTTTCTCTCAGCAAAGGATCTTTAAGACAGGAATTTCGGACAAAAACCCACGAGGGAGGAATAAGGCTCAAATCGTCAGCCAAAGTCTTTTATTAAATTATTGAAATAATTTGGGCTGTGGAATTAATTCTATGATTGAGTTTGAGTAATCCTGTCGTATTCACATGCTCTGGTCTCCTGCTCTCTGGCATTTTTAAATATACGGTATAATTGATGCATATAGCGGTGCCGCTGTATAAATAGCCTCCCTAAAATTATTTAACACATTTTACGGGACTGTGGCATATCAGATACTGAGAGCGAACGATTTCGTTTAAGTTCCAGAGTTAGCTTTTCAGCACTGAATGGTGGCAAAAGAGCCTGCGTACGCGAATTAATATAACGCGCATTACTGTTAACAAAAAACAGACCACATAAGGCTAGAGTTATGTTCCAGCCCTATGAGCCCCTTCACCCAAAAAGTATCCATAATCCCGTCTCTGACAGGAATTTCTTACTTTTCCTTGACCTATATATACACGCAAATAACGGGAATCTTACTCTCGCTCTTAGATTTATCTGAAATGTGACTTAAAATTCTTGTAGGCCACACCCCCAAGAGCATTTTAGTAAAACTTTCGAAGTAAAGGTTATTTCAGGGTAGTGGACGATTACACCCTCACAAATAAACTTTGAATCAGTTGCGCAGACGTTAAATTGAGGGCGTCTTTAACTTCAATGCCCCGAAATAATTCTTTTGGCGTTCTTATCACTCGGATCAACCAATTCAACCTCACTAACGCATACCTAGTGACCAGGCAGGGCAGTGTGAATCGCCTGTTCACCACTCGTTCAGCTGCATATAACCTCGTTCACATTTCTCCGTGGTTTTCTCCATAGCAACGATAGATGAATTGGTCTGTGTGGAGAGTGAGGCCCCCCACTTGTAGCATTAGTGGGTACTTCCACTGAGAAGAGACCGCGACGGTCTTCGGATGTTTCATTTTTTATCAGGGGTATTCTTCCAAATTTTTCCCAAACTTGCGTTTTTAGTTCACGATACGCTGTCTGAAAAAACCTCATTGTGGACGGAGGGCACATGAGCAAGTAAATGAGTAGATACACATGGAAGCGCTCTGAGCTGGCAGCCTATCCTTACTTTTGCCGTACAGGTCTGGGTTGGTTGAGAATAGCACCCGAACTTTTGCTGCTGGGAAGGTTCGTTATGAGGCCTAGTTGAGATGTCTGCTTAAGACTTCGTTTGCCACATCCCCTTGAAAGGGAACTTAGAGGAATCGGGTCTTCTATTCCACAGTGGGTGCGGTTGATTTCGTTTCTGTCTCCAGCATATTATTTATGATGATACAGTCCGGATATCCGTTCTCTCGAAGCAGATCCTGGATTCTCTGGAGCTCTATTTAAAGAGTGTCTGTCGAGCATATTTTTCTGGCACTTTGTGTTAAGTAGCAGACTAAGTTATGCTTCTGATGAAAAGGTACAAAAAGTGTCACAGTTTGTGTATTCTCCGGACCAGATATTATTTCGATAAACGCTCCTTCGGACGCTACCATAAGGCCATCCACTTAGGTGGACATTCAAGAAAGGAAGCAAACCTGCCGTCTCCCCATCCAAGGTAAACTTAATGAAGGGATGCGCTCTCTTTACAATATTCAGAAGCACATTAACTTCAGTTTCTCCTGGGGTAATCGCGAAGAGGTCACAAGATGTAATTCTCATACAACCTAGTCCTGCATGGCGAAGGTAAGGATAGGCTGCTAGATCAGACCACTTCCATGTGCATCTGCTCATTAACATGCTCATGTGGAGCATGTTATATCGGCCGCAACGGTTCTGCTATTATCCAAAAGATCACAGGAGCACCTTCCGGTATAATTGAGCCAAGATGAAGTCAAAAGCATCAGCAGCGACATCTTTGCCCACAAAATAATAATCATATATTTATTATGCCAGTTTGCAGACAATTGTAAGGAGTTGGTGATGCACCTCTTGGGCGCCTTCCAACACCTCGAAGACTGAAAAAAACCTAAAACAAACTCCCTATGTTGCAGCCAGTATTGTTTTTGTTCCAGGTTTTGTGTTTTGTCAATACTGGGCGAGATAAGGAGTTTGTTTCAAGTGAAAAAACCTGCCTTCAAAGGTATGATACAAACGGAATAAATGTACAGTTGTAACCTGAGTTGACTCATCAGCAGGAGAAATGTTGCATAATGTTCAAAGAAAATAGTTCGAGACGGAGAGGGTTGGCACAAGAACACTGTGTTATCAGTCTTCCTTCAATGGTTGTCGGCAAAAGTTGCGCGCTATCGGCTGAAGAGTTAGCAGACTGCGGGCTGCTGCTTCAGCAGCATTATCTCCAGCATGAAGGCTGGCGGGGTTCAAAGTTCACGAACGCCATCAGAGTGAAAGAGAGATTCCACCAAGTCAGCACCCAAAATTCGTGAAAGTTGTCCTGAATGTGGAAAGCTAGTTATAGCACTCTTGAACATAGGGTAGCTTTGCTGGGTTTAATACGTTTGGGCAGCTTATTCCAGATTGATATGGCGTTTACTGCAAATAATTGCCGGTACTTAACTGTGCGTGCCATAGGAAGGAATAAAAATACGTCTCGATGACTGGCGCGTCGAGAGTGCTCGAGCTGCCTTATTGTACTGAGAGGATTAAAGTTTTAACCATCGAAAAGTTTAAACAGTAAAAATTGACCCTTCTGCAATCTACGAAGCCATAGGGGATCCAGCTTTATAAGTTCGCACCTTTGTTGATAGGCTGAGTTACGGTGTTCTGTAGTGAAAACTCTTCCTGTGAAGAAGTGTTGCACCTATTCTATTTTCTTCCATTCACTAATGCGCAGAAGACTGAATAGGGGCGAGCAGTATTCAAGACTAGGTCTCACATACATATTATAAAGGCTAGTTCTAGCCTTTATAGTCTTAAAATTTCTAAGGATAAATCCGGTGTTTTGGCGTGCTTTCGAGTCTATCAGGGCACAGTGCACTAACAAATTGAGGCTATTAGAGTAGGATATGTCCAAATGTGCGATTCCTTCCACAACGAAGGAAAGGTTTCGCTCTCAAGAGCAAGATTTAATATCTTAAAAAGAATAGACGGAAAGATATCATTCGCTTCAGCTTTTAGAAGGCTAACTGGGACGCCATCTGGTCCTGGACTATAAGATTAACGATACCGACGAATGGCTACAGTCACGTCCCAGATGGTAAAACTTATGGTTTCGAGGACGGCACCCGTCCAAGTCCGGATAGCCGGAGGTGCAGCGAACGAGCTTCCACTAAACGCTTTGGGTACGAACGCATTGAAGCTATCGGCAGTCAACTTAGCGTCAGCTATGGCGTTTCCTAAGGCGTCTTGAAGTATGGGGTGTTGCGTTTTCCTCTGCGCTTTTACTGTACACGAAAAGAGTTTCGCAACATTTAGGGAAGGATTTTCAGTGAAGTGGGCTTAATCAGCTACCTGCTTTTCTTCGGAGAGCTTCTTAGCCTACTCAAAGATCAGTGTGATTAAGGGCAGAACGGAAGTGTCTTTCTGCCGATGCAAACGACGAGAGAGTTTACGCAGCCTACGATGGAAAGACAGAGGAAGTTACACTTCATCCTTGACATGTATTAATTTCTTACGGGGGACAAAGTAGAGGATGAGTGGGTCCAGCACTTTGTAAAGCGCATTGGTACAAACATTTACATCTAAACATTGGAAAAATCCAGACCATTCGAGATCTTTTAGATGTGCCAGTAGGTCCATCGTGTTTGCTGATCGGAAGTCATGATAAAAACTAGTGCGACATCTAGTGCGGCATTCTCAGACCTCACTTTTAATTAAGTCTGACGACGAACACGTGATACTTGTTCGAAAATTCACGAGTACAACTCGATTTTCCGAAGATCTTCTTTCTTTTCATCAAAAACTATACCTTTGAGAAATGTTTCATCCGCCTCCAGTTCTAGTTCACTAACAACTGTGAGAGGTTCTGAACGCCCAAGTGCGTCTAAGGATGATACTGAAAGTGGTTCGCATCCCCTACAAAAAATTAGGTCGAGTATGTTTGCTCCTCGAGTGGGAAAATCGTCTACCTGATCCCACATGCCGATATCTACTGCCTCAAGTAAGTTCTCGAAGTTTGAAGGACCGGATGGTGGAAACCATTGCACGTCAGGAAGGTTAAAATCGCCTGCAATCAAGCAATACTTAAGATTCAAGTCAGCTGCGGCATGAAATGCCAGCGAGAGACAAAGATCGTAGTCCACATTGGCATTACGTGGGCGATAAACACAGCCAACAAGTAAGGAGTACTTGTTTTTGAGAAAAACACAGAGCCAGCAGCTCTCCTCCACCGCCGTGACTTCAGATATCCTGTGGATCCAAAAGAACCCTTGAAGGTAATTCATAAGGTCCCGCCAAAGTACCCTAAGTCCCTAGGTCAAAGACTGCCAGCAGGAGCAGAAGCAACGGCTTTAAGGTTGCTAAATCCGGCGTTGTGTGCACAAAAGAACTTCGTGCAAGCTCCACATTTGTCATGGCCCACAGTCACTTAGCAGCATGCACTTATCCACGTTCTGTTTGTCGCCCTTCCCCTCCCCTAGACAGGCCCCACCAAGCCCTCCCCGCGTAAACATCACTCTTTTATCGACTCCCTCCCTCGTTTTTCACGAGTCGCTTTCAAGAAAAAACGAACATTATTCACTGTATTTTCTGATAGATCCTTCAATTTTAGCGTTTATGTTACTGTTTTCTACTGATGTCTCTTATGAAGAAGCCGCTACGGATATCGAAACGTCAGACAAATAAAGTCTTATTCTAACGATCGCATCTTTTTCTGCTTCTCAGACACTTCAGATCCAAAATTGTAGTGTTGTAATTTTCTCAGCATTGAGTTCCTAAACTGGAGTAAATAAGTATAGTGAAGGGTTTACAGGCACAGGCCAATATCTGATATGAATAGTCACGCCAAAGTCCACCAGCCACTGCGAATTAATCGCGTCAGATTTATAAGCTGTAGAATAGAATAATCATTTACCGTATTAGTATCAAAAGTACATCAAATGTGCGTTAAATCAACCACCCAAATGTCGATCTTCAAATTTCACGAGATGGACAATCCACCGTATTGGTCTGACAGCATTTAACAGAGTGATGGCGGAGAGACCGTCCAGAATACCCAAACCATCCAGCGCCTGCCGATTACGGCAAACATGGACCAAAGCAAGCGGACGGTTCATTTACAAATCTCCTTTTTGGAAATAATATGAAAATTGACGTGCCTTCTCTCCCTGACTGAGAGGAAGAACAGAACAGAAAGCAGCACTATAGTGTACAAGCAATTTAGAAAGTACAAAAAAATAAACATGCAAGTCAAGGTGGGGGGGGGGGGGGGGGGGGGGGATATGGGGGTGGATCTTGTGTACAAATGCAGCCTGATTTAAGGGCGATTTAGCCCAGTAGGAAAGGCGTGCGCTGGTGTGCAAGACAAGAACGCTGAGCGTATACCTGGCAGGGGTCGGCGGGGGAGAAAACACGAGCGCAGGGTGAGCACTGCAGTGCGTGGAAAAGTGGAGGTGGCCGGGTGGCGACAAAAGTCAGGTTGGGGGGAGGGGGTAGTGGAGCGCAGGGGACGCGATTACAAAAGCAGAGGCCAAGAGAAGATGGTCAAATCTGCTGCGATTGGTCTAAAATAAAGGGAAAAAATGGCTGCCGAGGCACAAAGTGCTACCTCAGGGAAAGGAAGACGCGGGGTGGAGGTCTGAATGTACGTCCAGACATTCACAGAGCTGCAGATGGTGAGGAGACCACCAGTACATGCATCACACTTCCTGTCCGGTAGCGGTAAAAGTACGCGGGCAGTCCTGGATGAGTGACCTCCCATCACCGACTGAACTGCACGATAAAAAGTGAAAATAGAAAGTAATAAAATCGGCTTACTGAAAATATGGAAGTAGTTTATTATTATTAATCTCAGATAGAAGCGGCCTCAAAAGAAAGCCCTATCGAAAGGGTAGGAAAGATAAGGCACCTCAGAATCACACTGCGATATGATGATCGGAGAATATAACAATCCGACCTTCGTTACCGAAGGTATCCCACTCCCTTCCTACCCCGCACCAGGATTTTTGCCGGGACGGAGGTATCTGATCCCCGATGCCCCAGGACCATCGTTAGAGTGAATTAAACGGACTCCATCTGAAATCAGCTAGACCGCATTCGCTGAGAATTATCGTAAGGATATGTTAAGTCATCCAGGAAAGACGTCTGAGATGATTTTGGCAGGTTCTCCACCGTCCGCCTCACGAGCCCAATTATACTGCCCTCGATCGGGGGCCATTGTTCACCTGGAGGCATCGAGGAGAAGGTCAGCTCAAGATCTCATTCGATACGGCTTGTCAAGACATGATAGCGGTTCTTGGACCTTCGGTATTCGGTCTTTGTTACTGAAGAGAATGTGTTGAGCTGTCAAAACCTACTGCAGCAAATCGTCACGCATAGGATAGGTCCAAAGCGTGACATCATCCAGACTGAATAGATCAGGCGTGATCACAGTCGCACAAAGTAAGCACAGAGACTGTGAATGGTGCGCGAATTAGTTTATAATGATAGTCGGTTTCTGCAATGTCTACTGTACTCACTTTTTCCTCACCCAGTTGAACCCAATGGCACGAAGGAGTCAAAAGGCCGAATCGGGCACAATGGCCGACAGAGGAAAACAGTCCATCTACGCGTGCCACACACCACCTGCTTCACGTGCAATAAACTAGATTTTCACAGAACAAAGATAAGGGACGACTGAGATCCTACATGAGTACATGTGCCATAGGAGATACAGTAAGAAAGGGCCATCGAAAACCCGCCACGAGAGGAGGCGTGAGTTAGCCTATCAGCTGGCGGCCTTACAAGTAATGTTGTTGCGCAAACTGAGAGTTAAAAAGCACGTACGATTATTTAGAGTGAGGACGGTGAATTGAGAAAGCCGACCTCAATATCTTTTTCCCCTGACGGACACAAACCTGGACGCTCTCTCTCCACTCCTGCTTCAAAGATGACTTCGGTGGTTCGGGCATGCGTCCCGGCGTGATGATGGTGAGCTGATTCGTGACCTGCTTGTGGCGACGCCTTCTCCCCCCACCTGGCACAAACGTCGCGGCGGGCAGCTGAAAACTTGGACAGCAACGGTCAAGCAGGATTTGTCGTCCATTTCCGGCCCATGCGTCTAGGGCCTACGCCGGTGGAACTGTGAATGGATGGCGCTCTCGTGTGAACAGGCGGAAGATCGACGCACCTGGACAGGTGTGATTCGTGATGCAGTCAACGTCAAAACTGATGCCGGCTCAACCCGCCCGAGGTGAATGCCATTACAAGTACAAGGACACCAACTCACTATCTGGACCGGGCAGTCAACTGACACGGGGAGCGGGAGCAGTGGCTGAAAGAGCTAGACGGACTGTCTACGTGTGCCTCACACAACCTGGTCCCGCGCGCACAACCCCAGAATTTTACACAGGGGGCGGTTCACATCTAAAATACGTTAGCGTACCATAGTGGCCACTGAGAGACATTGAGCTCGACACTCGGTCTACCAGTCGGCAACTCCGAAAAAATCATTGCAATCCAAGCCAAAGCATGGAAAAATACTAAAGAAGGTCCCGCCTCAAATACTAGGGGACTCTTCAGTCAGTGGGAAGAGATAACAGCTCCCAAACAGATTAATTTGGCGCTTTGGTCGTATACTGCGCGAGATACAACGCTCAGCAAGGGCATTTGCAGCCGATACCTCGAAGTGTTCATGCGTTATGTGTCATTGAGATCCGGCTGGGAATGCTTACTAACGCGTTTGCGCCCTCCCCCTTCCCCTTTGTGCGTTCATCACCAGTACGTATTATTGCCTCAAATAGTGACTTCGAGTGAGAATTCAAAACTGATTTCTGTAACTCGTATCTTAAGTCTAAGTTGCACACCCTCGACGGAGGGAATGATTAAACACTGAGGTAGTAGTAGGCTTCGCGATTAGATGTGAGCGCATCTCAAACATTTTCACGATTATCAATTTCATGAAAACCGAAATAATTCCTTGGCACAAGCATAATATAGCCTTACAAAGTCATTAGATACATTTAAACCACTTAAGTAGCTAATGGTTTCTAGACTTTGGGCTATACTGGTCGCTTAAAAAAAAGCCCCTTCCGAATGCGAATAGATCACCGTGCAAGAACTGGCTTGAAACTGTGCTCTCCGGCACACGCGTTCGCAAATCCACCTACAGAACCCTTTTAGAAAGCATAAAAGGGAATAATGTTTCATGAAAGGCAGCGAATGTTCCAGTTCCGAGTCGAGCAGTGGAATTATTTCTTTACTTTACAGTGCATTTGCATGAACAAAAAATTGCAGTCACTGGAGTTAGACTGAACGCAGGTTCGGATTGCATAATTATAATGATGAGCTGACAGTGCAACGCGGCGGTTAAGTACCCAAAGTGATTACCCATACCCCTGGGAAACAGATAAAATTCACAAACACCAAGGTAAGTACTCATGTAAAGAGTTGCATGAAATAAGCCTCGGATGAAAACCACAGGTAACTAGCATATTTTTGTGGCACCCGCATACGGAGACTTGCACAACCAACCACGAACCAGCCGCACTAGTTGCTGATTGGCTGATACGTCTCCTCCCTCACCCCCAAAAACTGCTGCTGCTGCTGCTGCCATATCCGAGAACGGACTTCTCTACAAGTTCAAACGCTCAGAAAAAATAAACCAATGATTTCAGTGCCCAATCAGTCTTCGTATTGGGTTATGCCCACGTGTTTCACCGTTCATTACAGCTACCTTATGAGCACTGCTTACCTCTACAAGGTTTCAACGTCACTGGAGTTCTTCTTCAAATTCAAGGTGGTGTGAGTGCGGAATCGATTTTGAGCGAGAAGTTGTTCCCTGAAATTGAAAAAAATAACTTTAAAACCCAGAACAGACAGAAATACAGTTACGAGTACTGAAAACACCAATGAGAGGGGTTTAATTAGACCAAGGATAAAGAAGGTACAATATTGATGGACGGCGGACGCTAAAAGGCAGAAAATACGCGTTTCTATGCGTACATAAATGTATATAACTTCATCTGAACCATATTAAATTTTACCTCTGTTTTTGTTCATCGGTAGTAATGAATGACTTTAGCTACTGACAGCCAACTTTAAATAGTAGCGTCGTGCAAATACATGCATTGACTAAGTAATACGACTAGCTGCCTCAACCCTTAACTAAATGCTGCAAGTGCGTAATGTGGGCCATTAATGGCACCGAAGTTTGGTATTGACTTAAAAGAAAACGATAAGGGCTCATCTACCGGAAAGACAGAAGGACAGAGCAGAGGACTCACTCAACCGGATACCCCTCGCCATCGACGCCGTCTTCATCATAATCATCGTCCTCATCCAACTCTGATTCGCTAATGACGAAAGGTGGTGGCCTGCGGTTCAGTAGGACGCCTTGGGGCAACTCCAGCGGGGCCATCGAACCGTTGGAGACAGTTGGCAGATGGTGGCGGCCGTCCCACGATCGACGCGGACTGTAACGACCCGGCAATACCACCTCCTCGTCCACCGCCTCGTTCATCGCCTGACCAACTCGCCGCTTGACGCGGGAACGGTCCTCAAACACCGATGACGACGGCGGCGGCGCGACCCCATAGGCAGACGGCAGGCGTCGGCCCACGGGCGAGGAGTCGGGCACAGTGCCGTTGAGAATCTGCATTACAATCTCGGAGGTGTTGATGGCCGCACGATAGGAGGTCGGGGAGTTGGTGGCGTCGAGGGCTACTGCGGTGTCAGCAGCAGCAGCAGTAGGCGCATCAGCCTCGTCATCAACCGCCTTCCGACCGTTGGGAAGGGAGAGACGGGTGAGGCGATGGGAGCGCACTGTGGGTTGAATGGGACGCGGAATGCTGTAGGCGGGGAGAGCGAAGACCGGCGCCTGGTCGTAGGTGACAAACAAGGCGGAGGTGGCGACCGTGGGAGACGCGGAGACCTGGCGAAAAGCAAGCAACAGTCGGAAGTTTAAGTGATTAAAAACATAAACGACTACTCATTGATAAAAAGTAGACAGGTTATATGCAATTTATTTGCGTTCCGTGTGCTTGTGGGACGTGAGCAGCTTCATGTGTGATGCATTCTGTCTTGGGATCCGAGGGATCCAAGAGATTTCAGCGAAACCTCCCCTTTCATCGTGGATAAAAATGGGTGGTTAAAACAGATGATAAACGAAGCCTGCAATTGTCGACATCATGAAGAATCGCCCAAGTCGTAAAATGCGCAGATGACCTCATTAGTGTAGTTCAAATAAGCAAAGAGGGATAGAGTTAGTAAATAGTGAGCACACTAGGCTAACTAATGTACACATAATAAAAATCTCAGAAAAACGTGGCGGTTTATTTTCAAAATCCCGTAGCCTAATCACCTCCGGATGTGAGCACCTTTCTGGTGTCTTCAATTAATTATCGACAAAATGGCTATTTAAGTAGTAAGATTTTCCAAGTAACTTTCGCCGGGGAACCAGATGGCCGAGCAATCATCACTTCCAATTACATCGCTTGATGGAATTTAAGCAGGTTACGGGTGGCACGCCAGTCATCAAGCAATTAGCGCACAAGTAGACAATTATTCTCAGTAACTGTAATAAGTGTGCAGTATCGTGGTGACTGTAGCCTACAACTCCCCTTGCATGAATTAACCGTTTCTGCTACTGCTTATGTCAACCTCTCTGATGAAAAACCCATGACAGGCTGCGAAACGTCAGGCAAATAAAAGTACTGTTCCAGGGATCGCATCCTCTTCTTCTTTCAAAGGAAATTGCAACACATATAAGAGTTTGGAAGCGGCGTAAGACGGTTGTCTTTTAACACGGTAACCCTGCTTACGACCTTGAGACGAGAAGAGTTAAAAAATATTGCCAGGCCGCCTGCAAGCTGCTTATGACTCAAAAGCGAAAGCCCATGTCCACGCACAAGTGGCTCACTTTGGCAGTCTAGCCTTGCCACATAGAAAAGTGTTCATTCAGCAGCTACATCGTTATATATGCAATCAGAAATTTACGTGTTATCAAACTACTTGCAATAAGTGAGTAGCAACGCACATTTACTCTTTTCGAATAACCCAGGGCTGCGCGCTTTTCACTTGCAATTATGTAAGCGACGCTTTTTTAAAGTTTTATTCTGCATCGATATATTTCTTAGTCAGGTTGTTTGCAATCGGGAGCCCAGTGGCGTTCGCTTATCCTCATCTTAATACAACTGAGCTGAGTACTGAATAACCCACAAGAAAGGCGGACAGCCCCGGTCGCGCACGAACTGGCGGACTTCACACGACTATCAGCACGGCCCAAGTTTTAGAACAGAGGCCATCGGAAGCGCTGGGTACTGGTTATACCTCCACCCTTGCAGCGGATGTCCACAAACAGGGCGACAAGACGCTGATCTCATTTGTGTATCCCATTAGTAACGGCATATCGTGGCTAAACCCCCGGATTATAAATAGTCCAGGAGGCACAGCCAACGGTGTATCCAATAGCAGGAGGGAGAGGGAACACTATCACCCCCGCGGTGCAATAAGAGTTTAGTAAGCATAAACGCTACCATATTCATGATAAGGGATTAAGCGGCAACGTACTGGTTCAGCGGTTGAGGAATGAACTGCTGCAGAAGCTGGCGTCCCTATCGAATCTGACTTTTCGCTGTTAACTGAACTGGGTGGACCCAGGGAGGTGGAGGAGGAAGAGTCTGAATGAAGGAGGGAGACTCGAGGTAGGACAAGGCTGTCGGCATCGGGCAATTCTGACGATGCGACATCCTGCAGCTCAGTCAGAGGAGCCTCCTTCGCCGAGTCCGTGGATGAACCAAGCCTCTGGACGGCCGATGATGATGGTGATGCTGACCAGGTGTACGTTTGTGAGGTGTACCGCAAGGGCAGGGCAGAATCCGCTGTGGTGTCTCCCAGGGCTGCAGTGGGAGCAGCCACAGCGACTGGGTTCAAACTGCCTCTCGTTACGGGGCCCTCCAGGTCTTCCACTGCATCATCCCAGGGCGAGTGATCGGTCGTGGGGGAAGCTGAGAGCCGACGAGTGCGACCGACGGACATTATTGGTTGGCCATTGCTCGGCGTTGGGCCCGGAGCCAGGGCTGCAAACCACAGAAACAGTAAGCAAGCATAGGAAAGTGGTGGAAAAGGGAATACAACCACGCAATGCGAAGGAGGAGGTAGGCTAAAGAAAGCAGTGACAAGTGACTTGTGGGTGACCAGCCGTTTGGAAAAGTCGATAGAATGCCCCGGAAGGTAGTTCTGTTTGTAAGTTAAACTGCCAACTGTTTATAATGTATGACAGTAAAGCTCAGCTGTCAGCAAGTAGGATTTAAATTACCCACCTTCGCACCCTCTCCCCTTCTCCACCCACGTTTCAATACACTATGTCCTACGAGCTCTGCAGATGGCTGAACTGCTATCTCCGTGGCAGACAAACGCGAGTCCAATTTTCTGGGCGCTATCTAAAGCCCGCAACTCTAGGACAGGAGTTCCTCAAGGTTCTGTCATTTCGCGAACGCTTTTCAACATCTACATGGCTGACCTCCCGAATCCCTCCCCCCTGAAGTTGAAATGGTGTCTTACACTGATGACATCACCGTGCTGTCCTCTCACCCTAAATATCGCATGGCTGTCGATGCCTTAAATAACTAATTCCCCAGTTTAGTCCGGCACCTAGACGATAAGCAACTGAAGCTATCCGCGCCCATGTCCTCAGTAACTCTGTTTACTCCGGACCCCAACGAATACAAGTCCCATCCTCCAATGAAGATGAAGGGCAATGACATTTCTTTACGTCAGTATCCTTAACTCCTGGGCCTCACCATCGACCCGATGCTGGCTCTACACCGTCATGCTGAGATTCAACCAGCAAAGCCAAAGCCAAGCTCAACACCATAAAAGCATTGGCAGGTTCTTCTTGGGGCCAGGACACTGAGACGCTAGTCACGACATACCGGACAACAGGCAAGGCAACGACTGTGCATGCATCAGCTATTTTTGCCCTACTGTTTAGCGACTCCAGCTGGGCGAAAGTCCAACGCGTTGAGAACACTCCTCTCCGCATCACAACGGGCTGTGTTAACATGACCAATGTAGATAACCTCTAGCAGGAAACTCAAGTCCTGCCTCTAAAAGTTCACTCCATCATGCAGGCAAAAAATCAACATTACGCAGTCTCATAACCCAGGACATCCGGATAATCGCCTCTGAACACGCCCTCCACCTACTAGACGCATGAAGCAATCTACCATAGACGCGTACCGGCCACATGCTTCGGTGTACCCCACTAATCTACCGATACCGGACCTCGTAAAGCGTATCCACACCGAAACTGTCGAGCAAGCCATTAACAGCTATAATCCCAACAGAGTCCTCAACGCTCCTCCGCCGGTCTCTGACGTCATGGCCAGAGAACGTAGGGCCAACCTGTCAAGAAACGCCAGAACCAGACTATCCCAGCTGCGTTCCGGCTTCTTCACGCTGCTGAATTCATTCAAATGCCGTCTCATCTCATGCTTCGACAATGTCACAGACAATTGCCCTGACTGCCTCCTGCCTTCCCACACAACATGCCACGTCTTCGACTGCCCGGCCAACCCAACGGACCTCACGCCTGAGGACCTATGGCTTCGCCCAGACAAAGTCGCCGAATTCCTACATCTTTCCTAAAAATTTTATACCTTCCTCTTTATTCTTTATTCCTTCATCTTTATCCTTTCACCTTCCTAAAAATTGGATACCATGTATTGCTGGCAAACTAGGTTAAGGGAGTAAGCTAGTACAACAACAACTATGTCCTACGCCTGCGGTGACTAACACGGGCGACACCAAATTAGTAAACTATAACATGCTTACTACTACGAAATAAGTAGGCAGTTATGCAACGTAAACAAGAGCTACCACAGTTTGTCATGTGGTTGAGACCTTGGCGTGAGCATGGACAACTGCTTCTTAAATAGATCATGAGACCTGCAAGGGTAAGGGAGCGACAGAGCATATAGCCTACCGAGTCGAGGATGCAGGTCCTTCGTGGGGGAAGGCGATAGGGGTGGCGACAAAGCCTGCCTGTGAAGATGCGGCTTGTGTTTGGAGGTGGGACAGACCTGTGAGAGCCGCGGAGGGGTTGTCGAAGCACTGACTACGGTAGAGGAGGCCAAATCAGGCATGTCCTCATCACCACGTTGAGAGGCCTCGCGTAAGTGCCCATAGGACCGACCTTGATCATCTTCCTGGTCAGAAGGTATCGAAGCATTTTCCTGTCGTTGTTCACGGCCGATCATTGTTTGACTGCTGAAAACCTACAAACACATAGAAACAAATAACACTAAGCGCCGTAAATTCTCTCGGCATCGCCTCATCAGGCAAGTTAAAGTCCACGGACGTTCCCCAAAACTGCGGAGTTATTCAACGGTTTATCTTATTCCCTCCCCTATTCTCCCTTCACACTGACGACCTACGATCGCCAAATGAATGTGCGTACGTATGCTGATGATATGGTCTTTGGCCATCCCCTCAAAAGGCAGACACATCGCCAGGTTTTAAAAGATGGTCTGGACCACGTATCAACAAGTTTTTTAGCCAATAGTCTTCTGCTAGGATAACCAGAAGTCAGTCCAGTTCATTTTCTAAATGCAACCCTCACCCGGTCCAGAATCCTTAAACATCACATTCAATGAGATATCTTCTTTCAGGTACCTTGGTGTTAATCTGCCATCTATTTTTTAATATTCTCTTCAGATTGCAATCATCTTCACAAATTCAAAAACTCGGTAACGTCCCTACAGTCCTAATCTGACGATTTATAGATGTCTGCATTTTCCCAAACATTCTCTACAGTCTAACTTAAAAGAGACTTTTTGATTTTAAAACGTATCCTCCGAATGCTCTCTTAAGCTGCTGCTGGTTGTTACGCCCCTAAAATGATATTATAATGCAGCGAAACTTTAAAAAAATTCAAGCAATTCGCTGATCGAATCCCTAATGAGGTCTCCCATCCCCTCTAGTCTGGATTAATTGTTAAAAAGTCTTACTGTACTATGCACCGAAGTTTCCCACACATCGTAATGTGAGCGGCCGTACTACCATTCCCAGCACGTTACCTCATGTGAAAAAAAAACAGAAATTTAGAAACTGAGATAGAACCTGCCTTCATAAAAGATGTTTATTGCATGTAAACCTTTAGATTTTTGAGTATTTCGTTACCATTTCTCGTGGTTTCAGTGGATGGAGCTATTTTGCATAGCCTTATCACTACGAGCACTGGCACTACCACTACATAGGGGCAGAAAGAACGCACCTCCTTCAGGCGACTTAGAGAAAGGCTTTCAGTAGGTGCCTGAGAAACTTCTTGCCCAGCTGATACACCCTGAGCCAAGGAAGGCTGGTTGCCAGGTTGACGGCAGAGGATGGAAGAAGAATCGGCTTCTTCAAGACGCCGACGAGCACCATCAGCGTTGGGGGAGACAGCAGCGGCCTCGGCGGTGGAACGGTTGGTCGAATAAGGTTGGGCGGACTCCAGACAGACAATAGGCAGCCCCGCTGCCTCGTCACCAACCTCATCACCGTCTTCCGCTATGACAATTTCGTTGCAAGCCTGCTCAAATAGGGTATTGTTCACCTAGAATGGAATCGACACAAAGGGAAAGAGAAATTTGAGAGAGGTAGAAGCTGGGGGTCACAGTTTGCATAACTTTCACCAGGGATTAGAACTAGGACGCTTTGTGCTCAATCCAACGCTGTTCAACATCTACAGGCCTCCCACTCCCTCCGGCACCTGCGAAAGTGGTATCTTACGCGGATGATGTCACCTTCTTCTGCCAACACCATCACATTGATCAGGCTGCGCAGGTCCTTTCGGAGCCTATGCCTGATGTCGTGAACTTCTTCACTCAGCGTGGGTTGACTGTCTCGGCAGCCAAGTCGTGCGTCACTGATTTGAACACTGAACCCGAAAGAGTACAATCGCCACCCGGTCATCATCGTCAGCGGTGAGTCTTTACCGCTGGTCCGCAAGCCCAAGCTCCTTGGCGTCCGTTTAGATTCGCTCTTCACGTTCCCGGACCATGCGAGGGACGTCGCAAGCTAATTGAACCGATGCACCAAGGTCTTCAAGGCTCTCGCGGGCACATCCTGGGGCTGCGCAAAAGAGCCCTTGGCGACCATAAAGCGCTGGCCAAGTCGCATCTAAGCTACGCTGCACTAATCTGGTCTCCTACAATGAGCTCTTCCAGCCTCCGCGGCCTCCAGTCAGCACAGAACGCCGCCCTCCGCTAAATCACGGGTTGCTACAAGATGTCGCCTTCCGATCATCTCCATGCGGAGGCTTCTGTCTTGCCAGTCGGCCATGACAACGCACCCCTAGGTCAGTAATTTTTATGAACCTGTTCGTAACCCGATCATCCAAATCACCACCGCTGCCACGACGCCGAACCTAGCCGCAGCGTTTGATCGTCTCTTAGAGCTCTCCACAAGGAAGGTGTGGCAGTATGTCTGTCGGATCTACCCATTGATGGCTCTACCATCATGAGAGGCCTCCACCGTCTTCACCAGAAAGCTGTTTTAAAAGCAAAATTCAGCTATCACCACTTTTGAGTGGCTAT
Source organism: Ligula intestinalis (assembly GCA_036362985.1). Lineage (NCBI taxonomy): Eukaryota > Metazoa > Platyhelminthes > Cestoda > Diphyllobothriidea > Diphyllobothriidae > Ligula > Ligula intestinalis. Next base: position 77,443,557 of record JAYGXS010000003.1, read on the forward strand.
CCACCTCCGATTTCGGCCTGGGAACGACAACTCCCGAGGGTCACTCGCTGTACCCTGGCACAGTTACGCAGTGGTTACGCCATGCTCCTTCGTCGGTACCAACACCGACTGGACCCGTCCACACCCGATAGCTGTCCCGACTGCGGCGTCTCGCCACATGACTGACAGCATCTCTTCGCCTGCAGTTCCCGGCCAGGCACCCAACTCACCTCCGTTGACCTTTGGCTTAAGCCGGCTGAGGTTGTGGCTTTTCTCCGTCTCCCAACTGCATCCAGCTTGGACTCCGGTGGGGTGATATGTCCCTAAGAGGTAGGAGTAGGCAAAACCGGCCCTGACCGCAAGAGTCTTTATTCACGACAATACAGAGACAGAAGTAGCATAAATCAGTGTCCACTACAGCTTATTACAGTAGTCACCGGCTATTAAGCCCACCTCGGGCCCAGACCGAATTGGGCTTAATAAGCGGCCGGCGCATTAAGCGGAGAGTCCTAGTTCTTGATTAGCAAACACAGGATAGGCACTATACATTACATACGTAGTGTATTATGTGCAGAGCTTGGTTATGCACAAGAAAAGAATGCTGTTTGTCTGTATTTAACGTAATAACAAAAACAAAAAAATTATGTAACCAGTTGCGCACGCAGAGAGATGAGAATCTCACTCCATCCTGTTGGCAAACTGAAATTATTAGCCGGCAGATTTCACTATATAAAATTCCGTCCCAAGCTGATATGGGCTTAATAGGCGGCTGGGCTTATTAACCGTGGGCTTAATAACCGGCGACTACTGTATAAGGTGCTGGCCCTTCTAGACTGTTCCTGTCCTATCGTACGAGAGGGGGAGTTCAGTTGTGGTTTCCCACGCTGTGGGACGTTTAAGAACATTGCAGTGCACGTAGGGGCGGGCGTCACGTGTGCTCAGGGCGCACACAACCGGTCTGCCGGCATGGCTCAACTGGAGGTGCACTGCCAGCTCTGGGCTCTGAGTGCGTCGCCGTTCGCGTCCCCATAACACGGGGACTCCTGATCTAACGAGGGCTACTAGCCAACCAACTAGGACCTAGCTTGAAGCAGGTGCATTAATACATCCGGCCACAAGTGAAGCAACCAATGACTGGAAAGCAGGCCAAGCTCATAGTGAGCAAATGCAATGCTACCTACAGGCTCCAGGTCTACAGCAGCTACGTTAGCCAGGTTTGTCGTCAGCAGGTGTATGAACAGAGCAGGCAACGTCGTCTAAAAATACGCAGAAGTTGACGGCACAAAAAAGCTTACCGGCATCTAGAACTCCTTCCCCATTTCCTCAGGCAGAACACAACCTCGGTACCAAATACCCCCTCCAAAAAGTGTCAATTCAGATGAGATAGGAAAAGTGAGGCACATGTAACAAGAAACAGGTTATTCTGAAAGTATCTGCCAATTTTTCGGAATATGGCTTCACCGAAGGAAGATGCTGTAGGCAAATATTGTTAGAGTATGGAAGTAGGGCGCTTATCAATCTGGTAAGGGAACATACTAGTCCCGCCATGCCTTAGAACCCAATCGAGAGCCCTCGCAGGCAGTAACTTATAACATATGATGAAGTGGAACCGACGAAGACAAGGCTTACCGGAGTGGATATTTCTGACGTATTAGCAGTCATCAGCCAGAAGTACCTTATCTCAAACGGGGATCATTCGAGATTCGATCTCAGGGCGTTTAGTCATTGAGTACAATATTCTATCATTGCAGCACGAGTCATTTATTTTCGTTGGTTGCGATCGGGAATATTATGAGAACAGGGCGCCTGTCGATCTTTCTAGAGAACATGGTGAGTGGTAAAACCCAACGCAGTGATCATCGCACTGAAACCTTGGACGCGCTGTTTGGGGTCGTTGGAACACTGCACTGTGCTCCAGAAAAAAATCATTTCGGTGCTTTTGGAGGTACGAAAGATCGTCTTCTTCGGGAGGAAACTAGGTTTCAGGAAAATGGAACGTGAACCTTCACCTGCGTTAAACCACATTCTCAGTCGTTGTGAAAGGTACTGTTATGCACATGTAAGAATTAGTACCACAAATGGATATAATTTGGATTTGACACAGTGGCAACGAAGAACACACCTAAAAGCATGTTCGATAGCTGTTGATTCATGAGGTACCCAATACCTCAGGTGACTGCGTGCAGTAGTGCAGCCAAATTCTCCACCACAGCTAAACAACTTCTGGGGTTCAACTTTGCTATTCCTCCGGGTAAATCATCCACATAAATTGTGAACCGTCCGATTACCAGAATATATTTGGGTACTGTGTTTCCATACGTAAACTCTGTTAACACATCTCAATCTATTTTTACCCCTGACATATTGTGAGCTGCCTTTGTCGTCGAGTATCCCATGCAGTACTTCCAAAGTACCGCGAATCTGCAATCAGGCTTTATAAGTTTGGGGAATTTTAATGTGACTATTTCCCAGTTTTTTTTAAACCAAACGAAGCGGGGTATGGCAGACAGAAAATAGACGGATTTTGCATAAGTAGAATTTTGATGCAATAAAGCTGGAGATCCTACATGACGATAGAAACTGTTACAAGGGCCTAAAACACCCTTGCAACACAGAAAGGATACATCAGTGAGTTCGACTATATCCACTGTGAGCTTCAGTGAGTTGAGGCACACGGTGATTGTGGCGAATCATATTAAAGACAAACACGCCGGGTCCAACCCATTTTCTGACCACCCCTACACCGGAAACCGGCGCCAAGACAAAGTTAAGAAGGCGGGAAATGCGGGAGGGCGCAGACGGCTCGCGTACCAAACAGCACGCCTCGGTAGGTATGCACCGACAGGGAGCACCATAAAGGTCATATTAGGAAGGAGCCATTGAATCCGACTCTCAGCCCGCAGACAGCCACATCACACAACAAGACACACTCGTCAGACTGCGTTGTCCGAGTTCACCCGCTAGCTGGCAACCCTCCAAGCCACGACTTTTAGCGCGTCGCGATAGATTCAAGCACATCGGATTCATTATAGTGAGAAAAGAAACGCGCTGCGGGTCGACCTCACTCACCGCCAGCAATAGGCAACCGCCGAGGTGTCGACCGCCTGAGGTGGGCTGGGCGCAACGCTGAAAAGGAAAACAGATGGGACACACACACACACACACACACGACAGTTCCCCCGTCGATTTGGACGATGGGCACCACGCGCTCCAACAAGCCGCAGCAATCGCTGAAGCAAGCCGCAGCATACACAGAGGCAAGTTGGACAAGCAACACGAAAGCGGTGACAGCAAGCAGGAGCAACGCAGAGAACTCGTGCGAGAGAAAACAGGAGTTTAGGCAGACTCGCACAGAATCTTCCCACTCGCTCGCCACTCCCACCTCCGTTTCCGGTGTAAATATAAAGTCAATAAGACCGGGGATAAGGGAGGGTGTAGATGGCTGGCGCGATAAACACTAAGCACGCGCACACTTGACACAGCCATCTCACACACACACACACACACACACACAAACGCGCATGAAAAAAAGAGAGGATATGCGGTTTCTTACCGTGTCCTCTTGAATGGTGAGGTTAAAGTTGAGGCCCGAGAGAGCCTGTTCGACAACCACATCAAAGCGCTCCCGGCAGTCGTCGAATTCGTCCTCAGCGTACCCGAAGAAGTCCGGGAAGGTGGCGGAGAGGGTCTGGTTGCTACAATAATTCTGATAGGCCTATAAATAAACGGGGCTCAAAATCAAAGCTGACACAACAGATGTAGCGGAACAATCAAATGTTAAAAGAACTAGAAAAGGCGAGGATGCGAGCTTCAGGGGGAAACGGATAAGGATAACTTAGGTAACCGCGTGAACAGGACATAGAAACACGAGTCATTCAAAGTAGACCTGAGTTTGCGCCATCCTCCGGGGAAATTACGTCTAGGCTCACGGTGCAGGTTGGGGTTAAGTTTGGGGTTAGATTGCGATTTAAATTCGTGTTAACTGGTTGGTTGCGATGCAGGGTAGAGGTTAGCTCAAGATAAAGGTTGCAGTTTAGTTTTATGTGTGGGTTAGTGTTACGGTTAAGAAGACGCAGGAGTATTTATCCTTCGAGAAAATTACCACAGGGCAAGCTATTTTAAGGGCACGGGGCGGGCGTTCCTGTTCCTGTTTAAACGACAGTAAAAGTCCTGCTTAACCATTGGGAACTATTTAGTGGACCATCGGGTGTAAAAACACGACGGTTCGACTGTCGCAAGCGACGTAGTAGGTACAGCACCATTGGCTTGCAGGTGAAGTAATCTATGGTGAAACAGACTTGTGAGGCACCTACCACGCGTGTGAAGCGGCGGAGACTGCCATCTAACTTTATCTGTCAGTCAAAAACAGTTACCGAGGTTTGACCGGCATACAGCGTACATCTTAAGGAGATCTGAATGCCAGCGTGGGGGTGACTTAACACTTTGACTGCGACGTGCGCCATATGTGGTACATGCAATGATGTCCAAAACTGTGACTTGCGTTATATATGGTACACGTCTAGGCCCAAAGTAATGCAGGTTTAAAAAACGTCGCGCTAGGGGCAAACGGACTATTTTGCGAGTCGCAGTCAAAGTGTTAAAGGTTTTCAAAAAGTGCATTGATATGTATGTACCCTTCCTGAAATTCATCGCAGGCCCATCTAGTTGAAGTTGGCGGGACGTCCCTACCTCTGTGTCCTGTTTAGGTGACCATATAAATGGTTCTTATCGGTTCAAGTATCCTGTGTGGTTGGCTCCTAGACCGGAGCTCTAATACAAAGAGTAACGGGTAACTTCCATCGTACAATGGCGATGGCTGGATGAATGCTTTGACCGTGAGACCCTGGGCCGGCAGGATTGCGTTTGACTAAATAACTGGAGAGCAAGAATTCGATTGCCGGGCCTTCGAATACGGGGCTTGGGGTACAATCGGCCGAAATGGTTTCTTCTTACTGCGACCATATGCGAACTTTTGCCACCATAACATCTGGGCGAAGGAGGGCCAGTTCGTATTGACTGAGTGACCAGCATGCAGGTGACATCCAAGAGGAACAGCGATTGTTACGTCAGGTCAGCTATTACGTGCCCAGGCTCACTTTTAAGTCCTCTTGCCCTAGTATGGCTTTTGCAATACGATGGAGCAAAAGATGAATGTCTCGTTAGTCGCCCTAATCTATTAACTAGCGGTGGGTTCTCGACAAAATACGTGGTGTAAATGCCATGTATGCCTTCTTGACCGAAAGCTGCGTGGTGGGCAGTGTTAGACACCAGATCCAGAGGGATAACGTTACTGGGGAGAAGTTAGACTATTTTTGGAAACTTAAGCGGCACTGCACTGTCATCGAGTGAATGAGGGGAAAAGCCGAATCCAGGACATTAAAGGATAGTGCAGATCTGTTAGTGGTACGTGTTTGTGACATAAAATTTAGCGATTACCAAAAAAAAAGGAGTTCGGTAGCGGTGATGTACACACCGAGCGACCAATGACACAATACAGGCTCATATGTTTGCTATTTATAACGCCCTCCCACGCATAGCCTCGGTCTACCTTATTTGGCTACCTGCGTACCGTGATTACCCCGCTAGCGATCTTATCAGCCAGACCTGACGGCCTAAAAATTCACCCTTGGTTCGACCAAAAGCGGACTGTCGACGATCTGGACGAATGCCTCTGCTTTTCTAGTTCCGTTGGCGGACTCTGCAATCAGCAAGGAAGAATTAGGACGCGGCTTCCACACGGTGATGATCCTGGGAACCTTTGCAATGCCCCCCCTTCGTTGGAACCCTCTTTTTTCTCATAAATCCGACGCATTACCCCCACAAGAGCGACAGTTTTTCTCCTAAAAATCCCTGAGGAGTTTTTTTCACTGTCTTCTCCTATTTTCATCCTATGACACAGGACAATTGGCCTCACCAACAGTCTGAGAAACAAATTCACTGCACATATGTACAAATAGAGCACTCAAAGGAATTTTTCCTACATATTCCTCAATATACTGATACTGATGCTGAATGGCAATAATAGCCAACACCGATGCCTCGGAAATTATAAGTGACGAGGACACAGAAATACCTTGTACAGCACCGAATACATTTTCTGATTAAGAAGCTATCTCACTTTAATGAACATTTTAAAAATCCTTTCTGGCAGGAAAATACAACCAGGGGTGACTGACACCGCACTGACAAGACGAGTTCAGCAGATAGGATACGTGTTACTGACATATTATAAGTAACAATTAATTAATATAAATAATGAAAAATTTAGCCAAGGGGCAGAGTAAGATAGTGAGGGAGAGGAGAGATAGACAGACACGGAACAAAGGAGGAGCCACAAGGCGGAAAAAAGTACTAAAATATGAAAAACAGAACTCACACTCTGTAAGGCAGCGGAGATGGCCTCGTCCGAAATTTTGTAACGCGATATTTCATCATCAGTGGAGATGGAGGAGGAGGAAGAGGAGTTGGGGAAGTTTGCCTGAAAAGGAGATTATATATAAAGGTAAACTATGGGTAGCCAATGATTACAAAAAAGGTTAATGGTCAGATTTGATGTTGGTGCGACGCTGCTACAGCTTAAATAATTTCTGCGGCGTGACTCCAAATAACTACTAGATGGTTTAAGTTTAGCAGGTGCAAGCAATCTACACAAAGACAAGTAAAAGCAAACTGGCGACTGGCATATCTGTGACTCAAAATGGTAGACGGAGAAAAAAAAAGCTTCCACGCTCTGCATAAATGCTCAACATATACTCTCTTCAACAGAATTAAAGAGAATAAGCACCTCAGTTGCCATTGTCATGCTCGCGTGATTCTGAACGCTTCCGATTTTGGGTCAACAGAGTATGTTCTCGTGACTCACGAAGTCCGAGGAGCGAGAATACGCTTCAATTAACAGCTCTCGAGTGTTGATTGCTGAGGACGGTGAAGAAGTTGCAAATAGCTGTTTCAATACCCCTTGACTTTTGACAATACGATTCATTGTTTGGCAGCCACACGAAGGTTCAACACCGCAATTTCGAAGTGAACATGGAAGGTCTCCATTGCGGCCTGAGGGGCAATTTTAATCGAGGAACGCAAGTGAACTTGAAGGAGGCATTTTTGAACTGCTGAGTTTCGTCAAATTAGGCACACAGGCGATACCTGCAGAACAGTGCATATCGGCGAGTGATGGCCAAACAATTAGGATTAGTTAAAGGAAGTAAGAGGCCGATCGCAGTGTGTTTCTTGTGTACTTGGGGTGCCACAACGTAGGCTTTGACTGATTTACCCTCGGGATATAATTTTTAAAAGCGTTAAACGCGAAGACAGACGGGTGGAAAAAAAAACGCAGAAAACTTACATAGTTGATGAAGGCAGCATTATTTGCCCGTGCAAGGTCACCCTGAACGAACTCGCCCCAACGTATCCGAACTTCGAGAGGTATCACTTAAAAAAACAATAAGCATGGACTTGAGGACGGGGACCAGGCCATATTCGAAAATCAAACGATAATCCTAAGACAGATGAAATGAAAGTGGTGTACTTTCGATTAGTAATCTGAAGTAAAGACATGAATGTTAACTTGATAGGCGCAATGTCCCACAAAAAAGGATCCATTTAAGTGCATGATCAACGAATCTTTTGGATTGGGTTTCTAAAAAATAAGCCAGTAAGCTGCTTCGAATCGTGAAACCAGAAGTTTTTATTCCAACGCGAATTGTATGGTGCTGCCAATAAAGGCAAGCAACGTAAGATAGTACTACACAACCGCTACTGAAATGTTGCCAGCAACTGAACTAACTGAAATGAATTTAATCACCTACGCGACACAAAGAAGAGGTCCAGATCCTAAATTCTGTTGTTCACAAACCCACATAATCGAAGCGCCTAAAGGCTGGATTAAAAGTGTCGAATACTAATAGCCATGCTGAAGCTTCTTGTTAGCAACGGTATGCGCATAAACTATGCAGTCAAACGCCCTAAGTCTGACAATATGAATGACAGAGAGACTATGTCAAGGTCGAGTCTTGTCTGCTGAAGACATTTGGGTGTGGAGGGAATATAAGAAGGTCAAATGACGACGGGATTAAGAGCACAGACGCTCACACACGCTCGCCAAATACAGTAGTCGCCGGTTATTAAGCCCACCTCGGGCCCAGTCCAAATTGTGCTGAATAACCGGTGACTACTGTACACTGAAACAGGACGTCTATCCGCAATCGTAACTTTCAGGCGACAACACCAGAACCGTAACATGTAAACAACTAAAGCTAACATGCAGACGCAGTTTGGGAGGGCTTTCCAAATTGAGCCTCCATCGTTTTCCTCCCTACATTAGCATGTAAATTTTCTCATAAATATGTCGGTTGGCCTACTTTACCCATTGTAAACCCACTTTTATCCTTCATTATTTATTTAAATAAATTGAGGTCATGAGTGTAGGAGGTTACAAATAGGCAGTCCAATCTCACCTATATTTGACGAATATTCCAAGGACATTTAACCGTGATGGTGGAAATCGCAGTCATATGCAATTATGGATTACTTTTGATTCCCCGGCGTTGTGAGCTTGTGGACCTAATTATATGGGGGCCTACTGAAGAGCCGAACTCCTCGTTGCTGTATCATGCAGTAGCAGAAACATCGGCGAAACACGTGTCTGGGCTTTTAGCTAGTATCTATGCAAAAGTATGGTATAACATCATTGTAATATAGAATTCACACTACTTGTAGTGCTACTCGTTTGTAGAATGGACATTTCCGTGGTTATTCCGCGGCAATTGATTGTCTTCGACAAAAATTTTCATCGAACTCTAGGGTCTGACCCTTAAAAGTCATGTCCCATCCACCTACTTCCATGTCATGCACTTAATAATTTCCGCGATTATTTCCTTGATTATTATCTGGAGGTCATATACTAGAAACAGCATTGAGAACGTTGGGGGCCTAGTGAAGAGCCGAACCCCTCGTTGCTGTATCATGCAGTAGCAGAAGCATCGGCGAAACACGTGTCTGGGCTTTTAGCTAGTATCTATGCGGAAGTATGGTATAACATCATTGTCAAAGTTAATATATATATCTATGGGCGATGCCGATACCTAATGGTTGCAGGAGTCGAGCGGCTGCTTCGGACACGTTTGCAATATACGGTAGCGCCCGCCAGACTTTTGGTTGGTTGTCCGTTGGCTTTCTTATTGGCTTGACCCATCTACTGCGCTCTATGAAGCTCCGGGGGTATCCGTTGGTAGTGAAAATCTGCTGTAGATAGCGGAGTTCGGCCACTTTGTCGGCTCTTTCGCTGCAGTGAGTTTCAGCTCTTTTGTACAGACTTCGTACACAGCTGCGTTTGTGAGACAATGGGTGGTTGCTTTGGTAGTTCAGTATCTGACGCGTGTTGGTGGCTTTCCTGTAAACCGTCGTCTTTATGTTCCCGTCAGACTTGCGATGAACCAACACGTCCAGGAATGCCATCTGCCCATCGTTCTCCGCCTCCATTGTAAATTGAATATCCGGAAAAATTGAGTTGAGGAGGGCATGGAAGTCCGTGACTCTTTCCCGTTTTAGGATGACGAAAGTGTCGTCTACATAACGTGCCCAAAACTTTGGCTTGTGGGTGGCGAACACTAGTGCTTCTAACCTCTGGAGGACCGCTTCGGCGATGAAACCGGATAGTGGTGATCCCATCGGTGTACCTTTGGTTTGCTCGTACACCGTCCCTTCGAAGGTAAAGTAGGTTTTGAGGCAGTACTTTACCAACTGCATGAGATGTCCGCGTTGAGGTGTTTTGGCTGCCTCTATATAGCGTGTGTCAAGTAGGTTGCTTACCGTTTCAATGGCCAGGCTTTGTGGGATCGTGGTGAACAGTGAGATGACGTCGAAAGATATCATGATTTCATCTGCCTCGAGGTGTAACCCGGTGATTCTCTCCAAGAAATCCGTGGCTGATCGGACTGTCGTATCAGAGCCCGAGGTAAGGGGATTCAAGCGTCGAAACATCCATTTTGCTAGGTTAAATGTGGGTGTGCCTTGCAATGACACGATCGGACGAAGTGGAGTACCCTCTTTGTGAACTTTGGGTAGCCCGTAGAGTCTTGCCATCGCTGCATCGTTTGGTTTGATGGCCAATCGTTCGAATCTGGTCATCGCACCATTGTTCTGCAGCACATTGAGTGTTGAGTTGATTTGCGTTACCAACGTTTTCATTGGGTCACCTTCACACTTTTGGTATGCTTGGCGGTCCTCAAGCAGTGTGTTGGCCTTCTGCAGGTATTCAGCCTTGTCCAGTACAACCGTAGAACGCCCTTTATCTGCTGGTAGTATTATTATTGTCTTGTCAGCCTTCAGCGTCTTCAGGGCATCCTGTTCCGTTCTCGGGATAACCGGGCGGCGTTTGTGCGTCATAAGAAGGGAGGTGATCTGTTGCCGAATCAGGTTTTGTGTCTCTGTGGTCTCATGGGTGTGTTTAAGGACCGATTCGATGGCGGCCACCAGGTCAACCGGGTCCGCGTCCGAGGTGTTGAAACCGGCACCGTGTTGAAGCACTCTGATCTGTTCTGGGTTCAGTTCTTTGGAGGACAGATTATGGACCAGTTGTTCGTTGTCTTCTTCTGCGAAGGAGCCTAGTTTGCGAAATTTATCCATCAGCTCCCTATCTCGTGTGGATCTCAGTTCTCTGGCTCGTTGGTCAATCACTACACGGAGTAGCTCTGTACCGTTCTCCCCAATGATCTCTGAGCATGTTGACGATGATTGATCAATCATCCGGCGGTATTTGTGAAGTCTAAAGTGGCAGTCCTGGATAAGGATTCGAGTCATCCGCCTGCCATGCTGCATCACCCATTGCCTCGCCAGTGTTGTGTTCACCGGTGGCTTGTAGGACAAGCTCTTCGGAAGCACTCCATTGTCGAGGCATCTGTGAAGAAATTCTATTTGCGCGTATGTTGAAGACACGCGAAGGGCAAATATTTCCCATCGTCGTGCTGACTGTAGCGCTTCGCGCCCGAATATGTTGCTAATAGAAGCGAAAATGCGTGTTCCCGGACATAATTGAGAAGGTAAGGCGATCACGGGAACCAAGGGTTTATCGTCCTGACGTTTCGGAATCATACAAGCTTCCATTGTCAAAGGTAATAGTCACACGAATTGTCACAGTATTTAAGGGTAACATCAGCTAGGCAGGCCAATGACTGTTGTTGTCATGCGTCCGTGGGCTCGTCTCGGTAGTAGGGGGGGGAGTGGGGGGGGGG
>JAYGXS010000003.1:77464763-77513568 GCA_036362985.1 Ligula intestinalis
AGACGGGATGGTTGCTGAGGTAACTCAGGATGCGAGAGGTATTCGTCGCCTTCCTGTAAACTGTTGTTTTGAGTTCCCCACCGTCTTTTCTGCACACCAGCACGTCGAGGAACGGCAGCTGGCTATCTTTTTCTTCCTCCATCGTGAACTGGATGTCGGGGAAGATCGAGTTCAGATTGTCTGTGAAATCCTCAATCTTGTCTCGATGACTGATGACAAACGTGTCATCAACATACCGAACCCACAATCGCGGTCGATAATGTTCGAAAGCCAGTGCCTCCAGTCGTTGTTGTACTGCTTCGGCGATCAGGCCAGATAAGGGCGACCCCATTGGTGTACCTTTTACTATTTCATACACCGTTCCACTGAAGGTGAAAATGGTGCTCAAACAGTGTTTCAGGAGTCCAATAAGATGCTCTATTTTGAGCTTTGAGTCCATCCCGTTGTACTTCTCTTCTAACAGGGTTTGGATGGTCTCAACCGCAAGATGTTGCGGTATTGAGGTGAAAAGTGAGGTCACATCGAAAGATACCATCACTTCGTCAGATGTTAGTTGGATAGCCTGTAGCTTTTGGATGAATTGTTCAGCTGAGCTGATGGTCGTTGCAGAGCCCTGGGTTAGAAATTTGAGACGTTGAAACAACCACTTGGCTAGACCAAATGTTAAGGTGCCTCTGAGGGAAACGATCGGTCGTAGGGGGATTCCTGGTTTGTGAACCTTGGGGAGGCCATAGAATCTTGGGAGCGCGGCATCCTTCGGTTTTATCTTTTGCCAGTCAAACTCTGTTATGGTTTTTGACTTCAGAAGGCTCGTCAGATCCTTGTTGATGCTGTTTATTAGCGTCTTCATCGCGTCACCTTTCCGAGGTACGTAGGCAGCCCTATCTCCTAAAAGGGTCTCGACTTTGTTGACGTAGTCCTCCTTGTTTAGAATGACCGTCGATCGCCCTTTGTCGGCTGGTAGTATGACAATGTTTTTGTCGGCCTTTAGTGTCTGTAGTGCCTCGCTTTCTGTTTTTGAGAGCGTCTTCCGTTTTTTGTGGGACATCAGTCTGGAGGATATTCGCTGTCGTAGGAGAGTTCGGCTTTCTTCTGGAATTGGAGCCTCACGAATGATGGATTCTGCAGCCGCAATGAAGTCGACCGGATCGGCATCAATGGTATTGAAGCAAGCGTCATAGCCCAGGACTCTTGTCTGCTCTGCTATAAACAAGCGACTTTAAGCGAAAGAGAGTATAAGAAGGAGGGGTGGACAACCATTAAAAGACCAATAAGGACTTTTCCTCCCCCCCTGAACTCAGAGTTCTGTCTTTCGGTTGATCATTTTTAACCTCAGTGGCTGGTGTGAGTAGGGAAAGTAAGCTTTTTGGTACAGATTTCATTACCCTGCAAATGTTCTGGCCTGATGATGATTTGCTGAAAACATATGTTTGCCAAACTTGACCTCTCAAAGAGAAATTAGCCAAGGATATTTTATAAGTAACAGCTTAGTGTCACGTGACCGCAGGAATCTGTAGTAGGCGGACGATAATAAAGTAGAAAATGTTTCCTTTCATTGCAGTGATAGCAAATAAAAATAATAATTTGGTCCACTAGGGACAGGTCTTTACGACGATTGAAAAGCAGATTAAATGATACTACCTGCACAGATAACACACAGATAATAAGGTATAACTGAAATACAGTATCAAAAGGCAGCTTTTCGTTTGCTGTAACTTATCGCTCCTGACTAAATACTTGGTTCAATGGATATGCTACGTCTACAGGCCAAGAGGAAGGCTTTCACTCTATCGCCGGTCCCGTAGAACAGAAATAGTGGGTTATCGGGTACCATAGTGATGCCTATAACGGCTGGTCCTAATCGTTGTACATAAATTTAGTTCAGTATATTTAGGGAAGTAGGCAATGCCTTTGAAGACCCTATAGAAAATAGTATGCATGAAATATCCAACATAAAATATGTCACTATAAACAGTGAGAAACATATATACATGTACAAATTTTAACGTATGCGTGTGAGCAGTCAGAATAGTCTCTTGTGTACATAATATATCCAACATAAAATGCGTTACTGTAAAATAGTGAGTAGCATATACAGATGTAAAGTTTTATCGATATTTATTTCCGGGACGTAAATTATTCCTGCTTCCTTGTACATATGAACGGTAAGTGTTAAGTAGATGTTCATCCAGTTTCCGTTTAAACGCATCTGTGGAGTTCGCCATTACGACCTTCTCGGGCAGTCCGTTCCATGTTCAACTCTTACTCATGAGACCCGCACGTAAACGGGGACAGCCTTCGCATATAATAGGCACTTATCCCTACTGCGTTCATATGTGCACAACAATTGGGACGCATAAAGGCTGCTTGGTTCTTCCCAGATTAGGTTCCAAGTCAAACAACCAATTGTGCAGGACACGAGTCTTCACATATTAGCAACATGTAGATTTTAGAAAGCCATTTTGCCAATATCGATGCAGGAATTACTCATAGCTGGGAGAGGACGCCATGAGGGCAGAGTGGCGATCGTTCGCAGGTTACATGGGACATCAACAGACTAAAATGCAAATATACACACACAAACACGCCTACGTCACCCAGAGGGGTCGTGCAGTCATGGAGCGCGCGGGATGTCATGCAAATGAGCATTATAATCTTCGGAGGGCTGGATAAACGAAGACTCGTTGTCATGTTAACGGGGAATCGATTGCGTGCGCATGTGATATGCCAGATAATGGGAAGCAGGTTTGGCAAAGGGGTTTCCTAGGTCACCTAGGAACAGTTATTGTTGTGTAGGGAGAAGAGGGGGGAGAATGGCTAGTGAGTAGGAGAATGTAAAACGTCACGTATTATGTTAACCGGGAAAAATGTACATGACACTGCAGCTTCATAAGTGAACATGATTGTGATCAATAATGACGCCAGGGACAGAGTAGGACGGAGGGAATATTTTACAACTGACAAAACCGATGAAGGCCGGATCGTTTTTGGCTTAGCTGCCGCCGCCACCGTTAGCGGAGGCATGTGTTTACGCGGAATATGCAAAGTAAAATGTACGTGTTGCGATACCGTGAGTAAACTAGTAGGACATAGCCGCGCGCACTGAAGGTTGAAGCAAGACTAGTTGTCAATGTAAAACAAACCGGGAAGGTAAACATTGCCGACAAAGACTAGGGAGACTGGGATGACTGTTTCTCGTAAATTATCCCTCATCAGATTAGTTCTTTACGAGATGATACCCAGGGTCTTACTCCCGAGCCACCTATTTGCCACCTTGTCACAGTTATTGACGATGCAAACAGCAACAGAATGAACCTTTGCGGAAGCAAAGACGACCACTTCTAGGTTACCATGAGTCATCGGTCCTAGTTCTGAAATCTTCCACGAACAATGCTTGGCAGAGCATACAAAAAACCTATAGATTCCGCCTAGAAACCGGTGAAACTAGTAGATTTCTACTAGTTAAGGTTTGAGACCTGGTTTCACGTGACAATGATAGCGAGAAAAATGCAAAAGGCATGAATGCATAGTAGAGGGTGCAGAGACCACGAAAAGGCCTCTGTTGGAGTCCTTTTCGAAATAACAGACAACCACGTCATCAGGAGATAGGGCCAGGTGTTCAGCGTAAAGTACAAACAGCAGACAACAAACAAAGAGGGAATTCCACACCAGATGGAACCGTCGCCATACAATGTGATGTTATTGTCAGATGATTTTCTACTGGTAAGTTTAGCCGGATGAGTACAGCTGCACTCACAGCAATGAACTAAACTACCCCGCTGTCAAAACTAGGATACGGCTGATCATTCAATTGCAAGCGCTACCCTCAAAAGCTTTTAGATGAAGAGAAGGTGGTATATGCGTGGGACATGTAGACGAAGATCCCGCCTTCTCGGCCACTGAGTCCACCTTCAAATGTTTTAGGTTTTACTCTACTGGTAGAATGTGAGAGGTTAGGCAGGTCACCACTGAACAGCACTCCTCCCCACAGCCACATTGATAGCTCTACGACAGGCGAACGGCCCACTGCATAAATCACAGGAAACTGATCTAGGCGGCGTCGAATCCACGGCGTAAGCTAATAGGCGTTAGCTGAAGCGAGTGCCACGGCGCCTCGAGAAAACTGTAGACTAGCTGAATGCGTAGGCGAAATCAAACTATCACGTCGCCTTGCGTTGATTGGCGGAGGCGGGGGGGGGGGGGGGGGGAGGGGGGGGGGAGGGGCGGGGGGGTCTTGCATGGCCTGATTACCAGAAGTAAGGTAATGGCCAGGGCGGATGCTGTCGTACTTGACAGGGGGTGGAGGGGCAGGGGGAGGAGTTGGGTTTGATTGCGTGAAACAAACGCGATGGGCGACATGGGACATGTGGTGTCCTTTAGAAGAACATGGAATGCCGCGAACACAGCTTTCAAAAATAAACAAAAATCGAAAGTTTCACTTTTTGACGACAGGGTAAGCTTTCAGTGCGACGCAGTATCCTCCCCGTCGTCCCAAGCCTGTCCTATTAGCAGTTTTAGAGGCCTGAAATGGGCAAGACATAAACGCGCCATGAGACCTGAAATCTTTTTAAGCAAAGGCTCGCGAAGAGTCCAAGAGGGCAGCTTGATGACGGTGGTCTGGGCAATGAGCTGGCTGCAATCCGCTAGGATGACCTCAGAGGGCGTGAGTATGCGTTCTATGGCTAACGCTATTGCCTAACAGAGACCGGACACAGCTTAGGTCATAGTAAAAAAACAGACCGTGGCCGCAGGCCAAGAAACGGTTGAATGGCGTCGGGATAGTGCGTTTCTCTTAAATGCGATAATATTAAATCAATGCTGCTTCAACCATACATTAATTATTCATCAATATCTTGTCAAAATCAAAGGTGTGTACGACAAGTTCGACAGGATGGGGCGACAGATGGCAGTTGAACAACAGGTCTAGTCTAACTGACAGAGGGGTGTGAACGTCAAAATTGCGTCCGCCCCAAAGTTCAAGAAATGTCTATGCTCGAAAAGAACACGATGCTGCGGTACACAGCATCTGCCGCCTGATGTCTACTCCCACTACACTCAAATAGTAGAATGGCTAAAGATGGTCTAGAAGAGATAATTTGGCGAAGTGCATGGCCAAGTCGACACGCACCACACACGTGCTGGGCCAGCCTTCGCTGACGGGGGCGGGGTTCCCGTCGCATAGAAGGCAAAATAAGTTGTAGCACCCATGGCCCCTTCGTTGACAGTCGCAATTTAATTAAAGCACCCTGATATTTTAAGACGTTGCGGTGAAAGGACCCAATCTAATTTGGAAAGATGAATCATCCATTTCCCCCTCCCCACCCCCCGCCGGGTCAAGCCAACTTTGTTTTAGGTTAATCGCAGGATCAGACGCGATAAGAGGCAGCGCAAGGCCACCGCCTCTTGTGAGTTACGTGCAAACAACAAAATTCGAACCACCAGCAAAACGACATTAGAAGTTCCGGCGCTCGTAATCGTATAATCTCCGTTTAATCCTAATCAGCCAAGGGATTACTGACGCGTCAAGTGAGCCGGACAGGAGCAGGTTAGTATCAAGAGCAAGCAAAGAGACCGGCAAACAGTCGAAAGACAACCATCCCGATAACAGCAAAATGTGACCAATCCACAGTCAGTAGTAATCACTGCACCGGAAAGGAACTTGCGCAGGCATTATAGTACAGGACCTAATATACAGTCATTTTATTCACCGCCAAACAGCAAACAGCCAATTGCGACGCCAAAACTTGGTATTTCGGTCATAGGATTAGAATGGAGCAGGACTGGTGATGGCAGCTGAACCAACAATGGCCTGTTCAGTGTTCCTGGTCTTGTTGTTAATGGCAGTTCAAACGTCGCATGTGCTGCACGATAAGGCGTACGCTTACGAGCGAATTATGTCATTGTTATGACAGACTTACGCCGCACGTACGCCACTTTCAGCGACTTCATCCACCTGCTCCTGGTGGTAAGATACGCACAGGACGACAGGAGGTGGCAGACAAGATTTAAAACCCGTGCCACACAGGATCTGACTCTCACACAATATAGAAGACATTAAGAGCAACAAACAGGACCATTGACTATGACTATGCTACCATCACATATGATTAAGGATTCCCGACGGAATCCGAAACGTCAGGAAGATAAAATTCTGGTTCCAGTGATCGAAACCTCTTCTTCAGAGCCATCGATCCTGACGGTCCCTCTTACAATCGATCATCCTACACAGCTTACTGACCCATCTAAGTTTGTCGATATTACGTCATCAGCATTAGGAAAGGTGAACTTGGAGAATTCATGACTGCAGAAGAGCAATTGGTAAAGGGGTACTGGAAGACCCCTAGCCGCCTTATTAGCGGTCGTCGATCAGTGAGCAGACGTTTGGATTCAGGTTTACGAGAAAAATGGTTGGATATAGCCGAAGGCAAGAAGGAGATCGAAATGGCCATTTCTGGCTCACCTAGGCTCCAGATGAATACGAAAACTGAGTGACAGTGCATTAGCAAGGGAAATATTCTGTGGTTGCTACAAATGTCCTATCTCATAAAAAATATTTGTTTTGGATCATAAAATATTATTTAATTACGGTTGAATATATTAATTATGACGCAGCATAATCCTAGGATATTTCAGTCGAGGCAGAATGCGGGATTTTGGTTTGAGCTTCTTTTCATCCGCTTACAAAAACTTCCTTATGTAAAAATGGCTACTAAATTGACCTGATTTTCGCGCGATCAATTTTCGAAGGCCTCATAAATTCAAATTTATTTTATAGAAAACAAGCAAATGATGATTCCTAATAGACTGCTTATGTAGCAGATTAACCCCTAAATGTGATACATGATAAAGGAGTACCTTGGTTAAGAAAGTTTCTAAAAAATAGATTTTTAAGATCCTAAAATGCCCATTCATAAAACATCGTAGGAGTCTATTGATTAAAGCTGCCTGCAAAGCGTAGAACATGACCCAGGTCTACTGAAAAATGCAGTGAGTCCTGACAGCGTTTTTTGATGCGTACAAAGGGGTATGACATTCTCTCAACTGAAAGCATATTGTTTTTAGTCTGAAAACTCTGGAGCAAATTGATGGAATGATGGGGGAGACCCAGTAATTAGCCACACCCCTCGCAGGGGGGGGGGGGTAGTGCAGCGACGGAATATCGGCAAAGACCGTCTGGGCTTTTCGATAGTACCTGTTCTACCATTATGGTGTATCGTGTGATCTCAATATACACCACAGATTGCCTGTTGACGCTTTACAAAATAATACGTGATTATCCCGTCGTGGTTAATGGACTGCGGTTCAGATATGCGTACTAACATTTAGTCCGTACCTACAAACCTGAACCCAAGCTAGTTCAGAATTAATAGTTAAAACTTAATTTCAAAAGGACGTAAAAATCAGTGATTTTTACTGGCATTGCCTATGAATTGATTGAAGGGTACTTTAGGTAACCCAAGCGAGGTAACGGTGCCCGCGGGCATCAAGTGCCCACCCAATCCCTTTACCTTAAAAGCTTGTGATTGGAAAGGATGGTCGGCCCGCTATACGCAGGGCTTAACAAGAACAACGGCAAGATTCTGCGCTATTTCTGCAGCAAGCAACCCCCTCCCACCGCCCACACTCCACGAGCAGACTGTGGGCGCGCCAAAAAGTTCATCAGTCTTGGAGCTGAGTAATAAAACTTCAGGAAGCTTGAGAGACAGAGTCAGAGAACGGATTGTGTTGTACCTTTTGTACAATCTTCGGACGCCGTGGCCGTGCCGTTTGTCACAGGGGCGCGAAAATCCGGCCTTGAGTAGTCATCCGTGGTGAGAGCACCGGCACGATTCACAATAAGTCTCACGAGGAATTCGAAACTCGCGTGAAGAAATGTGTGCCACTTGTGTTCGAAGAAGAGCTCCTAAACCAACACAGAAAATCGAGATGGCAATGAGTAAAGCATACTAAAAAAAACTAATTAAAGAAGCGGATTGAAATAGGCCAAAAGTTGGCAAGTTTTGGGAGTGCTTCAACAGGCATGAGGATAATTCCATTTTGGCCAGTTGAAACGTCGGCACCGAAGATTTTCACCGCATGTCCCACAACATGACGGACACAGTGACGTTGACTTGTGCCTGAATTAGATTATGATGGTGAACAGTCGCTGCATTTGCTGCACTGTCTGCGCCCTCACTCACACAGGCTGCAGGTGAGAACGGAGCCGTCACCAAACCTGTCCTAGATTCCACGGAGTAAAAGTACCGAAAAGTTAAAAAGTCACTGGTGCGGCGTGAGCCTGCAACTAAGCGTGCCACCTACGCCTCTACCCCCCTCTGTTCGGCACTTGCTTAAGTAGAGTAGTCGGAATAACGCTTGCCATACTCTGATCCAGCCCTCGCGCTGGTCCAGCGTATCTAACATGCGGGCCGTCTAGGAGTCACAACGCAGCATCTAGGGTCAGCCAAGGGCCCTGTTTCTCGTAATAAACGTTGCCGCTACACCTCAAGGGCTACTTATTCCTACATTTATGGCCAACATGTAAGTATTTTCGAAAGGCTCCTGTGAGCAGAAGGCCTGATACTAATAACTGCGGTGCCGACGAGGGCCCGTGCTGTGGACGTGCTGAACTAAAATTGATTCTGATTGGCTCAGGGAACTCGTGAATCGGGTATTGCAGAGTCCGTATGAGTCTATAACTACCACCGAAAATGGAAATTTGATTGGTTACACGCGCAGAAACAGAGGGTTACACCGCGTCAGGCACTGCAACGCCTACTCCCAATTCCATCGCCGGACAGTCGATTGGTGCATGATAGAGGGAAGAGACACAGAGCGTTAGGCAGAAATCAGAAAATCAATCCTCACGGCGCATCAGAAAAGTTAGCATTATAATAACTCTGCTGCTCTTACACCTACCAAGACAGGTTAGTTGCATTGGCTTAGACGGTTGCTAACTCGGTCCTTGTCAGAGCTGAAGGTTAAGCTGCAACGGTTTCGTAGTAATGCGGCCTCTATAGCGCCCTCCATGGTGTGAAACGCCAACCACCCTAATAAAAGCGTGGCACAAGCTGTGGGACCAGAGTGTATGTGTGGTACGCGTAGACGGTTTTTTCAGCGAATAAACTCTAGCCCATCCCCAGTAGTCGTTGCATCACCTTGCCATTGAGGCAAGAGAGTGAACAGGAGGGAGGGTGTGCAAGGATGTCACGTAAGCCTGTTTAACCATAAATTAATTTACATGTTAGTGCTGCGTCCAAACCAAAGGAGGACGCATGCGGTGTGCGCCGCTGCATGTGACGGTCGAAGTGTCGTGCATAAAATAACAAAGTGACGCGACAATGCCGGTGGTGGTGGTGGTGGGGATGGTGGTGGTGGTGGCGGTGGTAGGGATGGTGGCGGTGGTGGTTGTGGTGGTAGTGGGTATGGTGGTGGTGGGGATGGTGGTGGTGGGGATGGTGGTGGGGATGGTGGTGGTGGTGGTGGTGGTGGGGATGGTGGTGGTGGTGGTCGGAAGTACCAGAATGGCGGTGGAGGGGAAGGGGAGAAAGAGGAACACCACGCAACTTGAACCTTATCTGCTGGTTCAGACAATCAGGACAAGAGAAGGAAGGCGCGTGAGTGCGCTGCAGCCCTTGTATGAACGCAATGTCAACGGGAAGGCGAAAATGTGCGGGCTTGGGGATACGCAGCCAGCATGATAGAAGCTCTCAGTCCGGGTAATATTGAGGCTCGCATCGGAAGTGAAAGCCTCACCATCCCTCCTAAGCCATGTCAGCGCGAACTAAAGACCGCCGAATTATCGCGGTGGGCGAAACAAAAATAGTTACAAACCGGCCACACACACATACGCGCGCGCTCGTGTCCTCACACTAGGCAGGTATAACTATTGCCGTGGCGCATGGACCACCCAGCTTAGTACAGGTGACTGCGCGAAATTCCACAGAGGTTAAAGTTAAAATTAGGACATGGAAGCAGGCAATCCGTGGTATTTAACGTGAGCCACCCGTAGTAGTAGATGAGGGGTCTACATTTTTATGTCCACGCAATATTTCGTCTGTAATGTAAATATAATGGGATTTCTGATAGGTGGTTGTCCATTTAACCCGACAGTGGTCACTCCTCTTCGTGTGGAAAGTCTTGATGCTCACGCATGCTGTTCAAATGAGAAGTTCAGGACAGGCAGTGTGGAAAACGACGTAGGCCAAAACACCGCCGGCTGAGAAAGACTAAATGCGCAACCTCACTCCGACATATTCTGGTCTGGTTTCAATCACCATTTAAGGTCGTTGCCGAACTGTGTGTGAGTCTTCGCCACGTCCCGGATGAGTTATGGGGCCCTGTGGGCTCACCCTTTGGCTGATTGTCTCATGCAGCACAGGACTCAATGCAATTTTTAAACCACCAAAGGGGCCGCCTTTCTCCGAGGCAGACAAAAGAGGCCTCCACCTACTCACACAGTTTACCTGAAAGTTCAGCTGTCCTTGCGCATGATTTACACCAGGCGCGCTATATTAGGTTGAGCGCATGACTGGGGGGCGGGGTGAAGCGAGCTGCACGTCAATTATTTTTATAATAACGGTAGTCTTGCCTGACAGCTACCGCAGTCTCTCCTCCCTCACCCACCCAAGTTGCGATATCATGACGGTTGTGCGTGGGTGGGTGAGTGCGTAGCAGGCATGGCATGAAACCGCGCCTATTACTAAAACCAAGAAAACTACTAGTCGTATTACTCTCATTATTACTATTAATAGATGCCATAACTTGCTTGATGTAGAACGCTATCGATGGTGCTACTTTTGTGAGAGATGGGATTGTTGTCCTCCTAGGGTAGAATTATTTTCGCGTATGTTCTAGCACCGGTCTGCAGCAACTCGAACGTGTACACCGAAGCGAGGTAAAACCAATATCTGGCCCGATTTTGGCTCACCTGGTTCAAAGCGGTCATCAGGTAGACGTAAACCAAACGTGCCGGCGAAACATTCCGAATTTTTGTGGCAGCGGATACTTGCGACGGCAGAGGCAGTCGCCATACGGCTACACGCATAAGGCGTTTGTACAGACACTTGGGCTCCCGTGGCCGAAGACCAACTCAACATCTGTCCACGCCCTCACTACCACGCCGCGAGGCGGTGATGAGACAACGACAGTAGGTGTCCCCCCACAAGCCACCGACACCGCCACGAGACGATGACACCTTACGTCCTCACGCCTACAATACAACACGAGACAAGGACGACATGAACTAGTTGTCGGACTTTTTCAACCCACCCACCTCCCCCCTTCCCTGTTTCTGGCGCTTAACTCTGACTAGAATTTGACCTATTTGATCCATTTACACCCCTCCCTCTATTTCTACTGATTGGTTGCCTGATCTTTTGTTAAATCTACCCTCCCTTATGGTATTGTATTTGCCTGATGATTAATAATCGAAAAGGTTCGTTCGCCAAACTTGACTTCTTAAATCGAACTTAATTACCGGTTCAATCTGTTTTCTAAAAAATGGTTACTCTAGGGAGTTTTTTCGTCGAAATGAGTTAAAACACAAGGAGAAAGAAGTGGATTGTTCCCTTCAGGTGCCTTAACCAAAAAAGCTGGCGGAAAACCTTCGCACAACAGGAACATGTGCGAACTCGTTCCAAGACACATGAAAAGGCACCAAATCCAAGTAGCGCCCAAACCAACGACTAAACAGCGAAATTAGCTTGCACATCTTAGGGATCGAGTTAGCTATGAGGACAGAAAAACTGTCGTTTATAAAATTCCCTGTGGCAGTTGCAATGCAGTGTATTTTGGTCAAGCAAGGAAATCGGCCTCTACACCTTTATATGAACAACGATTGGAAGTAGAGAGGCGAGATCACTTTTCCCAACTTTAAATAAATAAACTAAGAATCAGGTACAAATTTGCATGGAAACAAAATTTTACTGTTGGTCGCTGCCTATCTAAGAAAGACCACGAAGTCTGAAAGCTCATTAACTCCGATGACTCGGCACATCGAAGTGAATGCCGCGTAAAACGATTTCAAAGACGTATGCAAAAGACGGTAGTCAATGGGGATAAGATACTCAACTACAGAGACGGTTATTGACGAGCATGATAAAGCGGTATCAATCTTTTTTCAGGCAGGTTTAAAATTCCAACTGTTCTGTACACTCAAAACATGCCTGAGAAGGACAACCTGGGGAACCGGGGACGAAAATGTACACAACACAGTTTATTATTGTGCCCCAGAGGACTTCCTTCCATCGAATTATGCTTCATCGAATGCATATTTTCTAATTTACGTTCATATCAGCCAAGGTCAAGCTTACTCTGCCTTAGCTTAGCCAATCATGATCCTGACTACCAGCCGGGAACGGAAAGACAAAACTGCGCCAGTACACGACTGAGATGGTTCACAGACGTTGTCTAGCAGATGGGTCATAAGCACTTATTCGAAATGAAGTTTATCAGTGGCTCGCCACGCGGCATCAGGATGAAGAGGACTTGACACGACGCCTTCGCATACTAGTAACACCAACACAAACCAGGCTTCGAGGTCTTGAATTTCACAACGGAAGGTACTGGAACTGGAGAGCTGCAGTATGGGTAAGTGTGTTGTCGGATCCGATCGAGGTCCTCGAATTTTGTTTCCTGTTAACGATGATTTGGCAGGAGGACGAATCACACAAAATCGGCTTCACACTCTCTTCTGGCCGCCTAGGGTAAATCCAAAGCAAATTGGGTGAAGGCTCGAACACTCATACTGCTGAACGTGATAAACGTATCAGGCATATCACACATCCACAGACACACGCAAGCGCACAATTGGCTCCATTAAGAAATGTCGTAAATGTTCTCTGCACAAAAAAATAACTTAGTCTAAATGCCGAGCAAGGACCCCACAGAGACCGACCAATAGGAATTGAGAGGGAGCGTCACCACCTAGAGGAAACTAGCTACTGGTTATCCAACCAACAAAAGGCTTCGGCACCCAAGGGAGAAGAAAAAACAGAGGGATTGGCGAGGCAATTTGGAGGAGGTTAGCAAAAAAATGTACGACAGACAGGAAAGCTCCTAGTGTACACGCCTCCGTGGATAACGCATATACACAAGTACAAATTTAAGCACACAAACATACAGAGTGTGAGGGAGAGAAACGATATGGGACCAAATTGTGAAACCGCAAGGCCAAGAATTCACATAGATAGAGGAGTACTGACTGTGCAGAGGCAACAAACACTAGACACATCCTCCAATTCCGAAGTTGGAATTGTTTCAGAACTCTCTTTCAGCGGATTCAAACGCACTGTAGGGAGGACGAAGGAGGAAGCGAAATAACCGCACTTTCTATTCACAGTCACTGGTTATCTAGGATCCTTCCTGCGTGAGTGCCGACGGAGGCCTAACCGTGACCAAACGGTGACTAACCAAACCTTTGGCTCGCGATCCCTTAACTGAGGAATGTTTCGGAGGCAACAGCAAGAATTTCGAACCCCTTTGGGATTGACGTGGCCCATTAACCGGAATCGACGATCCGGCAACAGCAAATGAGACCCAAAGACGCGCTACAGGCTACGACATACCATGCAGCGCAAAGAAGGTTGACTGTACAGGTGAAGGACTCCACACTAGACTGCTTTAACACCAGCTTGCAGTTGCCCAGGGCCCAATATCTGCGCCGAGACAACTGCGTTCTGGTAGGACGAAAGAACTGCACGCAAATGCGGCGAATGTTTAAAACCTTCCAGCCGGCAAAGTAGACACAAGGGCGTCAACACTTAGAGTGAAGGCTTCCAACATTGGCCAAATTGCCGCAGCTGCGGAAAATTTGAATAAATTCACAGTCGATAAAAACGATAACAGTGTGCTAGCACCTAAAGTTAAGACTTCCACAACAAAAGACACGAGTGTGCCAACACTTGAAGTAAAGGCCCAAACAGCTGACCAAGCAGACGCAGTTAAGGTAAATTTGAAAACCCTCTCTGTCAGCAAAGTAGATACAAGGGAGTCAACACTTAGGGTGATGGCCTCCAACGTTGGCCAAATTGCCGCAGATGAGGAAAATTTGAATAACCCCGCAGTTGACAAAAACAAAAACGATAAGAGTGTGCCAGCATCTACAGTAAAGGCTTCGTCAACAGAAGACACGAATTTGCCAAAACTTGAAGTGAAGGCCCAAAAAGCTGACGAAGTAGACGCAGTTGAGGTACATTTGAAAAACCTTCCTGCCAGCAAAGAAGATACAGGTGCGTCAATACTTCAAGTAAAGGCGCACACAAAAACAGGCAAGAGCGTGCCAAAACCTGGAGTGAAGGCCCCCAAAACTGACAAAGTTGCCACAGTTGAGGCAGATTTGAACAAGCTCGCTGTCGACAAAAAAGATACAAGTGGTAAGGCCCTCAAAGTTTAAGCGCCCGGCCCCGCAAAACTGCATGGAAATCGCACCGAAGTCCATGGCCGGGAAGCAACAATATCGGCCAGCCCGAGCCCGAGGCCCGCAGTAGAAAACGACGCACAAATAGACTCCGGTTTCAAACATAACCGTCCAAATAGCAGCACAACAGCTGTTAGTCAGAAAGTAAGCGACAACGTCGTAGGCGTAAAAAATGTCGCTAAGAGAGAATCCAACGTCATAATACAGGGATTAGCAAAATCAACCGCAACCACTCCCATTGACCGGTATTCCGCAGACATCCAGCTCTTCGATGCGCTTATGAACAAAATGCTGGGACCCAACGTAACAATCGAGGACGTTAAGGCATTCCGCCTTGGAAAACGATCAGAGGGCCCAACTGGATCGATGCGTCCCAGACCTCTGAAGGTAGTCATGGCCAGCAGCCAAGAAGCAAAGCTCATCCTGTTTAAGCATTTTAGAATAAAAGACTCTCACCCGATTTTTTTTCAGCAGGATTTCTCAGTTGCAGAACGAGACAAACGTCGTCAACTCGTTACAGAAATGAAGGAGCGACACAGCAAAGACGAACAAAACTTGGTTATTTACAACAACCAAGTGATACAACGTCCATTGTTCTCACCTTGGACAGGTCCGCTCCGGATAACCACGCAATCGACCCAGTAGAGGGAGGGTTGAGCCCGAACGTAAAACCTACCCGAACAAGCAGACAAAGGAAACTAAAGTGCATGTACACCAATGCACAAAGCCTGCTGTCTAAATTAGCCGAGCTTACGATTACTATGTAACCAGTGGAACCAGATGTGGTCTGTATAACAGAAACATGGTTAACCACAAAGATAGACGATCGGGAAGTTGCTCTCCCCGGTTTTCAGCTGTTCCAAAAAGACAGAGCCGGGCGTCAGGGTGGGGGTGTGCTAACCTATGTTAGACATGGCCTGCACGTGTCAAACAAAACTGACCAGCTCACGTCCGATATAGAGGCCTTTTGGTTTACCGTCAGAACGCCGGGGTCTCAAGCCCTTGACATCTTGGCGGTTTATCGACCACCGTCAAACGATCCAGAGTCAGACAAAATCCTGATTGAGGAAGTGAAAGCATTTGCCGTGCGATCCAATGTCATGATTATAGGCGACTTTAATGCTCCGCATATCGACTGGAACCTCAGTTCTGCGACAGGGTCAGAATTAAGTTTCGATCGCCGACTCCTACGCACGGTACAAAAAGCCTTTCTATCACAACATGTCTTGTCTCCGACCAGGCAGCGTGAGGGGCAACAGGCTAATTGCCTAGATGTTGTACTGTCAAAAGCGCCTGGCAGTGTAGACGTCATAAATTGTTAACCTCCTTTAGACAAAAGCGACTACGTAATACTACAGTGGGAGTACTCACTCTTCTCTGTGCCTGATCGTAGCGCGACCGTTAGACACAACATATGGCGCGGAAACTTTAACCAAATGAGAACCAAAGTGCGCAGAGTAAACTAAAGGGAGGCATTCAACGGGTGTGTCCACGAGGATTGGACGGTGTTAAAGACTGTACTACACGGGCTAATCACCAGTTTCTGCCCCATCTCGAAAATGAAAGCCACAAATAGCCCCAGTGGCTAATAAACACGCTGAAGAGGGAGGTTAACCGTAAAGAAAAGCTGTTTCGAACGTATCGGAGAGAGAAGACCACCGAGTCGTAAAACAAGTACAAAGCGCAGATAAATAGGGTTAAGGGCCTGGTACTAGAAACCCACCAAAGTTTCGACAGCGACCTAATAAACCGTGCAGTAGGAAATCCGAAAGTCCTCTACAACTAAATTAGGCGATCTACCCAAAATAGAGACCCCATCTTGTTTTTAAAAATGGATGACGGCACTGAAATTTGCGAGAACAAAGCAAAGGCCGAGCATCTATCCGGGTTCTTTCAGTCGGTTTTTACGAGAGAGGTCAAGCTAACCGTTACCAATTTTAGTACTGAGAAGATTCTGACTATTGACTCAGTTTTGCTTACAGAAGTTACTGTCCTGCAAGAACTTCTGAAGCTCCAGGACACGAAGTCACCAGGACCGGACGGCAAACCTGCAAAGCTGTTGAAAGAGCTAGCCGTGGAGTTGGCAGAACCTCTGCAGTTACTCTTCCGGGCCTCCCTAAACACAGGCTAACTGCCATCCGACTGGAAGACAGCGTGGATCTCACACATACACAAACGTGAGAGTCGGGCGTCCGCAAACAACTACAGGCCAATAAGCCTTACTGCAATATGTAGCAAAATCATGGAGCGAATTATCAAAATAGAGTTGATGCAATTCTTAGAGATTCATCGACTTCTTTCTGATAAACAGCACGGATTCCGTAGAGGACGGTCCTGCTTGACAAATCTGCTCTTCTGTCTAGAGCAATGCACCAGAGCACTCGATCAAGGAAACACGGTGCACGCAGTCTTCGTAGATTTCAAGAAGGCATTTGACACTGTGCCGCATCAACGTCTTCCGTACAAGCTTAGACGTATAGGGGTAACAGGCAACCTTTTGCGATGGATCGAAAACTTTCTGACTGGCCAAACTCAAACCGGATGTATTTGTGATCAGCGATCGGCTGAGGTGGCAGTTGATAGTGGGGTCCCCCAGGGTTCTGTTCTGGGTCCTATACTTTTCATTATACATATCGACGACTGCATAAGTGGATTAGACTGCGAAACCGCAATGTTCGCCGACGATTTAAAACTCTCGAAGGTCATTCGTAGCAAAGACGACGAAGCAAATCTGCAGGCAGATTTGCACCGACTCGAGCAATGGTCAAACGAGTGGCTCCTGCCATTTAATGTTGCTAAATGCAACATAATGCGTTTCAGTAGTACTAACACTTCGTATCGGAAGGTTTACAACCTAAATAACACACCGCTGCCAGAAGTAGAGGCCCAGAAGGATCTGGGGGTGTGGTTCACTCCCTCACTTGAGCCATAACTCCACAGCCTGAAGGTGGCCAAATCCGCAATGTTGAGCTTGTATCTAATCAAGCGCGCCTGTGTTAAGTTTGATAAAGTTGACTTTGGCAAGGTCCTCGGCGCGTTTGTGCGACCCCAACTGGAATGTGCCATTCAAGCACGGAAACCTTGGACAGTCAAAGACAAAAACCCTTTGAAAGGGTACAATGCCGGACAACTAAGTTAGTGCGAGGCCAAGCGTACCTTCCTTACGAGACACGACTGACAAATCTTGACTTATTTCCTCTGGATTACAGACAGCTGCGCGGTGACCTGATACAGGCATTTCACATGCTGCGGGATCAAAATTGTTGCCTAGCATCCAACGATTTCTTTGAGCTGGCCACTACTTCTAGATTGCGCGGACATCCTCTCAAGCTACATGTGACTGGGGCAAGTATGAACACACGAAAATTCTTCTCTAGGAGCGTAATCCAGGCAAGGAATGCTCCTACCGCATACATTGTCATGTCCCCATCTGTGGACACGTTTAAGATGCAGTTGGATCAGCATAGAAAAAGACATTATCTGTAATGAAGCGAGCTAATTATACAACAGGCTATTTTGTTAAAACATACTGCTCGCTACTTATCAGTAATATGTTTGTTTAGAATAACTGATTGCAAGTTTCATCCTCTGGCTCGCATGGGCATACGATGGGCGCATCTCCGACACCGTGACCACCGCAGTCATCTCCCCGTGTGACCATTAGGATATTGAACAACCGCAATGGCCTCCTCCTGACATGATCCAAACACTTTCAGCAGCAGGACATCCGATTTACATGTTCCCTTAACCTTCCCCCCCCTTACAGGCGACAGTTTTTCTCCTAAAAATCCCACAAATGACAATCAATACAAAACTTATGAATGATGCCTAAGGAGATTTTTACTGTCTGCCCCCTACTGCAGTCCCATTACTGGCAACGCCACATTTTCTGCGTGATATCTCTGTAAAAAGAGGGAGTTCAAAGGTATGTACCTATATTTCCCTAATAAAACTGAACTGAACTCTGAAGATAGACTACTATTAGTATACAGCCACATACAAAATCAGAAGGACAGTTTTGCCTTCGGGGACGCACGACTCATCGGCCGAGCTAAGGAAATATAGTCACACAGATAATGCAGTACAAACAAAGACTTGGTTGGTCGGAGTCGCCATGTTTGGCTTGCTGGTCGTCATCACCCACAATCAAAGGCGTAGACGACATGAGACTGGAATGTGTGATTTTTGTTTATTCAGTCGAATACTCTACTAATTAGTTACGGACACAGTCCTGTCAGTTGTGACTGGGAGTATTAATTAAAATGAATTGGCGCTCGCCGACTATGTTACACAACATGGCCGCTGTGGTATGTTGTGGTGCTCAATAGAGCGTCTTTGCAAGCATTGACATGGCGAGTAGTAACATACACAGATAATAAAGTACCGAGGGCCTTAGAGCCATTCCGGTTGTGTCTTGGGGCTCTAGCTAGTCCTACAGACAGTCGCGTTAAGATTGCGGGCAGAGATCACAGCGACTGAACTGGTCATTTCTAGCTTATTAGCCGTCGTTCGACCATTCGAAAATCCCGCGTTCAAGCTATGTTTCAGAAAAGGGGAAGACGCCACAAAAGTTCTATTAAGTAAACATCCACACAACAGGTATTGTGGCAGCGCTTTACATCAGTCAAAAAACCCACGCATATCCAATGTAACCTAGCTTCCTGCGCGCGCATGTGATAGAAGAAGCATGTTTTGTTTTTTTCGAGAAAAAAACATACAGAGGTGACCGGGCATTTGGCTGCGACGCTTGGAGCTGCTGGTACTTGTTTTATAGGTAATTTTAATGCTTCTAGAGTTCACCGTCCCCCGTATGCACATCTACCCACATACAAGCGCAATTATTAGCTGGCGGGCATGCAGAAGGCTGCTGGCTAATGACAACGACCTGGGGAATGTGCTCCTTTTCAGCCCCCTCAATAGTTAATGACGATTGCGTTTTTTTCAGCGGCAGCGTTACACAAACGGCAGCACAAAGTCACATGCCAGGGAACCGAGATTTCGCCGGGCAGTAGAAATCATAGAGGCGTGGGGAATAAGCACACAGAGGGTAGAAAAGGAGCGTGAAAAGATCCTGCTCTGCGTGCGACAAAAGGAAGCTGCGTACTCTGGCAGACCCGTTGAAACCAAGCCTAACTTCAAAGTGGTTTCACGAAAGGGCATACCATCACCGGTTACCGTAGACCGAGGGGAGGGGAGGTGGAGAATACCCAGCCATTAACACCATTCTAACCTTCCCACGAGCTGTCAGTGAGGCAGTATGGACCGCACACGCATAACCTGCATGCTGCCAGTTTCAGTTACAAATACCAATGCATGAGTTGAAAATCAAATAACAAAATGAAAACTAGGAAACTTTCATCCTTGCTACAAAAACCTTCCCTGCGTAGAAGTACGTTAAGCAGCACAGTAGAATTTTGTAGGTAGGATAATACCGAAAAATCACAGGTAGACCAAGGAAGAAGACTAATGATTAGCTCAATCAGGCAGAGGAAGAGGAACGCCCAGCCAAGAAGAAGAGATCTCTGCTACATACCAGAGAGTGTAAATACTTCAGTGCCGTTGCCGTGATCTTAATCCTACCCAGAATTTAGAGCAAGGCTACCTGCGTTACAAGCGATTTCTGCTCCTCTGCTCCGCCACGGGTCAAACAAGCAAGCCCTACCTCGTTATCGCGCTTTGCTAGCCAATCAACGATTAGCGTTGGGCGTCTGGAGGTGAATACACCAGAACATTTGACTGCAATTTCATCGGCGATCCAGGTTTCAGTCGATTCTGTTTATCTTGCTTCCTTCGAGAGTTATTATCTTAGTAGCCGGTAAATTGAACTCCTGACGCAAACATGAGCATGTTTTCTATAACATATACTTGGGATTATAAGAACATCGAAAATCAATATGAAAAGGCATTCGACTTCAATAGGCGTTTTTTCTTCTGGAATCACTGGGGATCTACCGGACACTTTACGGCCCACAACCGTCTTTGGGTCTCCCCAACACCATTTCAGCACGGACCAGGTGCCTGGTAGGCACCAAGCGGCCCAAGGCAAACCCAACCACAAGGCGTGGACTATAATTGATTGGTCTGAAAATACCCCCAAGTCATAGCTCGCGGGTTACCCTCATACATTCCCTGCGGCTCGCCAGAGCGGTGGCCCGTCAGGTTTGCAAGTATTGACACTGCAAAAGCCGCAACTGACTTCTCCTCGTCAGACCTGAGAGCCTGCTTATTTCCGACCAAGCCTTCACTAAAGGTCGTTTCAACGCGTCTGCCACCGACGGGCATAGTCTGCACGTCACTTCTACTCGGCTTCCCCGACCCGTCGGAGAAGCAGGCGTTTTTTGGAGAGAAATGAAACAACTGGGAGAGCTCGAGAGAAGAGGCCCGCAGCCGAGGGCAGCCGAAAAAAAATAAACAGAAGAGGTAGTGTACGGAAGAGGCACACCGCATGACGTACCATAATGATCCCAAGCAGGCCGAGATGAGCGAATTCCTTGGTGACCGCGGGGGAACCGGATTCGAGAAGGTAACAGAGGAAACGGATGATATGAATGCGCAACAAGCCCAGGGCCGGTGAATTGCTCTGCTGCAAGGATAGGGAAGTAAAAAAAAGTGGGTCGGAAATCGATATACGCATGGTTTGCTGTGGAAGAAAAAGGCTATTTCACCGAAAGACGTTACTGACAAAAATTAGAGGCTTATCTAGCTGTCCATTATTACTATTATCAGCAGCAACAACAGTAGCCAGTGATACTGAAATGTCGAGTTTAGGGGCACCTGTGACTCGGAGTCGGGCGTGTCCAGTGGATTGGTGAGGAGTGAAGTCCTCTTGACCTGTCAGATAAGCCACAGAGCTTGGGAATATTCGTTCGCATCGACAGCAAGACGGGATAAGACACGTTCTCTGACCTCGATTGGGCCCGAGGTCGAGATCTCTTCCATTTGGAAGCGGTCAAGCCAAGGGCTCACCAGAGCCCACATGCGGAGTGGGTGTGAGTGGTTATGGAATTACAAGAATGAGAATTGAATGCGAGAGGCAAACACAAGACATGCTAGATCTTCGGGTAGGGACTTAATATTCCAGTTAAAGGCCGCATACTTTCTCCAGCGACCAAGCACCGAAAAACGGGCGAAAGTGGGTAACCATAGTCCCCCAACTGCATAATTAGCATCGCTATTTAGTAGGAACTGGTCACGTCTTAGTGGGCTGATATTTTATCCTGCACACAGTCCAACATATACGTCCCGGAGGGTGGGAAGGAGTCAGCAAATATTGTCAATGGTTCCCAGCCTAGTGACGACACTGATGGTGCTGTGGCTGCAACTGCCGCTGTCGTTAGGGGGACGACAGTATGTGTAAACACTTAAGGAAGCGTCGAGGCAACGATAGTTGTACACTGTGTTCAGCACGTACAGACCAATTTTGGACAAGACAGCGGTTATTAACTGCCAACGGTCACTGGATAACATCGATAACGAAAAGGAAACGCACATAATAGGTTGAATTCGCACATAAAAGCAATGCACATCAACGCGGTCCTTGTTAACCGCATAGAGAATACGCATTGAAAATAGTAACTTAAAACAGCAATGTAGGAAAGAAAACGGGGGAAAAACATTACAACGCAAAAGGGCGGATGATAAAACTTAAGGCCTGTGGATTACCAGAGTTCTTTAACGTTGGCCAGCTTTTTCAAAGGTCGGGTTACGACCGCCATTGTAGTGCAAGGTTCGAGTTTTTCGTGCCCGAACAAATATTCTGGAGACTGTTTTTGGGCAGTCAACAAAGTGACCGCTGTCTACGATATGTTGCGTGAAATAAGACCGAAGTAGGATATTCCCTTTGAGGTTCAAAAGTCATTTCGGCAAATGCTAAACGGTCTTGACTGCCAATTTTCTTTGCGTTCGACCAATGTACTAGCATCCGCAAGTGCATGCATAAACACAATTTGGGACAGAGTGTTATGGCAAAGCGGCCGTTGTCCGTGTAACTGTTGTCAGCCTTAAAGATGGGGGCAGTGAACAGGTACCCTGTCGTTGCGCATTTATTTTCTGTGCAAATGCAACCCGTGGTTTGCTCCGTTTTCTTTATTCATGTTATGCAGCGGCGGGTTACAATTGATAAGCCGTCATGAACTTAGTTGGTTTCAAAAATTTCTACTGTTCGCGGGTTAAACGGTCTTCAAAATGTCTCTGGACAGGGCGGAACGTAGGAATAACGTCACTAGGAGCATAATTCATCGAGGTGAGGCAAGGAACATGCTTAAAGACTCCCCATTTTCCCCCCCACCCCCAGAGAACATGGAAATATAAACGTTACCTGCAGGTAGCACAGTTGGTCTGACGTTAAATTCCCGGAAAGGCAAAAATTCCCATTTTTGAATCAAAGCCTCAGTCGTAACTCTAACGTCATACCCGTTTTGGTTCGGATTGAGGCTAGCGTTATGACTCGATCATAGGTACCACTCCAGCAGTTTGCTCAAAGCCACCTATACTGCCAGGAGGGGAGAGGGTTTCGATTGCCATGTCCTATCGCAACCGTTCAAAATGCCCCCTCCCCCATCTATTGCAGGAAGAGGAATGGGGGAGGAGGAGGAGGAGGAGGAGGAGGAGGAGGAAGAAGAGGAAGAGGAGGCTTACCTGGGAGGAATTTTGAGGAAGCGGAAGAAGAAGGGCTTTGAGAGAGGGGAGGTGGGGAGAAAGACGTTCGATGAGGTGCATGCTGCTGGCCTCCAGTTCGGTCTCGCGACTCTCAACAGGCAGCTCGGGTAACTGTACACACGTTTCTGGTCTACAAAATAAACACACAGAGAGACAGTACGTTAAATCTAACAGCCGTTTCACTAAGAGAAGATGCTTTGTCTACGAACAAAATTACTTTCAGGGACGAGGAGATATACACACAGTCGCTGGCGTATTTCAAGAAATGCGTTTTCCATTGGGAAGGATAACTTGGGTTAGAGGGTAAAATTTACTACAACAAAGCATAATCCAAAGACATGTCTGTCGGATTGGAAGGCTGAAATTATAATCACGTTCCTTCCGGTCGCCTGTAAAAACAACACTCGGTAAAAATGGCTACGTCAACAGTATGTAGTTTACCTTGATTATCCATGCTCTTATAGATTCAAATATATATCTTACAATTAGCATGAGAAAAAAGATCGCTTTTGTGCGGCACGTTTAGGTTCAGAAATCTTTCCTATTTATGAAATTATTCAAGGGTTTGAAATGTCTGTTTACAGGGTATTGTGCCTGCAAATCAACTGATTCTATTTGCAATAATTACTATCAATATTGCCCGCATTCATTGCAATTTTTAGACTCGCGTGTGCAGTCCTCTTAATAGTGTAGGCAAATATATTATTTTCCCTGCACGGAGAGTACAACAGGACAATGCAAAAGCATTTCGAGTGCAAAATTATTCAGGAATTTTCACATATTTGAAGACCGAAAGATATCCTCTCTCCGAGTATAACATTTTGAGATAACCTGATTGGCTACCAAATTATGACGGAGAAAAACATTTTGAGCAACTGTACCATAAAGTATATTTGAATTACTAATGACATCAAACGTCAATAGGAAAAAGATACTAACTAAGTTGTCAGGTCCGATGTTGTAAATATGGTTGCAAAAAAGCAACTGCTGCCAAAATTGCTCGTGAGCTCACTTCTAGACAGACCGCCATCATAAAGGAGGGAGTTGAAAACCTTGTGCGGCCTGAGTCCACACGTAGTCGTGTTAAAAGCACACATTCCGATTGCCCTTTGGGTGAGCTGCATTCCATGAGAAGAAGCAAACACATGTATCTCAGTAGGTCACCTTAGTCGTTTCAATGCAACCCTACGTTATGACAAGTGTTTCTGTTAAAAATTGTGGCTCTAACAGTTTCTTGACAGCTGTCTGAAGAAGCCCTTTAGAAGAATTCGACTGCAAAAAAAACACCCGAACAAGCATGTTTCAGACTGATATATTCTCCTCCTTCCTTGTTGCCGCAAGATAAGGCCACGTGAGAGTTGGGCTGAGCCAACATGGGACTAGTTTGGGACACACACGCACTCCATCACGTTTAAAGTGGTGTGTTAGCACGCCAAAGCGCAAACTCACGCTGCGGCAGCCGCTCGCACCTCATCGCCGAATCAAATGCTTGGCCGGTTCGCACAATTGACTGGAAGAAGCACACGAGAGGGGAGACTCCGCCTCCACAGCACTCTGCATATGTTCCTCACCTTCAACAATCTGACAGGTTTGTAAACTATCTTGGTGCGCTAAAAGTTGTGGCTTAAAGGACTACCGGCTGACGGGGTAGCTCGGTTCCTTAGGACGGAAAAACCCCAATGGCGCCTTTTCACCGTAGCCTCTAGTACATTACCGTTCAGTTTGGATCCAACCGTGAAAAATTGGTCTATCGTAAGCTGAACAAACGCGTGTGTAGTACGCGTAGATGGGTTGGTTAGATTTGCTAGCCGCTAGATAACAAAACATAACCTTGAAGCATTTTCCCCATATTAATTTAAAGCAGGCAACTAATGTCTGAGATGGGTCAGTCTGCGGATCCCAAAAGATTCTACTACCTAGCCTATGGGGGAATATACTATGAAGACCCTGCTGTTTTAATTTTTTTCCTGTGGGAATTCAAATTGATGTTATGCAGTGACAGGCTGCAGCAGCTGAGCGGTTATACAGTTTTTTGCATTAAATAAAATCCGCATTTTTTGCCTGTCCTCAAAATGATCCTGGTGCACGTTCAAATTCGAAGTCTTAAAAGTCACGAGCGAAATGTTACAAACAAAATCATTATCAACCCCAAGCCCTTTCGTGGGAAGGTTTCCAGAAATCCGTCGGGTTGAAATAACTTAATTTAAAATGCAAACAAACCGAAGTTGTTTGTAGAGCGGACAGTAAAACGGACTTCTTCACAAGCTCCTTTTGACAGTCCTAGTTTATAAAGTAACTGCCACCAAACGCGGATGAAAGGTTACGTAATGAAATACAGGGAAAGAACGGAGTGGAAACTTCCAGGAAGAAGATCAAAATGATTTGCGCCTGTTCAGCCTTTAGGTTGCGCGATACCCTCCCGCCCACGGATAAAACCAATCGGCAGTCGGGCATGGCCCGAGGCGTCGGGCAGTAGATGCGAAAATAAAACAGGTGAGCCGTTTTGGCTTTTTAGAGGAATTCAACTTCTGATAGGCGTATTCAAACGAGGTCGTCACACTGTTGGCCATAAAGCAGTTGTCTGATGGCACGCGCAGCAGAAATTTACCAAAAGGCGAACCAATGAGCACACGAACACGGACATTCGATGATATTAGCTCAAAGTTCGATAGGAGATTGGACAGAGACCAGCCAATCAACGTAAGCTAACATATCCGCTGCCGCCAATCGTCACGTGTGACATCAGTGAGACCGACTACATCAGGCCTGATCACAACCACAAGAAGTGCAAGTAAGCCAATCAACGTTAAAATAAAGGAGGCTCAAAAGCAGCATTAGAAGAGGCCCGCACTAGCTCGACTACTAGTGAAACTAATACCAGCCGACGGGGTTTTGAGAGAGGCCATGTAAACGTGACCGGCCAGTCAGCATGTTGTACGCGCACGCGCGGTAATTTTCATTTCGAGGGCAGAGGCACATCACGAGCCCTTCGGGAGCACGTTCACGCGGGCGAGCGGGCATGCGTGTGCCAACAGTTGGACTGATTCGGAGGACGACGATGCATGCCGCAGCAGCAGCAACAGTAGTGTGTAAGTGACTCACGCCAACCCGCTGCTGTGATGGCGGTGACGGCGAAGGGACCAAAAAAGCGGAATCGCTGTTGCTGAAGCAAGTACGGACGGATCAGAGGACGCGTATGTGTGTGTGTGTGTACGGTTCGGTACCACATTCGATCTACAAGGCCAGTCAGGAGATACAATAGTCTACTTGCTACGCGTCAAAGTGGCTACGTTCAGTTCGTGGGGAAGGGGGCAGTAGGGGGCAAGACGTTGCCCGCGGCACGCAACTATTTGCGGTTAACGAAGTAACCTCGAGGGACAAACGGGTAGTCTTCGAGGCTGGGGCGGCTGGGGGCGAGTAGAGAGTTGTTGTTATCCGGCAAAAGAAAAACGCAAGGGGAATTGCTGGGCATCAATAAACATAGAATGAACTGCTGAGACGGTAAGCGTCTCGAGTGAAAAGGTCGTTAGTTCAGTAGGTTTGCCCATCGCAGTGTTTTGCAGTTGCATCCCGACCAGAAGAAGACGGGTGGCAGAAGTTGTCACGTTAGAATGCCTCGGGGTTTAGGTTCCTTGTCAAACGGAAGGAGCTAGAGCGACGGCATCGATGCTGATAGCAGAGACTTGCTAAGCCCTGAGTGTTTAAGTACGCGTCATGATAACTCTAACGCTCTGTGGGGGGTATAAGTGACATCAGACGTCGCACATAATGCGTTTTTGCGCACCGAGGGTGGTCTAAACTACACATTTAAGAACATAGTCTTCGCAGGAGAATTTATTGAGTGAGATACGCACATTTCGTCTAGCACGAGATAATCACGACGACAGCCTCGATAGGACATCTCCGACTGGGCGGACAGATGGTTTGAGTGATTTGGACACTCGTTATCGACAGCTCTATAAATGTAGTGCGACTCTTCTAGATGAAATGTCAACGTCCATAACTTTGGGACAGCGAATGGGAGGCTTGCTTAAAACCTGGTTCAACATAGAATTTTAACCCAACAACATGGTTTCTAGGTTTTTCGCTGACGCAATGGGACAGTGATCAAAACACCAGAGTGAAAGTCACCGGAAAAAGTACGAGGTCAGGCGACTTAGGCGATGATATCTAGGCAACCGATCTCGAGAAATGTTGACAGCAATTCTGGAATACATTTCAGATAAGATCACTTAACTGGCGTCGGAATAGCGATGTTCTTGTGACACACTAATTGTACTTCTGATAGGATACGATACGCACCTTTGAATTCAAGCCTATTCAATCGCTTGCAAAAACCGTACTCGATAGGAAAAAATGATGGCTTCAGTAGGATGTAGTTGTTCCACAGATTTTCGGTGCCGTTAGAAATACAAACACATTTATTGAAAACGAAGGCAAACACACTCTTCGTTGTACTCATTAAATAGTAAATCAGCTCTTCTTTAAACCTCATACTCTACGAAAGGCCATCTTTTGGCTTGGAAGAAGTTTTGAATTAATAGACTCTTTTAAACCGTAAAACGTCCATTCAACTAGCATTGTACCTATGGGGTATAGAACATAGTCGGCATTCATTATAACATTTAATGAGCACTGTGTCATCCTTTTAATGACATAGAGTCATAAACGCTACTTCTGAATTTTTCAAAATCCCCACATACACCTTCTTTGATTATAGACGTTAAAGATGAGCTGATTTGCCACTGAAGAAAAATGTCGAAACCCATTCAGATTAATAGGGGCACAGAAAAGCAAAACTAATGCAGACATTTTTTATCGAGTGAAGTTTTTCCGAGCGGCCGGAAAAAACATACAACCGAAAGCCGGCGTCCAGAAGACAGAGCCGATCTTGTGTGCACAACAGAACCTCCTGCGAGCTCCGCGCATGGTATGGCCAACGGTCGCTTAAGTGCCGTCCTCCGCTCTCTCTCTCTCTATCTCTCTTCCCCTTCCCCCTAGACTGGTTACACCAAACCCTCTTCACCGCATGGCCAGGCTCCTCTTGTTAACTCCTCCTCCCCCCAATTCCCACAACTCACTTGTATGGTTAGAAGAACATTATTGAGCTCAATGGTATTTTACCGACAAACGGAGAGCACACTCACGAAGCTTTTCTGCCTCACTGGGCGTCATCAGGTGGTGGTAGGTCAACTCCAGCGTAGCAGTAGAACTTGCCGCCACACTCGAGTTTCGAACTTGCGTCTCTCCGGCCAGAGGCGAACGCTCTAACCCTTCAGCCACGGGTCCGCCGTGTTGATCTCATGTTTTACCCTGCTCGGCAACTGCTCTATTTCTTTATGATAGACATGCGCTTACTCGCTCGCCTCTTTGTGCCTTGGAGATCCTTGGCGAGTCAGTATCCGCTCAACGGATAGCATATCGCAGGCAGAAATACTTTGTCGACAAAGAGCCTCGCACATCTAACTAACAGGGTCATGGCTTTGCGCCTCGGAGCTTGCCACTGCTGAGGTTGAGCATGGTTGGCTGATGACGGCTAGTAAGCCAGAAATTGCCATTCCGGTCTCCCTGCTCTTTGACGGTAATGTAATCCTGCCTACATTTTTCTATGAATTGCGGCATGGTTCGTCTTCTCCAGCAACTGGTGCATTGAGGAGTATGTATACATCACTGCTAATAATCATAATTGCTGATAGAATCGAACGGGCTAGTTCCAGAAAGCAGTTCAGAAGGGGAAGATGCGATCGTATAATCATATTAGAGGCATGATTTAAGCCTGTCAGTGAAAAGCTCCGTGAAGCGGGGGTTTAATTTACCTACGAAATCCCCTCCCCCCAGATCTCCTCGGACCTGCAAATATGCACCAGAATCGACACAGACGTAATCAGATATAAAAGTGTCTATAAAAAAACTGAATATACCGAAGGTGACATCTGCGAAAGCAGCGGTCCAATTAGGCGTACGCAGCCAGTGACGAGAAGAGCAAATTTTTATAGGTCCGAAAAAAAAACACACATGTCGGTTTTGTATCGGAACCTTGTGAATGAAGAGGCTGCCCTGCCGTGACCCGAAAGTCACATGTTTTTTTCTCTGTCTTTTGTAAGCTCCATCTATCCTGAGGTTGGTGTGAAAAGGTTAAAAGCTGCAGCATAGAAGGCGACCCTGGTAATGCCAAGCTGCAGTGGTTTGACCTAGTGCACATTCGCACAAGTCGGCAACACGAGCATGGACCTACCAGAGTCTAGTTTACAGTGAACTCTACGTTAATCGGGGCACAGGCAATTGGATCAGCTGCTCTCTCCAGCCAAATGTGACCGAACAGACAAAAGGGCAGTGACAATACAACAAAGTTATCCACTCTCTCAAGGATAACGCGCCACTTACCGGGGCCAGCGCCTGACATGAATCAGCATTCAGAGTGAGAGATGATGAGGTGATGACAAAGAAGAAAATTGAGATAGAGAGAGAGGAATCTACAGTCAGAGAGATAGAGAGAAAGAGAGAGAGAGAGAGAGAGAGAGAGAGAGAGAGAGAGAGAGAGAGAGAGAGAGAGAGAGAGAGAGAGAGAGAGAGAGAGAGAGACGAGAAGAGAGAGAAAGAGAAGAGAGCGGAGGGAAAGTGAAAGATAGCATGAGAAAGAGAAAGTCAGACAAAGGGAAGTTGTGTGTGTGTGTGAGAGAGAGAGAGAGAGCAGAAAAAGTTTTTAGAGGGACGGTGAACGGGGGAGAGACATAGGTAGTGATAATAAAAAAGCCGAAAAGTGGATGAGAGGGAGGGAAAGGAAAGAGACGATAAAAAGAAGAGAAGAGACAGACAGAGAGGAGGAAAGATATGGGAGCAAAGAGAGAATGAAGTGGGATAGGGAGATAGAGAGAACAGAGGAGATAACGAGCAGTGAGGAAGGAGGCAGGTGGAAAGGAAGCGGTGGAAAGATAGGCAGAGGATGGTGAGAGTGGAAATGAAAAAGGCCTGAGAGAACACTGTTCTGCTTACTGGGACTGGAGTCTGTCGCGAGCGAGAATTCAGGAAGGGGGCTGGGCGAAGATGGAAGAGAAAAGGGGACTTGGAAAATGATATAAAAGGAGAAAGAGTAGGTCTCGAGGAAAAAACGGGAGAGATAGATAGATAGAGCGAGAAAGAGAGAGGGAGAGAGAGAGAGAGGACGGTGAGGAGAGGGAGGACAGGCGAGGGGAAAAGGAGAGGAGGTGAAAGCGGTGGGAAAAGAGAGAAAAGGGGAAAGTGAGAGAGAGAGAGAGCAAAAAGACATAAGCAATAAAGTGACAGGAGGAACAGAGCGAAAGCAGAGAGATACGGGAACAGACATTGAAAGAGGGAGAGAGGGGGTAGGGGGGAAGGGAGATGAGGGGAGTGACAAGAATAGCTAGCATTTTGGAACGAGACGCGGTATGAAGGCAGAAAGTTCACAAGGTCTGCGTGAACCTGCAGTCGACTGGACAGTTGGGTGCGGACGCTGCGTTCACGCCTACGCCTGCAGGGGCCCATATGCACGCGAGAGGGGGAGGAGGCACAAACTGTCACAGCACAGATCATAAAGGTCATACTATAAAGGAGGCAGACTGATGTCTGCTTCGGACATCAGCTTGATGACATTGCCTCGGTTGCCTTCGCCTACTACGTCACCACGTCTGGCGCGGCTTGACAACTTATAAAAGCATGTCGTTGTGGTGCTGGGGCTAGACTAGCCCTCCCCCCGCCCACGATTCTTCCTTCAGCACTGACGACTGCGAG
The DNA here is from genome assembly GCA_036362985.1 of Ligula intestinalis. NCBI lineage: Eukaryota > Metazoa > Platyhelminthes > Cestoda > Diphyllobothriidea > Diphyllobothriidae > Ligula > Ligula intestinalis. The sequence goes on from JAYGXS010000003.1 coordinate 77,495,569, forward strand.
ATCCAGGCCAAATGACTGTGACATTAGGCGCAGTGGCTGACGCGGCGTGCAGCAGTCCCGTTCAGGTCTCTAACATGAGAAGGCAGCCAAACAACCGCGTGTCGTAAGTTTCTGTGTGCCAAACAAACGCTGTTGTGTGTCAACCCACTCAGCAAAGGCACAGCTGTGCATACATTGAAACTGATTCTTATGTTGAGGGGGAGGTGAAAAGTGCCCCACTCAGGGGACAGGCACGCGATCGAGTCACGAGAGGTTAGGCGCGTTTGTCTGTGTCACGACCCAGACATTACAGGTGGGTCTGACGTCATCCAGTGCGGGCAAATGGGTATTTGTCAACCACTATGAAGATATAGCCATGTGCATGGGGTTGGGTTTGAGCTAGCTAGGCGGGGCCTTATGCATGGCGAAATCTGGCATTAGCCCCAACTCGTTGTGATGCTCGGAGACCCATTGCCTACTCCTATCGCTGCAATACATTTGACCGGACTTTAACCAACCACGTCAAGTTAAAAGTAGCGGTTTAATGGACTGCGTTCAGGCTGACAGCCCAGCTGCCATGGGACAACAGGCGTCTGCCGTGCGAAGAAACCGGGTGAGCCATCGCGAGCCTAGTCATGTCACAAAGTGTGCGCAAAGAAAATATGCCGTGAGGAACGCCCTCACCACAGACTAAATCACGCGTGAGTCACACTACCTTCCTCGCCGATCTACAAAATATCCTGCGATAGCTGTAACGCGGATTACTGTGGTCAGGCTGGGAAGTCGGCCTCTAATTGCCTACACGAACACCCTTTAGCAGGCAGGAGACGAGGGTGTACATGCATTCTAGGTCAACATGCACACTGGCACTGAAGGCATTCGCCTGGAAGGTGACACGCATCGTTGGTGCCTGCACAGAAAATAAAAGTCGCGAATCGATGGAAGCAATGTGCTCACGTAGGGCATGCATCAAAACGTCTGCTGACTCGGATTCCGGACAACAAATTATAGAGGACATGGGGAAAGAGGTTGGCGAAAGCGGTCCAGCTACACCACACGGTGAGGTACCACAGCCCCATATTGGAACAAACTCTGGCCACGATCGACTATTTACACGCAATCCCAAACGTGAATCACCCAAAATTCGAACCCTGCAAAAGTCAATATTCTCAATAACAACCAACAGGACAACTGGCTTGTCGCTACAAAACAACCAGGCCGTATTATAGTATGCCATTAAACTACCCTGGGTCAACGTTCGCTAGCAACAGTAGAAGCAACCGCGATTCGGTTGAGGAAGCCGGTTTTGTACGCGCAAAAGAATTTTGTGCAAACTCCATATATGGCGCGGCCCGCAGTCATTTAGCGGCATTCACTAATCCGCGCTCTGATTGGCTCTCGTTTGTAAGGAAAGACGATCGATCAATTGCTTAAATATAACTCTCCCATGTAAATGTATGTCCTGAGGAGAATTTACCGAAAGTGTACACTCGCCAAATACTGTTCTAAGTTTGGTTACTAAAATTAGAACTTTAGCAAAGGATCGTTACTTCTAGCAGCAATACCCTAGTCCCCACAGTGCAAACCTAGTAGAAACGGATACAGCCTGGCGGATAGAGTTGAGAGGGCAGCGACAAAAACAAGCCTTACTGTGCTCCAGGCTTCAAAAATGTAGTTACTCGGAATAGCATAAGCCCAGATTCAGACTCCTTGATGAAATTAAGGGGGCATGTGTCCCACTGCTGAATTGTTTTCACTCGGCGTCAACTCTGAATAATATTAGCCTCAGAAATGGTACCAGTACTACTAAGACCCAGCTACAGTCCTAGCCAGTATTAGTAGAAATAGTAGTAGCCGTATCAGTGTCGACCTCCTTGAGCCTGTCTTGGCACCTACTTAGGGTGAGTGAGGGTGGATAGCGCGCCAGTACCCGCGGATGGATGGATGGCTGCTTACGCTTAATAGGGCAGAAATTGTCTTTTTTTCATATCTAGACAGTTGTAGGTGCTCCATAGGAAGTAAACGCGATCGCTGGCACAATAAACTTGCTCGCCTCACTTCACGTTTCGGATTCACGCCTTTACGGGATTAACGGACCCCTAACATATTAACCATGACGATGAACTCCCCAACCCATATTCGGTGCTGAAGCGTAGTTTGACGGCCAAAGTAAATCAGCCACTCCGGGAGTGTGCCGGCATACACATTCTCCAACGCCGGTGTCAGTGAGCCAGCTGGCCAAACAATCCTCACGCCAACAGCCCACACGAGGGATTAAATTTTTGCCGATAACGTCCCGCGTGCCGGCTAGTAAGCAAGCAATTAGCGCACCAGCGGGCAATCACCGTCCATGAAGGAGGGAAACCATTAAGTGTTATTGGTATGCAGTAGCATGGCGGTGACTGCATCCTATAAATACTGCAACTCCCTGTATACGAATCACCCGTGTCTGATGACGGACTCGAGCAGAAATTCGAAACGTCAGACGAACGAACTTCCTGTCCCAGCGATCGCATTTACATCGCCTCAATTACTTCTCAAGGCTCGCATTTTCACTTGTATCGAAAATTTCATGTGTTTCAAAGTACCGTCAACCGCATACGCACATTTGCGCATACCTATAAAGAAGCGAAAATCAATCTAAATGGGAGAGGCTTATCAAACTTGAAACGTCGTTTCTGGCCAAATAAATCGGGCAAAGCTAGATGTAAGTGTCCAAATGATTTTCCGGAAAACCAGAAATTGTGAATTGTGAATCTGTGCACTTTAGGCCCCAACACACGACAGTGCTGTTTACAGGTAATCCGTTTTGTGTTTGATGTTTTACTTAATTTAATAATTTCTAGTGGCGTAAGACATTCAAGAAGTATTTTGAAGCATGTTTTCCCAGGTGCAAATCTGAATATTGCGTATCCAGCAGAATCTATTGTAACCATAAATTGCGCTGGTGCTCATCAGCTGCGACCTCTCGCTGCATAAAGTGAGTAACGAATAAGAGAATACGAAAAAATTGAATTCGTATAGAAGAGGTCATAGAAACAGGTCAGAAAAGTTAATAAGGGTACGAAGAGAGAGAGAGGGAGAGAGAGAGAGAGAGAGAGAGAGATAGAGAGAGAGAGAGAGAGAAAGGGCGAGCGAGGAGAAGAAGGAGAGGAGGTGGGAGCGATGATAAAAGGGAGGAAGGGGGACAGTGAAAGTGAGCGAAACGACATAAGCAATAAAACCTAATTTACTAATTGACCTTTCTAACCTGTTTCAATGACTTCTTCTGTACGAGTTCAATTTTTGTGTATTCTCTCATTCTTTACTCACTTTATGCAGCGAGAGGACGCAGCTGATGAGCACCAACGAAAATTATGGTTCTAATAAGCCCTTCTGGATACGCAATCTTCCAATTCAAGATGTAATCACACAATTGTAGACACTGTCTCGGAATAGTTTGGCTTTGGCGCATGGGGTAAGATACCTCTTTCTTAGGTTCTTTCCGGCGATAGTTTAAAGTTTATGCGACCACTCTGAAGTATATTTATCATCACAGGATGGAATATACACTGGAGTAAAGATACCGAAAACAATGACAAAATAAACAGGAAAGAATTTCATCGTTTGTAAATGAGAGGTGTCACCAACAGACGATGGCGTAAGTGAGCTAAAAACATTTTTTTCGTCCTCTTCTGAGTTCACGTTGCAAAGAGACGAAAAAAGTAAGTATTCAGCCGCCAAATACCCTCAGCAAAGCTTCTTAGAGAAGGATCTCTTTCGATAAAGCGCATATTCTCCGCAGACTTTTGTTGTGGATGTTCATTTTCTGCCCTGACTGGGTTTTATGCTTATGTCATATTACAAATACGACCCCTGCAGTCACTCGCAGGAAGAAAGGACATGCGACTACATAGCATATAATTAAAGGCCTAATTTGATAGTTTTGGTGACCAAAAATTAGAGAAGCCATGGCTTTCGAGTATCTGACTAAGGACATTGAAAACCCCCAGAATCGACGTCAGTGTCATTGGAAAGTAATCAACAACTGATATATGCGGAAGTAAAATCCTCCTGTGAACCGAGTGAACCGTACTCTTATTATTGCAGGTTCTAGTTATCTCCCAATTTTCTGGTCACTGACCAGCTCCTCCATACATGACCTTAAAAAAACTTTTATTTCTGCAAAATCACTATCCACGGAAATGAGTATAAACAAGCGAATATATATTTATCGCGTGCATCATCTCCCGCAGAGACAGAGGAAGAGGGGGCAAATGCATGGACCGAGATATATTTGACTGATGTTTTAAAAACACACTCGTTTCCATCTTCAGAGTGCAGAGCTTACTCTTTTGTAGGCCTTGAGTTAAATCACCACGCCGCCAGCCTCGTGTTACACCCATGAATTTGCACCCTCATTTTCTTCCTCTTCTGGTGACGATGTCCGCAATAAGATATCCGGACCTCAAATCTTTACGCATATATATACATACACAGCGAGTTCTGTTATGCGCATGAAGATGTTCAAACAAGAAATTTAAAAACTTGGTGAATGTAAGGGTAGTTTGAAAGCCTTGGTGTCAAACTATTTGCTGTCTCTTGAGAAGTAAAAAAAACCCTGAGGGCCTTTATATAAGAAAACATCATGCAAGCAGTAAAAAGGCCAGTCTACTTACTGAGTCGAGGGGATGAGGATGTTGCGCAGAAGGCACAACGCCATGGGAATGAATTGACGGTTATCAAGTAGGTGAGTCTCATCCAAGAAGACTGCGGAGAGGACCCGTTCGAAAGTCTCCTCACTATAAACAACGACAGAGAGTGCGGAGTAAAAGATACAATTTTAAAAGATGGAGCTGATAGATGAAAGGGAAGGGAAGGGAGCAGAAAGGGGGAAGTATCAAGTAAGTTACACGGAGTTCATATGAATACAGCGGATTGCCTACCTCGTGAAGAGTCAACCGAAAGACTGGAAGGTATTTTCGCTCGAATATTATTTCCCATGAAGGAGTTTAATAAAAATTAGCGCAAGACATGATCCGAAAATATTTCAGTCACATGAGGCTGCCGGTATTTGAACAAAACGTTTTCGGCCATCTGCAAAAATTACACCCTACGACTACGCATGTAGTATGCATTTTCTACTTGATGTTCAACAACGGTAAGGGTATTTTAAGTAGTGGACCTTATATACCTCAAGCTTCAACATTATGTCGAAGGGGACCGGTGTTATTAGGGGGTTTAGTGGGTGGGGAAAGAGGATAGGACATGAAGGAAATTGATAGTGTAAATATGGTTGATTTTGTGTGCTGCGGCTGCTATAAAGCCACGGATTAGAGCTCGTAAATCGAAAAAGTAAACAGAAAGCAGCATTGTATAAATAGGAAGCCTCTGAAAAACAGCCAGATGTCAATTTGTGACAGGTCAGGAACATGTGGAATTAATGGTTAATATGCATATAGTAGTTATTAAATTATATTCCAGCCTAATTTTGCAGTGCATCGTCAATGCCGCACTGATTAAAACCGCAAAACGAACGTGATTTAGCACTATGCAGTTACTTCTACAACTTTCTTTCACTGCCTAACCTTAATTCCCCACCCATAGAAACCTTAATATCACAGGTCCCGTAAGACAGAATGCTGAGGCTAGGGGTATATGGGGCCCATTAGATTATAGAAAACGTCACATTTGGTAGAAAAGTAAGCTTCCTTCAAATTTTGTATTTGAGGAAAGGGTATCTTACGGTTTTAAAAAGGTTTCCCAATTTCCGAATAATTTTGAATACTACCGGCCATTATACTTAAACTCAAGGTTAGCAAACTACATGCTGCGTACATTCCATCTAGAAAAATTTACACATTTCACCAAGGTATGAGAAGGAGGTCACACAGTTCCCATACAAGTGCATAATGGAGGTAAATTATGATGTATACGTTATAGACCACATTAATAAATTGATGGATACGATATACTATGAATAAACATTTCACAATCATCAAAAAATCTCATTATTAAATAGATTTTTTAAACTGAAAGATATTCTTCGTTCAAATATGAGATTTGAAGGAGATATGCTTGCATATTTTTTATAAATATATTTGAATTTATAAGGGGCATCGAAAGTCGATAAGAAAATTTGATGTTACTGAATTTGCAATTTTTACAGGGCCTAATTTTTTCAGGCAGTCAGGAAGTAGCTCGTTTAAAGGCCGGAATTCTGGGGTGACTGAAATATTTTGTAACTATCCGAAGACAAATTCGCGAGTATATATTTTCGATCGATAAATTCTCTTCAGGCCTGTACACTTATATGGTAATTAAATAAACTGTGCTAGTTGGTGGAAAGATGTAGGGTAGTTGTTGTCAGGGGCGGTGGGGGGGGGAGAATTGAGGTCAAAAGGTCACTTTTTATGCGGACCGGTGGTCATTAACTAGCATACTTTAGTTGTTTCATTACAATATAAATGTACAGGCCTGAAGAGAATTTATCGAAACCAAACATATGCTCGCCAATTTATTTTTTGATATTTACAATGGGAATTTTTACAAATTTTGTGATTAGTAATACATATCCTACTTAATTTGTTTGCTCAAATCGACAAGACAGTTTAGACTTGTAGTTTACCTTTCCAGAGAGTCTAGCGAGTCTAGCGTATTCACCTAGGTATGCCCTACTGACAGGCTGACGGGTAGCAGTCCAATCTTGCATCCCTCAAGCTGAGGAGAGACTGGAAACCAGCAGCAACAGTTGCAAAGAAGCTGGCGTTACTTAAGCCTTCAAAGGCAACCCCATTCGGACTGGCGTGTGCAGGCCTGAGGGAAGCAGGTTGCTGAAGAGGCTGACAGATGACCTATCAGAGTATTGGGATAGAACTGAAAACCAACGCGCCCCTTTTTTTCGGCCAGTGGTCATACTTCTTCTGTTTTGAGGATTTTTTGTCTCCATTAGTTCGGACCACTTATCAAAATAAGAGATAGAAAAGCCCTTCAGAAAAAGAGGCATAGGATAGCAAACATCTGCATACATAACTGGTGACTGTGCACGACTCGGTAGCTATGAGAGCAGAAACCCGCTCTTTCTCGCTCGTTCTCATAAGAGGAGTACGGTCAACAGTCTGCTACATCGAGCAAAAAGACTTTGCGTCTATGAATAAAGCTACGAGTAGAGCTAAATCACCTGTTTGAATTGTCTTCCCAGGATGGTGAGCCTAGAGATTAATGCACGAACCATCAGAGTTAATGGTCTCTCAAAATTCACGGCCTGTCTTAGATGGGCAATAGCCAACAGTGCACGTTTGGTCCCATGCAAATTCGTTTTCAGTTTCGAGTGTGTGCGCATGACGACTTATGACAAGTGTTTTCGCCTCTTAACTGCCAATTGGTGTCCGTGTAGGTACGCGGAGGCCAATTTTCCTGTTTGGCCAAAGCACACTGCATTGCAACTGCCACAGGGAAGCTTATAAACGACCGTTTTGCAGTCCTAATAGCCAAACCTCTCCATAGGATGTACAAGCTGATTTCGCAGTGTATTTATTGGTTTGCGTGCCACTTGGATTTCGTACATGCTCAGGTGTCTTTCATTGACTTCGGGCACGTTCTTAAGGTATGGAAGCTTTCGCCAGCTCTTTGGTTAGGGCCAATAATCAGAAAAAACGAGTCCCCTCTCTCTGGACACTTGTCGTCTCACGTATGGACGCACAAACTCCTTAGGGTAACCATTTTTGGAAAACACTTCAAACAGGTAATTACATTCGTTTTGGTAAATTTTGGTGGTAGAATATATGTGGAATTAATTCTATGCTGTGAGGACAAGAACCCAATCACTTACAAGGGGAGTATGGCCACTAGTCTGCTACATCGAGCAGAAACGCATCGCCCTGACGAAGGGAACTCGCGAATCGAGTTGTATTACCTGTTTGAATTATTTTCTCCAAAAAGGATTACCCTATAGCATTTTTACGCTGATGCATGAAACAACAAGAGTCCAAAAAGGAGGTACTAGATAGTTATAGACACCAAAAAATACATGGTGAATCCTTCTTTATATAACGGATGTACCTGAACTCGTTTAAAAAACACTTGCGGAAATGTTAACTAAAAATGGTACAAAAGTCGACGACTACATTATGCACCCAGCTTATACACCCTAAGGATAAGGTCAGCTATCTCGAAAAGAAAGAGGTCGTCTACAAGATCCTATACAAAGCTTTATGTTGTGGCCAAATTGGAAAGTTCGCCTCCATGCGCATCCAAGAACATCGACTGACAGACAGGAGACGTGACTAGCTTTTAGAAGAGGCTAGGCACACCTTCGCCCGGGACAAATATCGCATCCTCGTAGTTTGCCCCTCCAAAGAAAGCCGAGAGTTTCGTGAGGCATGCACTCTGAACACTCGTGCATCAAGCGGCACATTGAGTTAGATGCCGTGATGAGAAACTTCAGGGGAAAATGAAAGGGGCGAGAAACGACCAAGACAGACTGACGCAAACGGCGGTCGCTAATTGGCGCGAACATCAAATGACTGTCGCTTTTGAGCATTTTTGAAATGTTAATTTTTTTTTCAAGTCCGACGGCGACTTGAGAAACCAATGCTGAGAATTTACTCAGTAATGTTTCCTACTTTTTCCAAAAAACTTATTCCCCTTCAATATTTATATATGTAAGCAGGCATTTGTACGGCGACCGGTAATACAGAATATGTACCTAAAACGGCAAGGGAGACTGGAATGGTCATTTCCGGCGTCAACAAACGGTCATATCGAGCCCCAACTATGGACTGCGTAGGAACAGAACCCGGTTTCGGGACGACCGCGTTCCTCAACTTGCTCAGTGAGCGCCCTTACTAAAATAGTATGCATATAGATGATGCAATATAAGGGACGACCTGCGAAATTGCAAAGCGCTTGCCGTTTGACAAAACTGTTCTAATTTGGTAAAACTTTCTTCCAAGTATCCCAACCAATGAAGTCTTTTTCAAACCTAGGAAAGCAACGGTCCAGTGAAAACCCAGGAGGTGGGGGGGAAGCAGATAAGTTGTCCCTACTAAGTAAGCACAAAAAATTGACCAGTGCACGAACCTTTCGAGACGAGAAAGGAGCAAGTTGGTTTGACTGTCCTCGGAGAGCGGCCGTAGAAAGCGATATCGATGACTCCGGCAGACGTAGATCAGTCCACAGATGAACTGACAGGCGTAGCAACGTACCTGTGTGGAGGATTCGTTGTAACATGGTACACTTACCTCGAAATCGTCGCATAAGAATCGATCCAACAGTTTTGACACTAACTGTGCCTCTTCAAGCCACTGAAAGAAAAGGCACGAATATGAAGGTTATGACGGTGACGGCGGGGTCATAGTAGAGAAGGGGAGGGGGAGGAGGAGGATGAGGAGGAGGAGGAGGAGGAGGAGGAGGAGGAGATTGAGTAAACAAGCCAACGCACCTGACATATTGAAAGGAAGGTCTTATAGTTCGCGGTATTCAACAGATGGTAGAGGATCTCAGGAACAGCAGCCTTGTCCATGTGTCGAATAACACAGTCCACGAAATCGGGCTTCGATTTAAGAAAACTTAACAACTACGAAGGGCGGGGTCAGTCGCCGAATGGAAGACCTACCTCAAGACCGGCCCACTTACTCAGGTAGACGAGAATTCGGTGCAGAAAGCTGGCTGTTAGCGGAGGGAGAGAGGCTGGGTCTTCGGTCTGAAGGATGCTGTACAGTCCATCCAGCGCCTCCTCATTTTGCAACAAGGCATCCTGGATGGTCCAGGTTTCTGAGGTCAGCGCTTCAGTTGCCAAATAGGCCAGTCTACAGAGTCGCAGGCGAATGTTCGCAATTCGGGTGTTATTTTTATAGATAAATCTTAATGAACGCTTGATGAAATCCAACTTTATAGATAAAAACGGCAACAAAACAAGCCAAAGTTTTAGGAGGTAGGGGGCGATCCAACATTATTAATGCCAATCCGCAGGTGACTGCTTGGGGTTCTGTATACCAACGCTAGTTGAATACATCGATTGACTAAATTTTCATCAGAGGCCCAGGTTTCAATCAATTCGCTACTTGGTCCGATTCTGACGTGAGCGATTACCCCCGTGGCTGTGAAGTTAATTTATTGACCCCTTTTGTAGGTGTGGATAGCCGCGCTTGATTAACCGCCATCTAGTCTCACAGCCTCGCTGTATCTCGGCTCAACTACACAGTGGCTACTCAGTGCTCCTTCGCCAGTACCAAAACTGGCTCGACACGTCCACACCCGACAGCTGTCTCGACTGCAGTCTTCTTGCGCATGACTGTCACCATCTATTCGTCTGCAGTTCCCGGTCAGGCACCCAACTCACCCCCGCGGACCTTCGGCTCAAGCCGCTTGAGGTTTTGGCTTTCCTCCGTCTTACAACTACAACCAATTTGGATTCCGGCGGGGACTCCTGATTCAACAAGGGCTACGACTTACACACACAGCCAAATTGTTTGCACATCCACGATCCAAACATGCATCCAGCCTGTGCAGTCACATCAGGACTGGCTTTAGGGACCTTTGATTGACCCCAAACCCCCCATAACTGCTGCCAGTTTTGTGGTCGCATTTATGCCGACGATGAACTCCAGCTGAAAGCTCAAATGAATTAAAACATTATTCCGGAGAGGTAACAGATTATAAATGTTCACCAAGGGTGGTAGAAAAGAGGAGGACGTTAGGCTGGTATCAACTTACTGGTATTGTCGTTCTGCGGGGTAGGAGAGGTCCGGTCCTCGACGAACAAGCTCCACAAGATCTCGCACTCGATCCGGCTGGGCCAAGCTACGTGAAGGATTAGACGTAGAAACAAAATAAATAAGACAAACAATTCCAGGAGAGCAGGGTTTCTCGTGGAGAGCTCGTCAGTGAAATGGACATACTTAAGCACCTCTTCAACAGTTGTCTCCTAGAAAAAAATACATATGATCGGAGAAAAAAAACCAGTTATTACCGGCTGAATGAGTAACTGCTCCAGATCATCGGAGCCGGAGAACATTATTTTACTAGCAGTATATGTCGAAATGCGATGGGTGGGGTGTCATCTGAAAATAAAATAGGAAAAGTTATGAACAGTTCGACAGTCGCTACAGACGAGGTCAACATGAGGATGGGCGTAGGGACAGGACTTGTACGTGAAGTTATTGAGACTTATGCTGCATCTAACGCACTCTTTCTCTCTCCCCTAACGCACATGGGTCCGGTGTCAGAACGAAGTGAACAAGACCGGAGACGGGAGGAGATGCCGGGGGCTGGAGCGGCCACAGCCACCCATGGTACGCATAGCACTGCGGCCTGACTTTCAGTCCACCCGTTAACCACGCCAGACAGGCACAACTGACTGACTTTGAGGCCCGCGATATCGCGTCAGTGGGCAACTCTCTAAGCCACGGCTTACAGCGCACCGTAATAGCTCCAAGTGCGCCTTTCGTTGAGCAAAATGCACTGAGTCGTCGACCTCACTCTCTTCTCCTAGTCCCAGGCCTCAACTACTGTTCGGGTCGGTCAGTTGTCAACATGAACCGAAAACCGTTCCGGTGAGCCCCATGGAGGGGAGGGGGGAGTGGCTTGGAAATCACATGTGTGAGAGTAACATAGAGGCCACGTTAAGCAGGAGACATTGCAACGTGATTATAAAAGATTAAGCAGCACTGGTCAGTAGAACGAGTTTCGGTGAGCATATTCAAGCCAACGTGAGATATTTCATAAGTCCGACACGAAGAATTTAGTGGTGAGATCATGTACGCCTTTCGCAAAATTAACGAAAGAAGGAAAGAACTGCACACTGTTGTATCGTAAGCCTGTTGTAGTGAACATACTGGAATGGTTTTTGGCGCTCTTGGGAAATAAAGAACGCCCCTCGGGAATTCACGAGCAGCCACTAAAAGGGGGTGTGAGGTCTTTAACCTGAATCAATCGCAATGCATTTCTGCAAGGGTTGGACCAGCGGGTAGCAGTTATATGATATTGTTACGAGACATTGCATAGGGTGGGGGAGGGTAGACTCGGTGAGGGATAAGCAAGATGACATACTCTCTCAGGCCTCAACTACTGTCCAAGTCGGTCAGTTGTCAGCATGAGCCGAAAACTGCTCCGGTGAGTGGCAGTTAGTTCGCAAACCACGATTTCGCTCTAGAGCGGCTCAGAGATTACAAATATGAGAAGGCCATAGAGACCTCGTTAAGCAGGAGACATGGAAACCTCATTATAAAACATGAAGCAGCACTGGTCAACAGAGCGAGATTGGGAGGGTACATGCTTACCAACACGACACGAAGACTTTATTGGTGAGATCAGGTGTGTCTTTCGCAAAATTGACGAAAGAAGGAAAGAACTGCACACTGGTATATTGCAAGCCTGTGGTAGTGAACATAGAAAAATAAAGCGCTCTTGGGAAGTTAAGAAGGTCATTCGGGAATATAAGAGCAGCCGCTAGAGGAAATGATTGAAGCTGTGAGGTTTTCAACCTGGATCAATTTAGATATATTTCTACTAGAGTTAGACCGGCGGTAGCAGTTCTATAATATTTTTACGAGACGTTGCATAGGAGGGGGGGAGGCTCGACGAGATGTCTTTACAGTAGAGTGATCAGCAAGATGACATACTCTCAAGAGAATCCTCAACATGGCATAAACTGAAGGAAGAACTGCAACAAGCACTATCTCCAACGGTGATGACACTCTAAAACTCCGCCAAGTTATCCGGCACCTTAGGGGCAAACCCTCTACACTGAGGCGCTCCGTTCACGAGGTAGAGAACAACTTAGTGAGTGATGGAGCGAACACTTTGAGCACCTTCTCAATTTCAACGACCAACCCATCACGCCTTCACTCTCTTCTGTAGCTACGATTTAACCCTCTCCAACTTTGGAACTGTCATGCGACCCCCCCCCCCCTCCCACCCTCTGGTTTCATACAAAGGCTGCGCAGCAAAAAAGAACCCGGAAAGAACGGTATTTCCGATTAAACCTAATGGTCTTGCATCGAAATGCTAACGTCCGGCTCCATGGCATGATTAAACAAACTTGGATACATGAAGTCGTTCCTGATGACTAGGCGCAAGCATCCTTGTACCAGTCTTCGAAAAGAGAAGATACCGGAACTCCTATGGCATAAGCCTTATGGCCGCTGCTGTGAAGAACTTTACTGTTGTCCTCTTCAGGCGATTCCAGGTTGTATTTGGTTCTGGGACGAGACCAACAAAGCCGAATTCTCCTTAGGACGTGTATGTGCGGACTAGATACTCACAGTGAGGCGCATTCTTTAATTCTGTCCTAGCTACCAGCAACCCACGGCTTTCTGTTTTGTTAATGTCGCCGCTGGGTATGATTTCGTCTACTGTGTGTCTCTGCAGCTAATAAGGGAACAAGAGGGTGTGTCGTCCAAAATCACTCCCATGATCAAGGCCTACTACCATTCCATCAGTGCGCGAATTCTGGTCTGCAACCATACCTCCTAACCGGTCGATGTTCGATCTGGCGCTCAACAAGGTTGTGCTCTGCCGTCTATTCTGTCCAATTAGACCAATAACTGGATTATAAGGAAAACCCTACACAAAGTTTACGGTGGTTACTTTGAACCCAGACACCCGCTGACCGATCTCAATTACGCTGATGATCTCGTCGTGTCAGCCTCTGACTTTTATGAACTAGGATATGCAGTCACAGGTGAATAGGATCGCTAAATCGGCCAGCTTATGAATAAACGCTGCGAAGACCAATTTTTTTCGAAGTTCATCTCTGACCCGGAGAAGGCACCTCTTGAGATAAACGGCTATTAACCTTTAAGGAGTATGCACTTTCGTCTACCTCGAGGCGAGTCTGTTGCCGAATGGACAGAGCAAGGATGACATTGTCACTTGAATCGAGGATGCTGGCCAGATTTTATCCCGTCTTACAATTGACTATAGGCTCGACGTGATATTCCCTTTGCCACGAAAATTTGCGTGTCCCGTGCATCCTTCCGGCCAGTGTGCGCGGAATATGAGCTAAAACTTGAAGTATTTGACTGCTGCTGCTTGAGGATGTTTTTTCGAATGAAATACACCAACTTGGTCTCAAATGAGACAGGCTGCAATGTCTGCGAGAACACCGCAAGGATATCCCAAGCCCTCCAGGAAAGCAAGGCTGATTAACTTTGGGCACACCATTTGACGCTCACCTCAAAAGATCAATGTCATTTAGGGCTCCTTTGCCTCCATTCAACCAATTATAAGTCTGATCACCAGCAGGGACCGAAAACACGAACATGCGCGCACACACACACACAGACATGACGCAGATGGTCCACCACTACGGTTTACAAGATGGGTGATAAACACAAAATCTGCATCGGTGACACAGAGGTGAGCACCTGCTAGGCTGGATTTGGTCAAGCTGTGATAGCAGAGGCTAGTAGTAGAGTAGATTGATGCAAAACTGCAGTAACACAGAATGTCGTGGCATTGATGAACGTCGATTAGGTAAAGCGCTTATAACCCGTTTGCAGACCATCGGTGTCGTGTGTGTGTATGTACTCGCAAGATTGCGTTTCTGGTCTCAAATGGTAAATAAAGGCAAAATGGTGATACTCGTTGATTACGGTTTACCGATCGCTAACGGAACTGAATCTGTCTTAGGGCTCATTTCCGAGGTCGGCCAGCAGCTGCAGAGTGGCTAGTAGTCTTATGCAGATAGTATTGCCGGCAAAGACAGGGGACACTGGAATGACCACCTCTGGCCTATGAGCCGTTGCCAGCCAGTCATTCCCAATCTCAAGTGGTGCACGACCCAAAGTTCGACCTCGCTAGCTTTTGATCAGAAGTCTAACGCACTAACCATTGAGCCACCAGTTCGGCGTCTTATCTTGTCTTTGTTGACGAGTGTCAAACCGGCAGGACGATGAGCTCGTGGCGCAGTGGTTAGAGCTTTGGACTTCTAACTAGCAAGGTTGCGGGTCGAACCTCGGGAGGGGGGGACAGCACGTGGGGTTGGATATGACTGGCTGACGACGGCCAATGAGTCGAAAATGGCCACTCCAGTTCCCTGGTTTTTCTCGGCATTGCTAAGGGCAAAGTAAACCTGTCTACCAATCAGGCGACCAGTTGCGAGCATAAAGACAACAATTTCTGAGGTTGGACGCTTACAACGAGGGACAAAAGATGCAAACAGGCTGGATTTGCTAGTTTTGATCCAGTTATCCTCATTGATCGCTCAGTACCCAACCACAGGAGACAGAGGCTCGGGATTTGAGCTGGGGTCCCACTCCGTCTATTTCGATAATGGCCCGCGATTATTGCTCAGTCGTTATGAGTATGCCGAGTCTGAGCGCTTGCAAACAAACCCACAGTGCCATACTCCATCATGCAATTAGGCCAGATCGGTTGGCATCACTCCCTCTGGTGACTGACTTGGCGTGATTGAAATGAAGGGCAACTTGATTTTCATCTGGAAGAAGACGAGCACACATTCAAAAACACGTTAGTCTAGAGCATGCAGACCTGCTGTTGTAAGTCTTTGGTGCAAGCAGACAAAAGATTGTGCCTAAGAGCCAATACGTTGGCATCAACTACATTTTCTTCTTGACTTTTAAGTAACATGTCAGCAGTCCATGACAGCGTTTGAAGCACCCGATTGGTTGGTTGGCACTGTTCGCAAACTGCAAGTGTCCCAACAGAGCTAACTTAAGCCTATTGTCCAAGACCTTTAAATCTGTAATGCGAAGGCGAGGAAAATGCGTGCTTTAAAGGTCACTGAACAGGTTGAGAAAAACAGAGAACACAAAGAAAAACACTGCGGCAACAGATTGATACTAACTGGATGCTGAATAAGCGACTTCCTGGATTAAGGTAATAACTAATTTGATGTGACAGAATGCCTTAGATTCATTTGGAGTAAGTTAGGTGCGTTATCTACTGTGGAGTGAAATACAACAGCCTACCGATAGGAAGTTCCGAAGAAAGGTTGCTAATGCGACCTATTAACGAGATAAAATATTAAAAATCTGGGGACCAAGGTTAAATATGCGAGCCCACTGGAAAAAAACTCAGGAGGAACGGCTTGAAAACTCCGACTACGTTGAAGACGAATTCGAGGTTTCAAGTTAGCTCGAAAATGTCAGATGAAATGTTCAAGTTTAGAGAACGGATCTTTCTATTTAATGACTGGAAATTACGCAAATTGAAATGCTCTAAACTACTTGAGAAAGAAATAATTTCGTGTAATGTGAGCTACCTAAGGAAAAATAACCTCGCATACACAGAGAATCGTGGAGACCTCTTAAAGATCAGGGGCATTAAGATCGGCCATAAAAAAGGGACAGCGTGGCCCTTATATTAGCTGGTGACATGCGTTAATGCGACTGGCTAAGTGCGCAGTGGCATGGGGTAAACAGGAGTTCATGTCCAGTCAGGTATTAGCCCACAAGAAAAATTGGAGTGAGTCCGGACTAGATCATGTCTAGCGCTTGACTTCCGCTCTACGAACAGCCAAAAGTACGTCCTATCTACCACAACAGACAGCTGATAAGATAACTACGTCCCCTCTTAAGGACCAAGACTTGGACTGCGATGATTCGTTGCCAATGTGGACCTTAGGAGAAGTCTTTTAAACGCACAAGATTTGCGACAGCCCTTTTTCCAGACTCTTTCTTGTGGGATTGAAGAGTTTATTGCGGGCGGTACGCGTAGCCGTGGCTTAAACTCCAGAAGACGCAGCGCCCACGTCTACCTCCGACAAAAAAGAGGGAGGAAGGTGATCTAGTTTGGCTCAGAAAAAGCAAATTTAAACAAAAGTCACCGCTCTGAATTCGAGATGGTGGTCACAAACACCACGTAGTGTTGACTCGCAGGGACGAATTTCCACTTGAGAAGAAAATAGAGACATCGGCTTTGGGCGGCAGGAGGCTAATGGGAAGTGGCAAGAATATGAGACTGAAATGCTAATGGTTACCGCTCAACACCCACGCGTCCGCGTGTTGGTCCTACAGAGTGCTCACAACAGTTCCCCTGTTGAACGAGCTCCTCCCCTGCCTCCCGTCTCTCAAACCTTAGAGGATCGTTAGGAATGCTAATGGTTCGGATTGCGCTGACTGGACACCTCTGTTCCCACCTCCAGACAACCAATAGTGCCGCTCGCGGGAACTATGTTACGTCTCAAAATTGCCTAACTAATTATCGGTTTCAATGTACATTAAGGGTTGTAATGCAACTCTTTAGGAAGTTCCGTCAGATAGCACCGAGAATCACTGATCGTACGAGCGTCTCTGTCGGATACAAAACCCGTTACAACACGTTCACCCCTGCTCTCTCACCCTCGTTGATTAACGTTTACCCCTGCCTCCTAACGAACGCTTCCTAATTGCATATATTATTCTAACCACTTTTTATCCCTTTTCAGTTCCTGTACGGCAATTGTAAGATAAGTAAAACCCAATTCAAGGGTATCCCTTCTTCCTTCGCCTCGATTGTTTGGCTAGTGCGCACTGAATCACGCGACTCTATTCCAATCACGATAGTTCCCAGTTTCCAGTATAGGCTTGACAACCTGAGACAAGTGGTCCCTGTGGTGTTTATACTGATCAGACACTCGTTCACCCCTTTTCGGCTCATTCTTGTTGATTAAAATTCATCCCTACCTTATCACACTCGTTGATTACCGTTCATGCGTACCTTCTTACACTCGTTGATTAACATTCACCCCTGCCTCTTAACGAGCGCTCGATGTTTGCCTATATAATCCTAACCGCTTTTTATTCCTTTTTAGTTCGTGTACGACAATTCTAAGATGAGAAAAACCCAATTCTAGGGTACTCGACTTCTCATTCTTCTCGACTGTTCGGCTATTGCGTACTGAATAACTCGACTATATCCCAATCACGACAGTCCCCTTTTTTTATTGCCCATTCAAATATTCAACCTTATTCTTAAGGCTGTTTGTTGCACAGCTTCTCAATTTTTATGAAGACCTGGGGATGCGGTGTCGAAAAAATACTCAATAAAGTTTCAGAATATAAATTGGCGAACATACGTTTGTTTTCGATAAATTCT
>JAYGXS010000003.1:77523748-77552855 GCA_036362985.1 Ligula intestinalis
GTCAAAGACCTCTTCTATGGCCTTTGCGTCGTATTTAATTCTGCACATCTTATAAGCTCGACCGACCACGTTTTACGTCCGTCTAGACTAGCCTTGCGGTAAGTAGACTGTGGTTTTGTTCCGTGACCTTTACAAGGAGTGCTTTACTTTCGAAGAAACTGGCTGAAGCTAAGAAGACTTCTGTCTACGCGCGTAGTGGAGGAAGCGTTGTGTAATGGACATTTCTTACCAGTTTTTCGTAGCACATCGAACCCTGATCTTTCTAGTTGTACAATAAGGATTTTAAGGTGGTTTTCAGCAACCGATGCTAATTTCAAATCGGAACAGCATTCTTTCATTCAGCGATATCAGTGGTGCGGTGTGCGCCACTACCAAGTGAGCGGAACTTTGATCTGGTGTGAGTGTAGTTTACCGGCTCTGATTGGGTGAACCTAATATGGAAACCTCTTAATCTTTTGGCGTGCTACGAGGGCGTTGCAAATTACGGCGACAGTTAACAGTCGTTGAGCCGCTAGCTAAATAGTCAGAACCGTCACATTTGAGCGAGTTTCGGGTCTGGCTTGCTGTTTTTTTTTTCACTGTCTGCTCTTTAAAAAAACTATGTTCCAGTTCATGGCTCAGGTCAGTTGGCCTCGCCAACAAACGGAGATTTTATTCTTCTGCTACCACGACCCACGTGTACAAATAGGGAACTCAAGGATAACCCACCTATCCCTGAAACACACTGATACCGGTATTTTTCAAAAATCCAGCACTGGTGGAAATTGTTTTCATATTTTGAGCTTACAGGCTGGTTTAACGTTCCGATCGACTACCTTCTAGTTGCTCAAGTTTCAACAATTGCTTTCACGATAACGGACCAGTGCGTGGTGCGGAGATTGGTAACGCTCACGGTCGCACACGCCTCTAGGTTCACTTTCAATCTCCACCGCAAATGCCACCTGCGAGACGCCTTGGTGTCGCAGATGTCTGGCAACCTAGTTCTACCGAGGCACTGAGCACATAAATCCGATCCCATTTTCTACCCCAACCGTCGGTGAAAGCAGTGGTCAATCGTCATCTGTGATAAGAGGAGGCTGGTGTATTCTATTGTGAGCTTCTGGGATGGTTTTGCAGTCGATCAAGTCAACAACCTACCAAGTTGCTGCAGCTGGATTGTGCTCCTCGGTCGCAGCGCGTAGGATTTTCTTGAGTCATGCTTGTCTTCTGATCGATTCGGCAGTTCGGACCGGTTTGCATCATGGTTCCCAACTAGTTTGCTTTAACAGACGCCTTCTTTAAAAAACGCCCAGTTATTCCCCGTGGGTCGTCTTGGGCTGGGTTCTCGATGTGTCAATGCTGAATTTTGTTGATCATAACCGACAGTTTGTCGCCAACGCGTTATTTCAGCATCATAACAAACATTCTGATCTGGTATTCAAACAACGGCTATACCGTCAGTCAAATGGATTGCCTTTAGTTGTTTCAAGTCGCCGCAGTTGGCTTCACGGCAACCGAGGGAGGTGTGGTGCCTAAGCTGGTAAGGCTCACGGTTAAGCCACTTTCTCGTTCGCACACACCTGACGCTACACCCAAAATATCACGTGCGAGACGCTTTGGTGTCGCAAATTGTCGGCAGCCCAGCACTGCCGAAGCCCTGAACACAGGAATGCGGTCCAGTTTTACAACATTGGCCGAGCGTCACCGCTGAAAGAACATCGGTACATGGGGCAGCTGAGGAAATTGCTGGATTCCCTCAGCAGCGCCGTAGTGGCTGGATTAGCCGGAGAGCGTGGCAGTTGTCTCCACAAAGGGCTTGAACGAAACCCAACAATGGTCCCCTTTCTGCCATTATTTTCGAAAAGATCCAACACGAGTAGGAGTAGTCTTTAATTGCGAGCATTTTATCTGGCGAAAAACTACTAAGTCAGCTTCGTCGGGCATTGCTGCGAGTTGCTACATTGACCTACAACTGAATTGCGCTCTTCGGTCGCACTGCTTGGTGTTCCCACTGGCAGGAGTTCGAACATCCACCATCGCCATTCTCCCTTTTGTACTCCTATTAAGTCCTGACAAATCAGAAGGCGGCGTGTCTATCGCTTATTTGAGCGCATTTCTAGAAACCGCCCCATGGGGATAAGGCATCAGACTGCTCCTGTTGACCTAACTCGGCCTGCACGTTCGACCACTCGCCTCTGGCAGCCGCTAGCACGTGCAGACGCATCAGTGTCTGCTTATCCCAATCCAGTCTGGCGGATCGTCTCCCTGTGGCTGATCACGTTCTCACATTTCGAATGCTACCTCTCGTGTACAGACACACACTCCAGCGAGTGTCAACTTCCTCCAACCGATTATCCCCTAGATCTGCACAGAATATTCTATACCTTCCACTTGGCGTCCCACTGCCTATCTCCGCACATGGAACTGGTCCTGAGAATTGCATCGGCAGGGGGTTCCCCTCTTAACTTAAGTCACTGCGACAGTTTTGGGGCGTAGACTGTGTGCTTAAAGTTTGAACACAAACTTTTTATGTACCGGGCGGTCTTTCGCCAAGGCGCGAGCAATTTCAAAATTCTTGAGAGATATACAAAACTGGCCTCACGTAAACCTACGTCCTCAAGGAGTTTTCAGTAAATCTAGATTCACCAGAAACCGTCAATAAAATTTAGTTCATAACACCACCGGATGCTGCGCATGCAGAGGACAGGTCAGTGGTTGATAAACCAGGAAACCACGAGTCCAGCAGGGCCAAACGCAGATGCATGCGTCAGCAGAAGGCGGCTGATGAGCAACCTACTAAAGACCAACCAAAGCCCTCAGTTTTATCGCAAGACAGCACCTGGAGCACGCCATGTGAAAAAAACGCAAGGCAACCACTCCAAGAGGATGTGGCGCATGCAGAGGACAGGTCAGTGGTTGATAAACCAGAAAACTACGGGTCCAGCAGGGCCAAACGCCAGCAGAAGGCGGATCCAGAAGGGCCTGCTAAAGGCCAACCAAAGTCACCAGTTTTATCGCGAGACAGAACTTGGAGCACGCCATGTGAACAAAAAGCAAGACAACCACTCCAAGAGGTAACTTCTGAAGAAAAAGAAGTTGAATTGGACCAAAGAGCAAACGGTAACTTAGAAGAAAATACTACCAGCAAAATGTCCATAGAATCTTTCACAGGTCTGGACTTCGAAACCCCTGCTGCTACTTTGCTTCAGTGCGATGTGACCACGGCCCAAGCTCGAGCCAACCGTAAGCAACATATAGTGATACAGGTTCACCAGATCCAACGGCTACAGTTGCTGGGGATAAGGTGGAGCACGATCGAGGTCTCATTCGGCAGTACGCTTAATCACTGCTAAGAGGCACTGCGTCTGTAAAAATTCTCCAAACATTTAGAATAGGCAAGGATCAGCCGCCGAATGGTTCAAGCTCTCGGCCACGACCATTAAAGGTCATTTGGGACAGCGAAGCGCAGGCACAGCTTTTGCTGGAAAGAAAGTCGTCTCTGTGGACCATGCATGCTGGATTATGAACCAAAGGAACGCAGGAAAATGCGACTTTTGTAAAACGATTTAAACGACCGAAAGAAAAAAAGCGAAACCGGCCTACAAATAAAAGGAGAAATAGTCCACATTGAACGAAATTTTCTTTGGCCGGAACTAGTCAGACGGAAAACTTTACCAAGGTCAACCGGCCGGTTCTAGAAGATACCACTAGCAATAGTGGCCGCTGCCTCGAGATCTATTATGCCAATTGTCGGAGTTTCTTCAATAAACTTGACGAACTCAAAACAATAGTATCTGAGCAGAAACCGCATATAATTGCATTAACAGAGACTTGGCTGACCGAAGCAATTGGGATCAGCGAGTTCAGCATTGAAGGCTATCAACTGTTCCGCTGCGACAGATCTCAACGTAGGGGTGGAGGAGTGGCACTTTATGTAGCCAATGAAATGTCCTGTTGTCAGAGGGAAATCGCAGACATAGCCCTACAACGATATGAAATAATTTCATGCAAAATTAAGATTAGGCAACATCTGGCACTCAATATATGCGTTGTTTATCAACCTCCCGGCTCCAGCGAAAGTGACGACGTAGAACTGCTAAGTTCACTGACAGTTATCTGTACACAGGAAAACCTATTACTCCTGCGTGATTTCAACGCTCCTGGCATCGATTGGATGAGGTCTGGAGTAAAGGCCGCAGCAGCACCTTTCAATTATCAACTACTTCAGTTTTCTTTGGACGAATATCTCCTTCAACACATAGACTTCACAACCCGACTGCGAGAAGGCCAGCGGTCAAACTGTCTAGATCTCGTTTTTAGTAAAGAAGAGGGGATCATAAGGGAAGTGAACTCACAACCGCCACTTGGGTTAAGCGACCACGTTGCTTTTACCTGCGTGTGTTACCTACTGTCTCAAAAATCGCAAATAAAGAGGCGCAGAAATATTTGGAAAGCCGATTTTGAAGAAATGAGACGTACCGCTTCCGCAGAAAACTGGTTACCCAGTACGAACGATATAAATGAATTATGGCAGCATATCCAAGGGACTGTAGAGCGCTTAATTGAAGTCCATTGCCCAATGAAAGTAATAAGACCATGTGCTAGACCTCCATATGTCAACCAGCCGATAAAAATGGCCATGAAGAAGAAACAAAGGTTGTGGAAAAAGTACGAGCATCTGCAAGATTTAACATCACTTGCCGAATATAAAGCGCAACGAAATATATGCCGTAAGGAAATACGAAATTCTAGAACTACTTTTGAGCGTCAACTTACTACACAAGCCACAATGTGTCCAAAAAAGTTTTATGGATACATCCGCAGTCAAAGGAAGCACCGGGACGACATTGCAGCTCTAAGGGATAACCTCGGGAACGTAGTTACGGAAGGACCGCGGAAGGTAGAGTTGCTGTCAGAGTTTTTCAGATCGGCGTTTATGATGGAATCCCCCGACGACAATTCGGGAGTAGAAGTGGGCGAAGGTAGAGCCGTTATTGAAACTGTTACCTTTTCTGTCGCAGACGTAAGACATGTCCTCAGTCACATCACACCAGACAAGTCTCCTGGACCGGATGGGATCTGTGGACTGATACTTAAAGAACTGTCGACCGAGCTATCGGTGCCTCTTTCAATTCTGTTCGAGCTTTCCATGAGAACACGGGACTTGCCTTTGCAGTGGAAGACGGCCAACATCGTACCGTTATATAAGGGAGGTAGCAAGATGTCTGCAAACAGATTTCGGCCCATAAGCTTGACTTGCCTTTCCTGCAAAATGATAGAGGACCTTGTCAAGCAGGCCATACTTATATTTTGCGATGAAAGTGACATCATACAAAATTTCCAACATGGCTTTCAGCGAGGGTGCTCCTCCCTTTCAAATTTACTGACTTCAATTGAGGCCTGGACAAGTGCTTTAGAAGAAGGCTTCGAAGTGGACGTAGTGCACATCAATTTCTGCAAAGCCTTTGACAGCGTGCCCCATCAACGCCTTTGACATAAACTGAGCGTTCTTGGCATCAAGGGGGAAATTTTGGACTGGATCAGGTCATTTTTAGTCGGTCTAAAACAACGCGTTTGCATCGGGGAGGATAAATCGGACTGGGTTGACGTAGTTAGTGGGGTTCCTCAAGGCTACGTTCTCGGTCCTCTACTCTTCATTCTCTATGTAAATGACAGCTTTCAAGAACTGGACTGCGTTAAAATCATGTTCGCCGATGACGTTAAGCTCTGGCAGGTCATTAAGCGCCCAAGCGACCGAGATGCTCTGCAAAATAATCTTTGCAAACTGCAGACGTGTTCCGAGAGATGGTTACTGGATTTCAATGTGCAAAAGTGTGCCGTCCTCCACCTGCGTCCAACAAACTACCCTATCCCCCAGAGCAGCAGGACATATCACCTGAAAAACATCCAAATTCCCGTAGCATCTACGCAAAAAGACCTCGGCATTTGGATACAGAGTAATCTGAAGCTCTCATTACAATCTGTCAAAGCTGCAAATAAAGCCACTGGAGTGCTGCACGCTATCAAAAGGGCTTTTCTAGCCTTCGATGAAGATATGTTTGGCAAAGTGTACGGCACATTTGTTCGACCACACCTAGAGTATGGCATACAGGCATGGCGGCCATGGCTAGCAAAGGACACAGCATGTCTGGAGAAAGTGCAGCGTCGGGCAACAAAGCTAGTAAGAGGTCTAAAGAACCTGGCATGCCTAAATTTATTCCCTCTGCATTACAGGCAACAAAGAGGGGACCTTATCCTAGTTTACAAGATGATAAACAGTCTTGAGAAAGGATTACGCTTTGAAGACATGTTTCAGTGGGACCTCTCGCCTCATCTCCGTGGGCACACAATGAAGCTGCGCACGAAAAAGTCCAAGCTAAACCTCCGCTCTGAATTCTTCACGCAACGTGTCATACAACAGTGGAACAACCTTCCACAGTCAGTCGTGGAGGCCACTTCCCTTCAGATGTACAAACAACGCTTGGATAATTACATGCGTTCCACCTCCTCTCTCCAAGTCTGAACTCTAAAAACCAGACATATATTGTAAAAAACAATGCTTCTCTCCACCCTCCAAGTCTGACCTCTAAAAACCAGACATTTATTGTTAAAAACAATGCTTCTCACTGTTTTCCACTACTATGTTAGTAGTGGTAAATGTTAAGGTGTTTGTACACGTTCTAAATAGGGTTTTTAAAGGCATTGCCTATTATCCTCACCAAATAAACTGAAAACTGAAATAAACAGTCGCGCGTGAAGTAACCGACCAGCTGAGGGAAAATCAATTTAAATGGTTTGTGGGCTACGAATTAGTTTATATAGGACTCTAAGATAGAAGTATCCCAAAAGTTACTACCTAGTAAATTAGAACAAAGACATTGGAAACTAAAAGTAGCGTGCTTATTTTTACGTCTAATTCAAAGTTGTGTCAAGTTGCTTACAAGGCGTACGTATGATGACAATCTTATCTGTGTGAGTTCCGAGCCAACCGCTCGCATATGTAAAAATCTGGCCTATTTTCCCGGAGTTCGGTGTCGGGCACGCGCAGGCGGACTCTCTAACTCTATCAGTCACCACGCCCAATCCTCAGATCGGTCTTCTGCTTGTGGGGGGAGAAGGAGGAGACCGTGAGCTCGGCACTGGAGATTTCATCACAAGGATGCGCTAAAAGCCACGTCATGGAAGCCCACTAACCCACGGGATAACAGGCTAATCAGAACAGTGCCTCTATGACGCTCCCATTAAATTGAGATTCGAGGTGTCCCTAGCTTGTTTGTTTGAGTTCTGGTTCAGTGTGCGGGGACCAGACGCGTGTGTGCATGGTACGCGTACACGGGCATTTTAGCAGTGCCAGCCATTTCGGTTGGTTGGTTCAGGTGGGTGGGGGAAGAGAGTGTGTGTGGTGGATGGGGCGTGAGCCTACTCTCATTTTGAACTACTTCACGCGCAAGTCAACGCCTCGGTGCACATCGTGCTGTGTGGGGCACACATTGGAGACCGTTGGCAACGCTTGTCCACTTGTCATCTGTCCGCGTAAACATTCTGCCAACTAAACTGCGGGCGTATGCAAGAGGTGCCAAGAGGTATTCCATCTCTGTTCTGCGGGCCCAGCACCTGTTTTCATAGTAACAAACAGTTTGCACACAATAAGTCTTTCTGACCTGCATCTGTGCTCTTCGGCCATCGGCGGAAAGTATGATCGATGGACTCTCACCAATCCGCTACGGGATTCCGTTCTGCCTTGCGAGTCGTCCTCTAGGCCCGTCAACGCAACGCAGCGACTAGTGATACAGGCGGAATAACACTACCTACAAAGGCAAAGGAGACTGGAATGGCCATTTCTGGCTTACTAGCCGTCATCAGTCGGTTATACCTAACCCCAAGTGCTGTACTACCCGAGGCTCTAATCCGCGACTTGTTGGTTAAAAGTTCAGCGTTCTAGTGCACTGTGCCAGAACCCGCGTTGTCTTATCGGTTTTTGCGTGTTGATGGCTGCCTGATGATGGTTGCTAAGCCAGAACTGGCCATTTCAGTTTCCTTCGGCCTTGCCGGTAGTGTCAATCGGCAGAAACCAGATAAGACATATTACCCTTCCGGTTTCCAGTTTCCCTGGAGATATCGCTGTTCTGCTGACTCAGCAGCAGAGGTTCCAGATTCTGAAAGGAGCGCATTTCGGCTCCTCACTGTGACGCATTCACGGTTATGAGCATTCTTTCTCATCGTAACCTCAGCATCATGTCATCGGCAGCTACCTGTGGTCTCATTACGGTCTTTTTAGGACGTGTGTACTCATACTTTTACACCCACGCAGCGGCTACTACAGCACACTGGTAGACTTAAGTGCCTCAGGTCAGGCTTCTGCCTCGTGTTATAACGATTTTCAGCGCAGGTAATTTGGCTGGCCTGCTGGTTGTTTTTGACCTTTTCACTATCAATCAATGGCGGATCCACACCTCTTGTACTGCTTTCCTGGCTGTCTTGTTTACAGAAGCACCGTTTTCCCGAAGTAAATTTGAATAAGGCAAAGGCGACTAAATGCACAGAATATATTGACGTCATGGAAGTTTTTTTATAATTTTCTCACAGAATTTCGTAGTCGCGATTTCCGCCATGTCAGCGTGCTTGTCAGCTTCTTTCTCGCTAAATGGTGGACCGATCTGTCCTTGCTGGTCCTGCGTAGTGTTTTCGACCTTGCGGCGCGGCCACACCGGTCACGTGACTTCCAGTGGGTGCCAGGTTTTCGCCAAGAATGTTGGCTCTCGACTCCCTGTGACTGTTACTGATCATCCTAGTGGCTCTGTGTGCTCTGACTTGAGCGTCGAACAAAGCGTCTAGTCGGCTGGACGTATATCTGTGCTATGGTAAAGTGCGCCAACAACTTTTCAACACCAGTATAACCATCTCATCATTGGCTTGGCCGATTACTCTCGCTGTCGTACGCAACCCTAGACGACAGGCAGCTTATCCCTGCGGTTGGTTATGAGCTAGAGTCCATGCAATTCTGCGCGGAGGCGGTTACCCATTTCAACAACATACCTTGCATTATAATCCTGCCATGATATGTTGTAGGCCATCGCCGATTTCTCTGTCGCTGGTAACGGTTTGTTGTGCTTCTCGTATAACGTTTGCGGCCCATTTGTCGGAGATATTTCATGCTGTCGACTGTTTCTGCTTTCAGCCATTATTAATTATTTGTTGTTTTTCGCTCTCATCTGTTTTGCCTTCCCCCTTTTTTATCTGTGGTAATTGGAGAATGTTTGCTGAAACTTTTGAAATTATACATTCAACATAAAGTACACTTCTCTCTCTCCATCTATGCGCTCACCCCTTGCCGTTTATTAAAACTTGTAGGGACATAAAATCAATGCGGCTTTCAACGCAAAAATTAAAACATTTTACTGCGCAGTTCGCGTGTGGGTTCGTCTGCAATTTAATCGGGGACACAGAGTCTGCTTGCTAGCATACCAGCAAACTACCTGGCGCGTCCATAGTTGACTGACAGTCAACTTATCTTCACAGTACAAACTAACTACGAAATACGCAGATTCTCGGGCGTAGAGGATCCCTGATCTGCACAACAATTATTCATAAAAAAATTCGCATCGGTATATAGCGAGTATTGTTCGCTAGCAAAGATAACATAAGGGAGGTAACACATCAGGGTACACGCTCTGAATCTTAAGCAGACATTCACCACCTTTGAATTTAGGACCTGTGGGAGAGTATACTTTAAACAGAGCGTCAAATTGAATTGTAGACCGCAGTGCAATGATACGACACGCTGGTTATTCTCGGCTTGATCTGATCAACCGTAGCAACTTCCACATAGAGTACCGTTTTCCTGTGTAAGCAATCTCCCACCGAAGATTCTTAATGCTGTAGACACCTACCGTTTTCAATGCTTATGCATCGTTTTTGATCTTCTGGTGTTATCTGTTTTCCTCACCGATTTCTATGCACGGTAACTGGTAGACATTCTGCTGAAAATTATAAAATAGTGCTTTCAAAATAAAGCATATATATCAGCTAGCTTGAATGAACACTCCAGTTCCATCATATATCCCATTGCAACCGACAAAGCAACTTGCCCGTAGTGCAATGGTAAAGTGTTTAACTCAATAACCAGAGGTCCCGGGTTCGAATTTCGGAGGTTTCGACCCTTGAGATTTTGTTTTAATTTGAAGACATTCATTCCAGGAATTCGTTGTTTACTTGACGAAAAAATGGTTAACAAATTTTTTGAACGGTTTAAAAAGTATTATTTTAACATTAAAGATCAAGCCCAAAGAAAACTAATCGCACGTGGTTCATTTCAAAACCTTCAATACCTTTTAGGATTTTAAGGAGTTGACAGAGAAACTTTTGGCATTCATGAATTTTGCAGGAAAATCCCCGTAAGGCCAAATCAGACCACACTGTATCTCCAAAGTCTTTTAGTAGTAAAATGACGATCCTCTTTAAAAGAATGCATATTGTGATTTAAAAGTTCTATTAATTAAGTCAGCCTTGTAGTCATTCTAGTGGATTCTAGATGATTGCTTAGGAAATCCTGCTTGGGCAGTCAGCTTGCTGTTCCGTATTGATGGATTCCATATGGGTGGTAAAGTTGGGTGGG
Organism: Ligula intestinalis; assembly: GCA_036362985.1. Lineage (NCBI taxonomy): Eukaryota > Metazoa > Platyhelminthes > Cestoda > Diphyllobothriidea > Diphyllobothriidae > Ligula > Ligula intestinalis. The sequence goes on from JAYGXS010000003.1 coordinate 77,534,343, forward strand.
TAATATCGACCCAAGTGTGATTAAATTCATGGCACGAGGTGGGACGTTTGTAGCTTAGCGGTTAGAGCATTAGCTTCCGGCAAAGGCTTTCTCTGATGCGCGGGTTCAAATCCCGCCAAACGCCTCGAGTTTTTTCACAGTTGGGTCAAATGATACTATTACGTTGTTTAAAGATACTTCTGTTTTAGAAAAGCCGAAATTCCGAAAACATAAAAAATCGATGTAACTAGGTAAACTCAAGTTTTAAATATACAGAAAGCTTGTCCATGGGGGTAAAGACAAGTCAAAAGCAGCACAGGCATGTAATGGCCGCTAACGCTACTTGAAATCCATGATCAACCGCAGGTAAAGGTGCACCGCATGCTGACTCCTCGCGTCTCTGGGACCAGGTACAAACGCACGCGCCTTGCCTCCCCCCGTCCTGGCCTCAATCCGTCCAAGTAAATGTCCGCTTTAGCAGAAGAACCTCATTAGGAGGTTGGCCTTAACCCGTCTGGACAGAGGCCTCTAGGTGGTGACTGCAACCCGGACGTCCCTTCGGGCCACGCCGCTCTAGCGGAAGGACGTGTGCTCCTACAACCTATTCTTCAACCTTTCTGTCCAGAATATACTGTTTCTACCAATTTGGTCTTCTCATGACTTTCCTCTCCTCTCCTAAGGAACCGGGCCTGGAAGATCGCAGCCGCTGCGGTTTAACCTTATTAACCTTAACACACTCTCGATAGGCACGTTTGAACATATTCCTTGTGCGAATTCTTCGGGGCCACATTACGCGCACTGTCATGATTGGCTATCATTGTGACTTACTTTAACAGGGAAGACCCTTGCCGCTGTCATCTTCAGGACCGGTTCCGTAAAGAAGCAAGAAGAAGTGGGGCGTTAGGTGGGAAGCATAGCGTATTCTGTGCAGAGCTGGTGAAGAACAGGTTGGAGGACATTGACAACTAGACGAGCCTGCGTCTGCAGCCGCGAGGGCTGGCGTCTGACAGATAAGAGAGTGGAAGTCATCACATAGTCTTCAGCGAGGTCACGTCTGAATCAGCCCCGAGGAGGTGATTGGCCAGATGGAAACGGAGTTGGCAGACACTCGCGCGTAGCTGCAAGCACTCACGAGAGACGAGAGGTTGGGCGTTGCATTCAGAGTTTGGCCGACCGGTAAAAAACAGTCTAACGTTCAAGTTGCCAGCAGTTCAAACAGACTGCAGGTGGAGAGCTGAATGTAACCTAGAAAGTTAGATTATAGGGTAAGAATGACTCTGTATATCCGCTTTGCAGGACACGTGGACAAGAACGTCCTGCCCAGTTAAAATAAAAATAATTGCATATCTTGTGAAATCTGATTAATTTAGCACGAAAGTCTTGTTGCGTACCACCAGCTAACGCTGCGTCCTAAAAATTCAAACAGCAGGAAAGGGACGACCGTTCTTAATAAGGTGGTAGATTGCAGCTTAGGAATTAATACTATGTTGTTTAGAAATATTCATTTATCAGAAAAGCTAACGATTTTTAAAAAGTAAAATTCGGGTTTGAGTAGTAAACTTGAGTTTTCAATGTAACGAAGGTCGGTTCGTCGGTACAGTAACTGAATGAGTCAGCACAAGTGAAATTAAGGCCTTCTGTGAGTTTTTTTGGGAGATAATATTTTTAATATTACACGTAATGTAAAGTAGGCCGTTCGCAGACAACCCAAATTTTCAGTATGTATTCCAACATAGTTTCATCAAAACTGTCTGTTGTTTCTTACCTTTACACATTGTTTGAGATACGATGGACAGAGGCAACCAGACCTTCACAAGGTCTAATCGTCTGCTGGGTTCATTCACAAAAGCATGTGGGAAATACGTAGCGATAAATAAAGTAAACGGACTAAGATAGTAGAGAAAATGATTCATCAGTACGAATGAGACGTTATCTCAACACAGTGTAAACACCCTTTGAAATATTAAAATGTGAGTGACGTGAAATCCGAGGCATGTAACAGCCGTACGGTAAAGACATAATTAGGCAAAGGCAAAACGAAAACTACGTAATGCAGCCTTGCCGATGATGTGAAAGCGGCTGAGCGAGGTCATGAGACGCGATTTCTAAAAAAAGGCGCCGGGAGGGGGTTGGCTGCAGCTTCGCCCGATACGCAATGCAGAAGTCAAAAAATGCCTCGATCAATGGAAATTTGAAAATAAAATCTACCGGTTTTCTATCTCAGGAATCTGTTCTTTATCGGGATGATGAAACATTATATTGTATCTGCTGGTTAAAAATACTCTGGGTTAAATATAATGCACAGTTACTCTTTTTATAGAGTTCGTTATCTTTTATCAAAAAATGACACAACTCCATTCTTACTCTCGCTGAACTGGGTATTGGTAAAATGGTATACATCTTGAGGAACATCAACCAGGCGGCTGATATGATGTATATTGAGCATAAATTTGATGACCTAAGACATATCGTAATTCCGAACCGCTTTAACCAGAAGCCAAAACTTTCCTGAATAAAAAATGTGGAGGCGTAGTATTCCACAAAGTGAGCACGCAAATAATACTTTTGTGCATACATTTTATCAAAACCCTTAAATATATTAAGACATCAAATAGTGATAAAAAAGGCATGATGAAGCATGCCAAAACAGATTCTTTGTCATGACGGAGATATCTTCGGATTGTGCTACACATTTCATCATCTTGAAAATTTAATGGCTAGTACGGTTTTAAATGTAGATGTACGTTTTCTTAGGCAAGCCCACTGGAGGATGAATCGATTACCCACCAAATAAACGCAAGGGAGACTATTTTTGTGCATATATTTTATAAAATATGTTAGACTTTAGAAGGGTGTCATAAATAAATGAAAAAATGCGCGCATTTCCTAGGAGGCCATTTTGCAAATGATGCAATTTTCGTGGACAACCGGAAGGAAACGAATTCATACACCGATATCTTGGCCCTCCCGATAATGTGCCCTCTCCCCTAAATGGACCGCGTGGTAAATGAGCTGGACCAACTCGGAAGCTAGATGAGAACATGGCAGGCGCAGCACATAAGCCATTAATTTCTTGAGAAATTAGAAAGCCGGTGTATACCCGTGAAGGTAGGTGGAGGACTACTGATGAGCTGGACTCCGGGCAGCGGCAGAATACCGGTGACACACGCGTCCAGGCTCTTAATTAGCACCTCTGCTGTCAGTATTGTAAGTAATTATATTAAATAATGTTAGATTATTTCCTTGCTTTTTCTCTGAAGTTCATATATCGCAAGGGGTTTCGTAAGTTAAGCCCTAACAACTGCGATCTTCAGACCATGGTTCCTTAGGAGAGAAGAGAGAAGACGGTGGGAAGGCCAGAGTTTGAAGAGTAGTGTATTTTGCACAAGGGGATAGGAGGATAGATGGAAAGAGTTTTGACTCTCGGATGACTGCAGTCCGGCTGGGAGGGCATCAATTTTGGAGTGGCAAGAACAACGGGAATTGCCGGAATGCCAGCGTATGTTTTGTCACGGCAGCCAACCACGCGGCTAATGTCTAGACTAGCGGTCGTGGCGTGACCTTGAGATGGGCAAAGGTTGGCGTGGGCCCGCAGCCACGTTGAGGCGTTGGTGAGCGACAGTTGGCGCCTGACCCCAGGCGTCAGTGGGCGCACAGGCCTTACAGGCCAAAGGCGCCATGCGTCGGCGGCTAATCTTGGGTTCCAAATGGTTGCTAGGGTCCACTACACATATACCAGAAACCTCATAGAGAACGGTAGGAGACCCACTGAGGAGCAGGACTCCTAGCAGCTGTGCCATGCAGTAGTAGAATATCGACGAAACGCGTGTCTGGGCTTTAAGCTAGTCTCTGTGCTGCCATTATGGGAAGCAATTATATTAAATATACTAGTGGCAGCCTGTTGGCTGCTTGTGAATATTACGCGGGTATCCCGCAGTGGCTGATGGACTTCGGCCCAAATGGTTACACCAAATCAGTCTGTGCTTTTAGACCTCGAATATTCGGATCAGCTCTGAGTTAGAAGTTAATTATAGAAAACGTCGTTTACGTTGTTATTACCCATACTTACGGCATAGGTAACAGGTAACAGCTAAAAACTAGTATTTAAGCCACCAGTCTGGTACCTAACATCATAAATTTACAGTACTGTGTAGCCGTTTGTAACATGTGCATATTACGCGGTTATCCCGCAGTAGCTGATGGACTTCGGCCCAAATATTTACAGTAAATTTTGGTCTGAGTCTGTAGACTTGCGAATACACTGATCTTCTCCAAGTTACTCGTTACAAGAGTCAATTCAAGTCAAGTCAAATTTACTAAAGGAAAAACAGGCAAACGCCTTTGAACTCCCTCTTGGTACATAGGATTTCAGAAATGCATCGGCATAGCCGAACATTCCAAAGAAGTCGTTGACTCAATTTCCGACGACTACTCGCTTGTTTCAAGTAATACACTCACACTCAATTTACACGAACCAGCAGTATGACTGAGCAAGAAGAGCAGACAGTGAAAAAAACTCCTAAGGCATGGCTCATAATTCAAAATGGAATGTCATTTGTGGCTTTAGGAGAAAACTGTTAAGATAAAATCACATGTAAAGAACTCTGGACGACACCTGACCAAGAATCAACCACAATGCCAAAGCAGAATGTACTCGAAAAGAAGGTTACATTTTGCACCTGGTGTGACAAAAAAAGAATTGATTCGCAAAGAATGGCTGAAACCAGTTTAAATGGTTACTGCTACTGAGATAATAAAGAAAGTGATCTATTTAAGCTCAGAGTATGATGGAATATAGGATTACTTGGTTTTGCAACGTGACAAAGCAGGACGCCATCCTGCACACAGCGAGTGAAAGGAGCGTTAGATGCCTCCGATGGTAAGTGCCTCCATCCACGGCGACATGCGAGGCATTAGGTCACGTGATCGCAAACCTCAGTTTGCCTCTGGGATAGCCAATCACATGTGCTGCGGACGCTTGACGCTCGCGGTGGCCACTAACACGCGCGCATTCGTAGGCTGACTCAGTCCGTCTGTCCAATCAAGTTCAAGGCCCACTCACAAAGGACCCCACTGCGATGACTGTCTATGCTCTCACCACTTTGGACCAAGCCCCCATCGCGTCTAGACGTGCGGCCTCATAGTCCAATTTCTCCTACTTATTCTACATTCCTACTGCACAGAATAACTTATTTCTCCTACTCTGGTCTCCCAGCTTTTCCCCTCACCTACGAAACCGGGCCTGAAGACCATAGCGGTAAGTGTGCTCCCTACTAATTTAACTCCCTGTAATAATGGTGACCCCGACGCGGTCTGAAGTCGTAAATTCACGGTTTGGCTGAACTCTATCATCAAAAAATCTCGCTCGACCCCAAATGTATTTTCCTGTGTCATTTGACGTGGGGAACATATGGAGAATTCAGTAACCGACATCCTGTCATGAAGCGATAAGGAGATTCTTAACCACTCACAGCCGATCAAACCCACTCCAGCAGAGCAGGTCCTCTATGAACGCCAGTAAATATACACTTTCCCAACATCTGGTCTTACTCCTACTCCCAACGGTATCTCTCCTCATTCCACTCCGCCAACATAACGATTTGCCGTCGACGTATAACTCCGCTAACCTGAATCACTCATGCCAGTCACAGCCGGCCCTTCAATTTAGCTAACCTTTGCCAGTCTCAGCTGCTTACGCTATCTACAACCCTACCTTTAGTTCGTACCTCACTCATTGTATTTAACTGTTTTCCTTCCGTTCGGTTTCTTTCATCACCCGAACTGTACCATCGTACCCGACACATTCACCGACATTATTCCGTGAAATTATTATCTGCTTTGGTCTATACAAACTGATCTTGTTCAGTAGCGTTTCAATTCCCATTGTGGCAGCAGGGCGAGCAAGATTCCCCTGGGAGTCCCGTTGAAGCTGTCTGCTGGGGATAGAAGGCTTGAGTTATTTTGGCGAGGTCGTCACTGCAACCTCTTCTAAATGTCGTGTTACCTCCTCATAGATGTAAGGCGAGAATTTAGCGGTCGGATATGACGAGAAGATAGATAAAATCAATGACTACTGTGTTTTATTTACAAGGGAATAGGGAAGATATGCGGCGATAAGTAACGTAAACATGCTGAGGAAGTGGAGAATGCGATTTAGCAATACGATTGAGATGTAATCTGGACGCAGTATAAACCTTCTATGAAATGTAGTACGACTGGCGTGAATGCGAAACGGAAAACAGTTCAAGGGTAAAGAAATGAAAGAACGCAAGAGCAAAACGGAAGATGCGCGTGGAAACGATAAGGAACTAAACATAACCGATGATATGAAAACGGCTGTGCCAAGGCACGAGGCGCTTATTCTAGTCATTGTCAGCGAGGCATCCCGAGTACTGGAGTCCTCACAACGACGGATATTAGGATTATTATCATTAATTCCACCTTTTAGATCCTACCGCCACTGTTTATATAACACTCCGGATGCTTAACTTACTACGTTAACTACCGCCCCTACTACTGCTGTTGTCACCGTAGAAATAATTTTCATACTTCTGCTGCCGTTGATCTCACTATTGAAACGCCACCCGGCTTTTTTTCTCATTGTAAGCAGGACTGCAGAGACACCAGAATCGCCTAGATTGCTGCCTTCTATTCTACCTACTAAAATTAGTAGGATGCTTAACATTACTTAACCTTATAATGGCACAACTAACATTATTAGTGTTGTTTTTGTAGGATTTCCTGCAATAATTGACATAACACTTAATTCTGTTGCCAATAATATCGAAAATTCAGAAGAGTATTTGGCAGGCTACGTAGCTTTCGATAAATTCTCTTCGGACCGTTACATGCATATAGGGAAGGAGTAAAAAGTAACATGCCGGTAACGCTGTTATGCTATCATACGAAAACCTGGTTTCGAACAGTACCCATCCAACAGAAGCGTAACTTGATCCGCTGTTTAACACAAAGAGCCAGAAAAATCTGCTCGGAAGACACTATTGAAATGAAGCTCTAGAAATTCCATGACCTGCTTCGGGAGAACGGGTGTCCGGACAGATTCATCATGAAATATATGATTGAGAAAGAACCAAAGCCACTGCACCCACTGTAGAAAAGGAAAACCTATTCCTTAAAAGTGCCTGTCAAGGGGACAAAGCAAGCGAACTTCTCAGCCGACGTCTCAAGCAAGCCGTAGCACGAAACTTCCCAGCAGCGAACGTTCGGGTGCTATTATCAACAAACCCGGTCCTGCACGGTGAAGGTAAAGATAGGCTGCCAATTCAGACCACTTCTATGTGCATATAATCATCCAATTTCTCCTGTGGAGCAGGTTATATCGGTCGCACGAGTCGGCGCTTATCAAAAAGAATACGGGAGCACCTCCGAGCATGGCTGGCCAAAGGCGAAGTCAAAAGCATCGATAGCTCTATTCTCGCCCACATAGTTGCCTCCGGACATCATATGGACCCCAGCAAAGCCTTTAAGATAACTTACAAGGTCTCGCCAAACTACCCAAAGTCCCTGGGTCAGCATTTGCTAGCAACAACAAAAGCAACTATGATCTGGTTGAGGAAGCTGGTTTTGTGCGCGCAGAAGAATCTCCTACAAGCCCCGAGCTTGGCATGGCCAACGGTTACGAAACTGCCAGCATCTCTACGCGCTTTCTACCACTTCAAACCCCCCCCCATCTCCTATCCGGACTCAACAAATCGTCATCAACTTGAAACTAGTTGATAACTATCAACCCTACGCCCCCCTTTCCACCTGACTAAAATGCGTTTTATGATAACGTACTTACCAGCATGTTATTTTTTACCCCTCCCTCCATTAATATAACGGCCTGAAGAGAATTTACCGAAAGTTACTTATGCTCGCCAAATACTCTTCTGAATTCTCTGATGGGAATTTTTGCAACTTTAATATAGCAAATACTAAAGCTGTTATTGTTGAGGATTGGTAGATTTGAGAAGAGCTAAATGCAGAAGGGGCTGAGGAGAAGCCAAACAGATTAAGTTTATTGAGCTTTCTTATTTATTTTCATGCATACATACCTAAAGGCATAAACATTAGGTCACTTTAGAAAAATGTCAGTGACCTTTGTTGTCACATGCACTTAAAATGCTCTCACAGCCGAGATGCATCAGTACCGATTTAAGTTACCGCCCCCATTGCATGCCTTGCTATGCGGCGACCATGTGAAAGGCATACTTAAGCGGAAAATGAAAACAGAAGTTAGCCACACTTTTTAAAGAGGTAACCTATTATAGAGAGCTTTCTTTATTAATCCTAGGAATAACAATATCAGGATTCTGTTGTGGACATTCTTTTTGCTCGTCAACGTGTTTTACTGTTTTAAGCCATTTCTGCATATGGTCCACATGGCTATTTTCATAAGAAATAATATCCAAAACTCATTTTTTCGGTAAATGCTGTTAACACCTGTCTTATTTTAAGGGTTTTGATGAAAACGTCGAACAGAATCTCAACTGATGGATGAACACGCGCAGACACTAGAAACGATGGAAATTATACCAGAATTTAAAGGACGATATTAAATAAACATTCATCGTTATATAAATAAAGTGGTTGCGTTAAGTTTTCAACATAAGAAAAGATTTAAATTTTTTGTCCTAATTTATAAACATTTTTTAAGTCTCCGAAACTTGGACATTATCGAGAAAATTTTGCTCTTCTTAACAAAGACTTGGTACTTCTTATCCTTTTTTAAGTGCTTAATGTTCGTAATGCTGTTCATTATTATTGCTAAGTTTTCATAAAGGGGTTCACACCGGTATGCGAGTAATGATCGACATTCTACAAATTTATTCATGTTGCATGTATTTTGGGCCGTACCGTACACAAACCTAAAAGGACACTTATTTTGTTCTAGCACTTAAACATGACATTTTTTCTGCCAGTAATCCGCCTTTCATGTTTTGATGCACTCAAGGTATTCCGTGGCTGATTAATGGTCACTTGCAGTTAGATTGTTGCAGAATGGCTGTCCGGATAACAAGATCCGTATGTTCTCAACTTGGCAGAGATATAGATAGCTCATTTTCTCAGGTTGATTGCCTCTTAACCTCCGTTTCGTTCGCGCTGTTTTATGCGTCAGGAGTTTCCTCGTTGGAGACCACACCTCCACCACAAATTGACGCAGTGGAGCAGCAGAAAGTGCCTCAATTTATGATTGGGTATCCCGCTTTCTCCTAAAAAAGTACCAATTCTTAATTGCCGCGCAAAATAAAATCTCCCCAGTTCATTACTCCGCCATCTCCATATGATCGACTACAGCACATAAGTGACTCGACGAAGATCCTAGCTCAGTGTAGCTGTTACCACTTGTGGCACGTCGTCAATGGCGCTATCCCCTGATACTTCTGTTAAGCCGACGGCGATGCACTACTTATAATCCAGGGAATTGCAGTCTTTCTCTATCTTATGCAAAGTACTACCTCGTCTGACATGTTGGGCGTGATATTAAATCACTACTGCTATGATGCATTCCCCAAAACACCAAAATCACATCTTGCCAAATATCCGTCAATCACGCCGTTCTGGGTAAGAGATAAATACGAGAAATTACCTAATTTATTCGAGTTGGGGAATATATGTGTTTGTAAATAATGCTGTTCACACCAGCCACATTGACGGTAGGGACAAGGACTACAATTTGAAAACGACTTCGAATCTGCATCGCATCACATTCTGGGCAGAAAATATAAATTATATAATTATTCTTCTTCTGACTGATCCATTTCTAAATAACGCATAAGCGGAAAGTGTAGTGTACAAAAAAGTATATTTCTGCGTAACTAACTCAAGTCTATTTAAATTTTGGCGCGGCGGTTCTGACATCAGTGCCCGCTCTGTCTACCGTCTGCAGCCTATCTCACGTTATAAGTGCATGCTAAGCGATGCAGGAACTCTGTGATAGCCCCGTTATAGATTATTGATTTGTCTACACATTCTAGGCGGCAGTCCGACCATTTAGTGGCAGTTTCATCGCTTCAACAGGATAGTATACCGCCACCTGACTCCCAGTCCACTGATCAGCCAGTTGACACTCAATACACACTGGGCTGATGACATGGTCTGGTTAACCGTCAGTTTTTAGTACTAAAAGCTATATTTTTTACTTCACCGTCAAAGTTCACGGGTGCGGGTCCCATACACAGCTGGAGCGCCACACGCAAACGGAGCCCAGGATCTTACTTACCTTACAGTGAGAGGTGATTTTGAGAGCATACAGTAAGTGATGTTCGGGTGACCAAGCATTGGTATAGGTTCTCGTGGAGAGCGATATACCGCCGATTTTAATGGAGGCGCAGACGACGTACAAACACCGTGCGGTTTTCGAATGTGCGTTGACAGTGAAAACGAGTGCGGTAACTGTATTTCGGGGTCCAAGACACTGGTTTACCAGTCTCTACACGATGGATTCGGGGGCGACCAACCAAGCCGATGCGTGTGCGGAAGATGCATTGACAAAACGGGGGAGGGTGGGAGGGCTTGCGCCTTGGTGGTGTGAGTCCGTTGGGCTTGTATCCTGTGTGCTGCCTTTTGACCTTAGCGGTGACGTCAGTGAGGCAAATTGTTTTGTAGAGGGCTGCGCCAATTTTCTCTGTCCTTTCCCATGTCAGTCGGTCGTGGGTGATGTCCTTCCACGTCTTTGAGTTGGCTTTGAGGCGCTTCAATAAGTTCTTCGATGTCCTCCTTGTCGACGAGCATCCACGGAACAGGCGCTTGGGTGAGATTTTGTCATCCATCCGCACTAGCTGCTTGCTCCATGTCAGTTGATGCTGCTTCAGCATGGCGAAGATGCTGAGGATTCCCGTTTCCTCCCAGAGTTCCATGTCCAGGATCCTATCCTGCCACCTCAGCTTCAGTATTTAGCGGCGACAGTAAAGCTGAAATTGATTAATTTTTAATTCTTAACTGGTGTGAAGTCTCCAGTCCTTCGCACCGTACAGGAGAGGCCTGAGGACGATGGCCTACTGCATCTTCAGTTTTGTTCAGCTGGGGGTCATGGCTGTTCAACATGAAGGTTTATAGCCGAACAAAGGTCTGGCTGGCTTTGGAGGTCCGGTCATAAGTCTGGTCGTCGATTCTGGTGCTGCGAAAAAGCGTGTTTCCGAGGTAGGTGAAGTTGTCCACCGTTTTAAGCTCGGCGCGTTGGAATCGATCCGGGGAGCATGGCAGTCAACACCGGTAGCCATCAGTGCATGTCCATCGTTTTCTACACAATGATGGTAAGCCCGAATTTTGCACAACCAGCGGCGAAGATATCCTTACGTCTTTGCCTATCCTCAGCCTTAGTGGTAGTGAAAGCGCAGCCATCCGTGAAGAGCAGGTCATGGGCTGTCATCCTGGATATATCGCAAAGGAGTTGTTGCTAAGGCTACGCCGGTAAACCCTGACGACTGCGATCTTCCAAGTCTGGTTCCTTAGAAGAAGGTAGAAGTCGTAGAAGCCAAGGTAGAAGGAGATTCTATTCTGTACAGAATAAGTAGAAGAATAGAGAGTAGATAGGTGGTTGACTCGGCCTGGCGTTGACTTCGACCATCAGCACCGTGCGATAGAACTGCAGCGCCGCGTCCCTCTCGAGCCGAGTCGGAAGGCCGAGTGAGTCCGCCTTGCTTGCTGTGTGGCTTAGTGTGAAGCTACAGCCGATCAGGTGGATAGGCGGTCATCGATTGGCTGGCGCTTGTGCAAGGCTTGCTGTGACGAAAAGAAGGGAGCGTACTGACAGCGGTTGCCAAGTTCGTGGCGAACAAAGGCAGGAAGCATGCATCAACAGCGGCAGGCTCCCACAGATACTCCTGTTGAGACGTGCATACGTCGGATGTTGAGAAGGTGCCCGTCAGTTCTGTAGACGATGAGAATCCAAGGTTGCTCTCCACGGTAGGTTTCCATCAGCACGCCAGACAACATGACAGTGAAGAGGGTAGGCGTGATGACACAGCTCTGCTTCAATCCATTGCTCACTGCAAAGGGTTCGGATACCGTCGCGTTGTCAGCGACACTAGCAATCTCCCATCGTGGAGCTGACGCACTATGTGAATGAAGCGCTCGAGACAAGCGAAGTTCTGCAGCACTTTCCAAAGGCCCTTGCGATGCATCAAGTTGAAGGCCTTCGTCAGGTCTACGAAAGTCGTGTAAATGTGGATGCGCATTTCCTGACCCTTCTGTAGCAATATCTTCTTATATGTATAATCACAGCCTTTTTGCATTTGCAAGCTTAGTACAGAACATGGAAGTGATCGATTATGGCGAAAAATTATCCAATATAGGGAGAAAAGTGAGTTCATTCATTTCCAGTCAAGCTAAAGCATTCATCTTCAGGTAAATTCAAAACTTGTCCAAAACCTCTATTTTTATTTTGACATTACCTTATACAAAGATAATATAAAGGGACATTCGTCAACTTAATATCTAATCAAAGCGCTTTTAAAGCGGTAACCTATTATAGGGCGCTTTCTTTATTACTCCTAGGAAGAAAAATATCAGGCTTCTGTTGCGGACGTTGTTTTTCTCGACAACATGTCTTAATGCTTTGAGACATTCCAAAATATGGTCCACATGGCCATCTTCATAAGAAATAATATGCAAAAACTCATTTTTAGTGAAGGATGTTAGGATGTTTATAATTTTAAAGGTTTTGCTGTAACCGTCGAGCGGAATACCGACGGGTGGGTGAAAGCATGACGACACTGAACATGCTCGAAAATATGCAGGAATTTAAAGGAAGATATTAAGTAAAAAGTTATCCATCAATGGTTACATGTATAACCACATTTCTAATGAATATATACGTTTGAAGATAGTAATCAATGCAAAATTTACTGGAACTATAAATTTAATGAGAGCTCTTCAGTTGCATCCACTCATTGCGTTGAAGAATCACGAATATGAAAAATATGAAATTGAATTTTTGCAGAATGGTCATAGGTCCTAGTCACATACAGGAGGAAAGTTAAAACAAAGTGGACGGGGAAACAGGGAAAATGAGTTGCGGGGAAAATGTGGCAGGGGGAATGTGCAAATCTGGGGATCTGTAACTACCAAAGCAAGGCTAGGTTAACCACATGCTCCAACTGTTTCCATAGATCCGGTTTAGAGCGTCTAATCTTTCTGTACAAATTCAATTTCGTATTTTTCCCATTCGTGATCCTTCAGCGCAATGAGTGGATGCAACTGAAGAGCTCTCACGAAACTTATGGCTCCATTTAATTTTGCATTTATTACTATCTCCAAGTTCTCACCGGGAACACTATGCTTCAAATATATATCTTTATTATGCCAGTTTACACTTTATCATAGATGAGTTCGTTTATATCAGGAAACCAGTTAAGTTATGTGTTCAACTGAGGAAAATACTTGCATTTATCGTTACAATTTATAGCTATTTTTACGTCTCGGGAACATAGGGATTAACGGCAAAATTTTATTTTTCTTCAAAAAACAGTTATTATTTCGTATGATTCTTTTGAGCACAAAATATTCCTAACGTGGTGCATTATTACTTCTACTTTTTCGTAAAGCGTTCATGGCAGTATGCGATAAATTATCAGATGATGATGAATCCGCGACGGATGTCGAAACGTCAGGCGAATAAACGCATTGTCCCAGCGATCGAGTCTTCTTCTTCTGCTCAATTATCAGACTTTTACACACATAAACATTTTGCGGGCAGCATTTGCAATATTGTATTATGTTGTGCAACTTTTTTGGACCTTCGACTGTAACGGCATTCACCAGCGCCGAGAATATACCATCATTTTACACGCTCATGCTTCGGTTCATCGCAAATAGAAGCCAGCCCAGACAGACCATCCCACCTGCACATTCCAATCCAATTTTTATTCATGCCAACAGCAGTGATTGAAATCCAGTCGAAAATCTTTTTGTGATTGTTAAAAGAGTTTGGTGCAAGGCAAAGAAGAGTCTATCAATGCATCAATGCACAGTGAGCAGACGCCTATTGACATTCTGTCTTGTTCCACGTCTAACAAAGCAAAACATTTCTATTTTTCTGCTCTTTAGGTGACTAAACAACTCATTCTTACCTCTCCGCCTGCAATCTGGTTTTACAGCCTCGTGAAAAATCTATTTGCACTTATAAAAAAGGGAGTGGCACATTTTAAAGAAAAAGCTGTCAATGCAAGAAAAGCCTGATGATGAGCTTAATTATCACATCGGTTAAACCCTGCGTAGACATGCTGACTGTCGCCATGACTGATACGCTTTACACTCAGGCGACGAAGACGCGACCACTGGAACAGAAGCTCTGTTTTCCTGAAGTTTCATATTCCCGATGGAATCAAAAACGTCAGGCAAATAAAGCTCTTGTTCCAGTGGTTGCGTCTTCGTCTTCTAAACTGCTTCCTGGAGCTCGCCTACTTACGTCTTTTAGAAATGTTTTAGTCTGTTTTACGTTCAATCTGATCGCCAACGATATTCTGATTTTCAATATTTTTTAATATTTTTTCCTTTTTTACAATAGTACAAATATAATTAAAAACCAAAATGCGCCTTCTTTCAAACGCAGTTGATTCTTTACTTTATTTTAAGAATTTAGGGGACGCTGAATGATCTGATTTAGACCTAAAGGGATTTTTATGGAACCCATTACATTTAATTTGTCACTTAACCTACTTTGTCTGCTAAAATTTTACTCAAAATGAAATTTAAGTCAATGGATACAACTTTGTAGATACGAAACGGCAGTTTCTAGTCAGACTCGTCACCAGCCATTTTTGGCTGGTAAGTAATTCTCAGCCAACACTACTCATGGGCCTAACTATCAGTATATGTGAGGTCTAATCACGTATCCAAAGGGTCTGACTCGGTGCTATGCCTGTATCGCAACGAGTATAGGCTATTGATGTTTCACCCTAATGGGTGTGATCTTCCAGGCTCAGTTCCTTAGGAGCCGGGAGAGAGAAGTCTTGGGAAATATAGATTGATAGGAACAATTTAGTGTATACACAAGAATTGGGAGAAATTGGCCATTCGGTCTCGCATGGCATTCGACCGTGAGGGCCGTGTGAGATCGCGTCGTTATCAGAGCAGCCAAAGACGCTGCCTACTGCGTCCGTTTTGTCCGGGATGAAATCCCAAGTGTCGTCTCATGGCAGTAATCCCGGGCGGCCGCCGAACTTCTCTTTGTCTCGGCAGCCTTGGTATTGATTGGTTGGACCGCACGATGTGGGCGCACCGACATGGGCAGTCCGTGTCTCGTGCGGGGCACTGAGCGAGAGAGGTACAGGGTGCCGGCAGTCAAAGTAACTGCAGCGTTTGCGTGATGAGTCAGCGAGCACGGGTTTCAACAGTGGCACTAACGCTCACTATACCCGCTCCCACCAGTGTTTTGTCCTTTCATTCAAACCAGCCTCCCTTCTTATCAGCGCTCGTGGGGGCGGGGGCAAAAATCTGCGCTGGGTACTTCAACAAAACCAAGCACCGATATGCACTCGAATCCCTCACAAATCAGCAAGATTGACAAGCTGAAATTGATACAGATCTACGGTCCGGACAACACAAAATCTGATCATAATTTGCAAGAAAGGCTTTTGCCACTGACACAGTGATCCACCGTCGATTGCGCGTGTTGCCCAAGATCAAATTGCGAGAAGTGGCAGATTGCACCACCTGCCTGGTGCAGGTGGTGGCTACGCCTAGCGTCCTTCGCTGTTCTCCAGCTCCCACTTGCGATGCCGCGAAGCTACGTTCTGCGTCGCAATCACCTTTCTGCAACCGCCGCGACCGGCGGGTGAAACCAGGTTAGGGTCTACCGTGGAGGGTTAAAGCCAATAAGGTAAATCCCAACGGCTTTTTTCTTCCAGATCCGATTCCTTAGTAAAAGAGAGAAGTCATAGGAAGGCCAGCGTAGAGGGAAAAGTTTATTTTTCACAGAGGATTTGAGAAAACTAGATGCGGCATGTGTTTTTCAACTATTTTTGAAAAACAAAAGAGACGGGGATAATCCGTGTATATTCCCCGAGTTTTGCCTAAAACTTAGTAACACGGGTAGTGCAAACTAGTGAATAAGTTAAGTCGAAAATAAACAGCTTCCTCACAAAAATAGCGAAAGAGGAAACAAAGAATAGTAAGTAGTGTTACATTGAAGGAACCCTGCTATAAAAAATTTGCTGTATAGATAGCACATCATTTTAAATTTTGCCCTGAGAATGCGCACGGTTTAATTTATTTTTCCAAAAATTTATAAATGCGGTAAGGCGAATGTTTGCAGAGTAAAGGCTTAGACAGTTTCAAAAAGAGCATGGTCAACTTCCTCCAAAGAAAGATTAAAAATGCAAAAAAATCAACAGAAACCTAGCACTGGGTAATGGGTGTCAAACTATTTACGGCATGCCTTATATTTAGCAAGCACGCATGTTCATCTTCATTCTATTTGGCATTGAGAGAACTCTATTGGCAACAGAAAAGCCACCCCCGTTGTTTCCACAGATTCTATTTGCGCTAAAGATAGTTTTTGAGCAATAAAACTGCTTAAATATCCTGCATTTTCACCTTCACATAATCATTTTTTTGATTATGAGGCCTTGGTCTAAAGGTTCTGTCAATCCTACAATAGCAGACTTTTTAACCAATGCGAATCTGAGTATGATCTATATGAGTACACAAAAAGACTGTTTGGATACCTGAACTTTTGATTTATTAGCCTAAGCTTTCAAACACATGCATCGTCAGAGATAGGAGCAAAAAAATAATGAAACTGCAACTGTGGGGTGCAAAGCCAATCAGCGATCAATGACGCAATTCTGAGGGCGAACGCGCATGGCTCTGTATTCTGATGCCAAATCAATACATTGATTTATTGGGTTTGGGCCCATCTTGACAGTTACGAAGTTGAACTTCTGTTCCTTTTCGTAAATGCAGAATGCCGCTTGCGCGAATTCATGGCTCCGTCACAGAACAGGCTTATCTTGACGTATTCGTGATCCGAGCATGCGTTCAGTCTGACCTGTCTACATGCAAGAACCGTTAAGGCACGGTATGCCGCACACTACCCCTGATTGCTTCCTGGGATTTAACCTATCTTTGATTTTAATTAACCTGATGTACATGATAGTCTTGGGTTGATGTGTAATTCAAACACCTAGTCCCGCAGCTATGTGCTCAGTCGTTTCTCAGATGCCCCTGATGTATGGCAGAGCGTGTCATGTCTTTGGTGCTGTTTCTGTTTTGGTCCTCCGGGGCCGAACACGTATACACCAGCTTAACAAAGTCCTGGAATATCCATTTCAAATAAATTGGTCGTGGATCTATTGGGTCTCGCGTAAATTTCCCTCCGACCTGCTGCAACGGGTCTGAATCCTTTTCAAGCGCATTCTTTCACAGCTTCGTTCGTGAGCCACCGAGTGGTTGCTGTTAAACCTAAGGTGTGTGATGTAGATTAACTTCCTGCAAACCGTCATCTTAATTTCACCGTTGAGTCGTCGCTTGACAAGTATGCCAAGGATAGGCAGCTGCTGCTCTTTTTCATCGCAGGGATTTAAGTAAGTTAAGCCCTAACAACTGCGATCGTCAGGCACAATTCCTTAGGAGAGGAAAGAAGTCTTGGGAAAAGCCAGATTGTAAGAAGAGTTTATTCTGTACAGAATTCATAGGAAGATAGGCAGTAGGAAGTTGACTACCAGACGACCGCACAACGGCAAACCAGTGGACGGCGTCTGAAGTAAAGTCTGCTCGGCAGTCGTGCTCTGTGAGTCTGCCTGTGATAGGCTGTTCCAGAGGTCGGAAGCCGCAAGCGTTCAGAAGTGCACTTCGTGTGGAACTTGCTTTTTTTCCCTCTGAAGTCTTAATCAGGATGGGATTCCACTGGACAAGTTATATAAGTTTTTAGGATGTCGTTCCTGACAGTAACAGAGATTTCTTCAACATACCTGCAAAAAATACAGGCTAGTATTGGATGAAGGCAGTATTTCTTTTGCCTGTAGGAGTTGTTCCGGCATGAAACCTAAGTCATTAAAAAAGGGCACAGGTATTTAACCGATACTCGTTTGTGTACCATTGATACCAACATGTTTAAATGCACTTAATACAAACAAACGCCTTTTGCAGACTATTGAGCAGTTTGTGTTTCATGCTAACTGGACTCATTTGCATCCCCAGTGGAGCAAATAATGGGACAAGTCAAGACCCTCAAGGGTACCGTTTACACTTTATTGCACACAATCACATGCATTTCATTTGGGTTTCAGTAGTCATTTTTTTAAAATTCCAATGGAGGGTGCATATTTATATTTGTGATTAAGTGACGCGCATCTGCATTCCTACTGCAGTTTTCCGCCTTCGGAATGTACTTCAACCAGAGTACAATTCAGGCTCCGATGTCTGCCGCACCTTACTCCTGCCAATTTCAAAAGCCAGCTTTACTGCGTACCCCGAGTGTGCGTTACACAGACAGTTCGTCTGCAGACGGGTTGCACGGTAGATGCGCTAGACCAGAACGGAGGGGGGGGGCAACTCAGGGGATGACACTCCCATAGAAAATTCCGAACA
>JAYGXS010000003.1:77552955-77573444 GCA_036362985.1 Ligula intestinalis
TACAGGCCGTGCAGCCTCAAGCCGTGCATGCTATGCAAGTTAAATTAGCGTGAAAAACCACGTTTGTCCATGTCCTGCTACCCGGTCAATCTCACGGTAAACGTAGCATGGTTATCGATCGTCGTTAAGCTCCTCCCTGGGAGTCTCGTTAACAGAGTAGGCGCAATCGGCAAGATGACGATCACCCCCCCCCCCACCCTGCCCCCCTGCCCTCTGCAGTAGACGTGCAGCACCAGGCTCTAGAACACACACGCGATGGACATCATTGCAATCGACTATCAAACTGTTATTCGTACGCTCCTACTCGGACTCCCTCTGCCTGGGGCGATAACTTGCGTCTCGCTGCCGATAAAAACGAATATACGGGTACCAGGTAAGATTGCAGAAGAAGACCCGCTCACTGGAACAAAGCTTTTATTTTACTGACGTTTCAGATTCTGCCGAGAATCCTTAATCTAAGGTAACCGTAGAAAGGTGTGAGACATTCGCAGATCGGAGGTCTAACTGTGATTCCAGAGGTGGATATTAGCTAAGCATCGACGTCTCGCACTCGCCCTCTTTCCAGCATGGAATTTTTTATGAAAGGGCAATTCAACGGAAATTAAATGGGGGTGCGGATGCGTTCGCGGCACCAATTAAAACCGATTGCACTAAAACAGTTGCCAGGTGGATAGACGTCGGAACTGCTAGTAGGAACGGTTATCGGTGCGTTTTTATTGCTCTGAGAATAGCTTTATGGAGTCGTAAACGGAAGCGGAATGATAGGAGTTGTCGGGGTGGAAGATACGTCACGCGCAGAAAAAGAGAAGAGCAAGCTGAGCTGCTGAGGCTACTTAATGATACTGTTAAAAAAAACTTTTAGACTAAAGCACCTGCGTTTATTACGGGATGCTACGGGAATAACCACGATATATTTGGTAGAGGCCTCGTGATTCCGTTGGCTAAGGCGTCGGCTATGCTAAAGTCCTCCCTGGCTGGCGTGGGTTCGAATCTCACCGAGGTCACTGAGATTTTACAGCTGAGTGAAACAAATTATTCAAATCTAGCTCAACCTCCTACTAGGTACATTTGCCCGGTAGTCATCTGGTGGGTATAAAATTGATTGCTTAAGAAATATTGCTTGGGCAGTCAACTTTCTGTACCAGAATTAGTGGATTTTATAGGCTGCAGTAGGCTGGGCAAATAAGTTGACTCGATTGTGATAAAACTAGGGGTTTCCAGTGGGACCTCGTTGTTCAGTTGGCTAGTGCATTGGCTGTACTAAAGTAAAGGGTTTGAATCTCATTACGGCCATCGAGTTTTTCACAACTGGGCGTCATGGATCTATCGCATCATGTTTAAGGTTAATAAAGTTTGACCCCAACGGTTGCGACCTTCCAGGCCCGGTCCCTTAGGAAATGAGAGAAGTCATGAGAAGGACAAAGTGATAGGAAGAGTGTATTCTGTACAGACGGAAAGCAGAATAGTTGAGGCGATGTTTTGACTGCCGGAGCGCACATCCTTCAACTAAAGCGGCGTGGCCGGAAGTGATGTCTAGCGGCAGCCACCAGATTGAGGTCTGTCCAGACAGGTTGCAGCCAACCTACTAATGCGGGCATTTCACTGGACGGATTAAAGTCACGAAGGGAAGGTAAGGTATGTGCGTTCACTAGCAGCGAAAGGCGCACGTCCATTTTCGCATAACCTGAGTCACGCGGAAAACTGCCTTCGCGCGAGGTCCTTTTCTCTAAGTGACCTCGTCTGTGGCATCAAGAGTTAGGAGGGCTTTGAATAACAGTAACCACTGCAGATCTATCTCTGTCTTGAACCTTAAATCCTCTGGTAGCCTGCAGAGAAAGGCGGGGGTAAAGAGGGCGAGAGTGGGGGAAGGTGGTGGGGGGGTGTAGAGCGAATAAATGTGAAATTAGAGAAAGGAAATTGTCTAATTGTCTCCATTATACTAAACTGCAGTACATCATGGAGATGACGTTTGTTTTTTTCTCTCCCACGTGAGGGACAGATATGTCCTAATTTGGGGACAGAAGAAGAAACAAGTTTACGCTGATTTCGCATACCCGAAAGAGATTACTTTCGCATAAGATGTAACATGCTCGCCTAACGTCGCTACTAGCTTAGTGGAGGTGTTGCAGAGTACATTTTGTGTTCCAGACTCGATAATTATGAAGTGATATCGTGTCCGGTCAGTTTGAAAGCCTCACTCCTGATGAGTGAACGTCTTTTCTGACACCTGTCTATTACGAGAACTTGGCATTGAAATATTAATCTTCAGCGACCGGTAACACAATGTTGTACTTGCTTACTTAATTACATACTTACTTGTACTTGTTATGGCTGCAAACATGGCCAATCTTGCCGGCTTCGATGTTATCCCGGATGCTAATTCTCCACGCGTGAAGATCTGTGGCAGCAGAACTGGACAGTCCAATGCATTCTTTTAGCCAGCCCCGGTGACCGAATACCGAAGTTCCAAGTACCGCTTCCAGGTCCTGACGGACTAAGTCGAGCCAGGTTTTGACGAGTCCCCTCTTTTACGTCTCCAATTGGGTAACGGTGTCAGACTGAGGGCAGTGCCACTGAACTCCTGAGGTTAACAAGGAAGAGCGTGTCCGAATCATCTCAGTCATCTTTCTTGGATAGCCTGGGATATCCTTGAGATGTTGTCGCAGCGAGTGTGGACTGTTTCATTTAAAATCAAGTTGGTATAGGAGTTAAGGCTAAAACGATTAACCCTAACACCTACAATCTTCGAGGCCCAGTTTCCTTAGGAGATAGGAGAAGTCTTGGGAAGGCGAGAGTAGAAGGAAGAGTTTATTGTGTACACAGTACGGAGAATAGACGGAAAGAGTGGTAACTCGCGGATGCCCGCAGCCCGGCTGCTAGGGCGTCAATTTCGGAGTCACTAGAGCATCAGGAACCGCCGGCGAATGCTTTGTCCCGGGGGCCAATGGGGCTGTTGATGTCTAGACTAGCGCGTGCGCACGACCTTGAGGTTGGCTAACGCTGGCTAGCCTGAGCGCGCATTCTCGCTGAGGAGTGTGTGCGCGTCGGTCAAGGACAGTTAGCGCCTAGCCTAGCATTGGGCGCGTAGGCAGGCTAAAGGCGCCAAGCGTCAGCGATTGGTCTTGGGCTGCAAATGGCTGCAGCAAGGCCACTAGATTGGTGTACTTCACTCGAAGGATGTTCCTCAAGCAGTAGGCGTCAACTGCCTCCTGTTTTCTTTCATCTTCCGTGCGAATAGTCCAGCATTCATAGCCACAGAAAAGGAAAGAACGAACGGGTACACGGTACACACAAGCCTTCCTAGCACTAGAAGTATTGCATCGGGTCCACAAGCACTTTCTAAGGCTTGAGAAAAATCTTTGAACTGCATCGATTTAGGGGGAAATCTCAAAATTACTGTCCCTCTTAGTGGGAATAGAAAAGGCGCTCAGCGTCATCTTGAAAGCTGCGCTGAAAAGTCTCCGATGCAACCGAAAGGTCATATCAATATCGGCAGGTTTTGTAATCTGGACCCTTCTAATGCCAAAAGTGGCATGCTGTGGAGTGGCTTACAACAGACCGGCATGCCTCCATATTCAGCCCGAATTGGTCCTCTGGGATACTTTTGCAAGCTTCGTGCCCTCAACGGTATTAAGGTATCAGTGATCACTCAGCTGGAGACCAACTCCTGGCACCGCATCGCACACGGACGCGACGTTCGTTTCTACTTGCAGGCAGAAGGGATATGCGTCCCCCCACTTCGTGGACATATATTGTTCGTAGTAAAACAAGACTATTATGACTCCACCCGGCAGGCAGTATGCTTACGCGAATTAAAACACTTTCACGCAAATTAAAACATTTGGACGCGAATTTCGTACCCGAGGGTGATGTACCTTCTCCGTTTGAATTTCTTGCTTTTGAAAAGCGAAGCCTAAATGCAAGTAATCGACAAATTAATGACGCGACGGTGCCATCTGAATGTCGGATAAGCACTTAATGAGAAAAATTATCTACTGTGGGTTGATATTGCCGAAAAAGGCAAGGTAAAACTGCGTACTCAGTGGTTAGAGCGCTGTACTTCTACTCCACAGGGTCTCGGTTAGTACAACACATGTGGTTGGGTAGGGTCAGTCGTGGACAGAAAATAAGGCCGAATAGTTATTTTATAGTTATTTTCTGCCTATTGTATACTAGCTGCTGGATGGCTGCTGACAAGTCTCAATAGTGAGCCCCAACTCAGTTCTGGCCGAATGAGTCCCACAGCCGCTCAGCAAGCGAGCGAGCGCCATTCCACAAATGACAACTATTTCACCCGGAAGTTGCTGCTCAGATGCGTCACTCAAGAAGACAAAATAGTTCTAAAATATGGTCGAAAAACTTCCTCCAAAAGTCTCGTATGCATTTAAGAGTCGAAGTGCACACTCAGACAAAGTCCTCTTAGGAACCAGTAGAATGCAGGAGACCAATTAGAAGCCGACATTTTTTGTCAACTGGAATGCAATTGAGTAACTTACCAACGACCGACCCCAGTATGCCTGTCTGTCTCTACTACATTCACGGTTCGAGTTGGCTTTGCAGCATAAACTCGTCCAATTCACGAACTAAACAACTCTCCTTACCCTAGCATCGGAAAATGGGGGAAAATAGGACTGAGAAACAGGTTAAACGATGTTCAATGGTCCCTAACCGCACGTACTCTAGATGAACATTTTAAAGCAGAGGCGTTGACGTTGGACATCCCCGTCCGCATCTGAACCCGCTTCGGTCAGATTGATGAGGGAGGAGAGAGTGTAGTGACTAGCTCAATACGAAGTGCACTTGTCAACGCCTGTCATGACTAGCTCAAGTTCGAAAGGCTTGCTGCTTCTGGCCTCTTTAACAGCGAATCACAGACCGGCTCACACAGGATCTCATGTGACAACTGCCGAGCAGACCTCACTTCAGCCAACATCTGCTAGCTTGCGGTTGTGTGGTCGTCTGGTAGTCAATTTCCTACTCCCTAGTCTTCAACCCCTCTGTACGGAAATGCACTCTTCCTATCAGTCTGGCCTTCCAATAACTTCTCTCCTCACCTAAAACACCAGGCCTAGAAGATCTCAGCTGTCAGGGTTACTTTTATTAGCCTCACCCATCCGCGATAACTGTGCTGTAGAAACCGCGCCCACCTTGCTTTGACTCTCACTTGGTGGGCATAGTCGCAGCCGCCGTTTGAAATGTCATGCGTTCTTCCTTTCGAGCCAGCCCTACCTCTTGAGACAATGCTACTGCCCGGGTGAAACCGTCCGCACCGGCGTAACCTCAGACCGCAAAACACAATCCAACACAAGGAGTTAAGCCAAGGTGGCTCGCATGCTTCAGCCGTAACTTCCGCTGGTTTAAAAGGTTGGCGTGGCCGCTGGAAACTCTGGATGTATGGGCCCTGATCCCCACAACTTCGCCGAATGCCATAACTTATTCGAGATCTAACCACACTGACCA
The DNA here is from genome assembly GCA_036362985.1 of Ligula intestinalis. Taxonomy (NCBI): domain Eukaryota; kingdom Metazoa; phylum Platyhelminthes; class Cestoda; order Diphyllobothriidea; family Diphyllobothriidae; genus Ligula; species Ligula intestinalis. The sequence goes on from JAYGXS010000003.1 coordinate 77,558,416, forward strand.
AACGCGAGTACTCCTTAACTATCACGCCAATCCAGTCTACTCCACTTTCCACATACATCTACCGGTAACTAAAATCTACTCATACGAACCCGCAGCTTCCTTGACACTATCAAAAGGCCTGCATCCATCACCCAAATCAAAAGTTCATACCAACGAAGAGGGTCTTCCTCTATTAGGGAGGGGGCGACCCCTACCTTGAAGGCCAGCTCAAACAAATAAATAGAGATGGGTTTGTTGAGCCGTATTAGGAAGACACGGGTTGTGTGCGCCGGTCTGTCATCTGCTCCAGTGACTCTTTTTAACTGGGCTCCCTAAGTACCGATAACCGCTTCCAACAGAGACACCAAGATGAAATAGGCACTTCCGGGCACATTTAACCTCGCCGGCCAGCCAGCCACGTCCCAACCCAGCGGGAAGATAACGCGAGCTTCGAAAACTCAGTTGCCAAATAGAAAAAAGAAACTTATTTATTTGTGCAATATCGGATCGAATTGGCAAACTCCAATCCAACATTTTTTCAGTATTCGTTATCAAAACTGGCATAGTGGATCGCGACTCACAGTTCCCAACAGTGTTCAGGTTACCATTTTATCTCCTTTCGGCCTGGCGGGGGATTGGTGGTGGTGCTTGGCGGTTTGACGGCGTCTTGTGTGCTTTAGTCCGTAATACTTCTCGGCTTCTGAAATCTATGATTAATTGCCACTCCTACATTGGATTTCAATTAGATGTGACTCAATTCTCCAACAAGGTCATTAGAATCTCATGCGTATGCTGACATAGCAGAAATCTGTTAAATGCTTATCTTTATTGCTTCATCCACCCCTGTACTTTTTAATCTGAAGCGCCCTAACACCATACCACACCGACCAGGGTTCCTGACTTATTGCTTTTTCTCGTTAAGGAGTATGATGTCTGGAAAGTTAATTCGAAAAAAACCATGGACACCGACCGTGAGGAAAATAACACAAACCTGCTCTTGAAAGTCGTAAGTGAAGGCGAACGTAACTCTCCTCTTGTGAAATACTCCTCCCTGTGTACTTAGAATGACCCTTAGTCTCTCTGCAAATCACTTAGAGCGGAGAATGACGAACCCGTTCACGTCTCCGTGAACTCACTGACCGCTGAACTGTAAAGACTGTCCTCTAAGATGAGTCTAATGGAGAATTGGTAGCATACCGGCTCACCTTGAGTTCATCCTTTGAATTTCCATTCTTACGCCTTTATCCTTTTCATTTATCTATGCATATCCATGGCGAGGAGGTATGATAAAATTCTACACTGTCAGGGGATTCAAGCACGACAGAGCTTATTGCTATTTTTGGCTAAAAATCATGATTGTAACCTAAGCTTCTATCGGCGTAAAGATTGCAACTCGCAAAATGCCCTTCATTGACTCTGATGTGGCAGTACAGAATACCTTAAATGATTAACTATTTTTCTTCCATCCCTGATCAGTTGGAGAAACTAGTTTGGTTCGCAGTCGAGCTGGCGTCAGACAGGCTAGGGCTGTAGACTACAGTATAAACGACCTCTAGGGGCCGGTTAAGCAATAATGTTTCACTCTCCTGTATCAATTGGATACTAGAGGGTGCACCCTAAAGACCCAATGAGCACAGTAGGGTCTGCACCTTTAAAGTAATCATCCGACTATTGTTCCTTGTAACCGCAGTGTATTCGACGATAACAGCCCCTGGAAACGATGGGTAACGATGCGTGCGGTAGTGAAGAGCTGCACCGTTGATATTCACGTTTGGATGCCATGGATGAATTGGTTCAAAGTAAATTACGCCTCAGTTAGCGAGTCGACCGAGAGCGTGGGGTTGGCAAGACATAGCGGGCCTCTCGCACGGTCGACTAAGAACGTGCGGGCAAGTTTATCGCGCGCGAGTAGACAGCGAGCGTGCGCGGCTTGGCGAACGAAATCAGCGCGAGTCAGTGCAGAAGGCTCCCACAGGACCACCACTCATAATCAGGTGGTCGATCAGCTATTGCTCCAAGTGCAGATTACGCGGGCTTTTGCAATCAAACCGCCATTTTTTCCACCACTTCTTCGCATGTAAATTTTCTTACATTCAGTATGGAGAGTGCTGCTTGCAAAATGCCGAAGTTTTTAACAGTTTTATCATTACTTGTATACCAGCGTGAACGCATTTACGAAAACGTAGAAATAATAATGAACAGCATTAGGCACATTTAGTACTTGAAAGAAGTATGAGAAGTACTACAAGTTTGTTAAGATCAATAAAACGGCAAGAGTAGCCTATGTAGCCCCACTTAATAATCCTACAACCTGCATGGATTCCTACGAAAACGGTTTTTATCGATTAATGGGCGGGAAATTAGGACATGCAGTGGAATATACTTAAATAAATGCCAAGTGCACTTTTAGATTACTGTATTTAGATGTGTTGTTGATTTATAGCTGTAGGTTTTCCTAATCTGTATTATCATTTAACTTATTGCGGAAAAACCCGATAACCAAACTGCAGGTTTCTTAAATTTCCCAAAAAATTGAAATGTTGGTGAGAAGGTCATCTACTTCAACTTACCTGTGGTCCAAATTACCGTTCTGGGCTTAGATTAGTATAGTCCGCGACGCGAAGCGCCGCGCACAACTTCAATTTACATGCGGAGGACCCTGCTCCCAGCGGCGCTGGAAACAAATTCCACATCGTTTTTCACATTAAACTTACTTCTATAAATTTTCTTCGCTGCCTGTTCTATTTCCCCACCCCACAAAACTCTATAACTACCGTTTTTGCGGGACGAAATGCTGGGACTAGGTGTATATGAGTGGGGCTAAACAAGCTACTTTTGCCAATAAAACTTTCTCGATAATCTTCAAGTTCCGGAGACGCAAAAAATAACTATAAATTAGAAAAATATGTTTGAATATTTTCTTAATTTAAATACAATACCTAACCACTTTCTTTCTTTGTTTGATTAAAAATTTTTATACATATAACCATTAATGTATAAGTATATATTTAATATCATCCTTTAAATTCCGACATAATTTCGAGCGTTTTCAGTATCTTCATGTGTTCATCCATCAGTGGAGATATATATCGACGTTAATATCAAAACCCTTAAAATAAGAAATGAGTCAAGAGCATTTACCGAAAAAAATGAGTTTTTAAAATAGTAGTTCTTATGAAGATGGCCATGTGGTTCACATTAAAAAAATGCTTCAAAGCAGAAATCCACACTGTCAAAGAAAAAGAACGTCCGAAACAGAGGCCTGATATTGTTAATACTAAGTTTCATAAAAATCCTTCTATAATAGGTCACCCCCTTAAAAAGCGCTTTTAATTATATAATATACGAATTTCTGTGTATAGTAACTTCGTCCAGCTAAATATCAAAATGAAAACGGAGATTTTTGACAAGTTTTTTTTAGTTTACCTGAAGTTAAATTATTTATTTTTCACTAGAAATGAAAGAACTCACTTTTTTCCTTATATTGGGTTATTTTTCAACATACAGGATGATTTCCAAACTTCGTTCTTAGCTTGCGTGTGCAAGAAAGTGTGGCCATATCTGAAATAAGATATTTCCATAACTAGTCTCTTGTCTGTTCTGTTTCTGACCAACGCATAAGCGTACAAAGAAACGTGTACAAAGAAGTACATTTTTACCAGACTTACATTTAATAAGGCCTTTTTACACTTACTTGCTGGTAACCTATATGGACAGTTTGCCTATGTGCCATCTAGCCTATCGGTAGAAAAAATTTGCGACCAAAATATTTTTGTTACTGCATTTATTGGAAAAAATCTTCACAGGTTAGCTAAACATAATTTTTACAACATAAATCAGTTCTCGTTTCTGAAAATAAATTCGATTCCTTTAACTTGGACTCACTTGCATCTGAACAATTTCGGACAACATTTTCCCGTCCCGGAAGGGATAATTTATTACGCTTTTTTTCATAGCATAATGCATATTAATAACAATTTTGGTTCTGTCGTACTAAAAAGCATAGGAGGTCCCCTCGATATGAGACTACTTCCGATTTCGCCAAAATTAATGCACATTACCCTGATTAAACTTAACTAAAAGGGCGATTTTCTAACTGAAAGGGTTTCACGGGATTAAATCTACTCAGAGGATCAAAATAACGTGACTAATTTTTATGCTAAACTACCAAGTTAAATTGCTTAATCACTTTTGCATGCAGCACCCACCATGGTGTATACATCGGCCGGCTCAGGACGCCTATCAGAAACTGACTTTTGTACCTCAGTTTATATCTGCTCCACGACAATGAGGTCATCTACACCGATTTGGGGGGTTTTCAGTTTGGCCTACATTGTGCGATCTGCTCAAGGGCATTTCTTCACGACCCCAACAACAGCGGGTTGTGTGCATTATTTTATTCATGATGACGTATTTACTAAAACGTTTGGAATAATATTTTCAAAACAAAAGCAAACTTCTCTTTCTCGCAACTGTTTAATCGTGTCGATGAGAAGATGCGACATGCCGCTCCTGTGACCTGCGACTAGAGACCATTCATCAACTATGTCAAACACGTACTTCAGAATCCTCAAGGCAGACGTGGTGACCTGCATGTGGATTATTTCTAGATGATGCCAGCCTTGCGCAGTATCTACATCTACTCTTTCGCTATCTCCCTTCGTCCACCTGCGCCCGGGGTCAAAGCAGAGTCAATAAGACTGGAGGCGGAGTCGGGCGCAGGTGGCTGGCGTGGCAAATGTCACCGCTACGCGTGCCACCATGCCCCCTCCCCCATGTTCAACATTTTTCATTGGAGCGCAACCCGAATAATGACTGCCGTACCCTGAGCTGACACCCGTGTTGATCTATCGCATCTATCACGTGGCCCGCTTAGTGGGGCATACACACACTGGTAGAGGGGCTTATTGACGGGGTCTGAGGACCCATCCATGACATTCAAGTCTTAATTTAATAGAATCACACTGCATGCAGCAGCCCTCAACAAAGGCTTGCTTTAAAGTGTACAATAGCACAGGAAGGTCAACAATTAAAATTCCCTCTGGCCTCAAGTAAAAGACTGAAGTCATCTTTTTTGCAAAAAGCCGAATTAGTGAGATATTCGTGCACGCTGTCTGCATCCACTCACACGCCCAAAGTAAATTTGTTTCTTTGCCGATATGATTTTCGAAGAAGGCTTTAATGAGGACCTGACTACAAAGGCGGAATCATTTGGTGCAAAAGTTGACCCAAGGTTATTGCATAAGCTCGTTGCTGCCTACACCTCCTCTAATTAGTTCTTTTTTATTTTAAGCCACATATATTTTCGTATGACAAACGTTTTTTTATCATAATGTCGACGGAAGTACTAACTTTAATACCCACACATGTGTTTCACCGATGTTTTTGCTGGTGTATGACGCGTTGTATACATTCATCAAGCATAAAAGATTGGCCCGCTGTGTCCTGGAGGCTCATTCGCAAATCAGCATTAACGCATGGACGAACACCCGGAAATAAAAAGGCTGAACCTTAGGCCATTTTTTTACTCACAAGATACATAAGAAGTACTAATTTTTTGCTGATAAAAATAAAATTTTCTAAATAATCCTCAAGTCTCGCGGAGGCAAACAATAACTTAAAAAATAGAATAAATTTAAATCTATTCGTCAGTGTAAAGGCTAATGATATCGCTTTCTTTATATGAAGAGAACTTTTCTTTGGTCAAAAGTTTATACGCATATTACCGTTATTGGATAACAATAGATCAATATCGTCCTTTAAATTCCGGATAATTTCCGAGTGTTTTCAGTGTTTTCAGTGATATGAAAACCTTTAAAATAAGCTATAGATTAAGAGCATTTACAGAAAAACGATTTTAAGGATAGTAGTTCTTATGAAGATGGCCATGTAGACCATAATAAGAAATGCCTTTAAACAGGAAAATGTCAAGGGCCAACTCAGTGGCGTGCGCAAACAGCCCTGACGAAGAGTTGCCACAGCAACCGACCGGTTCACTCAGTCACAATGCAATCGATAACGCCACGCAGGTGCGGCCGGCGCAGGAATATAACGCAACTGCCACAGCAAGCGCTTCACCCACTCACGTGTATTGTGCGACGCCTCGCTCAGATTAGGACGTCAACCCCCATAACTCACCAGCCAATGAATTCATGTCCTTCTTGTGACTAAGATCTAATTGGCCCAACTTGTACATTCGCATCCGCTTGCTTTAAATTATGCTGTACTAGGTTTTTCCAAAACTTCTGTTTTCCATACACCCTTGTTGTGTTCTTCCTTCGGGGCTCACACGAGGCGTCAGTCAGACGGAAATATCGCAGCTTTTGGCCACCGTTATAAAATTTGACGACACAGACCCGGACTCACTATGCCCATTTCCGTGGAACAACTGCAGTCCATCTTGAAACAGCAAGAAGCTCAGTTTGAGGAGGCTCAGATGAAGATGATGGAGTCCATGATGCAAAAATTCAACTTGCATCTTTCTGGTCCAGATCCGTCCGCAAAACATTCCTAATCAGCGGACGCCACTGCTGCTTCCATCACAGATTTTCTTTATGCCTCCGACTCTAGCGTTAATTTCGACGCTTGGTTCAAACGTTGGGAAGACATATTCCGCGTGGACTTCGCCAAGGCTGACGATGCATGGAAGGTGCGCCTACTATTACGCAAACTGGGCACCAGAGAACACGAGCGGTTCGCGGATATCATTCTACCAAAGCACCCTCGTGATTTGACTTTCGATGAAACCGTCTAGCGCCTGTCAGAGACTTTCGACGAGAAGTCCTCCCTGTTCAGTATTCGTTACCAGTGTCTCAAGCTGGTGAAAAACGAGACAGGTGATTTTCTAACACTCGCCAGTTCTTTCAACCGCGAGTGTGAACGGTTCAAGCTTCGAGAGTTGACCGATGACCAATTTAAATGCCTCATCTTTGTGAGCGCCCTACAGTCACCTTGAGATGCTGAAGTCAGGATCCGTCTGCTCTCAAAAATTGAACAGGAGACGAAGTCAACCCTGCAAACATTGACTGCTGAGTGTCAGCGGCTTAAAAATCTCCAGCACGATTCTGCCATCGTGGAACAACCCATTTCCTCGTTTGCCGCCACCAGCGTTCAGGCTGTGACCCGCACGAAGTCAATGTCTCCGCAGAAGTCCCAAGGGCCCACACCCAGAAAGCCCCCGTCAACCTGTTGCCACTGAGGTGAATGGAATTTCGTTCGCTTCCATCCATTTAAGACGCACGTTTGTCAGAAATACCACAAGCGAGGTCATAAGGAAGATTAATGTCGGGCAGGCAACAGGAAGACGAGAAATTCCAAACGCCTTTCATCTTACTCTCGCCCAAAGTCCAACTCAATCCTAGCCACATTCAAAACAGAATTCGAGGCACGTAGAAAGTACCTTACGGTTGCTATCAATGGCAAACCTGTTTACCTTCAGCTTGACACAGCATTAGACATCAGCCTGATCTCCAAACGCACTTAGCGGATGATTGGACAGCCCCCGGTGACCACATCGGACAAAAGGGCTTTGAACGTTTCTGGCGGGTTCCTCCAGTTCACTGGTGAGCTTGAATGTGACGTTTCCTTTGAGGGCACTCAATTCAAGGGAACATGCTACCTTAACAGCCGCCCGAAGCTTGATTTAATCGGCCTCGACTGGATCGAAAAACTCGGTCTTCTGGATTTGCCACTTGATCACATTTGCAATAGTGTGCAGTCAACTTGGCCTAGTCCTGCCAAATCAACCCGGCTGGCGGCCAAGCTGACCTCGACCCTACAGGCGAAGTTTGCTCCAGTTTTTCAAGAGGTCTTGGCTGCTGCAACAAGATGACGGTCACCCTCCAACTTCAACCAAATGCAAAACCTGTTTTCAGACCCAAATGACCAGTTCCTTATGCCGCAAATACTGTGGTTGACCAAGAACTTGATCGTCTAAAACGAGATGGTGTTTTTTAACCAGTCAATTACTCTACATGGGCCACACCAATCGTGGCTGTCAAGAAAGCCAACGGTAAGGTCCGAATTTTTGCTGATTTTTTCACTGGTCTCAATGCTGCGCTGAACACACATCAGTATCCCTTGCCCGCTCCAGAAAATCTTTATGCTAAGCTGAATGGTGAAACTTGTTTAGCTAAGTTAGATCTATCCGATGCATACCTTCAAATCGAGGTTGACGAAGGCTCTCGGGAGCTGCTAACCATCAACACCCATCGGGGTCTATTCCAGTACACCCGTCTGCCATTAATGGTTAAGACTGCTCCCGCGATCTTCCAGCAAACCATTGACACCATGCTGACGGACACTGACGGAGCCGCTGCCTATCTGGATGATATCATCGTCACTGGTTCAAATCCAGATGAATTCTTGCAACGTCTGGAAACAGTACTCAGCCGAATTCAAGACTATGGCTTCCGTCTACGTCTGGAGAAGTGCAATTTTTCATGCATTCCGTGAAATATCTCGGCTTCATAATCGACCAAGACGGTCGTCGCCCAGATTAAGGCAACATCGATGCCATCAAACAGATGCCACCACCAAAGGACGTAAATTCCTTGCGCACTTTCTTGGGTCTCATGAGTCACTACAACTCGTTTCTCCCGGACATGTAACGCCTTCGTCATCCGATGAATGAACTACTCAAGAAAGATGTCAAGTGGTCCTGGTCGCGAGAGTGCCAGCAAGCGTTCGAAGGGGTGAAACAGATGTTGGGCTCTGACTTGCTACTCACGCACTTCAACCCTGCTCTGAAGATTGTTGTTGCAGCGGACGCCTCCAACCATGTAATTAGCGCCGTGATTTCACACGTTTTCCCAGACAACACTGAGAAGACTATCTGTCATGCAGCCAGATCCCTAACGTATGCTGAACGCAACTACGGACAGATCGAAAAGGAAGCCCTGGCTATCATCTTCGCTGTGAAGAAGTTTCATACTTTGGCGTTGTTTTCCGGAGGTTATTCGTTCCTGTTGGAGTTTGTGACGTCGGGGGCTTGACCCGGTGCGTAACTCACGGAAGGTTACTGCATACAGTCCTGCTGCAGAGCAAAAAGCTGTTGATCAAGCTCCTCATCGGCGTCGTCGTGAATACCGTTAATTTCTATCCCCATTCTCTCCTAGGCTTTGCAGTTCAGCGGGGTGGGGAGGGGGCGAAATTTTACTGCCACGTTTTTTCCCCCAGCGCTGTTATCGTTGTCTAGTGGATGTGCCTTTAGTCGTCGTCCCTCTATGTTGTTCTCTCAGTCGCTCATTCAACATGGCTGCTTTACGCAATCGATTCGGTGGTATCCCATGTACCAAATGTGTGCGCACAGCCCACTTCGACCCTCCAGCAGCTAGCTAGCTAGGCAGTTGATACGGTACTTTATTTTCAATTACATCCTGGTTCTAGCGGTGGTAGACTTTAAGGCATCGGCTCTTGTGTAATCGCGAGTGCTGCTCCCACCCCCCTCCTCCCACACACACATGATACTGACAAGGGCTGGAAGATAGCTTTCTTTCTCTTGAAAGTATTCTTTCACACATGCTATCTGAGGGAAAAATAGCCGCTGTAACCGACTACTGCTATTTTTTCAAGATAACGTGCATTTTGACGGCTGAAATGGTGAGGATTTCTTAAAAGCCACACCATAGTAACAACAACCCCAGGTCTGTGTAATAGGTGACCGGCAGTTATGGGGAAAACTGAAAATAAAAAAATAATTTACAAATAAAACGAAAGCTTAATTAACCAAACTAAAGTAAAATTAAACTTACTACAGTAAACTATGCAAACTTAAAAGTAAACAAAACAAAGCGAAATCCGATAACTAAACTAGACTAAATAATAAACTACAACGAGATAAGTGGTCAGTTGTGTACAGTAAACTGAATTGTACTTTATTATTTAATTTAGTTGTAGTTCTAGTTTAGTTGTAGTTCTAGTTTAGTTTTATTCTGTTATTTTCAGTTTGTTTAAATTTTTAGTTAAGTAAGTTGACTTTAGTTTGATTTCGATTTTCTATATTTTTCATCCACCTGATATGCTCCTTTCATCTTATTTCAATTGCCACCCGTCCCGTGTTACACAAACATGAAGTTTTTGTTACAGTAGTATTCTTTATAATGAAGAAAAATGAAAATAACTTAATAAATTAATAAAATCAAAACTTACTTACCTAAAATGAAACTACACTACGTAAACTAAAAAGTAAACAGGAACTAATCCAATGAAACTAACCGATAAACCTAAAAACTAAACTAAAATTAAACTAAACTAACTAGCAAACCTAAAACCGAGGTAAAGTTACGAAACTAAAAAGCAAACAAAGCCAAACTAAAACTAATAAATATAAGTAATAAACGTATACCTACACTTAACTAAATAACAAACTCCAAAGAGATAAGTGGTGAGTAAGGCATAGTAAACTACAGTAGATTCCCTATCTCATTAACTGTAGTGGATCCACTAAAAATGCAATTTTGCACAAAGTCTGTTCTGTTTCAAGTTTTTATAGTCATTGAGTTTCTTCTATATATTCACAACCTTTGAACGGAGTTACTGAACAGCGTTACTGAGAAAATTAATGCAATTCCGTGTCATTACATGTAAAGTCAAATAGGACCGGTAATTTCGGCGCTCTGAAACGCATTTTGGTCTCTTGTAAGTTTATTACCTACCTTTAGCACACAAAACTTAACAGATTTGTAAGTAAACATTTTACCTGAAATCATTTGTCTTTTTCCTAGAATAATGATTTATCGCATACGTAACTAGCCTGGATTTCGCCCATTCCCGCCTCTATTTTCTCCCACTATATTGATATGAACGGAATTCAATTCTAGTAAACAGCATTTTCCGCCTCAGGTCAACCCAATGAACTAAATAAACAACCTCTAACATATGTTTAATCTCCCAATCCCCTACTTTTTATCAGATATGTAATCTACTGTACGTTGTAGTCTGTTACAGTAGCCGCCAAAGACCACGCAACTTTCACACCTTTGTATAAGTTTTATCATTACTTGAATACCAGTGTGAATGCATTTAGGAAAACTTTGAAATTATAATAAGTAGCATTAAGCATATTTAAGTACTTAAAAGAACTATAGGAATTTACTAAGCGTTTGCAAAGAAAAATAAAATTTTCTTGATAATCCCGTGGTTTTGGAGACGCTAAAAAGAGCTATAAATTTGAACAATATATTTAGATATTTTGTTAAAATGAAAACTTAAAGCAAACAATTTCTATGTATAGTAAGAAATTTTCTTGAATCAAAATATTCCATCAATTGTACTGTTATTCGATAAGTATTAATTAAATGTCGTCAAAAAAGTGTGTCACAATTTTCTTCGTTTTCACTGTCTTCATTGATAAATTTATAAATTCTGCATCTGTTCGACGTTTACACCAAAACCTTTAAAATAAGATATACATAAAGAGCATTTACCGAAAGTGTATTTTTAATTAGTTTTCATGAATATGACAACGTTTTTGATATGAAGAAATGCCTCAAAACAGCAAACCACATCGTCGAGAGCTAATCATGTCCGCAGTGGAGTTGTGAAACTGATATTCTTAAGATGAATAAAAACTTTCGATAAAAGTTTACCTCTTAGAAAGTGCTTTGATAAGATATTCGGCCGACGAACTTCTGCCTACATTAACTTTTTGCAACGTGATGTCAAAATGAAATTTGAAAATTTTGAGAATTTCTTGAAGTTTCCTGAAGATAAACGATTCAATTTGACTGGAGATGAAAGAACTTTCCTTTCTCTTTATAATGGATTATTTTTCACTTACGTACTTACTTACTTGATACTTGATCCGATTAGCTCCTGTTGTTGGATGAATCGGCTTCACGGATGTCACGAATAGCTGCGGCCCATTGGCGGCCGTCAGAGGCGAGCTCTTCACACATGTTAACCCATTGTTTGTTCCAATATTGCAAGCCGTAAACGGTTACGAGGCCCATCCGTTCAACGTCCGACTTAACGAGGCTGAGCCATGTCTTCAGTTGACCGCCTTGTTGGTATCTCCAGTTTGCACTACGAGAAGGGTTCACGACCAACCTGCAGAGGTCCGTCGATGGTTTGCGCAGGACATGGCCAAACCATTGCAATCGGCGATGCTGAATGTACGCTGCTAGACTTGGTAGTTTGAAACAACTGCGGTATAGCTCAACATTGGAGATTCGATCCTGCCAGAAGACTCTTAAGAGACGTCGAAGACACCAATGGTCAAAGACTTCGAGCGACAGGATGTCTGCCTTTCTCACTGGCTATGTTTCGCAGGCATATAATAACACCGGTCTGATTGATGCTTTGTATATCAGCAGTTTAGTACGTAAACTGATGTCTGAGCGAGACCAGAGTGGTCTGGCTAGCAGCCTAAATGCATTTATAGCCTGCGCGATTCGGTTCTTGATTTCATCTTTGGCCTGTCTATTGGCTAGCATATTCGAACCCAAATAGCGGAAGCAGCTAACTTCTTCAATGGGTTGACCGCTGATAAACAGCGGTTATGTTGCGCCCAGATACGTAGTCAGGAGCTTCGTCTTGCGCACATTAATTGTCAGACCAACAGTTGCCACGAAGCCGGTGATTCGGTCTAGCGTTGACTGTAGTGATTGAGGAGTTTTACCGAGTACGACGATGTCATCGGCATATTCCAGGTCAGGTACTCTGAATTCAGAGCTGATTTCACATCCACTCTCAGGTAGAATTGACTTATGCATTACCCAGTCGATCAAGAAGTTGAAGATTACTTGGAGAAAGAGGGCTTTCTTGTCGAACTCCACAAGTCAGAGGGAAAGAAGTTGACTCTTCACCAAGGGTTTTTACTCGGGCTGATGTTGTGCCATAGTAAGCTTTGATAAGATTGAGCAATTTTGGTGGGAGACCGTCAGCAAGCAAGACTTGCCATAAAGCTGCTCTGTCGATAGAATCAAAGGCGGTTTTGAAGTCGATCAAACAGGTGGTGGTAATCTGTTGGTTTTGATGTCTGTGCTCTAGTATGCGGCGTAGAATGAAGATCTGGTCAATACATCCTCTACCTGGACGAAATCCTCCTTGGTTAGGACGAGTACGAAGATTGCGCTCAGTCGAAAATCTACGGAGAAGGATGGTCGCAAACACTGTGGCGGCTATATCCATGAGGCTGATGCCGCGGTAGTTTGAGCATAATGTCCTGTCACCGCGCTTCGGTATCGGTAAAATAATGGACAGCGACCAGTCAGTTGGGATGACTTCGGTAGTCCATATAGTCGAGTACAGTCGATGTAGTGATTCCGTCACAGCAGGACAATTAGTTTTGTAGGCTTCTGCTGCGATACCATTTTCACCCGCTGCCTTCAGAACTTTTAATCGTTGTAATACCCATTCCACTTCCAATCTCGTAGGTGGCTCGCAGTTACTACCATATGGAATTCCAGTTGATAGCTCTAGTTTCGCAGGTGAACGTAAAGGCGGATCCAGTAGCTCGCTAAAGTGCTCTCGACACCGATCGATTTTGCCAGCGATATCAGTTATCACTTGACCCGAGTTATCCCGAACGGTAGTGCAAGGTGGTTTATATTTGTCTGATGCTTTACGTAAAAGGTAGTAGAGCTGGTGGAAATTACCAGAGTTTGAAGCTGATTCCATGGAGCCAGCTAACTCGGTCCAATGGTTCTGACGGTCGCATCTTGCTGATCGCGTAGTTTGGCGTCTCAATGAGCGGTAGTTCTCTCAGTTTGACAACCGAGCGAGTCTAGCTTGCGCCGATAGATGGAGGGTGGTTGTGGAGATCCAGTCCTCCCTCGGTACTACCTGTTGTTGCAAGCTCGAATTCATCGCACTTTACCGAATTTGGCAACGTTTTTGATATGAAGAAATGCCTCAAAACAGCAACCCACATTGACGAGAGCTAATCATGTCCGCAGTGGAGTTGTGAAACTAATTTTCCTAAGATAATTAAAAACTTTCCATAAAATTTTACCTCTTAGAAAGTGCTTTGATTAGATATTCGGCCAACATACTTCTGCCTACATTAACTTTTCGCAATGAAATGTCAAAATGAAATTTGAGAAATTTTGAGAATTTCTTGAAGATTTCTGAAGATAAACGATTCAATAGAGGAGAATATACGAGTTCCAGGCAGCAGTTCCGAAGAAGAAGATGCGATCACTGGAACAAGGACTTTATTTTCTTGACGTTTCGGGTTCCGTCGGGTATCCTTAGTCAAAACGATTTAATTTGACTGGAGATGAAAGAACTTTCCTTTCTCTTCATAATGGGTTATTTTTCGCTTACGTGGATTAATTCCACATGCTGATATAATCTTGCGAATTCAAAAAAACTGGCCATATACATTGCCATTTTTGAAATACTTTTTATCCATCTGTCTGCCTTGTTTCTAAATAAAGCAAAAGGGAAAGGTAAATTACACGAAAAACTATATTTCTACACGACTTATATTCAATAAGGCCTTCTTTGTCTTAAATTCGCATTAACGCATTGGACATTTTGCGTTTGCACAAGGGCATTTGTACGTTATTTGTGCATTAAAACTAACGCTTCTCTCCTAGTGTACTTTGTGCAGAAATACTTCACAGGAAAGTTAAACAAATCCCCAATGTTACTGCAAATTAATGTGATGCCTTTAATGTGGCTTTATTTGAATCTCAACAATTTTCGACGAAATTTTTCAGTTCTGGAAGGGATATCTTCTATACCTTTTTTCCTTATTTTGGAGCTCCTTCATAGTATAATCAACATTAGCGTGCAGTTTGGTTCTGTTTTTCGTAATAGCATCGAAAATTCCTTCGAAATGAGAGTACTCCCAATTTTCTCAAAATGACTGGCCATTTTTCTTAATAAATTTAACTAAAATGATGGTTTGACTTACTAAAGGGCTTTCGCAAGGCTTTCAATAAACTGAATGAATCAAAATAGTGTTACTAAATATACGCCAAAATTACCCAGTCAAATTTTATCATAAAAAGTTGCATGGTCTTTGGGGACTGCTGTATTTAGTTAAGTTATTAGTTTATTATTTAGTTGTGGTTTCGTTTATTGTATTTCGTCTATTTTGT
>JAYGXS010000003.1:77584453-77598830 GCA_036362985.1 Ligula intestinalis
TCCTAATCTGCATTATCGTACAACTTACTGTGGAAAAACCCGATCATTAAATTTTAAGTTTCTTTAATTTCCCGAAAAATTGAAATGGTGGTTAGGAGGCCATCTACCTTAACTTACCCGAGGTAGAACTTACTGTTCTGCAGTTAGATTAGTATAGTCCGCAGCGCGAAGCGCACATCTTCAATTCACATGCGGAACAACTTATTCTCGGCGACCGCGGGAAGCAACTTCGACTACATTTATTCACTTTACACTTACTTCTAAAGATTTCCTTCTCTGGCTTTCCTATTTCCCCAGCGCCCAAAACTCTATAACTACCGTTTTTACAGGACCAAATACTGCGACTAGAGGCATATGAGTGGGCCTACATAAGCTACTTTTACCTCTCGTCGTATTTGATGATTTAGTCTAGTTTAGTTATCAGTTTAGTAATTTTAGTTTTGTCTTATTCACCTTTAAGTTTGCCTAGTTTACTGTAGTTAGTTTCATTTTCATTAAGCTTTAATTTAGTTTGGTTAGTTAAACTTTGGTTTTATTAGTCTATTATATTGTTATTTTCCCTATTACTGCCGGTCACCTATTACACAGACCTGGGGTTGTTGTTATTTTGGTGTGGTTTATAAGAAATCCTCACCATTTTAGCCGTCAAAATGCACGTTATCTCGGAAAAATAGCAGAAGTTGGTGATAGCGGCTATTTTTCCCTCAGATAGCATGTGTGAAAGAATACTTTCAAGAGAAAGAAAGCTATCTTCCAGCCCTTGTCAATATCATGTGTGTGTGGGAGGAGGGGGGTGACAGCAGCACTCACGATTGCACAAGAGCCGATGCCTTAAAGTCTACCACCGCTAGAACCAGGATATTCATGAAAATAAAGTGCAGTATCAACTGCCTAACTAGCTAGCTGCTGGAGGGTCGAAGTGGGCCGTGCGCACGGCAATGCACACATTTGGTACATGGGATACCACCGAATCGATTACGTAAAGCAGCCCTGTCGAATGAGCGGCTGAGAGAACAACATAGAGGGACCACGACTAAAGGCACATCCACTAGACACCGACAACAGCGATGAAAAAAAAACGTGGCAGTAAAATTTCGCCCCCTCCCCACCCCGCTGAACTGCAAGGCCTAGGAGAGAATGGGGATAGAAATTAACGGTATTCACGACGACGCCGATGAGGAGCTTGATCAACAGCTTTTTGCTCTGCAGCAGGACTGTAGGCAGTAGCCTTCCGTGAGTTACGCACCGGGTCAAGCCCCCGACGTCACAAACTCCAACAGGAACAAATAACCCCCGGAAAACAACGCCAAAGTATGTGCTTCAATCAAACACTGGTGCTTGATAGGCACCGACAGTTGATTTCCTCTTTCAATTCCGCACTGATAAAAACGACAGCGATACGTGTATTAAACACCAGTGGGAGGACATCAGCCGCAAAATCGACTGTTTCCTTGAAAAATGTGTATGAAACCTCGGGTTGAACTGATAAAAATTAAGAATTGAAAAACTACTGTGGGCTACCCTGTCAATCCCCTTTTGCATGTGAGGCATTGAGTTAGAAAATGAAGGCCCACAAAAGGAATGACCCTTTTTATTACACGTGTGATGCACATCGAGGTAGGGCAATAACCTTTGGAAATGTTCACTCCACCCCGCGCAGCGAAAGGTACATGCAATTCGTAGAGGCGTATCGACAAGGAAACTAAATTCAGGCTAGTTCAGTTTATTTGAGAGAAATGTATGTGTATCGTACCTTTGAACTCCCTATCTATGTAAATAGGTGTTGTGATATCAGAAGAATAGTGCCGCCTTAGCTTAGTTGGTCATGTCAAAAGACACGAGCCAATAAGATGGAGCAAAGGAAAGACGAAAAAACGGAAAAAATGCCTACCTTAATCACTCCAATCACACTGGTTGTCAGGGCTGAGGTGAGACGAGTGCATTCGAAGGCCAGAAACTGAAGTACAAGGGCGGCCACACAGGAGAAGAAGAAGCCAGCGACGAACAGAGGCTTCGACCAAAGGGGAAATTCTAGGGCCTGCAAGAAAAAATTGATACGCGCACGCGCGCGATGAAAAGGTGGAAAATCAGCTTAAAAATTCGCTTGAACGCGGGCACGTTAGTGAACAAGGCAAGTAACTTGGGCGTCCTGAATGAGATCAAATGCAAGCGGCCAATTAATAGCCCAACGTTTCATCATTGGTCGAAATCGACGAGGAGGAGAATTACTCGAATGCTATGCTGGGGTGCGGAGATTATGACTTGCATGCTAATTGCAAGGCATAGACCTCTCATCCCCTTCCCACGTCTGTTGTTGCTTTCCAGGGTTCAAGCATCATCAAGACGACTAGGAGGGAGGGGGTGGATTAGTTGCGAGACACAAAGCCCAAAGTTCACCACCTGAACGTTCCTCAAACGTAAAGCAAATGTGATGTTCGACCATCAATTTCGACTAAGTCCACCAAGCAGGTTGGTGCAGGGAGGCTGACTTTAGACAGTGATGTAGACGCGTAACTGTCTACCGCAATCTTCATTTTCATCCGCCTGAACCGGTTACAAGGCAGAGTCGGGATGGCCGGACGGGATCCAGCGTTGACCGCTTTCTCTAGATGCAGACCACAAACACCGCGTGACTTAATACTAAATGAGAGTAAACTTTCGCGCTGGTACTACCGCACTACGTACCTTCACTTAGCTTCGGCCGCTGTCAAGACAGGCACATGAAGACCAAGACTGATACTACTACTACTACTGAATGATAGTAGTATTGGTACTATATCTGACGCTAATATTAGTCGGAGGTGACGCTGATTTAATTCACCGTTGGAGTTCAGGTTCTTTCGATCTTAACTAGAGCTGTTAATCTGGACATATGCTATTCTGAGGCCTGGAGCACATCATGGCTTGCCTTGATTTCCGCCCTCTCACCTCTATCCACCAAAAGCTGTGTCAGATTTTACCAAGTTTGTAGTACGAGGACTAGGATACTGCTGCTAGAAGTAATATGCCACTGCCAAGAGTGCTAGTTCTAGTAAGCATACTTACTAAGACCAGCAGATGGTATATTCTAGTACAGCCTGTAAGGGCTCAACATGCCCCAGAATCAACTAAACATGGAATCTTAGTGTATCTGATAACTTTATCAACTGTAGCCACGGGGAAATCTGAATAGATCATAAGGAAGGCTGCTAACTGCGTACAAGTTAGCACTGAAACTCAGAAGGCGTTGTCCTCCCCTACGCGGGCCTCACGCAAACACCAACACGACCCGGACTATCAAAACGGTGGCCTACAGAAGTTCACCGAAGGCCACTGAGTCACCAGAACCCAGGTGTATCCCGATAATTTAAAAGAGCTGGCCATTTTAGAGGAGTCGTGGTAACTCAACCACAGGGGTAGAATTTCGCAATGATGCGGAACCCAGCTCCCTCCCTCCCCCCTCTCTCTCTCTCGCAAAGGACCAGCACGGTGATCAAATCGACTAATAGCACGCGTTAATCTAGTTGTACAGGGTTCTTGTGAGTCCATAACTACCGCCGTAAAAGGGGTGTGGTGGCAAGTCCGGGAGCAGGTAACCACCCCACGTCAGTTACCACACCTAATTGACAGACAGGCTTTGAAATTCGACTAGAGGGAACAGAGAAAAAGGCAATCAATTCTCTCGGTGCAGCAGTTCACTTCTTGCAATAACAGTTCTGATGTGCTCGAAGCTATCACGACGGACCGAAAAAAACGTGGCTTGGAAGACTGTTAATGACGAGGTAACTCAGCTATTCTGAGTCAAGCTCAGTGCCGCCTAAATGTGGTCTATAGAGCACTTTCACTCATTTTAGTCATTCTCGTGAAGGCCTAGCACAGTAGTTTCCCTATCTCATTGAGGGTTAATCAAAATTCTGAAATGCGTTTTTCGATTCGAAGTAATTACTTAAGTAGTAGGGTTGCAAGATCGACTATCGTACAGTCAAGATACCGACTTTCGAATGAGTTTCTCCCTGAACGCCTGCAAGAAGTATACTGTCTAAAAAATGGCAACTTCAATAGTGAGCATTTTTCTCGTTGTTTTTCGATGTGCCAAAAATTAAAAAATATTCTATAGGAAAAGTACATAAAATAACCATTCTTGCACTCGTTAAGTAGCAACTTGGGCTTTTTTTAAAACTTTATACCTGGAGAAAATGTATATTTCAGTTTCAAAAATGTTTCCAAATTGCCAAAAACTTTTGAACTCTTCTTGTCTTTACATTTTAATTCAGGGTCTTCAAACTGTATACTGCGTATATTTTGTCTAAGGAAAATGCCTACGGTATGAAGAAGAGGTCACACGAGATTATAAAATTTTTTAATGGATGTTGATCATGCTTTATAAATTATAGGCAACATTAATAAATTGACGGACACTATGTATTAATAATAAACGCTTCAGGGTCGTAAGAATTTCATAATTAAAAACCTTTAAAACCGAAAGGTACTCTTTTTTCAAGCATACAATTAGAAGAAGGCGTAATTTCCCACCAAACAGGTACAGAAAATAATCTTTTTGTGCGTGTTTTTGATAAAATATAGTTGAATTTATGAAGGCAGTAAAAATCAATGAGAAAAACGCTTGCTAATTAAGCAACATTTTTTTACCTAATAGGATTTGTACAAGCTGTGCAAAGGCGAACATTCGGATGTGACAGAAGTAAATTAAGATAAAGCTGTACGACAATGAGCATTACAACCTTACTTAGGTAATTTTTTAGAATCGAAAGCACACTTCGAACTGTTATGTTGCCGTTTTATGAGAAAGTAAATCTGCTGTTCATGTTGCGGGGACCAGATACTGCGTGAAGCGCTAGGTGGATGAGAGAGAGAGAGGGATATAAATTCTGCGATAGTCTGCCTCATTAAA
This sequence comes from Ligula intestinalis, assembly GCA_036362985.1. NCBI lineage: Eukaryota > Metazoa > Platyhelminthes > Cestoda > Diphyllobothriidea > Diphyllobothriidae > Ligula > Ligula intestinalis. The sequence goes on from JAYGXS010000003.1 coordinate 77,589,345, forward strand.
AACAAGGTGGCAAAAACCGAGGAACCCACCATGATCGTCAATAGGGGCGGGTTTTCCTGTAGTCATCACCTTGTTGGCGGACTCGGAAATCGGCAAAGGTTAAATTGATACCAAAAGAGTAGAAAAAATAATATTTTTTGTAAGCTATGTTCTTGAAAAGCTGACATCCTGCCATGACTGAAATCTCTTTAGATAAAAATATTGTCTGCGTCCAATTCACCCCTCACGCATGCATCTCCCTTGTGTTGTCCAGCAACGGATAGTTGACGATCGTGGCGGGTCGTTTTGGTGGCAGATTCGACAATCGGCACAGGCTTATCGCTGTCACAGTTCCCGCACTGCATTGATGATCTCGTGACCTCCACGTCTTCCTCCTCCTCCCCCACATTGCTACCCTTTTTACACTGATGATATCTGCGATGGACTCCCTGTTTCCCTCATACATTCTCATCAGCAGGGCTGTCCTAGCTCGCGGAAATTTCCTCCCATGGGTAATATTTTTTTTCCTTAAAACCTTCTGAAATCGAGTTCAAACTTTTCTAATTTCCGAAAAATGCATGGGTGGATTTTTTCTTGTCTGTTGTCTTTGTTCCACTTGCTGACTCGTGTCATTTGGCATCAGCAGTAAGCCGAAGTACTCTTTCTGAACGCATAATTGCACACGTAATTATAATACACGTAACACGGGAGTAGCCCTATGGGCTTACTCTCTTCAAATAACCGACGGCAGCTTCATTTTCATTTGCAATTACGTAAAAGGACCTTCTTTTGAATTTTTCTGCTATACCTATACCACCAATAGGGAGCTAAATAAAACTGAACTCAACTTGAAAACTAATTCACAAGGTTGACTTCATTCACAAAGATCGAACGGTTGCGGTAGACATGTATTAAAGGACGTATAAATTTGAGCACCCCCTAGTGTGTTTACGTCCAGTAGTTTCGGATTCAACCTAACATCAAATAGCAGGAAAAAGTTTTGTTCTTGCACCACAAACGGCGAGTCCGTTAATATATTCATAAATAGTGAGCAGGGGCGAGTGACAGATAAAGTGGACGACATTTGGAATTCGCGGCTCAGACAATACGCTTTTTTCGTATTTTGCGTTTTTCAATATCAAGGGACTCAATATTTGGTGATCCTTGATTGGGAGAATTAAGTAACCTTGCCGAAATTGACGCAAACATTCACGTTAACAGCTTAATGGCGAGTTTAGAAGCGGTTCGTTAACTTTTAAAGCCGCTAAATTCTTATTACACATGATGAAGCAGTTTGTCGTAGGTGATAATACGCATTTTCTTATCTCAAGCTGTATTTTTGAAGGGTAATAATGATTTTGTTCGCAGAAAAACTAATTAAATGAGGGATCACAAACCCCGAAACATACACAGTAGAGCGGAGGCCAAAATGCGGGAAAATTGACTTGTTCTACCTAGCACGTTCGGCATTTTCACTGACTAAACCTGGAGACAAAACGCAGTTAGGTCTTTTTAATTATTTGCCACCCTAATGACTAGTCAACATTTTATACGTCTATTTAGTGGATTGTCATTCTTATTCATCCTGATGAGCTTTATCGAAAACGGTATAAAGTGAAAGCACGCTCGACCAATCGAAAGACCTTTTCGAAAATCCGACGAACTATATGCCAGGTAGTGAAGTGAGCGAAGTGGGACCGACTTTGCTGTAGACGCGCCATCTGGCCAGGCAATTTCTCGCTTTGAGAAGGGAGAATTCCAATTATAGAGATCGGCTGAGGCCGTTGCATACATAACTCTTTTCTACTGACATGTACTGGTGGATTAAGGCTCTAGTCAGTGGTGATAAAATAACGCGTCATGCAATAGATTCATGCCGTTGAACGGATTGTTGGCAAACAAATGAGCTCAATTAGATCCTTGATGATTATTAAACAAGGCGAATTCGATGTGCATCCACGGCTTTATTCAACAATGACTGTTAGGCATCAGGATAGTCTGAACTTCGCACAGACCCAAGTTCAAAGGAGGACTGACAAAAGAGAGGGTCATTTTCATCAGCAGCGTCGGTAATGGAGTTAGGTAGAGAAAAAAATCTTGAAATTTTTTACTAAAGGCCTTAATTCAAGTCGGCAGAAAGCAACTGTAAAAAGCATTCGGCCAACTATATCGGGAATTGGTACGAACAACAGTTTATTTTGACGTTAGACAGTGTGGAATTGACATAAATATACCTTACTCTTTGTCATAAATGTCACCGGATAGCGCATATTAGCCACCACAGAAGGACCTCTGCGAGGAACTTTCGTGGTGCGAACAAGGGCAAGGATGTTCTATGGAGTTTAGTGAAAATGGTACCGGTAAATTGGTTTTAATTGACGCGATAATGAGGAAATACCGTTCAATAAGTATATGGCTGACGAAAACAAATATCTAACAGTAATTTCGGAATATATTTTAGTTGGGGATGTCCGGCCTGTCTGAATTTTGGGAAAATTTTGCTAGTGTTTGGGCTACTCAACGGCATAGAAGCAAACTGGTACCACCAGTGCATTTCGTGAAGGCGGAAGACCAACGCACCTAAGAACTAATAAAACTCTCTAAGGTGTGCAGTCAAAACAGTAACCAGCTGAAAATGTACAGCCACTAAGCGTTCATAGTGTTGAGAAAGAAAAAGCACTTACAGGTTTCACGTTCCCCATGCCGATTGCTAGCGCCAGAAGCGGGAGGAACATCAGGAGGGAATTGTAAAAAAGTAAAGTCACGCTCGATATTTTATGTTTAGATAAGTTCGATTTGGCCATAAGTCCCTTGCCAGCCGTTGAAATGTTGTTTATAAAAATGAAGGTGTATCCTATCAGATCAAACTTGAGATCACCTCTAAACTGTCGTGAATATGAAAGGAAAAACGTACCCAGCGGCCGTGATAGCACCTCCAACCATGGTAAAAAGAGCTATGTGCGTAAGTTGAGAGTGTTTTTTCCTAAAAATTAACAACTTATAACCCTGACTTACTTGAAAAAGAACGATTCACCGTACATGATAAACAGGTTTGAAAACCGCCGAAGGGCCGAAAATAGAGGCAAACTGAAAGTCATAAAAATATGGCATGAGGCAAAGAGTTACCTTATTGCCCCAGTACCAGCCAGACCCATGGTAAGGTCAACGGCAAATAGGATTGAAAAGGGGGCTACCTACACAGATGAAGGTAAGAGTCGAATTGTTAAACCTTCTTGATCAGCTCCACCGATGGAGAGGGAATGTTTACTTTACCGATAACACGCAAAGGAACCAACACAATGAGCGTTGTAAACATCTGTAAGGACGCTGAAACATATTTTAGTACCTACTTACCTGACAAAGAGCAAGAAATAAAGTTGAGGGAAAACTATAAAATTAGAAACGGAATGAATAGAACATACTGGTTAGCGGTCAGGATAATTTTGTTTACGAACATAATGGCAATTGAGGATGCCGAGTAGCCTAACACCGCAAATACCGTACGGTAGTTCACGTCCATGTTGTACGTACCCAATTTACGCGGAGTATATGGACAACCTGCTGCGTTTGCGAGAAAAAACGCCTGAGATACAACCAGAAAACCAAAATCACCAACCCAAGGTTACTAGACTATATTGATTAAAACAAATTATAAGAAAACTTAATGGACAGTAATAAAGTCAGAAAAAGTGTTCATTAGATGACAAGCAAAGTCAAAATGTGGGACTTTTAGGAGAACATTTTAATCGAAAACCTATATAACTGACCCTATGTGCATGTTTATGAGTTGAATCTGTACACAGCGCGTACCAATGTAAATCCTTAGTTCAGGGACTGGGTATTCACCAAAATTGACAACACCAATGCCACAACTAAATTCTAAGAGTTCAAAGTCAGCAAAATTTGGCTTTTTTGCTGGGGTTTGATAGGTGAACCAAATGAATGCCATCACCAATGCCAGACGTAACTTCTATGAGCACGTATTAAGCATAATATGCCTTCTGGTCCTGTTTAAGAGGTGAACATGCTCAATGAAACCACCAATACTACAACTTACTTCTATGGGTATGCAGTAAGCATAAAAGGCTTATGGTCCTGTTTTATAGGTGAAAATGCTCAATGGCATAACCAATACTACAACTAACTTCTTTCTTGACTTAGTAAGCATAGTAAGCATTCTGGTCGTGTTTGAGGGGGAAACCTGCTCAAGGACGCCACCGAATACACAACAAACTTCTATGAGCACTTGGTGAGCAAAGAAGGCTTTCTGGTCGTTTTTGAGGGGGGAACCTGCTGAACGACAGCACCGATTACACAAGTCACGTATGTGAGCACGTAGTGAAAAAGTACGCCTTATGGTCGGAGTGATGTGCGAACTGAACCTTTTCTACTCACGGCTTTATGGTATGAGACCCGTAAGTACCTTTTAGGGTCAATAGGTAGAGTTATCAGTGTCGAGCTTATTTGGCCATGCGCACTCTCGGACGCATGCCACGACAGCCATATGTACCTTACTACGGCCAGTATGGACTGTTAGCGGTGGCGTGCTTATTTCACCTTGTCTACTCACGGTCACATGCCATGACAGCCCTAGGCAACTTAGTGCGGCCAATATGGACTGTTAGCAGTGGCGTGCTTACTTCACCTTGTCTACTCACGGTCACATGCCGTGACAGTTCTAGGTAACTTAGTAAGGCCATTATGGACTGTTAGCGGTGCCGAGCTTAATTCACCATGTGCACTCTCGGACGCAAGACACGATAGCCGTATGTACCTAACTACGGCCAATAGTGACTGTTAGCGGTGCCGAGCTTACTTCACCATGTGCACTCATGGACGCATGTCATGACAGCCGTAGGTAACTTAGAACGGTTAATAGGGACTATAATGGGTGGCGTGCTAACTTCACCATGTCCACTCACATACACATTCCATGAGTGTACTAAGGGAAATGTGGTCTTAGTGACGTCTGCCAATGAGAAGACTTGGTGCAGTCAGGTCCGCAGTAGGAATTGGCGGTGTCAATGGTGCCGACGTACGTATGGCAAGAACAACATATGTCGTTGAGTGTGCATGGTGAAGTGGGCACGGCAGTGGTCGCTGACGGCATCTAGTTTACTAAGCCAAATGAGCTGTTAGTGACGTTCGACAATCAGTAGGCATGCTGAAGTCATGGCGACAGTGCTCACCGAACCTATGGATAATGGTAAGGGATATGTGGCAGTAAGGACACGTGTAGTTATGTGTCGATGTTGCAGAAGGCTAAAGGCCTTATTCACGTTAAGTTTGACTTGGCCGTGTCCCTTGTAACTTATATTACAGTTGGCCTAATTGTGGTCCTAAGTCATAAAAAGAAAGCCTTTGTAACTTATGTCACAGTTGGCCTAATTGTGGTCGCAAGTCTTAACAAGAAAGCCTTTGTAACTCATATCGTGAACTGTAGGAATATACAAAACCGTAAAATGTAATGTGGGCGCTGTGTACAAATGCGGACAGGAATAAGAGTGCATATTATGCATATGGTATACCAATGTATACCATGGGAAATGGGTAAATGAGTTGGGGCCGGGGTTAAAACGGTAGAAAATATATACAAAACTTAAAAAACGGGGGCGCTCTCTACAATTGGGGACTTGAATTTGGGTAACTTTCCATACCGTTCGGCGGCAGCGTAATGTTCCGGGGGACCTTCAATTGACACAAGCTTGGTTGCTTGATGACCACCTGAAGATTGACGACACACATCCAGCTGATGCAGGTACATACATCTTTGTAACGTTGGATGGCAACATCTCCGCCAAGGCAACTCGTTATGTGCAGACACCGTTGCCTTTGTAAACCATTCCTTCAAAAACAAACATTCGCTGAAGACATGCTATTACCTACAAAAGGTAGCATACTCGTTGTACCCTTGAATGCATGAAACTTACCTCATCATGAGCATTAATTAATTACTTGCCATACCCTTTTTTATCTGCAAATTTCGAAAGTCAGTCTACAGAAAAAAGTAATTTAAAGGAGTGTTCTTACCTGTGATGGATGCTTCAAACTATTCGTGGAGGGTAGGTCGCCCGGGCCGGGGTAATGCATTGCCGTGTTATGCCGTCTGCACCCGATAACTTACGCACAGGAAAAAAGTGCCAGTCATACCCTTAATCACAGAAGTATATCTAAACCGAAATAATTAATAAAATGAGATCACAGTCAGTTAGTGGATCTCAGCCTCATTCAGACCTTCCGGTCACGTTGGTGCAAAAAATGCACAACCAACTGTCACAGATAAATGGATTTTCAACGCACATTTCATGAAATTTACGTTGGCACGAAACACATTTTAAAAGGTTTCCCTTACTAACGGCCGTATTAACAACGCAGGCACCACATGCATCCACAAACGGAAATTAATCAAGGTCCATGACATTCTCACCCAAATGCCTACTGGGCAGCCCAAAATTCACATAAGTACTAGTGCTGGCACTACTCGTGGAGACAGTCATGTTTATCGGGCGACTTCTCAGAGGTTTGTGAGTCAGTCAGGGCGATTTCATGGACGGATGTCCGCGAGTGCAGAAGATGGGGAGTAGGTCGTCATTGCGCAGAACACATACAGAAGATTCTTCACTAGAACCTATCTGCGCGACAAATACACCACCATCCTCCTTTACCATACAACGAACAACTTCGTCCTTAACGCTCGGCTGTGGAGGAGAGGGGACAAGCGCCCTCGGCTGTGGAGGAGAGGCGACAAGCGACCCTTGTTGACAACCGGGTGCGTTCATGATGTGTTCAGCGAATGCATCCACCTCCGAAAACAACTCGAAGAACCGCCCGGTTCCGCAACTCTTTAACTCCTCCACGATAGGCCGCAAATGACTTGTTGCCATTTTATACTTCTCGGCCTCCGTGAAAAGCCTCTGACCCTTTTTTGACCACAATGTTCACCGTAAACGACGTGACCTGCGCTGGATCAACATTCTCGTTAGTCCATTGGTAATCACAGACTACTGCTTGGGAACCCACTGGTTCCCTTGAATACACAACCAGAGTTTGATATTGCACTGCTGTATAAAGTTGAAAATATGCACACAGGGCAGCTGCCAGTTATAATTGAACCGACAGCTGCACCTGTCGACCGCATCACTGGAAAATGTGACGCCACTATTTTCCGCAAGGTGACGGAGCACAACATCCGAGGCATACCCAGTCAGCATTCGGCAGACGTACGTGACATGTGACTGCGAACCTGTGTAGTGCCTGAGGCGGCAATAATCGTCGGCCTCTTTTCTTTCATGATCTACATTCTTTGCGTCCAAATAAGCAACAATGCTATGAACACAATTAGTGAGAGACAGTTTTTCAGGTTATAAGTTTTATATTTCAGGCCCAATGGGCCTCATCAATAAACCAAAAATTCGATAACACAAAGTACTAGAAATAATTGGATTAACAAACAGTATCCGTAGTCTATAACTTTAAGACGAGTATAACTGTTTAGAAGCGAATTTTTTAGATTCGAAAAAAATGAATATAGCAGTGGCATGCGGTAGGTGAAATTCAAGGGCAGAAACAGATGAGCCACATCGTTATCTTTATTCTGACTATGGATTCTGACACTCTTTTAGTAGGGGGGCCTTGGAAGCACACTCAGTCGAAGCTGAGCGTGGGGCAGAACAAAAGGTATTAACGAAACATTACTGGTATAGACGGGTCCCGGCACTACACTCGGGTTCCCAAACCGGTGCGGCATCATAGCACATAGGGAACCCACCAGTTTATGATCGTGATAGGCACCGCCGTATGAGATCCAAAAGTCCGTAAAATCTACAAGACCATAGTTGGGGATGTCTGAGATGTGACCAAATATAAGGCCCTTGACTTTGAACGCGGTTTGTTCAAATTCGAAGATAAGTGAAAGCTTTATACAAATTGATTTATATAAGAGAAGAAACGAATCAAAGTCTTTGGTTTTCTTAAATAAATTATCAGTCAGTAACAGTTGACTATCTTAGCCAAAATCTGCTACCAAACTCCTTCGTTGATATAATAATAATAATAAGGTTTATTTGTAAAGCACATCTTTGGCGCCGTCAAAAACCCCGGAAGGCAGGAAAAAACCTAACCCAAGCCCCTTCTTTCGCAGTGACCATTGTATTTGTTTTGGTCTTTTGCTAGGTCAATAGTGTGCGAAATAAGGAGTTTGTTTTAAGTGAAAAAAACCTGACTTCTAGGAAGCAAATCTAGAAAAACATGAAATAAAATATCTATACATTGTAGGTGTTACGGTTTAATAGTAAGAATACTTGGGGTCTGGAAAAAACTGTTATGTCCTTTAAATGAGGTATACTTAGCCGCGGTCAGTTTGAAGGTGAAAAAATCAGCTGAGGATATGGCGTCTACCATATGCATGGGTCTGCTCGATACGGAGATTACAATCGTTGTCCGGTGGCACAAGTTTGCTAATTAGACGGGACGTTGCAGATGTCTGAGGTGGGTCGAGGCAGCTGCGAAGCACCATCGTCATTCAAGTGTATCGGCAGAAGACATTCGGCCTTTCGTTTGTCGAATATCTAAGTGAGATTGAGAATTACATCATTAGTATTTATACTTCTGATAAAATATAAATGAAAACAATATCTATTTTAGTATAATTGAAGAGAAAATTATTTTCTTTCATAATAATTTTTTATAAACATTTAGATATTAGTAGAGGAATATTGGAATAGATAAATTGTTCTTAGTTTTTGTTTTTTATTTTTATTTAAGGATTGGAAAAGGAGGCAAGGCACAATTTTGCTTAAGCTTTGATTTTATCAGCGTTGGAAACCGTCGACTGGAAAGCTTCCAGCATTTGCCAGTTTTCTCCAAAATGTTCGGGAACTCTCCTGGACCGTTAGATCCCTTTTGTTCCGAATTGGACGTCAAAGAACTGGTTAGCAAAGTGTCCTATTTTGTTCAGAAATATATGCGTCATGTCATTTGATAATAACTGTTTGGTCTTTCTTCTAAATTCGGCTAAACTGTGGCTTTTGCGAATATCGTTGGGTAGGACATTCCATATGATCGCATATCTTATGGTGTAGAAATTTGATCGCTGGGCCGTCCTAGCTTTAGCGTTATGAATTGTATATTGGTTGTTTCTAGTGGGACGGGAACCGTTTTGATTTGTTAACATATTATTGCTAAGGATGTTCTGATTATGTGTCACTTTAAATAGGAAAAATCAACCATTTTGGAGTCACCTTTGCCAGAGGGGTTTAAGACCATATCTATTGTACATTATTGAATAGGAGTCTCGGGCGTCATCGCGTTTACACAGAACTCTGGTAAACCTTCGCTGGATTTTTTCTAGTTTCTGTCTGTCATCTGATGACATGGTACGGAAAAATATTGAGCAGCAATCTAGAATAGGTAAAACGTACATTTTGTAAAGTTTAGTTTTAAGTGTAATTAATGTGAAATTTTTACTTATGAAGCCACATAGTCGATTGGCTTTTGGTGCGATTTGTT
>JAYGXS010000003.1:77598930-77622214 GCA_036362985.1 Ligula intestinalis
ACCCCCTTACTGCTATTATGACTTGGCCAGAATCGGCCTGGCAGGCGGTCACCCGTTGGGGACCTCTGACCACCACATGAACTTTGTTTAGTTCGGAAGCCTATTCGATCGGTGTTCGCACATTCCTGAGTGAATATATACCCGATCAGCAGTGACAGCAAATGGCAGGTGGCGAGGTGCTGATGAACTGCGGTTCGATGAAGTGCTTATGACCCATCTGATAGACACCAGTGGTGGACCAACTGCGCCGTCTGTGAGTGCGTTTGTTTGTGTTGTCCTACCAGCTGGTGTTCAGGGTTATGCTTGGCTGATGACGGCTAATAAGCCCGAAACAGTTCTGTATCAAGTTACTCCCAAATGCTGTCATACCCCCTTACTGCTATTATGACTTGGCCGGAATCGGCCCGGCAGGCGGTCACCCGTTGGGGACCTCTGACCACCACATGAACTTAGTTTAGTTCGGAAGCCTATTCGATCGGTGTTCGCACATTCTTGAGTGAATATATATATATATGTATATATATAGACCGCTAAACCGGCCATCCTTAACGCAACTGGTCCGCCACCCTCCCCCTCCGGCACGGAGCGCCGTTAATTTTCCGTCCCCCTCCCTCACAAACAAATCATGACTCATCCACTTCACACGCGAGTGTTCTACCGGTCCTATCGTGCTAGACCGCCTAGTGTAACAATCTCACCCTCCTATTTCCTTTTATTTTGTCGGGCGACGGGTTGGTGCCAACAGCTCGAAAATTCACAAGTACAACTTGGTTTTTCCGAAGAACCTCTTTCGTTTTCTCATATATATGTATGTATGCAGAAGGACATTACCAGCAAAGACAGGATACACTAGGAAGGCCTTTTCTGCCTTGTTAGGCGTCATCGGCTAGTTATACCCAACCCCAGTATGGCCGCGAAAATTGCTGCCACATCGAGATTTGAACTCACGATCTCTCCCGACAGGGCGAACGTCCTAACGTTTGAGCTACGAGCTCACGGTCTAACTGGTGTTAGATGGGGAAAATGTAGTGGCAAAGACGCGTACACCGATCTGTCAGAGGACCCACTCGTCCACCCATATTTCCTTTAGAGCTCTCTCTCGAGCATCCACCGCGAGGCGGCTAGGATATAGGCAGAAGGACATTACCAGCAAAGACAGGGCAATATGGGGGGATGAGTGGGTTCTCTGACAGATCGGTGTACGCGTCTATGCCAATTTATGTATGCATGTATACGTGAGTCTCAGGTGATCCACACCTGGGATTGGGTGCGGCTGGCATAAGACGACTAATTAGTTAGATATCATCAGTTATGTCTTCGCTGTCTTCGTCTGTGTTCTATTCTTGTCTTTTTATACTCTATTTGCGACTGCCTACAGGGCTCCATCTAGAGTTGTAAAGCACAACAGGATGAGCAGTCCCCGCAACGTGATTGGTCAACGTCATCCAGCATGTATTTACTTGAAGCGTTGCTTTTTCCAAAAGGAAAATTAAACACGGCAAAGGCAATGAAGTTCGCAGAATTTAACGTTGCCGCCGAATTTCGTGATCTCTTATTCAACTGCGTACGGTCATTTTCTAGTACTAAGGCAAACCAACCTGTTCAATTAGCTATGGGGCTGAAACTTGGCAGGTATCAGCTGTTTGTCTGAGAAACGGATGTATGAGGGGAAAGAGGAGTGAGGCAGTCATTGAAGCGAGGTAGTTCAGCTTAGAGTGAAAACCTGTCAAGCACTCAGTCAGGTAGACGCCTCTCTTTCACGTTCCCTCCCTGCCCCACATGACCGACTGGTGCTCTGCCTTGTGACTTTCTTAATCATACTTGAGAGGTTTTCACTGTAACTAGAACTGGCTTGTTTCGATAATTGCCCCCCCCTTTCCTCCTCTTCCTTCTAACCATGCGCACCTCATCTCAGACCAACAGCTCATACTTTATTCATCTATCAAGTTTCAGGCTTCTAGGTCCACATTTGATCGGGCACTTTAAAAAGACGTCATTAAATTCTGTGAATCTTTGTCTTAAACACTTATGCCCTCATTTCAGCCTCCACTTTCCTCAGAAATTAATGCCCTAATTTTGGAGTAGATCAATCGGAATAAAACATTTCAACATCAGACGGAAAACTGATCGGAAACCCACCAGCTACAGTGGGATAGAGCCGTGGAGAATAAATCCATCTATCGTCGTACGTAGGCAGTAAATGCTTTCACACACGAGGAAGTAAATTGAGTGCGAGCTTTTCGTTCACGGTTGAGCAAAAGCGAATTTTTACACAAAAAAGAGCATGCTTATACCACCGCGATACTCGCCTTTTCCCATGAGACTGGATATCCGGTGGTCACATTAAGCTGCGTCCTCGTGACCACTTGCTTTCTTCACATTTGTATAATTTGGGAAAACCAAGCAGTTTTAACCCCACACAGCAGGGACTAGAATATACGCTGACTGCTTCTGTAGCCGACACTCAGCATTGTTTTGTTCGGCGTCCTTGCTTAAGGTCAGCTGCCTCAAGGTCATCCCACTACCTCAGTCAGCGCTTTCAGACACGCTGACCCACATACGTGTGTTCAGCACGCGCCTTCTCCCCACCTTCGGCCGACGCACCTTATGCCACCACACACGAAACGCCTGGGGTAATGTCAAAAGCACCAATTGGCAAATACTTTAACCTGTGCTGCAATCCAACTTAAACAGCTGCCACCACTGTCTCATACTCTCTCCAGCCTGGCTGGATTCAGTCAGCGCTAGCCCTGGTTTTGCCAATGGCCACTGTCAACTGAGAGACCAACTGTGAGTTCTGTATATACAGTAAATCATTGCTACAGGCGCCTTCAGCTTTCTAACTACAACTTAGGATTTGGCCTGTACTCTAAGCAAAAATAATACTTAGACCGCTACATTCAAAACTATACGATGACGCACAAGCAAATGTTGTTGGTGATGGCTGCATTGGTTTGAAGACTACAGCCTGACCACTAGAAGAAAATTTCTCCCCAATTTGTACTAGTAACGAGAGACGTTCTGATCATGCGAAACTGCGTCTGGCCAGTGCAATGAGAAAGCGATTTGGACCGCTTGCTTTCACATAAACATGAACATCGAATGACCACATACGCAGGCTTATTTAATTCAACGATGAGGTCGTGCGAAGGCAGCTGTTCGGCAGATCTGGCTGGAAAGACTGTGCGCGCCTCCCTTTGTGTCCTGACTGCATGCTGTCGACAGCGTCTGGTCATTGATTGGGCCCACACTGCTGCCCTGGAATTTGATTGGTCGGTGTCCACGAGAAGTTTATCAACCCTTCTTCTTGAAGCTCATTGGACGGAATGTTAACCAACATGAACGGGATGTTGTAAATATACACGGATTTCATCCCTTTTCTCGTAGTTGATCGCGTTTTGTTTCCCTGCCATGTTCGGGTTTACGACAACCGTCCAGTAGGCATACACTTCATTTCATTATCAAGTACCGGGCGGGTTAATGCGTCGAAACAGGAGCAAACTTGAGGACGGCATATTAGTCAAGGTTGTGAAACGTCCTTTTTTATGGGTGAATTTTGACACACACACACACAAAAAGGGCTTTTATGTTTCTGAAATACTCGCCTTTTTCCACGAGAACAGAAAGTAAGTAGTCTTTAAGCTGCGTTCACGCGACGAATTATTCTCTTCGCATCTGATTGACGCAATTAAGATGTTTAATTTAAACCAATCAACATATACTCCAAAGCAAGGGATCGGAGTATATGCTGATTGTTTTAAATTATACAATGACGCATAGGAAAATGCTGCTACCTATGTAAAAGAAAGGTGGCCTGTAAAGAATATACACCAGACAACCAGTTGGGCAATGGTCAAGTGCCCTAATAGTTTTAGTCAATTCGTCAGGCCTATGTGCGTATCGATAAAATAGCGAACAACTGTGAGCTTGTGGCTGTCCTGTCAAGGCCGCCTACGCGGTAAACGATTCGATTAAAAGGGCTAAACGTACATGCACGCGCTTTTGTATGCACCAGCAAACAAGTACGATTTGCCTGGGAGACAAACAATGCGGTCATGCAGTCAAAAGTAACTGGCTTTTCCAGCTAGGCAGTGATGTCTGCATAATTAACTACAAATGCCTAGCCCACATACTGCTCGAGGAGAACTAGGGTGAGGTGCGTTAAACTGTATCCTAATTGAGAGTGGCTGGTTTACACTCGGTTCCAATGTAAGCGAGGAAAGGAGTCATATTTACAGAACTAGAATGTTGTTTTGCCTAATATTGAGACCACAAAGTCGATAAAACTTCGGGTCTGTCTCAGCAGGGTCTTGAACAACAGAGAGGCAAAAGGATTTTAAAGGTGACTCCTAGGCCGCGATTCCGGCGCGGACTTAGGACCGTTACGTCAGTAAAAACGAGCCTGAGGCGATGAAGACCTGAGAGGATGCCGTGAGCCAATCGACGATGAATGGAAAACCTACCCTGGCATGGCGTTCTGGCTACTACTAATGCTACAACGACCATTACTACTGCTAATACTGGTACTACTCTTATAACCACTAGTAGTGCTACTACTGCTACTACCGTTATTACTACTCCTACGAATTGCATCATCACTGTCATTATTACAACTACTAATACCAGTAATAACATCACTTATATTAGTGTTACTACGACTATCAATACGATTAGTACTATAAGTACTATTACTACGACCGCTACTAGTACGGTTACTGGTGATAATAGCAGTGGCAGTAGTATTGCCAGTACTATTAGTACTAACACGTTCATAGTCCCAGCAATAGCACGCCCTGACTCATTGATTTGTTAGGCACTACAGCAACTCCAGCAAATATGCTCGATTTGCTTTAAAATTCGATCCACAACGAAGTTCAACAGTGAGAGAGTTTATGGAAAGCTATCCTAAACTTCCACAGTAATGGCACTCAGATCACCACATAATAGCTACTTCTTCAGCCTCAACGAAGATCGTCACTGGCCGGAGGCATTGGAGGTGACGTCTGCGTTAGTTAGATTACCGAGAAGGCGACTCCTAAAGCGCCAGCGCCAAACTCCATGCCTTGTTTTGTCAACTACGTTCCAATGACGTGAGAGCAGTGCCTGATCTGGCCAAACGTCCTGTCTACGCGTGTGAAATAAGTACATCCATTCGGCAAGTTATGTGACACAGAGTTCAGCCGTTTCTGTTGCAGAAGGAACTGCAACTTCCAAAACGGTTTTGAGGACCAGCGGTCGCATCTTCTCCTTCCGAACTGCTCCCTTGAACTAGCCTGTTCGCTTCTATCGGCACCAAGTTACTCCCGACCGGCTGCTAAACTTCTCCGTCCGGACTTGTACCGCTTCGTGATAACTCCAAAAGCACACCCCATTTTGCAGTGTGGGAAAAGGTCACCCAAAGAAAGAAAAACGCTGGCCAGAGCGGGGGGAAGGGGGGTAGAAGGCTCACCATATAGCGGCTACTTTTTGCGGTGTCACAGCCGACGCACGTCGCTTCTTTTTTGCCGATCCGGACAACTTCAAGGGCGTCGGGAATGAAGACGAGACGTCCCCTGGCTGTATGCTTTTACGAGCGGCCTTGGCTGGCAACGTATCCGTTGGCGAGGACAGTGGAAGTGGGCGTTTCCTCTGAAACAGAAAAACAAAAACCTGTTTCCAGCAAAGTCCACTTGGGTATGAAGGGGTGGAGGTATGGGAAGAAGGAATTTTTTGGAACGGATGTGGTTTTAACCGTACAGGAACTAGCCGACCTCAGGCAGGTCCGACGAGCTGTGGGCAGGGGATTAGCCAATATTGACAAAAACCCGATCTCCAGTGGCAAAAACGGACCAACGGAGGTCAACAAACCACGGACTGCAACAAGTCAGAGGTTGGAATCAAACTCTACTTTCACGCCTCCAGGAAGGCGACGAAGAATGCATCGAAGCTACATATTTACTGGCTCGAGGTACTGATGAAATTTTGTTTTAACGAGTGTTGACCGGTTCGTTTGAAGTCTGCGTACTTAATTCGGTGGACTGTTATCTTCTTTTTTTCTAACCTACAGCAACAAAGTGGGTCTGTTTAGAGCATTAATTTAACTGCCAAATACGTAGTCTGTAGACCGCTCGCCATGCGTCAGTCGAGGGCAGGCAGGCAGCCAGCCAGCTGCAGTTAGCTGACACAACAAAACATACGCGAGGAAGAACTCCATTCAGAGGCAAGCTGACGCTAGGAGGACACTAAACAAGTTCGATTGCTTGCGTGCAGGCGCACCAGTGCCGTGCTATTGGGTAGACTGATCGAATAATTTGTTAGTTTTAATCCGGAGTCAACTGAGGGCAGGTGAACATTACCACCACCCATAACAGATTGCACAAAACAGTTACACACCATGAGGCTTGGGTAGTAGACGCAACACTTGTGACCTCAGCTGCATCTATTGTACTAACTTTTCTCCAAAACAACTGGCCACGATGGCAAGATGAGGGGGTGAGGGCTCGAGTGCAGCGGCTGACGAAGTTACGCAGCTCGACCTCGTGTTCCACACACGAAACTATCCCCATAGCAAGCCGGTCGTGAGAGCACCTAGGGCTTCACATGGATGCAAGTACCACATTAAGAAAAGACCATTACAGTTTGACTTTCCGTCCTGAGATGACCGAAGTATCCTATCAATTGGCAGCCTTCCAAGCTGAACCGAAAGGCCAATAAGAAAGGCTACAACAATGAAGTGAGCGAAGAGGCAGTATTTTGTGTTTACCTCTCGAAAAGGCAAAACCACAGGGGCGCTTCGGTCCAGCTTCGACGACGTCCTTATCGATGGCAGCCTGCCCAAATTTCGCATAAGGTTTCTGTTAGTGTTCTCGGCCACGGTACGGTTCTATGGATACGGTTGGACTGTTTACGATCAGCGGCTAGAAGTAAACCCATGGGCTCTTCTTCCAGAAAACAGGATACTGAAAGCATTGCCAGCAAAGACAATGGAGACTTTAATGACCATTTCTGGTTCAGTAGTCATCAGCCTGTCACAACCAATCCCAAGTGCTGCCCCCCCCCGCCCGAGGATCGAAACCCCGACCTGTTGATCAAAAGTTTAACGCTCTAACCATTGGGCCACGAGCTTGTTGTATTGCCGGTTTAGTTTGGGAGCCATTGACATTCGTTGATGTAAGTTCATCGATCGCTAACGGGACTCACTTGTCCCGCTCGGCCTTTGCCTTGGGCTTCATTTCTCGGGCCCTGACAGCAGCCACAGCGGCTAGTAGTTTAAGCAGACAGTATTGCCGGCAAAGGCAAGGGAGACTGGAATGGCCATTTCAGGCTTTTTAGCCGTCACCAGCCAGTCATACCCAGACTCAAGAGGTGCACAACTGGAGACTCGAATTTACGATCTTTTCGGTCAGACTCTAACACCCCAACCATTGAACCACGAGCTCAACAAGATAGTGCCCTGACACGTCCGATGTAGTCTAAACGAGGGAAGATGTGCGCGCGATCCAGCCACTCAGCATACCACACTATCTGCAACTTGCTGACGACGGTAAATAAACTAGAAACGGTCAGCCTAATGCTTTTTCACTTCGTCGGCGGTTATGATTTTTTTTCAGTACTATATGACTTGGGTATTCTGACAGTGTTACGTATAGCTCCGAGACGTTAGCTATCCCAAAAACTACTAATCTAACCTTTTCAGTAGCAGGTGTGTCAGTCACCAGCGCGGGCTTCTTCAACTTCGGAAACGATGACGGAGTCGAGCCAGCGGAGACCGGTTTGCTTGATGCAGGTGTGGCTTTCTTCCCACTGGCAGTCGGAGCTGAAACCTGAGGTAGAGAAAGCAGAGGCAGGTAGAAGACTCTTCAATTCCGTAAAAAAAGCGAGGTAACCTAGCTCCTGTGAGTGGTAAAAGACCTTACCTCCGAGGGTGTGCCAGTCTTCGGCGTATGCTTCTTGTTCTGTTTCTTCCCAGACTTTGGCGTCGCCTCGACCTCAGTGGGTTTTGGCATTTCTGATGCAGTGTCATTCATCTAAAATAGAGCCGTAGAGCAGAGGATAGCTAATGATGACATTACTCTTGCTGATGACTAAGATGCTGCTACCGCTATCTGTTATTAGTATTATTACGAAAACTATGAGGGGGGGGGGGCTGGAAGGAGGTAAGGGTGTGGGGGGAGGGGGGAGGAAAGGCAAAAGGAGGCGGAGCAGAGAGAAGAGGGGCATATCGCACTTTTAACGTCCCAACTAAGGTTTATTTATAAACGTAGGTACATTCAGGGTAGCTATGTCGGTCTGCAAATCCCCTAATTTCCAAATGAAAAGGCAGACTTCAGCAAAAAGGTCAGCCCATTTTAAATTTGTTTAAAAGAAGCCCTAATCAAGCATTGTAATGAAGTGGAAGGAACATACAGCAGGTGCGGGCACAGCTTCCTCCCTTTTCACTGATGAAGGCGCTGCCTTATTCTTCTTATTCTTTGATGTGCGCAACTTGAAGTTGACGATTATTGGGCACTTGTGGACTGATACACCATGGGTAGAATTGAAGGCCTCCAACGCGTCCTCTGGGTTGGCAAAGGTGACGACCGCATGTCTGGCAGGAAAAGAAACCACACAGAGAGCAATGGCTTAAATTCAGAAAATTTTCGGTCCAGTGTAATAAACGCCACAGACTGGAGAGCATATAATTGCGTATAAAGAGCAACGAGACACCCCACACGTACGCAAAGCGATAGAAAAGGGCACCTCATCCCTAGCGCAGCTGGCCCCTTCCATCCAATTCTTTCCTGTTCGTACACAGGCGACGGTGGACCGTCGGTTGGATGAACCTCGGAATTAGATCCGACTCCATTCGTGAAGGGTCCCTGGATCGACAGCTGTGCCACTTGGCCGCCAGGATCCACATTCTGTCGGCCATAACGTGGTCAGCTTCAGCTCGTGTGAAGACTGCGAAATGACCAGAACTCATCAAGTAGGTTAAGTAGGGGTTTCAGGCTCAGTTTTAGTGGGTCGCCTCGGAGTTACTTAGCTAGGTAAAAATGAAACATTTGAACTGGCACTCTGGTGGCCGCTACCTATAGGTGGATTGAAAACAACTAAATAGCGGACAGAAAGGTTGCCCGTCCTCTCGACCGCCACGTAAGTCCAATCACATCGTGTGGCTGCTAATTCACTGAAAGGAGGAGTATTTTTATTCTAAAATAATACCTACTTAAATGCTATAGGGGAAGTGATATTTGTCAATATAAATTTAGCGTGCAGGTGAGTCTGACACTCGAGTTCCCCATTACCGGCGCCTTCAGTAGACACACGTTTCTTTCCTGGCTATAAACAAGCTGCCGCGCCTGAAGCTATCACGGTGCGTTAAAAGGTTGCCAACTGAAAGGATAACTGGGATCGTGAGGTCAGCCCAGTGTGCGTTGTGCTGTGGGTTGGCAGACTGAGTCAGGCTGCAATGGCTCCCTCCTAAGGGGGCCTTTATGGCACCCCAATTCAGGCGGAACCCAAGTCACCTTGCCCCCAAATTTTACTGTGGTATTCTGGTTATTAGAGGATACAGTGTGTGGACCTGCGCCCCCTTTCATCGCCAGTCTCCTTGACTTTGCCTTGACACCAGACCCGAGTGTGGGAGTGGAGAGAGAGGGAGGTAGATGCAGCAAAAGTCTACTCGCACTATAAGCTAGCTTAAATCACCATCCTCTGGTGAAGCACCTGGGTGAACCTCGTTGAAATCGACGGCCAAACTTCCATCGCCAACCGCCCCTTCCCCGCGGTCAATTGGTTAAACGGTTCAGGCGTCAAGGGACATTTGAAAAGAAGAACCTACCCAAGACACTTGTTGGGCCCCTCAGAAGTTAGGTCGATCTTCTGAGCCTTTGGAAAGAGTGGTGACAAGTCCGCCAAAATGGTTTGTTTCGGCAAGCAGGACACATGCAAAGTCGTCAGATTAAAGTCACTGAGAGTGCGGCTTTGAGGCGGGCACCAGCCCTTGTTTCCAGCAGAACCCTTTTGAGCAATGCGCTCTGAACAAATTGTCACCCTGACAGGCTTTCCGGCCATGGCTAGCGACTCGGAGGCAGCCTTTGCCCTCTTGGCTTCGCAGGAGGACTTGAATTCGACAAAACCGAATCTGAAAAGAAGTATGGAGCAGAAGGGAAGACGTTAGGTGTGATATATGGCCTGTCGTGTATTTATTTTCTCTACCTAGAACTAAGCGTTCTAGGTCAAGTTCGACGCTGTTACTGCCAAGGGAGAAGTTGGGTTCAACGTGCAGTTATTTCTCTGAGCTTTCACGGTTAAAAAGCTAATGACAAAAATTACAGATGGTCGATGTGTCACTATTTCCCGATAGGACAATGGGAACCGGCAAAGGAGCAGGACGTGGACTCCTTTGTAGGGGGAGACCATCTTAGAAACGCTTCTGCGCCACTGGCAAGCAGCCTATATACGATGAGAAAAACTCAACTTATGCAAGCAGCTAGACTATATGGGAAATCTTCAAGTGCCGTTGTAATCCCTCGCCTCATGACTGTGATTGGTGTTTACTGTCTACCCACTTTTTTCCTTGCCTGTATGAGGGTTTGATGTAAGGTCTTTCAGCTGATTATTCATTGCAGTGAACCATGACCTTAGCAATGACCTGTGTTAATTCGAACTGTCGAGTGTCCATTCGTGATCTATATAATGCGACTAGGGATTTCAGTCGACAAGTCGTCACGAGATTTGTTGGAACCAATAAATCTCGCTGTACATAGCTGTTTTAACGCCATATCCGAAAAAAGGTTTCAGTATTCTAGAGGAGTTATATTCATTGACGATATGACACCCCACATTTGAGAGAGAGAGAGCGGCAACCACTTCGATTACGATACCAGTAAATTCTCGATATGACCCCAGCAACGGAATGCGAATGTTTCTCGGGGGGGGGGGGGTTAGCCCCTCCATGTCGAGACTACCAGTCACCGATCCCAATGCACGTTATGAAAGCTAGCAAAGGCATTCGTCATCCCACCCCCACAGAACGTTGACTGCCGCTCCTTTGCTTCTTTCTTTCCCCGCATTCACCACGTGAGCTTCTCTAGTCGCTCAAATAAAATGAAGGTCCTTGAAAACAAACGATTCCGGTTTAGGCTAACAATAGCTATACTAACAATTCTGTCGCTTGTTACTTGAGTGAAGAACTCCTGCCCGGGAGGACGCTAGGAGTTTGTGTGAAGTTAAGGTAGACACAAACCTGAGAAGCATGGTTACTATCGCATGTACGGAAAGCACTAGACCGTGATTTGTATCTGACCTGTCGGTCCGACCTAAATATGCGTTCTGAGTGCATATTTTGCTCTAGACCGATATTACTGTGGGCCCAATAAGAAAGACCTAATGATTTATTGGACACATGTGTGACCCACGCAAGATTGGTTTCTCAGTCAGGTTAGTCATTGCGCTCACTTTCATCCCTGCTCCCTTCTCCCCCCCCCCCTCCCGCACAAAAAATATATGAGGATGGGGGGCGTGATTATGAAAATACTGCCACTGGTCGAAATCGAACTCATGCTCAAGTAACCACTGCCACACCTGATGAGCTGATCCTTATCAAAGTCAACCGATGAACTGCCGGATTAACGGACACAATTCAGACTATTACCACTGCCAAAAACGATACGTCTCCTCGGTCACCGAGTTAAAAGTAAAAGCCTCACATTTCAGCCAGACGCGCGAAAACGGTTGCGCCGAAGCCCATGACTTAGCAAAACATTATTCTCGGGAACGACTACACTATGCAAGGCTTCCTACCTCGACACCGTACTGCAAGGAGAGGGAGAGTGGAACAAACCGGAGCAAGTCACAATCGAAAACGGCTTGTCTCGTGGTGGCAAGAAGAAACTTACTTGCTTGAACCCGTGGGTTGCCCACTAGAAAAGCGCGCATTAACGGATTTCTTGAAGAGGGCCCGCAGTTGTTTGAGAGTGCAGACCCGGGGTAAGTGGGCCACGAAGATAGTGCGAGAATTGTATTCATCTTGGAGAAAAAAGATTCAAAATGGTCATAAGACCGCGACTGAAAAGTGTACAAAAATCAAAAAACCTATAAAAGCAAGCATTAAAACTGCAGATGAGTCCAAAACATCCGAACTGCGTTCTTTGTGACCGGTATCAGGAACTACTTTGCCAGAATTACGGTGTATAGAAAAAAAAATATTTCAAACGAAACGTTTAAGCCCTATTTTTCGGCCAGAGGTTTGCCCTTTTGCATGAAGGAAAACATGGTGTTTGGCAAGTTTCAGTAGGTGGGGAAATAATGGGCACTTACCTAAACGGGAGAGTACCGATTCCAGCGTTGCATCATCTTGAGTCATTGTGAGTCTAAAGATAAAAGTGCACGCTAGGTATTCAGTTGAGTACTATAATCCTAAGCATATTCATTATGTTGACAATCTTAAAACGCAATTTGCCCTGCCCTCTACTGCCAAAACAATCGGCATGGATGAGCACTTGCGAATCGATCGCACAGACTGACAAATAAGCACTAGGAACATCTGTTGTATTTGTCTCAACTGATCGTAAGACTTACGCACGCTCAGTCACATGGGCCCACTCGGCTATATACGCATTCATGAAAACCTGCGGTAAACCAGCGCTATGCAACCCACATAAACACAAGAACATCACCCTCTAAAGGAGACGGCAAGCGCAATTTATTGTTCCTAAGCTCACCCTGTGGTGAAGTACAAGGGAGACATCGTCGGAGACTATAATCAAACTGCCACAATTAGACTTGCGTAGAAGGCACATTCGACAACAAATATGACAAGTTTAAACAGAAATTTAAAAAAAAGCGTATATGCTTTTAGTGAACGGTATCATTAATACGGCGATAAAGGCCACTGTTGATACTGGCGTTGGTGACGGCCGGTCGCTCATAACCGGGACAGTTGAAGTGAACAAGGTGAGTTCTCTACCCAGAATCGTACTGGTATATTGCCTTTGGTGACTACTGTCGTAGTGCGGGACTGTAACGGGCACTGCATGCAAAAAAAACGTGATAAATTTGTACTATACAATTAGCTCCACTTAGTTAAACTGGCCATCATTTTCTGAATTGCATACTTCTCAGCTGACTTCCCAATAACAGACCTATGAGTGGCTCCGAAATATATTGTCTCAACTGATCATGCCACATACTGGTCTGGAAGTGTCTTGTAATCCACTTCGCCGCTCGCTACAGAACAAAAGATAGAGTCCTAGCATATTAAAAATTACAAGAATCGGGTGTTTGAAATCCAATTATGACCGAGAAAGTGGCATATCCCCGAATAAAAAATCGCTCAAGAAAGACTGACTTTAGGAACGCACCAAATAAGTTAGCTGGTGCGGAAATAAGATGACCCATAGCTTCTCCCACCGGGGATCAAAAATTACGAGTAATAGGCGTCATAACTAAGGCTGAATCGAATAAAGCTTATTGCCACCGGTGCCTCCAATGAGCTAATCATAACTTACTCTTGAGGACAGAGGACTATTGTGGTCAAAGTTAACTGTAGTACGGACTTAGTGGACATTAATTCGGACACATGCAGCTACTTCTTCCAAATTGCTTAAGGGATCTGCGATGGTATGAATCTGTCAAGTTAAGCTGATCCTAAGTAGTAAGAGAATACGGTAGCGAGATCTTGCGAAATATTTTCGAGTTACGTTTTACTTATAAGTTCGCGATTATTTCATGCTGCATTAGTGCTGCAGGGGGAGGCCTCGAAAACGCACTAAGTGCGATGACAGACTGTTTCCGCAACCCGTTTTATCAGGCCAGACGTTGGATATAAAAATACCTTGGAGACGTAAAAGTGGTCTGACCTCTGCAGCGCCGAGCAAGTTGCATCCAAGTACTGGACAAGTTTTCTAATTTTTCTGACCTCAGAATAATCGTCAGAGAATGAGGATTATCTTCAGTTTACCGCCGTTGAACAATATGCTCTGTCTTTCGAATGAAGGGATACTTAGAATGACGTGGTCGTTAGATTCGATAACGTTGGAAGATAGCTACCGAATCAGTTTAAGAATAATATCGCTGCGAAAAGTCAAAGCTACATCGCTTTCGCGTAAGTTCCGGCGAGTGCTTATGAATCTTCGCCAATAAGGGCTAAGGGCGAGGTTATTGTCGGAGCATTTGAAAACTGTCAAACCAGGGTGTGACATAACTACCCCCACATTCAACGAAATCCTTGAACCTCCTTGCGCCAAACTGTAATAAATGCAAGTCATTTGAGAATGGTAAATAATGTAGTCCAGGCAATTATGGTCACGACAAGTGAATGGTCAGACTATCAATTTCACCCAAGACTCAGAATGCGATTGAATGAAAATGTTTTAGAGACTGGTCACGGGCAAAATTGATTGTGTCCATCAAAAATAAAGCACAGAACCGGCGGCATGTGAGAGATTGGGACAACAATAAGTTGTAGTTTACAAGGTTTCATCTCTATACAGTCCACCGCGATGAATCTGTCTTGATGTTGCGTTGTAATAGGTGTTACCGGCTTGCTAATCCAACATAGTAGGCTAAAACATTCAAATTCTTTGAAACTATAATTTAGTCTGTGATTGTCTGTCAGAGTTAGATGTGGTGCTCGGCGTACAAGCAGCTGTGCAGTGCGCACGCACGAGGATACAGTACGTTTGTGCGGACACTTAACACTAGCAGCACGTGCAGATAAAGTGGACAAGATCTGGTATAAGTCCGGCATGTAGATTCTGATTTTTCCTGTAGGATTCCATGATTGAATCAGATTGGATTTGCTACTAGGGGGGACGTGGATCAAGGAGACTCCGAACGGGTAGAGTGGAGGTCATCGATATTTCCATAAGGGTAGGGTGTAGTAAGCCGTGAGCGTTGAAACTCATAATGGTTGTTCAGGTCAATCTGCCGGCTGATACTGCTCGCACCGGAGTGCCAGACGTCGAAACGTTCCCACGCTGATTTTGTATCGGCAGTGACAAGTGCCTCAATTTAATATCACTTACCAGCCGAAGATGCGCAAGGATTACCATTAAAGTATGTTTCGTTAAATGGAACTCATGCTAGAGGAACCCAGTAACCAATTCAAGCGAATTCCATCATGGAATCCTACTGGAAAAATTCGGATTTATACCGGATTTTGTCCACTTGGTCTGCACGTACTACTAGGGAAGTGGTCGGGACAAAATAGTGTTAGTAAGTAAAACGAAAACCTTCGGAACTTATTAATAACGATGCCTCTACGCAATGTCATAAACACAAACTAGCGGGGATACAGAA
This sequence comes from Ligula intestinalis, assembly GCA_036362985.1. Classification (NCBI taxonomy): domain Eukaryota; kingdom Metazoa; phylum Platyhelminthes; class Cestoda; order Diphyllobothriidea; family Diphyllobothriidae; genus Ligula; species Ligula intestinalis. The sequence goes on from JAYGXS010000003.1 coordinate 77,614,192, forward strand.
ACGAGATGGGCGTTATAGCATGCCTGCAGATCCGGATTACAGTCACGGCATGTCTTTGCCAATGCAAGGAGGATCAGCACCAATGTTGTTTGATTGACTGAAACTAGTCTCCACTCGAATAAGCGTTGTCGAAATAAACGTTATCAATGCGATTCACGCCGTCGTATGGCCAAAATAACGAAGTTAACATAACTATATACGGTGCTATAGCGCACGGCTCGTCAGCAAAACGTAATATAGAACATATGTCACAGCTAATGGATAGTCAGTGGGCTAGCAATTGGAAGGTAATTGTACATTTAACAATGATACATTTTCATTTCATTATACAATTGGAGAGAAAAAGAAAGTCCGTCATTAACGTGTTTATTCGTTTGCGCCAAATGTTAAAACGCTAATTACTACAACGTGACGATTGAGTTAGAACTACGATGCTATGTCTGACAAGGAACAGGACTAACTATTGCAGTCGATATAACTATTCAACTATTTTTGATTCCAAAAGCAGTTTTGAGGAGAAAAGTCACACAAGTAAAAACATGCACGTGCAAACCCGACTCTTGGAATTGCACACCAGAATTAAAAATTGACTATCACAGATAGACGAGTATTAGGCAAAGTTTCCAAGTTCGGCTAAGGGTTTTGATATTTAGACTCCCTTGAACAGTTTAACACTTTGCTAAAAGAATTCAATTATATATTTTTTATCGATTAAAAAGAACTGCAGAAATTACTCAGTGAAATTATTATGTGAAAATATATCAAGCAGGAAATTATCAGGCACCAAAAATGGTTTGACGAAATGCTCATACTTAAAATGCGAGTAAAAGGCAGTAAAACAGGAGACGTGGGTCAAAACCAAAAGGCTAAGAAAGCTCAAAGAAGCTCTCAATTTAAAAGCAAGTTGAATGCTGCAGAAATTTTCGTCCAGTAAATTTGAGAAATAAATTGACACTAATCGGGAAAGTAATAGAACTGAAGACAAGGGATAAATAGAAATTAGTGGGGATGGAGCAAAAACTGAGAATCAACCACGATTTTTGAGTCAATTTTTAAGGTCGAAAGCGAATTCATCCCTCCCAACTATTAATTAGATATTTTCCAAATATTTTTGATGTATCTTTCGCTGAAGTGACCGTTCGTCGAGATTTGTTGACTGAATGTGTCGAAATCGCATGGTCCCGATTAGATTCTGCCCGAATTACTGCTTAGGAACTAGCTTAACCGATTTCTATGCTTTCCAATACCTCATTTGAAGCTGGCTCTGCTTTACGACTGGAAGTATGCGTGGATCAGAAAGGCGGCAGAAAGGTTTCTGCAAACAATTATAGGCGATTCAGCCTTACTTCGACCTGCAGCAGAATTTGGGGCAAAGGAGTTAAGAGAGAATTGGTTTGCTTCTAAGAGCAATAAAACCTACTATCGAATGGGCAGCATGGATTGGAAGAAGCGAGTCGTGTGTGATGAACTTACTCTATTGTTTGGAGCGTCGGATCCGGGCAGGTAATGGAAACAATCATTTTCATTTAGTCTATATTGAGTTCAAGAAGGTACTCGATAGTGTCCCACATCAATGACTCCAATGCAATATCATCCGAATATATGTTATAAGGAAGCTTTTGATGTAGATTCAAAGCTTTATGCTTGGCCAGTCTCGAACTATTCATGTCGGTGACAAGCAGTCATCAGATATTGCAGATGAGATCGCGTTCCGCAACGCGATGTTCTTGGACCTTCACTGTTCATTGTGTACGTCAACGACTGAATCGGTAAACTGGATTGTGACATCGCTGTGCTTGCTGACGAGGCCCTCCGGGCCTTAAATATACAATTTGTTTATCTATCTGAAGATGTGGACCGTCATCAGAAATGCAGATGACGAAATGAGTTTGAGAAAAACCTAAACCGACTTCAACCTTTGTCAAAGTACTGACTCTGGTCATCAACTGAGAACAAATGCCGTAACCTACCTGTTGTCGACCCAACTCTCAGAATCCAGTTTTGCTTGCCTGAATAGCATGCAACTGCAAGACGTGACCGCGCAGAATTAAGCCCTCGTTACATTGTGCAAAAAAAGCCAAGTATGCAATATCCGATAGAGGAGAATATCCGAGTTCAAGAAAGCAGTTCAGAAGAAGAAGAAGAAGAAGAAGAAGCAGAAGAAGAGGGAGGAGAAGAAGAAGAAGAATACAATATGTTTAGTATGCCAGTTTACAGGCAATTGTAATGAGTTGGTAATTCACCTCTTGGGCGGCTTCCAACACCTCGAAGACCCGAAAAAACCTAAAACCAACTCCCTATGTTGCGGCCAGTATTGGTTTTGTTTCAGGTTTTTGTTTTGTCAATGCTGGGTGAGATAGGGAGTTTGTTTCAAGTGAAAAAAACCTGCCTTCAAAGGTATTCTACAAACGGAATAAATGTACAGTTGTAAGCTGAGTTGACTCATCAGCAGGAGAACTGTTTCATATCGTTTAAAAACATTAGTTCCAGACGGAGAGGGTTGGCAGAAGAACACAGTGTTCTCAGTCTTCCTTCAATGGTTGTCGGCAAAAGTTGCGCGCTATCGGCTGAAGGGTTAGCAGACTGCGGGCTGCTGCTTCAGCAGCATTATCTTCAGCATGAAGCCTGGTGGGGTTCAAAGTCCACGAACGCCATAAATAAATATAGTTTATATTTTAGGCCTGGAGGGCCTCGTCATTGCTAACTTAGTGCTGTGGAAAAATAAATACACAGTTGATAAATGCTGCTCTCCATGAAACAACCACATAGACAGCGGGAGCGTTTAGTAGTGTTGGTAGATAAATTCAGATTCACCAACATATCGTCGTTTTAAAATAGTAGTCAACGCATGGTGAACTAAGAAGGAAGCAGTGAAAAAAACTCCTACCATTTAAGCTGGGGCGGAGTTCAGCGAACCCCTGCTTAAAAAAAAACAAAACGTAGGAGAAAAAAACTGCTTCAAAATAGTTAAGGGGTTTGGTTGAGAGGATTGATTGTAGTGCAAATGAGACAGGACTGTTGATGAGAACGAATGAGGGTGGGAAACGCTTCTTGTGATTAGAGAAATCATATAATAGCAGAGGCTGTCTTTCACCATTGTTACACCGCCCGACTGGCTTCATGATCAACCATCAGGGAGATGAGACCGGAGGAGACCATCGCGGACAACAGAGTCAGGAAGATGAGGGAACGGCAGAGGTCACCTGATCATCAACGAAACGTCCGAGCTGTGACCTTGTAGACTGCGGAGTTAAGCGACGAGCTGGCGAAAATAGCAGAACCGCCACGAGCATGACTAAGGACCATGAAGCCTATCGTCAGGGTAGTAAAACGGAGAATAGAGAAAACGGCAATGATGACTGGACAGAGAAGTGGACGAAACATTGTTGCAAATATCACTGAAAGAATGAAGAAATAGACATGTATGGAAAAAATTTGATATAAACATAACAACCTCAGATACCAGGGGGACCCTTTTCAAAGTCCAAAAGTTGTGTGTTTGGGAAGGAGACGGATAACAAGGACTTTATATATTCCGAAGTTAAGTGTTTACGTAATTTGACTTTAAAACCTGCTTAGTTAGACGACAGCCTAATTTCGAGGGGAATATTATTCCAGAGGAAGGCATATTTGGAGGCAAAGAAGTAAGAATGGTTCGAAGTGGAGCTTAAGGGGGGTGCAATAATCCTGAAGGAATTGCGGGTGGCATAAGGTCTATCTGCGGGAATGAGAGCGTTGATTCGTGGAAGGTTAGGGGTAGAGTTAACGCGAAAGAGGAAACAGAGGCCCGCTTCGAGTCTTCTGACCCAAAGAAATGTCATGTTCGCTAACTGACATCTCTCCGTATAAGAAAGCGTGGATCGAGGAAGAGCGAATATTTTGCGAGTAAATACCCTCTGTACATTTTCAATCTTACTGCGGTCTGAAGCATTCATTAGACCAAAGAGGGGACAGCAGTATTCTAGGATGGGTAGAAAATACATGCGATAAAGTTTTAACTTTATTTCAAGCAGGAAGAAATTGTGTGATATAAAACCACATATCTGCGCAGCCTTCGCACATATGCGATCCGCATGAGGCGACAATGCTTGTTTATTTGTGTAGCTTAGACTTAAGTCTTTTATAGTGGATCGTTCTAAAATTGAAGTATTTTGAAAGACTAGGGGACGAGGAAGCTTGGTGGGACCAAAACACATGAAATAACACTTGGATGGAGAGAATTCCATCTACCAGGTAGCACTCCAACGTGAGAGTGTAAGACGGTCCGCATTTATTTTATCAACGCATATGCTTGCCGTGTCCTTAGAAAACGAGTTTATGCATTTTAGGTCATCTGCATAAATGAGATTGTGTGAATTTTTTAGAACAGTCGAAATTTCGTTTATGTATAGAATGAAGAGTAATGGACCCAAGACAGTGCCTTGAAAAACGCCACTCGTGAGCAGCTGAGAAGTGGAGTAACTATTACCCACTAGGACCTTCTGGCTGCGGTTAGACAAGTAGGAACCGATGAAGTCGAGGAGAGGTGGACGGATGCCAATGGCTTCCAATTTTACTGAAAGCCGTCTGTGCGGTACCTTGTCGAAGGCTTTGCTCAGGTGAAAGTAGAAAACAACCACGGATTGCTGCTCGTTACGGAGGGAAGTGACGTGGTTAAGAAAAGCTAAATGACACGTCTCGCATGATCTTCCGGGTAGAAAACCATGCTGCGAGTCACTCAAAAGCTTATTTTATAGGCAAAAATCGAGAATTTGATTAAAAATTATCTTCTCCAGAAGTTTAGCTAGGGCCGGGGTTTTATGTACACCGCGGTATTTATTTATTTCTGAACGAGATCCTGATTTAAAGACTGGAAGAATAATCGATGTCTTCCAAGTGTCAGGAAAGAAACCATTTAAGAGATATACTGAAAAAATATGGCTAAGTAATTTGGGAAAGGTCGACACTCTTTTGATAACTGAATTGGGGATACCATCAGTTCCGGAAGAGTGCGAGTTTTTTAGACAAATTATCTGCTTACGAATTAATTATATGGAGAAATCAATGTTCCCGAGAGTATTGTCTGAGTATGGTTGAAACGACGGGACCGGTTTGGATTCTGTCGTAAAATGCTTCGCAAAGAAAGCATTGAATAAGTCAGCCTTATCAGACTCATCTAATACAAATGTTTTGTTCTCATTAAGCAATGGGGGTATTTCAATTCCTCATTTTGCGGAGGCCCTACGACGAAACAGTTGTGCAACCGATTTTGCAGAGTTTGATTCACTCAGGGCGCAAGATTCCCTGTGCTGTTCGCGTGCAAGACGAATCTTTGACGCTAATTCGAAGAATTCTGCGATCCTTAGATGCACAGACAGCGAACTAGTAAATCTATCTTTCAGCTGCCTCCTCAATTTCTTTAGTCTGGGCAAAAGAAAATGAGGGACGGTCGATTCTGGTGTGTAGGGTTTCGCAATTTTAGTGGGCACAAATTCCAGCATTTTAGTAGAAACGACCGACATGAGTTCAGAAAGATATGCAGCGTCGTTAATGGAGGAGAGGCTCTGCCAATCTAATGAGTCAAGAAAATTGTTGATTGAGCTAATATCTGCGAGGTCGTACGCATGATAGGTACGACTAGCACTAGCCTTTTCCGTAGAAGGAAGCTGAAGGCAACAGTGAATTAATGCGTGATCACTTTGGAAGATGTCCTGCTTAAAATCAACGAAGAGAGGGGCAATACCATTAGTGAAAATCAAATCTAGGATATGATTCTGTCTTGTTGGGGAACTAACCAGCTGAGACCAGTTAGAAAAATTAATGGTATCCAGGAAAGGCTGAAATCTAGGTGGGCAATAGTTTGAAAGCCAGTCGATTTCAGGAAAATTAAAATCTCCAGCGATAATTTTAACTTCAAAAGTGGATTCTGAAATAAACTTGAACATTTCACACAAATTTGCATCTTCTTCAAATGAAGAGTTAGAAGGATTATAAACACATCCGATAATCGCCTTTTGCCGGGGCGACAGGATAATAGAGGCGAAACAGTAATTTCCAGAGAAGGACGTGCTATTTAGATAAAACGGAAAGTGCCTAAATGACGTTCTAATATAGAGAAGACAACCACCACCACGCTTATTAATGCGATCGTGACGATAGAAATCATAATCGTCTATGATAAGGGAGGAGTCAGAAATGATTGGATGGGTCCAAGATTCTGTTATGCATATAACATCAGGCATCATCTCAAAAGCGATAGCTCGAAGTTGAGCCATTTTATTTATAACGGACCTGGCATTAAGCACTATGACATCTAGTGTGTTTCGAGTGACAGGACTATGGCTATAGTTATTCATAAAAAAAATTGAGGGTGGGTAGACAAACTGTAGGCCGTTCTTATTTGTGGAATAAGTACTGACGGGTATGGAGCTGTTAGCATACGGGTAGCCAACAATCGATGGCTGATAAGGTCTGAGATATCTAGAGGCCTCGCTTTCTGGCAGGGAAAAATGAGGAGAGGGTAAACCAAAATAAGCTTCTGGGGCGTTTGGGAGGAATGGGGGGAGGTGAGAAGACATGTAGAAGTTGGCAGGTTTGGGTGGTAGAGGATGGGTAAAGGAACTGATAGGGGGAAACGGTGACATAAAATTAGTGTTAGGGCCACTCGCGTAAGAACTAGCGTTCTTAATCAGTGAATGTCCTGTACGGCAACTCCGATTAGATTTAAAACTATACCAGTTAGGGTTACTGCCGTGCAAATTAAATTTTTCTTGGTTCGGGCCCGGCGTGTTTAATAACGCATTATACGGGGGAATAATATGACTCCCACGGTCAAAAGAGGAGCTAGGTTGTGGTGGGGAAGCGCTCGGCCTAAACGCTTTCGACGGTGTTGGCGATATTCTTAATGAACTTGTTGCCGCGTTAGAGGCGGCGGAATTTATCGATCGTTGGACAGCGAATGTATTAAGACTAGTTTTAATCGTAGTAGATGACGGAGCGGTGGGCCTTGACGGTCCCGATATCAAGAGAGATGGGCTAACTGGTGCACTGATGTTTATGGACCTATGACTAGATATTCGGGAGGTAGGGATAGCAGGTGTACTGACGGTTATGGGACTATGAAAAGACACCTGGGAGGCAGGGATAACGGGTGCACTGACGTTAGTGGGTGTATAGCCAGTTATGCGGGGGGGAGGATTAGCGAGTGCATTTACCCTATTGGGACTACGAACAGATTTAGGAATAGTAGGCTGAGAAGTCATTGGTCTATTTGACTGGAGAGCCGTATTTCTTCGCTCCATTGGTGTAAGATCTCGACAGAGGAAACTTTTAGTCATTTCTAAATATCGGGAAATGCGACCTCGTTGAGCAAAGATTGAGTCCACCTCGATCGGTGAAAACAATTTAACTAGGATGGGCGGGTTTTTGCTACGCGATTGCAGGCGATTGGCTTCTGCAATTTTGTAGTTAAAACCACCCGAACATAGAAAATCTTTTGCGCTTTCCAAAGGGCGACTGATAATGGAGGAATTTTTTAGTATAAAGTTAAAGCTTCGCTTTTGTCTATCAAAAGCTTCCGTGGTTATAAGATGGACGAGGGAGTCCAACTTTTTACAATCTTGCGAGGGCATATCTGATAACTTGCCATCAAACAGATTGCCTAGTATTGATAAAACAGAACCAAACTTCATCATGAAGTCATTACAGTTCTGTAATGCAGATAAATCAATTTGCTTAGCCTTGACAATGGGCTGCATGTTGATAACAAGGCATTGACTAATAGGCGTGGTCAGGCACCGCTTGTGCCTGGGAGCAGATATCTTACGATGAGCTATAATTTTTGTTCTCATAATTTTGATAAAAACTGCTTTAAATGTAAGATGATTTATAAAAATTCAGCGGGAACTTAACAAATACTGTAGCTATTTTTTAATAAGCACTTTAAATTTATTTGGAAAAGTGTATTCAATATTGGGAAACGACTCAGCCTTTGAAGGTCTCAAGAATATTCTGATCTTGACGATTTCTTTTACTAGGCCGCGAA
>JAYGXS010000003.1:77622788-77634686 GCA_036362985.1 Ligula intestinalis
TAGTTTTTGTTTTTTATTTTTATTTAAGGATTGGAAAAGGAGGCAAGGCACAATTTTGCTTAAGCTTTGATTTTATCAGCGTAGGAAACCGTCGACTGGAAAGCTTCCAGCATTTGCCAGTTTTCTCCAAAATGTTCGGGAACTCTCCTGGACCGTTAGATCCCTTTTGGTCCGAATTGGACGTCAAAGAACTGGTTAGCAAAGTGTCCTATTTTGTTCAGAAATATATGCGTCATGTCATTTGAGAAGAACTGCTTGGTCTTTCTTCTAAATTCGGCTAAACTGTGGCGTTTGCGAATATCGTTGGGTAGGGCAGTCCATATGATCGCATGTCTTATGGTGTAGAAATTTGATCGCTGGGCCGTCCTAGCTTTAGCGTTATGAATTCTATGCTGGTTGTTTCTAGTGGGACGGGAACCGTTTTGATTTGTTAACATATTATTGCTGAGGATGTTCTGATTATGTGTCACTTTAAATAGGAAAAATAAACCATTTTGGAGTCGCCTTTGCCAGAGGGGTTTAAGACCATATCTATTGTACATTATTGAATAGGAGTCTCGGGCGTCATCGCGTTTACACAGAACTCTGGTAAACCTTCGCTGGATTTTTTCTAGTTACTGTTTGTCATCTGATGATATGCTACCGAAAAATATTGAGCAGCAATCTAGAGTAGGTAAAACGTACATTTTGTAAAGTTTAGTCTTAAGTGTAATTAATGTGAAATTTTTACTTATGAAGCCACATAGTCGATTGGCTTTTGGTGCGATTTGCTTAACAATTGGGGATAAGTCAAGAGTATTAGAATAGCTAAGACCTAAATCTTTTAAAGATGTTAGCTCTTTTATTTCTTGACCACTAAACATTATGGGGGGAAGTTTTAGTGGTCCAAAATCATGAGATGACATTTTGTTGGTGAAAACGGCATTTGCCACTGAACACTCCAGTCGTTTAGTTTTTGAAGGTCTAATTCAATTGTTCTATGCACACTACTTATCGAATTTTCGTTATAGGCATATGCGAGTTTTAAGTCATCTGCATATAAAAATGTTTTATCAGATGTTGATATCGTGGATAACTCATGAATGTAAATGAGAAATAAGAGGGGACCTAGGATAGTGCCTTGAAAAACACCACTGCTTATATGAGCTGGTTCTGATACTATATTTCGAAGTTGTACTACATGGAATCGGTTTTGAAGATAGGATTTGAGCAAATCAAGGAGGGGGGGGTGCCGAATCCCGTGACTCACTAGCTTCACGATCACTCTTTTATGGGGAACTTTGTCAAAGCCTTTTTTTAGATCAAAGTAAATTGTAGCTACCGTGTTCCCATCATCTCGATTTCTGGAGACGAATTCCAAGAAAGTGAGATGGCAGGACTGACATGACTTTTTTGGTAAAAAGGCATGTTGAGAGGGAGGTATGAGATTTACATTCGTCAGATGGTCTAACATTTGGTTATAAATTATTTTTTCTAAGATTTTTGCTAAAACCGATGTGCGGTGAACACCACGATAATTTTGGGCATTGGACCGATTTCCATTTTTGTAAATTTGGGTGATACATGATTTTTTCCAGATTTCTGGATAAGTACCATTTGACTGCAGTAACGAGAAAAGGTTAGACAGAAGTATTGGGGCATATGTCATATGTCTCAGTATGCAAGGAGGTATTCTATCCGTTCCATATGATGTGGAATTGGACAGTTGGCGGATAGCTTTCTCTACAGTTTCTTCGTTAAACAATATCTATTTACCTCACTGAAACGCCCAACTGCGTCTTCTAGTGCATCGTACGATGCAAAATCTAGGCCTTTTAAAATGGCGCGAAAGGCCTCTGAAACATAACCATTAATTGCCATCGTTCGCGCAATTAATAAGACACGTGCACGATACCGCAAAAAGTGACTTACCCACCAAGGGTGCATTTGTACGATCGCTGAATTCTCAAGGACACACTCGCAAAAAATGTAGCCAATCACCGATCAGCAGCGTCGTCCAATCACAAAATTGACTCTCGCTGGATGCCTGGATAGTGTAGCGGGCTGGGAATGTCGAGGTTAGCACACACCTGAAGGAGAGATTCACATGTCTGATTCTCCGGAAATAAAGCCGAACGGGGTCGTCAATCACCACAACATGCCATCGTAGAAAGAGATATAAGAGTAACTCGATAGTAAGTAATAAGGTCTGTTGATATAAAACGAATAGTAAACAATAAAGAATGGAAAGGATACGATACGGGGGATTACCAAGGGTCTGTACAAATGCTCCGTTTGGAGTGAGGGGTGATCACAGAATATTAGTTACATACCGGCGGGAGTGCAGCACTGTGGGCAACTGCGGGCGAGGGCCATGGTTGCGCTGACGGCAGGAGGAGGGTGTAACGGTGACACAGAATGGCGGGAAGAGCGTGTAACGGCGACACGGAACGGGAGGAAATAGTGCCAGCAGAGGGAGAAAGAAGAGAGACCGGTATATTCACCAAAAGACGTTCACACTATCCTTATCCGGATCCGCGCCATAAAAGACCTTGGTGCGTTCAAACACCCATGGTTTGGGTTGGCTCGATACAATGGTTCTTTGCCAATTTACGGTGCAATTAACGGCAGTGGGTTAGCAAGGTCGCGGGAGAGACTTTAATAGATTTTCGTCTCAGCGAGCTTTTTAATTGGTCGCTGAAGTAAGCCGTTGATTTGCTCCTGTTTCATGAGTGGGTTTTTCTAAGAGTTCATTGACTATTTCTGGCAGTGCCAAAGGCAATGTTGACAAGTGGACAGGTGTCTGACACGTTCTGAAAATTTCTTTATGAGCTTAAACGCATTTATTTCATTAAATTATAAGTTGCTTTATGATCATATTTGCGAAAAAATCACAACTTATAGTCAATTCGACTTATTAAGGGAAATATAGGCAAACGCCATTGACAAAACAAAAAACCTGAAACAAAACCAATACTGGCCGCAACATAGGGAGTTTGTTTTAGGTTTTTTCCGGTCTTCGAGGTGTTGGAAGGCGCCCAAGAGGTGCATAACCAACTCTTTACAATTGCCTGTAAACTGGCATAATAAACATATTATTATTATTATTAAATCCCTATCGGTACACAGAAGTTAAGAAATGCATTGACAATGCCAAACATTTCAAACAAGGTATTTTCCGTTATAGCGGGTGGCTACTCACTTTTTCCAAGTAATATAATCAGATGGGATGATGGCAGTTAGCACGAGCCAGCAGATGTAACTGAACAAAAAGAGCATACAGTGAAAAAACTCCTAAGGCATGGCTCAGAATTCACAAGATGGAATGTTGTTTATGGTTTTTAGGAGAAAATCTGTCGCTCGTGGGAGAAAGTGTTTGAAAAGAATGCCAAGATTCAGCTGTTCATTTTGGCAGCAGGTAAGGGGGTCCACCACGACTTATATTCTGATCGGAAGTGCCATAGGGGGGACGAAGACGAGACTGCAGAGTCACAAGAACATCCCGAAACATCGGAGCTGCGACCACGATACGCCTTTGTCACTTTCCGGGGTCGTCATCAATGTGAAGAAAACAGGAGAAGCCGCCACGGTCGCAACTATCAGTTGATGGTTGACATAAGCCAGCTGCATGAACAACGATAAATTTATTATAAAGAACAATTTTACCATTAAATGTTCCTCAAATGAAACAAGTACCCTAATAGCAATTTGTAGACCTATCGACCTGTGAGCTTATACACACAATATATCACATTCCATTGGCTAAAACTTATTCGCAATGATAGGTCAGTGTGCCTGAATGTGAATGCGTGCAATCGGACTGGCAACTTGAATTGTTGTCGGTGGCGGCAACTTTGAACGCCATTTAATCATATCACACGTGCACTGCTGAACGCGTAAGTGGGCTCTGAATGCGGTGGTTTTATTTGTTGCGTAAATTCTACTATGCAGCTTTTTTGTAGTATGTGGAAGCCTACACCAAGAAATACCCTCTGGAGATGAGCATGATGCGATTATAATGCGTTGCTGCGCAAAGTTGAAAAGGATGACAGGGAAGGTTCGTCGACCACGTCTTCTTCTGATGAATATTGGTCGTCAACCGAATCATGCAGCACTTCAACGTATGGATAATCAGACATCAGCACAGACTCCCTGGGGGAATCAAGTAGTTGGAGTCTTCCAACTTTTGAAGTTCCCGCAGATGGTCCAAGTATGCAACCGCCCGCCGAGAAGCCAAGTCTACTGGAGGAACTGAAGTTATGGGCCGCAGAATGTGACCTGAAAACTATCAGCTAACAAAACTCCTGAAAATACTCCAAAAATATCACCCGGAGCTACCTCCAGACGGCCGTACACTTCATGCAAGATCAAGCAAGCGTACACCCGTGACTGCAATGGATAGCGGGGTATCTGTTCATGTCGGACTTATGAAATGTCTAACGAAGCAGGTAAGTTACCCATCAATGCATATAAATGGAAATGAAATTGTTGTTTTTTTATCCATGGATGGGCTACCCTTATATAGGAAAAGAAGATGTGATTTATGGCCAATCCTTGGCCGAGTAATGAAACCGTTTGTAGGTCATGTGTTTCCTGTAGGGGTATATAGCGTAAAAGGCAAGCCGTTGGACGTGCAAGCGTATTGTAAGCCGTTGATTAGGGAACTGTCCTAACTCTCTAGGAGAGGGCTTTATGTTGAAGCACTGGACCAAACGTTTGAGTTTAAAGTGGGAGCTATCATTTGCGATGCTCCTGCGAGGGCTTTTACTGAGCAAATAAAAAAACATTAATGCGTATTATGGGTGCGAGCACTGTATAGTGAAGGGAATACGTCGTCCCACATGGAGGAAGGTACTTTACGATATTGTCAGTGAATATAAAAGAAACGACGTAGATTTTTATGATCGAATGGATGACTGTCATCGTATTGGAAGATTACCATGGCTAGCATGTCATATAGGCATGCTAACATGTTTTTTCATTAGATCCACTACATCTTGTTTACCTAGGTGGTATGAGAAGGCTCCTGAAGTTGTGGGTTCAAAGAAAATGAAAGGACAACTTAACGTGACTGACTGGAGCCCCGCATACGTACCTGACCCGAACGACGCCTGATGCTTCTTTTGGAATTTAGCTCAGCAACTAGTAGATGATTGTTGCCTGTTTAAGAAAAACTTGCGCATCTTCCGGCCGGAATGGGTGACACCGAACACAAAAAAGAACTTCAAGGAAAAAGAAGACTGATATCAACAGCCCTGACACTTCTGAAAATTTAAAAAAACAGCGAAATTTATGTCGGAGACTAATTCGAAAAGAACGAATGGCCTTTGAGGCAGAACTAGTCAAGGGAATAGCTCATAACCCAAAAACATTTTCTTATGCAAATAAGGCCAAACGGAAGCGAGATCCTATCCCCTGTCTAAAATATAACGAGGGAAACAAGTGTACGGATAACTCAGATAAGGCGAACCTCTTGTCCAATTTCTTAATGTCTGTTTATACCAAGGAGCCGCCTTCTGACGAGAATGTACAGCAATATATAGCCCCAGCAGCGCATACAATTAGCACGGTATCGTTCGCAAGATACACTGCCAGAAAAGCCTTGAGAAAGTTAAAGCCCACTAAATCGCCCGGTCCAGATGGATTATCAGCGAAACTTCCGAAGGAGCTCGCAGAACAACTGGTTTCCCCGCTTTCCAAGATCTTTGAAAGTTCAATGGAAAAGGGGGCCCTGCCTACTGACTGGAAGCTGGCCAACAAAACACCTATTTGTTGAGGAGGAGAGAGAACTTCACCTAATAGCTTTAGACCAGTAAGTCTCACAAGCATTTGCTGCAAACTAATGGAGCAACTAATCAAAACGGAACTAAGGAGACACATTGAGGAGAAAAACTTTTTTAGGGCAGCGCAACACGGATTCCGAAGTGGCCACTCTTGTCTCACAAACCTGCTAACATCCATGGAAAGCTGGAAGAAATTTCTGGAAATGGGTTCGTCGGTCGATGCGGTCATCAGTGACTTCAGCAAGGCGTTAGACAAGGTTCCACACAGACGACTAATAACAAAGCTGCATCAAATGGGTGTGACTAGAAACCTACTCAAATGGTAAGTCGACTTCCTAACAGGCAGGCGTCAGCGTGTATGTATTGGAGACACCAAAACAAAATAATAATAATAATAAGTTTTATATTTCAGGCCCAATGGGCCTCATCAATAAACCAAAAATTCGATAACACGAAGAACTAGAAATAATTGGTTTAACAAACAGTATCCGTAGTCTATAGCTATAAGACGAGTATAACTGTTTAGAAGCGAATTTGTTAGATTTGAAAAAATGAATATAGCAGTGTCATGCGGAAGGTTAAATTCAAGGGCACACACAGATTAGCTACATCGTTATCTAGATTCTGACTATGTATCCTGGTACCCGCTGCCTCTGTTAGTAAGGGGGGGGGGCTTGGAAGCAAACTCAGTCGAAGCTGAGCGTGGGGCAGAACAAAAGGTATTAATGAAACATTATTGGTATAGACGGGTTCCCGGCACTACACTCGGGTTCCCAAACCGGTGCGGCATAATGGAACATAGGGAACCCACCGGTTTATGATCGTGATGGGCACCGCCGTATGAGATTCAAAAGTCCGTCAAATCTACAAGACCATAGTTGGGGATGTCTGAGATGTGACCAAATATAAGGCCCTGATGATGGTTGATGACCAGCGAAACGAGAGCCGTCAAGACTGCGTCCTGATTCCAGGGGACACGAGTCAGAGGAAGGTAGTTTCAAGAAGGGATCCTAAATTCCCGATGGTCCATTCTCGGGATCGTGGAGAAAGCTGCCCGGAAAAGATGAGGAAAACAAAAGGTTAATAGATTCAGTGTTAAGATAAATGTGCAGTCTTCGCTTGAATACACATAGACAAGTCAACGCCCGAATATCAATCAGCAAATTATTCCAAAGATAGCTATACCTAGGAGCAAAAAGTAGAGATCGCTTAGAAGTGGAATAAGCAGGAGGAGATATAATCAACGTTGAATTTCTTAGGTTGTAAGGGCGAGTAACGGGAGTAAGGGCAGAAATCTTAGGGAGATTTGAACTATTATTGAGGCGAAACAGGAGACAAAACCCTGCTTCCAGTCTCCTGACCCAAAGAAATTTCAGTTTCATTATCTCACATCTATCTGAGTAGGAAGTATATGAAAATGCTGGATAGAGGATCCTTTTAGTGAATCTTCTTTGGACACTTTCAATGGAAAACCGTATCCAGTGGAGTTCCGCAGGGAAGCGTTCTGGGTCCCATTCTATTTCTGGTATATGTGAACGACTGCCTTGAGTGCCTCACCTATGAGAAAGTCGTGTTTGCAGATGATCTAAAGATCTGGAAGTCCATTGAAAGCTCAGAGGACGGACAGACCTTACAAAATGACTTGGAGCGCTTGCAAAAGTGGTGGGGAAAATGGCTAATGCAGCTGAGCTTCAACAAATGCCAAGTAATCTGTTTACGGTCTAGTCGCGGCAAGGTGATACCATTCGAGCATGACTACTCGATCGGAGGTCATCAACTCAAGCTAGCGAACGAACAAAGGGATCTAGGTGAACGCATGACGCCCGACCTCAAACTGTCAACTCACTGTGCTAAAACCGCAAAGAAGGCTATGGGCATCCTCGAAGCGATCAGAAGTTCCTTCCTCTATTGTAATGAGGAGCATTTTGAGCGAGTCTTCGGAACATTTGTCCGGCCGATGTTAGAGTACTGCATCCTGGCGTGGTGCCCTTGGATGAAGAAAGATTACGCAATGCTCGAGAAGGTGCATGAGGCAACAATGCTAGTTTATTTGTGTAGCTTAGATCTTGAGTCTTTTATAGTGGATCGCTCTAAAAGTGGAGTACTTTGAAAGACTAGGAGACGAGGAAGCTTGGTGGGACCGAAACACATGAAATAACACTTGGATGGAGAGAATTCCATCTGCCAGGTAGCACTCCAACGTGAGAGTACAGGTAGGTCCGCATTTATTTTATCAACGCATTTACTTGCCATGTCCTTAGAAAATGAGCATATGCATTTGAGGTCGTCTGCATAAATGAGATTGTGTGAATTGTTTAGAACAGTCGAAATTTCGTTTATGTATAGAATGAAGAGTAAAGGACCCAAGACAGTGCTCTGAAAAACGCCACTCGTGATCAGCTGAGAAGTGGAGTAACTATTACCTACTAGGACCTTCTGGCTGCGGTTAGACAAGTAGGAACCGATGAAGTCGAGGAGAGGGGGATGGATGCCAATGGCTTCCAATTTTACCAGAAGCCGTCTGTGCGGTACCTTGTCGAAGGCTTTGCTCAGGTTAAAGTAGACAACAACCACGGATTGCTGCTCGTTACGGAGGGAAGTGACGTGGTTAAGAAAAGCTAAGTGACACGCCTCGCATGATCTTCCGGGTAGAAAACCATGCTGCGAGTCACTTAAATGCTTATTTTTTAGGCAAAAATCGAGAATTTGATTAAAAATTATCTTCTCCAGAAGTTAAGCTAGGACCGAGGTTGTACGAACACCGTGGTAGTTATTTATGTCTGAACGAGATCCTAATTTAAAGACTGAAAGAATAATGGATGTCTTCCAAGTGTCTGGAAAGTAACCATTTAAGAGATAGACTGGCTAAGTAATTTTGGGAAAGGTCGACACTCTTTTGATAACTGAATTGGGGATTCCATCAGTTCCCGAAGAGTGCGAGTTTTTTAGACAAATTATCTGCTTACGAATTAATTCTATGGAGAAATCAATGTTTCCGAGAGTATTGTCTGATTATGGTTGCAACAACGGGACCGGTTCGGACTCTGTCGTAAAATGCTTCGCAAAGAAAGCATTGAATAATTCAGCCTTATCAGAATCATCTAGTACAAATGTTTTATTTTCATTGAGCAATGGGGGTATTTCAATTCCTCGTTTTGCGGGGACCTACGACGAAACAGTTGTGCTGAGTTTGACTCGCTCAGGGCGCAAGATTCCCTGTGCTGGTCACGTGTAAGATGAATCTTTGAAGCTAATTCGAAGATCTCTGCGATCCTTTGGTGCACAGACAGCGAACTAGTAGATCTATCTTTCAGCTGCCTCCTCAATTTCTTGAGTCTGGGCAAAAGAAAATGAGGGACGGTCGATTCTGGTGTGTAGGGTTTCGCAATTTTAGTGGGCACGAATTCCAGCATTTTATTAGAAACGACCGACATGAGTTCAGAAAGATATGCAGCGTCGTTAATGGAGGAGAGGCTCCGCCAATCTAATAAGTCAAGAAAATTGTTGACTGAGCTAATATCTGCGAGGTCATACGCATGAAAGGTACGACTAGCACTAGTCTTTTCTGTAGAAGGAAGTGGAAGGCAACAGTGAATTAATGTGTGATCACTTTGGAAGATGTCCTGCTTAAAATCAACGAAGAGAGGGGCAATACCATTTGTGGAAATCAGATCAAGGATATGATTCTGTCTTGTTGGGGAACTAACCAGTTGAGACCAGTTAGAAAAATTACTGGTATCTAGGAAAGGCTGAAATCTAGGTGGACAATTGTTTGAAAGCCAGTCGATTTCAGGAAACTTAAAATCTCCAGCAATAATTTTAACTTCAAAAGTGGATTCTGAAATAAACTTGAATATTTCACACAAATATACATCCGATAATCGCCTTTTGCCGGAACGACAGAATAATAGAAGCGAAACAGTAATGTTCAGAAAAGGACGTGCTATTTTGATAAAACGGGAAATGCCTAAATGACGTTCTAATATCGAGAAGTCAACCACCACCACGCTTATTAATGCGATCGTGACGATAGAAATCATACTCGTCTATGATAAGGGAGGAGTCAGAAATGATTGGATGGGTCCAAGATTCTGTTCTGCATATAACATCGGGCGTCATCTCAAAAGCAAAAGCTCACAGTTGAGCCATTTTATTTATAACGGACGTGGCATTAAGCACTATGGCATCTAGTGTGTTTCGAGTGACAGGACTATGGCTATCGTTATTAATAAAAAAGAATTTGAGGGTGGGTAGGCAAACTGCAGGCCGTTATTATTTGTGGAATAAGTACTGACGGGTATGGAGCTGTTATCATACGGGTAGCCAATAATAGATGGCTGATAAGGTCTGAGATATCTAGGGGCCTCGCTTTCTGGTAGGGAAAAATGAGGAGACCGTAAATCAAAATAAGCTTCTGGGGCGTTTGGAAGGAATGGGAGGAGGCGAGAAGACATGTAGAAGTTAGCAGGTTTGGGTGGTAGAGGACGGGTAAAGAAACTGATAGGAGGAAACGGTTACATAAAATTAGTTTTGGGGCCACTCGCGTAAGGACTAGTGGTCTTAATCAGTGAATGTCCTGTACGGCAACTCCGATTAGATTTAAAACTATACATGTTTGGGTTACTGCCGTACAAATTAAATTTTTCGTGGTTCACGCCAGGCGTGTTCAATAACGCATTATACGGGGGAATAATATGACTCCCACGGTCAAAAGAGGAGCTAGGTTGTGGTGGGGAAGCGCTCGGCCTAAACGCTTTCGACGGTGTTGGCGACATTCTTGATGAACTTGATGCCAAGTTAGAGGCAGCGGAATTTATCGATTGTTGGACAGAAAATGTATTTAGAAGTCAGTTTTTTGGCAAACAATTGTTTGCAGCAACTCTTCATCAGACCAAACATTTGCAAGGGAAGTCGACGCTGTTATGTACAGCGTCAATTTCCCTTGCAAATGTTTTGTCTGATAAAGAGTTGCTAAAAAATGTATTTAGACTAGTATTAATCGTAGTAGATGACAGAGCGGCGGGCCTTGACGGTCCCGACATCAAGAAGGATGGGCTAACTGGTGCACTGATGTTTATGGGCTTTTGACTAGACATTCGGGAGGTAGGGATAGCAGGTGTACTGACGGTTATGGGACTATGAAAAGACATCTGAGAGGCAGGGATAACGGGTGCACTGACGTTAGTGGGTGTATAGCCAGGTATGTGGGGGGGGAGGATTAGCGAGTGCATTTACCCTATTGGGACATCGAACAGATTTAGGAATAGTAGGCTCAGAAGTCATTGGTTGATTGGGCTGGAGAGCCGTATTTCTTCGCTCCATTGGTGTAAGATCTCGACAGAGGAAGCTTTTAGTCATTTCTAAATATCGGGAAATGCGACCTCGTTGAGCAAAGATTGAGTCCACCTCGATCGGTGAAAACAATTAAACTAGGATGGGCGGGTTTTTGCTACGCGATTGGAGGCGTTTGGCTTCTGCAATTTTGTAGTTAAAACCAACCGAACATAGAAAATCTTTTGCAGTATCCAAAGGGCGACTTAATATGGAGGCATTTTTTAGTATAAAGTTAAAGCTTCGCATTTGTCTATCAAAAGCTTCCGTGGTTATAAAATGGACGAGGAAGTCTAACTTTTTACAATCTTGCGAGGGTACATCTAATAACTTGCCATCAAACAGATTGCCTAGCATTGATAAAACAGAACCAAACTTCATCATGAAGTCATAACAGTTCTGTAATGCAGATAAATCAATTTGCTTAGCCTTGACAATGGGCTGCATGTTGATATCAAGGCATTGACTAATAGGCGTGGTCAGGCACCGCTTGGGTCTGGGAGCAGATATCTTACGATGAGCTATAATTTTCGTTCTCATAATTTTGATAAAAATCTGCTTTAAGTGTGAGATGATTTAGAAAAATTCAGCCTATATGATTAAACCGCAGGTGGTTGTTTAAAATCTCTTAAAATCGCTTAACAAACTGTAATAGTTATTACGTTCAGAAAAAAAACCAGTTGATAGGATTTGCAGATTATGACTTACGACAAATAATCAGAGTGGACTTAGCAAATTCTGTAGCTATTTTTAATAAGCACTTTAAATTTTTGAAAAAGTGTTTTCAATATTGGGAAACGTCGCA
>JAYGXS010000003.1:77634786-77649096 GCA_036362985.1 Ligula intestinalis
ATTTGATCGCTGGGCCGTCCTAGCTTTAGCGTTATGAATTGTATGCTGGTTGTTTCTAGTGGAACGGGAACCGTTTTGATTTGTTAACATATTATTGCTAAGGATGCTCTGATTAAGTGTCACTTTAAATAGGAAAGTTAAACCATTTTGGAGTCGCCTTTGCCAGAGAGGTTTAAGACCATATCTATTGTACATTATTGAATAGGAGTCTCGGGCGTCATCGTGTTTACACAGACCTCTGGTAAACCTTCGCTGGATTTTTTCTAGTTTCTGTCTGTCATCTGATGACATGGTACCGAAAAATATTGAGCAGTAATCTAGAATAGGTAAAACGTACATTTTGTAAAGTTTAGTCTTAAGTGTAATTAATGTGAAATTTTTACTTATGAAGCCACATAGTCGATTGGCTTTTGGTGCGATTTGTTTAACATGTGGGGATAAGTCAAGAGTATAAGAATAGCTAAGACCTAAATCTTTTAAAGATGTTAGCTCTTTTATTTCTTGACCACTAAACATTATGGGGGGAAGTTTTAGTGGTCCGAAAATCATGAGATGACATTTTGTTGGTGAAAACGGCATTTGCCACTGAACACTCCAGTCGTTTAGTTTTTGAAGGTCTAATTCAATTGTTCTATGCACACTACTTATCGAATTTTTGTTATAGGCATATGCGAGTTTTAAGTCATCTGCATTTAAAATGTTTTAGCAGAGGTTGATATCGTGGATAACTCATGAATGTAAATGAGAAATAAGAGGGGACCTAGGATAGTGCCTTGAAAAACACCACTGCTTATATGAGCTGGTTCTGATACTATATTTCGAAGTTGTACTACTTGGAATCGGTTTAGAAGATGGGATTTGAGGAAATCAAGGGGGGGGGGGCGAATCCCGTGACTCACTAGCTTCACGATCAGTCTTTTATGGGGAACTTTGTCAAAGGCTTTTTTTAGGTCAAAGTAAATTGTAGCTACCGTGTTCCCATCATCTCGATTTCTGGAGACGAATTCCAAGAAAGTGAGTTGGCAGGCCTGACTTGACTTTTTAGGAAAAAAGGCATGTTGAGAGGGGTATGAGATTTACATTCGTCAGATGGTCTAACATTTGGTTATTAATTATTTTTTCTAAGATTTTTGCTAAAACCGATGTTCGGTGAACACCACGATAATTTTGGGCATTGGACCGATTTCCGTTTTTGTAAATTGGGGTGATACATGATTTTTTCCAGATTTCTGGATAAGTACCATTTGACTGCAGTAACGAGAAAAGGTTAGACAGAAGTATTGGGGCATATGTCATATGCCTTAGTATGCAAGGAGGGATTCTATCCGTTCCATATGATGTGGAATTGGACAGTTGGTGGATAGCTTTCTCTACAGTTTCTTCGTTAAACAATATCTCTTTTAATACTAGTGCCGTCATTTCTGTTGGTTGGGGGATTGGTTCTTCCTCGACTGAAACATTTGCATCTCCCGCATTACCAAGACTTGGGTTGTAATTGAGTGAGGCTTTGTTCCATACTTGAGCATTTATGGAAGCAATTCACGGGCCAAGGTCGACAAACCGTATGTGAAGTGGTCGCGAACTTGCGTTTTTAGCATCGGTGGGCCGTTGATCCGCTCTTTGTGATGATTGCACAGCTAGACATGCACTTCTACCTCTAGGTAATTCGTTTTGCCGACGTCGCGAATATCTTATCCTACCTAGCGCTCTTCTTTGCAGAGTTTGGACTTCAGTTTTTTGGGAGCTATTAGTTTGATGATGAATCGCGTCTTCGTGCCTTCGTTGGAGCATTTGCTCTTCGGTTTCTTGGGAGCGATTAGTTTGATGGCGTATCGTATATTTGTGTCTTCTTTGCAGCATTTGATCTTCGGTTTCTTTGGAGCGTCGATATCGCTGACGTATGGCATAAGTCTCCAGGCAAAGCCGTCTTTATGCTTGCGTTTCTTGCGAACGTCTTTTAACATTGGCAAATCTCTTCTGTTCCTTCGTCTGAACTTGTGTTCTCGCGGCTGCTCTAATTCTTTTCTACCTAATGAGGTAGAACCTACAAATAGGTTATTATTCTGAACAAAATAACATTGGGTAAAAACTAAGTAAGATTACAGCGTTACCTTTATTCACCGGCCCATCATCTTTTGTCGGGTTGTTTGTGTTCAGAACATTTCTAACGGCATCACTGTTGTCCATATTGATAGTTTGTAAAGGTTAGAATGAAAGTGTGGGGATTTATGCGTTCGGCCATTCAATCTAATCTAAGACATAGCCCGCGAAAACATACGCGTAGGCAAAGGCAAGGGGAGGGTCCAAATGATTGTAGGTTAAGGGGCTTAGGTCAGTGAGTATGAAACCCCTTCTCCACCCCCGCCCACCCCACGTGGCGTATTCACAGGCACCTATCACGGCGATTGTCAATCGTGAGTCTGACACAGCTGCCTGCCACCAACGATACAGGGAAAAAAAACCGGACACAGTGACTCCAGCACCTCCTGTGACACCCTGTGTGATCGACGTACAGACTGGCGCGCGAAAGGCGCGCAAAAGCCGAGCGGCGCGCGTGACTAATATTCGGACAAGAGCGAATGCCCTGCTCGCGCTTGTGTGTGTGCCCACACTCCGTGATCAACCTCAAAACATATGCCATCTATCAATGATAATGGATGTCTACACAGATGGAGGCAAGACTTTTATTAAGTATACAGAAGGCTTAAGAAGATAATTTAACCTAAGTGACACATAAGGTATTTTACTTATTTAAAAGAGTTATATGTAAAAATAAAATAAGTTCGAGAGCTAGAATGAAACTAACAACTTCTTTATTGTGTGTTAGCTTATGTTAACTTTTACTAGCTACGCGTGTTTGAGTGATGCAAATACTTAAAACAATAGTGTTTTTTAAACAAGCACGAAAACACAAATAGGACTGGAGGTAGAGGGCAATTTGACGGTCGAGTGGTAAGCCGGGTGTAACTGTCGTCTGTTTAAATTAATTAAACTGTAAACTTTTATTTTATATTTTGCAAGTGAAGGCAAAAAAATTATCCATTTTTCTCAATACTAAACATTCATTTAAATAGCAAACCTCATGGCATTTTGCTGGAATGTTCATCTCAGGCTAGATTGCTTGTGGTGCTGGTCGATATTCCGTATACTGACTGGTGAAGCTTAACCCATCACTAAGAGCCCTTCGTATAAGCTGTATTAGCATCAGGAGTAATATCGTTTCTGTAAATATTCGAAAAATGACTATCGGGAACCATAATAACAAAATAGCCACAAATTACCATGAATTTACCACGAATGCACGAATACTTCGCATGTTATTTTGTACGAATTTAACACGCAATCTCGTACGAAAGATCGTGCGAAAAAACATGCCTCTATTTTTTTGTACAGCGGGACGCCTTCTTCTCGAAAAACCCCCATTCGCACGATATACCCAGTAGCACTTTTGTGAAATCTGCTTTGTGTGTAAGAAAACTTTAATAAACTTAAAATATTATAAAAATACGTGTTCAAAATTATTTTCTCTCGATTGTCCTTGGGTATGTTAAATCCCAGTCGAGGGGCAAGGTTTGGTTCGGACGCTGGGATTTAAAAATGGAAATAGGTCACAGTGCGCAAAGGATGCTATCAAAGACTGAGTCAATGTTTGCGTTGACTAACCGGCCATGAACCTCTCTGCGGCTTCCCTTAATAGCTGCTTAAGATTGCGGTAGTGGCCTTTCCTAAACGCGACCTTAAAGGCCTCCTCAACTGAGGGTGATCCGCGAGAAATCGTAAAGGCCTCTGAAGGATGGTATGTTACAGGTAAATTATTACTACTTACTTAATATTAGTTTATAAACCTTCGTCTTGAAAAAGGCTTTCGTTCCCTTTGCCGCCCGTGCAGCGTCACCTCTTCAGTGATTCTATCGGCTAAGAGTCTGAAAGGCCCTTTTGACGAAGGCTGAGAGACCAGTTGCGTCAACGTTGGAGAAGAATGCGGTCTAGTAATTTTCGCTTAATGAAGGGCGCACTTACTTCTTTCTTACGGAAATTCTAATAAGATAAGGCTTCCTCGAACTCCATCAGTTCACTCCACGTTTCGGCTTGCGGGATTAGTGGCTGAAGTCCCAGTCGCAGGCTGCACTTCCCCATTCGCTATTTGCAGAAGCAAATTTTCAATGCGGACGAGCCGCTTTTCCAGGCGCTCTTCCTGAATTACGTCTTAGCGCATGTTGTCCATCAACGTTTAAACAATCCATTTCAACACTTTCTTGATGGGCTTATTCGAAGCCTATGACGGGTAGTCCTCGAAACAGGCTTCGACATGCTTGAAAAATCGACATCGATACACAAATTACGCGATATAGTCCAAAGGCAACGTTCAGGCAGCAATTTGACTGCTCAACAGCGACACAATGCACCAAATGTTTTAAAGCTTGAACTCTCCGACTTGTTGAAGTTATCCCTGATTCTGGTCAAGCCAGTGTCATAACAATATTATAAGTTAGGAAAATTCTTGCAAATTTAGTTTGGAATTATGTCAAGAGTCCAGTTTGTCTTTCCTAGAGCATTCTCACTCTTATATAACTATATAACAGTCGTGAGCTGATTCTATTCGCCTAATTTATTACTGATCACAATCGGATTTTATTTATGTTTTTTAAGTATGAACTTATAGAGAAATGTAAATTTAATGTAGAAAATTAAAGTGAACTTACTTGCCACTTTTTAAACTTAACGTGATTTTTGCAACCTGCCGGAAAGAAGCTTATTTAGAGCCGGCAATTTTTCGTAGCTGTAATTTATTGCATTTATGCTGAAAGCTTATCAATATAAAACCTTGCCTTATCAAGCCTTATAAATCGATAAAACATCAGACAGTGCGCTTCTAGTCTGCTTGGTGCAATTGATCAATATGTTCCAAACATATATCCCCACGCCAATTATTTCAAAGGCAGTGAACAGGTCTAGCTTTGTGCATGTCTTCGGCTGAACCACTTTCTATTCCTACAGCGAGATTTGCTAAGATACCAAGATTCTTGAGCAGACATTTGTTGAAGCAATTTTCACAAGTTTGAAAGCAAGTCAGCAGCAACCAGTGTAACCAATGTACGTAGTTATAACACGTCAAATCTGTCCTTTAACAGACGGCAAACTATTGGTTGCTGATTGGCGGTTAAATTTTAGAGATAGCAGCTGTAGCGGCCAGTCAAGACAGTAAGAATTTTGTGGTATAATGTCACTTGAAATAATATTCCCTTGGGCTTAGCAGCTCTTAATTACAAGGGAGTCATAGCGTAGAGCAACTCTTAAATTTAACCCTACAAGTAGGATGACTAGGTAAAGGATGAACAAATTTCATTCTTTATTTTTGCTTACATGATAAACTAATGAAAAAAGCTTGACTGCTTAGATTACTTGCCACTGTGCGGCGGATGATGGGGCTCGATAATGAATCCCAAAGGGAGAGCGGGATGACTTTCGTGAGTGATCGGGGAACGTCAATGAACGAGTGTGAATACCTCCCGATATAAACCGACAAACTAACGAGCTTGTGGCTCAATGTTTAGCGCTTTAGACTTCATATCGAAAGATCGTGAGTTAAGGGCTCAAGTATTGTTGCCGTTGGGGCTGGATATGATTGGCTGACGACGGCTCATAAGCCAGAAATAGCCATTCCAGTCCCCTTGTCTTTGCGAAAAATACTTTCTGACTAGAAATAAATTGATTTTTTTCCCTGTGCGCCCCTTAGTATTGAGCGATCAAAAACTTAAGAACGTGCAGTCTGTGACCGATCTCATAATATTCTAACGACTACTCTGAAGTCTTCTTTCGATTGCGAGGAATTGCCTACTTGGGTCCGCAAAATGGATTATCATGCAGTCTGATCACATCATATTTCCGATGCGTCTTGTTTCTGAGTTTTGGAGGAGTTTTTCCTGGTAGCCTTAAGAAACCACACTTACTTACTAGATGAGTACAATAATGCATATTAGAGCATTTTACGTATAAAAACATTAAAGTTTCTAAGGGCATCCCGATGTGACGCAAATATCTTGTGATCGTACTATCCGATGATCAATATTATAACGTCATTTAAGTTATCTTCCTAATGAAAAAGAAAATTAAGAATTTTGCTCGACACTGCATGAAAGTGGTCACTGACCGTAGTTATCTACTGATGAACTTATTATTGAACTGAGGCTTGGGTCATAAGCTAAACTGGCAGACCAGTGGCGCATGTGCCATTTTGTCACTTCCACTATCTTCTTCGTACGAATTGATACAAAGGTTCGCCCTCTACGCGCTCGCATGAGTAAGAGAGATGGTTGGCCGAGCACTGAAGCAACTTGTTTAATGTTCTGAGCTTTCGAACTCGTGCAGGAGTTCATCGTCATAAGTAGCAGCAGCTACAGGGAAAGCTACGTGTGTAAGGGGTACAATGAACCCAATAACTCAAGTCTGAACGTGACTGCGCAGGGCTATGTACGTTGGCGCCAAATCGATACATTGAGTGATTGACTTCCTATCAGTCAACCAAACTTCAAGCAATTTTTGGCTCGTCTTGTTTTCAGCGCGGATGCTTATATTAATGACTTAGAAGTTGAACATACGGTGCGTTTCCTAAATGTGCGCAGCTACTTGCGGTACTTGATCGCTACGTCACACAGTCAAATTATGCTTATGAATGCGCAACCCGCGCATGCATATAATCTGAGCTGTGTAGTAACCAGGACCGTTCAGGCATGGGATGCGATAACTCTCTCATATCATCTTAGTTACTTAGTCGGTCGTTGAATTAAATGAATCGGCTGCGCATGGTTGCTCTAGACCGCTGGTATAAATCGACTTTCGCCGACTTGTTTTATATGGTTCATCCTTGGCTTGTTCAAATACAGAGTATAATATTAAAAATTTTATCTTAAAGACATTTTTCCGATGCAATCTGCAGTCAAATATGGATGACTGGTCAAAAAATTGGTGCTTAATCCAGTATCATGTGCATGACCGTTGCAACTATTGTTGGAATTATCCTTACAATTACTTACATGAGTTTAACAATTAGTACAAATTTAATTCTCTGCATTAGTTCCGTTTTGTTACCAACCACGCCCAGTACGCCTTCTTTCCCGCATGTGTGTTTGGCGTTTTTGCTCTATTAAGGGTCATGTTTAAAACGCCAGTACCGACAGAAGGACAATTTCTTAGGCGTTTGTAACACCACAAAAGCCCAATGTCTTACTACTTCTACTCTGTCGTCCCAGAGATAGGAATAATAACTGAATTAATAAAGCTCTCCGCTTTTATAATGTTTTATTTTGTTATTGAATCCCAACGCTTAGTATCTGGGTTGATCCTGGAATTTAGTTAATTTTTGAAGTCGGTTACAAGGTCATTATCGACCTTGAAAGATGTGTCTAACGATACCTGGGGTTAAAATGTTTATGCCCACTGACTGCTCTTTGTAACTATGTGTTGCATTGCGCATGCAAAATACTTTCAGGTTAATTCCGTACTTCACGCCTCTGTGTTAACAGAGTCTCCACACAAGAATGTCGGCCAATGAGCGTCACGATTTGTTCGAGAGCGTTCTTCCAAAATGCCCGATGGAACGATACGTTTCGAATTTTCCCTGCCCTGGTCCGCATAGACACTACCTGAATTTCTATGACGACAATCCAAATGCCCCGGTTGGCAAAGGTGAAGTATTCTGTCGCCTTTTTGTCTTCAACAATCTCCGCTATTCCAAGACAAATGCCGGTAACGGCAAGTACCTCAACGGCTGCAGACGCCTGCTGGAGAGCGTGTTAATCTGCGCGGGAACCTGTAACGTGGAACTAATTCTGAACCTGGGCGGAACCATCGATACCAGCAACATTGAAACAAACGCAGAACTGCAGGATTTGATTGAAGACATGCGACTAGAGTTCACACGAAGCTATTTAAAGGTTGGTTTTTAAATGCATGAGCCCCCTATAGGTGGTTCGGTTTCGCTAGGTTCACCACGTTTTAGGCGACATGGAGGCGGCAGTCCGAACGCAGTACATACAAAGTTTTTTCGCCGAGACTGCAAGGAGGTTGGATGACACCCGGAGTTGTGTGAGGTGTTGCGGAAACACCTTTTACAAGGTAAGGGGAAGAAAAGCCATTACGTATGTCTGATTTGAAATGTTATTCCACTGGCTTAAGGCAGTGTTGTAGCCGTATATGAAAACATAGGTCCCTTTAATTTTCCCACTTGACCTTAGGCATACATATAAGTAAACAGGTAAGCTCAGAAGGTATGGCTGTTCGCCAGCCCAATCCGCATGCAGTTTAGATGCGAGGCTGCGATTGAGTCTGCGAAGGCAGCCAGCTAACGCATTTACTAGACACACTTTCAGCCCAATTTGTGTTGTATGTTTAGCAGCTAATGATTGGACTGGGAGTCAAATGACGACGGCTCCTCCTAATCGTCTGATTGTGTTAACCTTGCTGTACCAGGTTGTGCTGCGCCGTGCGTATGCGGATTCACCGGCTCTGTCAGCCACTGCGCGCATCTCACCCCAAACGATCGACCGACTTGGACGTTGACCTGATACTGGAGGTAGGGGAGAGAGTAAGCTCGACACCGCAGCGCATTTTTCCTCACCATAAACAATCAGATGCGCTGGAAGCTAGCATGGTGTGCTAAAAGCCGTGGCTTGTAGGATTGCCAACCGAAAGGTCAGACCGCGCGTTCAGTTCACTGCGTGTTTTGTTGTGTGAGTGGCTGACGGGCGGACTGAGTGTCAGGCTGCAGTGGCTCCTTCTTAATGGGACTTTTATGGCACTCTCACGCAACTGGGAGATCCTGCAACCTGCGCTCGATTCCGTCTCCAGTCTTTTTAATTCTGTTTTGATAACAAGCACAAGTGGGTGGGGGGAGAAGGTGTGCAGTAGATGCTTCGCAAGTCTACTATCAGTTAGAAGAGTTCCAAGCCTAACTCACCACGTATGCCATCAGCTTGCCGAAGCACGCGGTGGACATCGTCGAAATCAACAGTCAAACTGTCACCCCGTATACAAGAGATATCCTTACTCATGAAATTGAATTCGTTTCATAGGATAACCCTTGTTACGCATCCTCAGACCAAGCTGCGTCCTCTAAAGTCCTACGCCGGTAAAAAAGAACGGTTGTTCTCAAAATGGAGGCATATTGTGGTTGAAAAATTAACATGACCTTGTTTAGAAACGCTCATTTGTTTTATAAAAGCGGAAAATCCTGAAAAGTAAAAATCAGTTTAATTAAATAAACTTAAGTTGTAATTGAACAGAAAACTTGCCCGTTCAAAACTCCGACCTAATAAAGCAGCATAATTATGATTGCTTTGAAAATTGTGCTTGAGTGCATTCTGGAGAGGGATATGCATGCAATGTTAGACACGGCCGCTAAAAAACAGCCCAAGGTTCGAATATATATTCCAACACCATTTCAGGAGATCTGGTCGTTTTCATTCATTTCTACCATACTCTAATATCCGCTTACTAGAGGCTATTATGGCTGTCAGGGCCTCTCCCGAGGCCCAAGGCAGGGCGGGACAGATGAGTTTAGTCAGTGGTCACGCGAACTTTCATAAACGAGTGTTAATATCCCCTATGCTAAACCGGCGCGAAAACGAGCTCGTGGCCCATTCAGTTGAGCGTTTGAATCACACCAAAAAGGTCGCGAGTTCGAGGCTCGGGTCTGGATATGACAAGTCAATTCAAATCAAGTTTATTAAAGGAAATATAGGCAAATGCCTTTGAACTCCCTCTTGGTGAATAGTCTTTAAGAAATGCATCGGCACAGCCGAGCCTTCCAAAGAAGTCGTTGACACACTTGTAGACGACTACTCCCTTGTTTCAAGTAATGCACTCACACTCAGTTAACACGAGCCAGCAGTGTAACTGATAAAGAAGAGCAGACAGTGAAAAAAACTCAGAAGGCATGGCTCATAATTCAAAATGGAATGTCCTTTTGGAGAAAAACTTTCGCTCGTGCGGTAAAGTATGTGAATGATAGGAACAGGATGCTTCTGTGAATGTTGGTGACAGCCACGGCGTCTATGGCGAGTATTATCTACATCCAAAGGGCCATATGAGGAGGAGACCTGAGAGTCACGAGAACGTCCCCAAGAACCGGAGATGCGACCATGATACGCCCTTGCTGTGTCAAGAGCAGAGGAACCCGCCACGTCGTCAGCAGTCGCTTTTTAGGTCGATACGAAATAAGACATGGCAGGGCTGCGTAGCCTAGGACCTTAGGTGCGGTAGGTGCGAACTCAAACGCGATTAGCGCAGTTCGCATAGTGAGCAGAGACGTCGGGTAGGTAATACGACTTAAAACGCATTTACTTAAATAATAACACTACTTAAAATTTACTATTAGTATATACGTATAGCATTTCAGTGTTTGGATTCAGAGCATGCCTTGACAACGGCTAATAAGCCAGAAGTGGCAACTCCAGTCTCCCCTGTCTTTGCCACCAAAACTATTTGTTTCTACCTTGTTTGAGATACTTTGGACTAAGACAAACAGGTTTTCGCTTGATTGCGCCGATAGGAGCGTCACAAGCATAATGTATTCGATAAGTTCATGCGTTGACAGGCTAGTCAGTGACTGCCACACAGCGGCAGAATATTAGCAAAAATATCTCCCTAAGCATCAAGCTAACGTCTTTCTTGCCACTTATCTCCATCACATCTTCCTTGTAAAAAACCGTGTTATGCCATATCAACACTTCAGCACCTAACTTATGTAGTTTATGCGAGAAATCTCTTGAATTAACGAACATTCCAACTGCGGCATGACGTGCGCTACTGTTTTTTCCCATTAGCTACCAATCGGCCGTGAGTACACACTGATTGTTCTCGATGGTTATGAACTATTAGTTGTGGATCCCAAGAAATCAGAACTCTGCCCGAATTCTGCGACCTCTACGAAGCCTGCGACCTCTACGGATTCTGAGGAGACTGGAGACGGGTTTCGCCTCAATTTTCCTATTCGTGACGCATCAGGAAAAAAGGTGAGTTCTCTTCGATTATTCGCTGAAAAGTAGCCACATACGTCCTGGTTGATCGTATCCTCACCAGATAGGCCATTGTTTATAACTCGGTATCCACCTTTATTTTAAACTACTCACTAGCTGATACTGCGTGTACAGTAAAACGAAGATCGAGCCAGTATATATGAATAATGAGTTCGTCTACGCTTACTGCCCTACATGACCTGGCCCCTGCCATTAAAAGCAGCCTGCAGAGTTCAGAGTAAATCTGCATTGACCACTCGCATATGCCACGAGTGGTAAATTTAGATTTATTGCTTCACTTTAAAGTTGGCCTTTAAAACACAGTATATTGAACTTAGGCGAGGATATGTTTGCCTTCGATAAAGTTTCTTCAGACCTGTATTTTTAAATAAATACAGTAGATTACCTTTCTCATGAAAGTTTAAAGGAAATCCTAAAATATGTTTCCAATTTGAACAGAACGTTTGATTTTATATTTCTTAAGGTATAGCCTAATCTCAAGACAGTTCAGTCATGGCAGGATGCCGGCCAATGAAATAGCTTCTTTCTGACTGACTGACTGACTGCCTGCATGAATTGTGTGAAAAATGACTACTTAAGAAGGTTACATTTCCTGGCTGATTTTAGAAACTCTTATGAATTAAGATATATTTTATAGAAAATATGTTCAAAATACTCCTTTTTGTACTCGTTTGGGTGACATTAACCTTACTTATACTTTGAGAAAGGGTATATTTCGATTTTAAAAGTTCTCTCATCTAGAAATGTCTGACGGCCGTGAAATGTTCATGCATAATGCATCGCATCCCTCAAGTTATTAATGTTGTCTATAAAGTGTACAACATGATTTACCTCTTTTGCAAAATTAATTGAGAACTCTGTGACCATAGGAAATACGTGCGTTTCATTGAACAGAATGCATACAGCGAGTAGAAAGGAAAAATTGAATTCGAGTTAAATTACTGGCAGGATTCAAAAGTATTCGACACTTTAAAATTTTAGAAAATCATCAAATAATCTTTCTTAGCGTACAAACTTTGAAGTGGGCACGAGTTTCCACCAAAAGTGTACGAAAATGCAAAGTTTTATGTTCGTTTTCTTAAAAATAAATTTTAATTTATTAGGTCTTTGATAATCAAGGAGAAAAATGCATGCTACGCAAGTGGTTATTTTATACAGAAAATGGTTTTCGCAGGTCGTCAGGAGGAAGTCCGTTCAAAATTCGGCGTCATTACTGGCGTAAGCTTTCTTGAGATGAGTCTGTAAAATAACTAGTGTCAAGGTCCTATTTAAGTAATTTTTTGAATTGAAAAGATATTTCAGAATGAAGCGGAACCGACAACGACAAAGAAGACCCGAATGGCAATTTCTGGTTTGTTAGCTGTCACCAGTAAGTCATATGCAAGCCCAGGGGTGGCGACGCCCCAAACTTCAAATTCGTGTTCTTTAGTCATCAACTGCAAAAACTCTACCATTGAACCACGGGCTCATTGCTCTGTTTTTGTTAATTGCGATCGGCAATATGATAGTAGAAGGGCACTAAGCGATCTGGTTATGGACCACGGACGTCCATTTGTGGCTTGGAGCT
Source organism: Ligula intestinalis (assembly GCA_036362985.1). Taxonomy (NCBI): domain Eukaryota; kingdom Metazoa; phylum Platyhelminthes; class Cestoda; order Diphyllobothriidea; family Diphyllobothriidae; genus Ligula; species Ligula intestinalis. The sequence goes on from JAYGXS010000003.1 coordinate 77,647,390, forward strand.
CAATCTAATAGGCCAGAAATTGACCTTTCGGTCTCCCTAGTCTTCATCGGTTTTACTTCATGATATAGTACTACTGCGAGGCACAACGAGAAGAGCATTTTCCCTTAACAGATCGGCGAACGTCCTGCTATCGAAATCTCAGAATTTTGGTCGGCATTTCAAAAAGTAGGGAATCTCCTGTAAGTAACTGAAGTATGAAGGCAAATAGAAAAGTTCATGCTAGTACTTGGGAGGCGAAGGAGAATAGTGGAAATCGAGACAGGTAATTATATTCGGGCCATGGTAACCGAGGTGCCCGAATGAAGCTTTCTGCGTGCACAAGACCGATCTGCCTAATCTGAGTGCATCCGCCTTTGCCAGAGTCAACAGACATTGCCCAGCTGCTTTTTACTAGCCTACAGAGACCTGTTCAAGTACACAGAGTGCCTCTTTAGTATGTGTTTACCATTTGCGCCAGAATAGGGCTGGTTAGTTTCTTGTCTTGGCCTTTTCCTATCCATGCTGGAAGGTGCCCTCTGATTCTTTTGGAAAAAATGTTTATTTGTGCAATCAATATATTCTGCCCCACATGAGCACACAAGTGGATAAATACACATGGAGGTGCACTGAACCGGTCCTTTGTCGTTGCCCTCTCTGTATAGGATGGAAGCAGTCGATATCAAGGCGTGGGCGTAAGCTGCTAGAAAGGTGCTAGGTACAGATTGGCTTAGGTCCTTTTTAGCAATTACTCAAGCTTGGCGATTGTCAAAACTTGTGGAAAGATCACACTTCATCAGGGCTGCCTCCTCTCGTCTTAACAACGAATTTGTGGAAGTCGCAGTTCCGCCTTCAACCAACTGCAAGAGCAATCATGCAAATTATAAGAGACTATTTAGTCTTTGTGGCTGCATTTTTTCATGTCACCGAAGATCTGCTGCAACTATACCGCCTTAAAAGTCGTCGTCTTCTTTCATTTCCCTGATGATTTTACTTAAGAGGTGCTCCTACACCGAACCATTTTCTACACCGTAGGACTTCAAGTGGACTCTAAAAGATAACACTTTATCCATAAAAAAACCTTTAGAGCACCGATCATTCATTCGTCTCTGCTTCAACTATCTGCAAGCCTTGAGAGTCCTCGCTGAAAGGTTGTCATTCTCTTTTACTTACAGTGTACCATGCACGAGGATGCCAATTCGACTCGAGTGGGGTGGCCTCAAGAAATGCAGACTAAGGGTCATTTTATTACTGCCGGTGAGAAGGCCGCAATGCCCAGACTTCGAACAGCCGTCTCAAAGAGTCAACTGCGTTGGCTGGAAGAAGCTCTGCTCAGTTGCATGCACAATAACCAAAACGTAGTGGTTGCCTGTGAGTTAATTTTGCACAATAATCTACAGTTAAACCGTCATTATCGACCATGTCCATCGTGTTGCCTGAAACAGGACAGACTATGGGACGGTGACGGACAAAGCATCTACCGCTTCCTTTCTCTTCTCTCACGCATCCGATGCCAGGATTAAAATAGGGTCAAGAAGACCGAAAGTAGCATCGGACGCCGTGGCTGGTAAAGTAACAATGCCCGTCTACGCGTACCACACACGATCTGGTCTTCAGTACATGTGCATGCTTTTGGTAGGGATTCGACACAAGTGACTGCGAGAGGTAATCAGCCCGCCTATGCGTGCCACGCACGATGCGGCCTCAAATCATACACCGGCTTTCTTTTTT
>JAYGXS010000003.1:77649196-77692521 GCA_036362985.1 Ligula intestinalis
TAAGTAGGGTAACCTATATGTTTGTCAGCTTCCTGTTGTATAGACTTAGTTAGTGTTTGGGAAGGCTGCATGCTAACGGTTGAGTTCCGGATCCCACCCTTTCGACGATCTGAATTGGGTGACTTAATCGAACGTTTGGGAAGACTCTGATCGAGTATCGAAGCTGTTGGTCTACCTGACGTAGAGGGCATTTCGGAATTTCTAGGAGGGCTACCAGAATTACTAGTTATGGCAATTGAGGAAGCATCGATCTTGGAAGTAGATGGGGATATCTTGTGACTTGAGGGGGATGAGACAGTTGCTGCACTGGGGAGCAGTAATCTAGGTTGCCAGGAATAAGAGTACATGGCTCGCTAGGCTTCCTAGGGCTACGACCAGGAACTTGAGCCGGTTGCGGTGAATTTACTGTTTTATTAGAAGAACTTGACGCTATTCTTCGCTGCATTGGAGTGAGATCATGACAGAGGCAATACATTGCATTTCTCAGATATTTGGAAACTAGCTCTTGCTGTTTTAAAAATGGCGTCCATTTCAATGGGTGAAAAAAGCTTGACTAAAATGGGCGGCTTTTTACTGCACACAATTTCTTCCTGCTGGAAATAAAGTTAAAACTTTATCACATGTATGTTTTACCCATCCTAGAATACTGCTGTCCCCTCTTTTGCCTGATGAATGCTTCGGACCGCGGTAAGATTGAAAATGTACAGAGGGTATTTACTCGCAAAATATTCGCTCTTCCTCGATCCACTATTTCTTATACGGAGAGATGTCAGTTAGCGAACATGACATTTCTTTGGGTCAGAAGATTCGAAGCGGGCCTCTGTTTCCTCTTTCGGGTTAACTCTACCCCTAACCTTCCACGAATCAACGCTCTCATTCCCGCAGATAGACCTTATGCCACTCGTAATTCCTCCAGGATTATTGCACCCCCCTTAAGCTCCACTTCGAAACATTCTCACTTCTTTGCCTCCAAATATGCCTTCCTCTGGAATAATATTCCCCTCGAAATTAGGCTGTCGTCTATCTAAGCAGTTTTAAAGTCAAATTACGTAAACATTTAACTTCGGAAGATATAAAGTCCTTGTTATCCGTCTCCTTCCTAAGAACACACAACTTTTGGACTTTGAAAAGGGTCCCCCTGATATCTGATGTGGTTATGTTTAGATCAATTTTTTTTCATACATGTCTATTTCTTCATTCTTTCAGTGATATTTGCAACGATGTTTCGTCCACTTCTCTGTCCAGTCATCATTGCCGTTTTCTCCATTCTCCGTTTTACAACCCTGACGATAGGCTTCATGGTCTTTAGTCATGCTAGTGGCGGTTCTGCTATTTTCGCCAGCTCGTCGCTAAACTCCGCAGTCTACAAGGTCACATCTACGGCGTTTCGTTGATGATCAGGTGACCTCTGCCGTTCCCTCGTCTTCCTGACTCCATTGTCCGCGATGGCCTCCTCCGGTCTCATCTCCCTGATGGTTGATCATTAAGCCAGTTGGGCGGTATAACAATGGTGAATGACAGCCTCTGCTGTTATATGATTTCTCCAATTACAAGAAGCGTTTCCATCCCTCATTCGTTCTCATCAACAGTCCTGTCTCATTTGCACTATCATCGATCCTATCAACCAACCCCTTAATTTTTTTGGAGCAGTTTTTTTTTCTCTTACGTTTTGTTTTTTTTTAAGCGGAGGTTCGCTGAACTCCGCCCCAGCTTAAATGGTAGGAGTATTTTTTCACTGCTTCCTCCTTAGTTCACCATGCATTGACTACTATTTCAAAACGACGATATGTTGGTGAATATGAATTAATCTACCAACACTTCTAAACGCTCCCGCCGTCTATGTGGTTGTTTCATGGAGAGCAGCATTTATCAACTTTGCATTTATTTTTTCACAGCATTAAGTTTGCAATGACGAGGCCCTCCGGGCCTAAAATATCAAATTTATTTATTTATTGATGACAGTCGAATAGCCTCTGCTATTTTATAGTTAAATCCGCAGGAGTAGAAAAATTTCATTGTAACGTCCATTGGCCAAATCGATTTTGGAACGTTTTTCAGAATAAAATTGTACATCCTTTTTTGCAAACTCGCTGCAATTTTTCATTGCAGACAAATCTATTTTCTCGGCAATCAGATCAGCCTGAATACTGATGTCAAGCTGAAGACTGATATCAGTAATGATGTTTGCCTTTCGCAGACATCGCTTGGATCTGGAATTCTGAGGCTTCCTACTGAATATAAGTGTCGCCTTCATACCTTTAGAAGCAAAAAGTAGATTAAGCACGAAAACAGTCGGTAATTCAGAATAAACTAACTGTTAAAGCTTATATAAGTTGCTGAAAGCAAGACAGATGGTTAACAGAATGCTAGGTAAGCAAGCAGAGACCAAACCAACAAAAGGAATGGAAGCAGATTTTTCAAGCGTAAGTACTGGTACTTACGGATAATTTATATGAGAAGACGAAAGACTTATAGTTGTATCTTCTCTTAGATAAATCGATTTATATAAGACTGATGACTTAGCTGAAATTTCGAAACCAGCGCTCGACCTTGACCTTCGACGGGTCTGAATTTTTTCAATATTTGGATGTAAATGTTTGTACCGATACACTGTACAAAGTGCTGGATCCACTCATTCTTCACTTTGTCCCCCGTAAGACGGTTTTAAATGTCCAGGATGAAGTGAACCTTCCTCTGTCTTTCCGCCGTAGGCTACGTAGGCCCTCTCGTCATTTGCATTAACAGAAAGACACTTCCGTTCTGCCCTTGATGACACTAACCTTTGAGCAGGCTAAGAAGCGCTACGAAGAAAAGCAGATAGCCGATGAGGCCAACTTCACTGAAAACCCTTCTCTAAATGTTGCGAAAATCTTTTTGCACAAAGTCAAATCGCAGAGGAAAGTGCAGCACCCCATACTCAAAGACGCCTTAGGAAACCCCATAGTTGACGCTAAGTTGACCGCCGATAGTTTCAATGCATTCTTGTCCAAAACTTTTAGTGAAAACTCGTTCACTGCACTTCCGGCTTTCCGGGCTTGGACGGGTACCTTCCTCGAAACCATAAGTTTTATCGTCTGGGACGTGACCGTAGCCATCCATCGTTATCGTCAATCTTATCGTCCAGGACCAGATGGCGTTCCTTTAAAGGATATTTAATCTTGCTCTTGAGAGAAGAACGTTTCCTTCGTTGTGGAAAGAATCGCACATAATGCCCATTGGCAAGCATGGTTAATCGACGTCATTTGACAACTTGAGGCCGATAAATATACTTTTCACAGCCTGGAAGATCTTGGAGACCTTCACTGACAAAAAATATAATAATATATAATATTATGTTTATGATGCCAGTTTACAGGCAATTGTAAAGAGTTGGTAATGAACCTATTGGATGCCTTCCAAAACATCGAAGACCATAAAAACCTACAACAAACTCCCTCTGTTGCAGCCAGTATTGGTTTTGTTTCAGGTTTTGTGTTTTGGCAAAATTGGGCGAGATAGGGAGTTTGTTTCAAGTGAACAAAACCTGCCTTCAAAGGTATGCTACAAACGGAATAAAGATGCAGTTGTAAGCTGAGTTGACTCATCAGCAGGAGAACTGTTTCATATCGTTTAAAGACATAAGTTCCAGACGGAGAGGGTTGGCACAAGAACACAGTGTTCGCCGTCTTCCTTCAATGGTTGTCGGCAAAAGTTGCGCGCTATCGGCTGAAGGCTTAGCAGACTGTGGGCTAGTGCTTCAGCAGCATTACCTTCAGCATGAAGCCTGGCGGGGTTCAAAGTCCACGAACGCCATCAGAGTGAAAGAGAGATTCTACCGAGTCAGCACCCAAAATTCGTGAAAGTTGTCCTGAATGTAGAAAACTAGTGATAGCTCTCTTAAACATAGGATAGCTTTGCTGGGTTTTAATACTTTTGGGCAGCTGATTACAGATTGATATGGCGTTTACTGAAAAGAATTGCCGGTACTTAACTGTACGTGCCATAGGAGGAAAAAAATACGCCTCGATGACTGGCGCGTCGAGAGTGCTCAAGCTGCCTTATTGTACTGATAGGATTAAAGGTTTGACCATTCAAAAGTTTAAGCAGTAAAAATAGACCCGTCTGCAATCTATGAAGCCACAGGGCATCCAGCTTTATAAGTTCGCACCTTTGTTGGTAGGTTAAGTTACGGTGTTCTGTAGTGAAAACTCTTCAAGTGAAGAAGTGCTGCACCGATTCTATTTTCTTCCGTTCACTAGTGCGCACAAGACTGAATAGGGACGAGCAGTATTCAAGACTTGGTCTCACGTACATGTTATAAAGGCTAGTTCTAACCTTGATAGTCTTAAAATTTCGAAGAATGAATCCGGTGGTTCGGCGTGCTTTCGAGACTATCGGGGCACAGTGCTCTGAAAAATTGAGACTATCAGAGTAAGATATGCCCAAATCCTTGATAACTCATGGAACATTAAGTTCGTGGCCATCAATGCATAATTCCGGTTGATGATCGTCGCCAACAATCATAACGGAACATTTGTGCCATGAAAGGGTGAGGCGCCATGTGCAACACCACTGGGCGAAGGCCTGAATATCCTTTTTTATCAGCTCGAGCACGATGTTGCGATCTGCCGGTTTATATCGATAAGCGACTTTTAAATCATCAGCGTACATGAGGGGTCTGCCATACTGAAAACAATCTGAAACGTCGTTGACAAACAGGCAAAATGGGAGCGGACCCTATAAACTACCCTGTATAACTCCACTCCTCACATGCGTGGGGTTGGAGATAACATTGGAAATTTTTACCCCATTGTGAGCAAGCATTCAAATAAGAAGATATGAAGTTCAGAGGCTTGCTACCTATGCCGAAGGAAGCCAGTTTCAGAAGGAGGAGGTTATGATCAACCCGATCAAAGGCCTTAGTAAAATCAAAATAGACGCTATGAGTGGCAAAACCGCTGTCTCTAGATTGCAGCACATAATCAAAGAAAGAGAGCTGACAGGTGTCACAAGATCGTTTCTCGAGAAAGCCATGTTGAGCTGTATTGAGCAGGTTGTTCTCTGTCAAGTGACGCATCACCTTTTCTTTGATTAAGGTCTCCAAGATCTTCGTGGCTGCGGGAAGTGTATTTATTGGCCTAAAATTGTCGAGTGACGTAGATCGGCCATGCTTGCGAATAGGCATTATGTGCGATTAATTCCTAAAAGAAGGTAAGTTTTCGCTCTCAAGAGCAAGATTAGATACCTTACAAAGAAATGACGGAAAGATATAATTTATTTCAGCTTTTAGAAGGCTCAGTGGAACGCCATCTGGTCCTGGACTGTTAGATTGACGATAACGATGGATGGCTACAGTCATGTCCTAGAGGGTAAAACTTATGGTTTCGAGTACGGCAACCGTCCAAGCCTGGATAGCCGGAGGTGCAGCAAACGAGCTTTCACTAAACGTTTTGGATAGGAACGCATTGAAACTACCGGCGGTCAACTAAGTTTCAGCTATGGGGTTTCCTAAGGCGTCTTGAAGAATGGGGTGTTGCGTTTTCCTCTCTGCGCTTTTACTGTATGCGTTAAGAGTTTCGCAGCATTTAGGGAAGGATTTTCAGTGAAGTGGGTTTCATCGGCTATCTGCTTTTCTTCGGAGAGCTTCTTAGCCTGCTCAAAGATCAGTGTGATCGAGGGCCGAACGGAAGTGTCGTTCTGCCGATGCAAACGACGAGGGAGCCTACGCAGCCTTCGATGGAAAGACAAAGGAAGGTTCACTTTATCCTTGACATGTATTACTTTCTTACGGGGGACAAAGTGTAGGATGAGTGGATCCAGCACTTTGTACAGTGCATCGGTACAAACTTTTACATCCAAACATTGGAAAAATTCTGACTAGTCTAGAGCGTTTAGATGTGCCAGTAGGTCCGCTTTATTTGCTGATCGGATTTCATGATAAAAACTCTACCTTTGTGAAAGTGTTTCATCTGCCTCCGGTTCTAGTTCACTAACAACTGTAAGATGGTCTGAACTCTCAAGTGCATCTTAGGATGACACTGAAAGTGGTTCACACGCCCTACAGAAAACTAGGTCCAGTATGTTTGCTTTTCGAGTGGGAAAATCGACTAACTGATCCCACATGCCGATATCTACAGCCTCAAGTAAGTTCTCGAACTTTGAAGGACCGGAAGGTCGAAACCATTGCACTTCAGGAAGATTAAAGTCTCCTAAAATCAAGCAACACTCAAAATTCAAATCGGCTGCGGCATGAAATGCCTGCAAGAGAAAAAGATCGTAGTCTGCATTGGCATTAGGTGGGCGATCAACACAGCCAACAAGTAAGGAGTATTTGTTTTTTAGAACAACTCGTAGCAAGCTGCTGTCCTCCACCGCTGTGAATTGTGGATAGTCCAAAGGAATAAATGCAAGCGGCTGCTTTATAGAGATGCAGCTTACTCCGCCACGACCATTGTTTCGATCGTTCCGAACGCATGCATAGCCTAGAACAGAGAGTTCAGAGTCAGCTACACAGGCCGATGCCCATGTCTCAGTTACCATAACAATGTCTGGGCAGTTGACGAAAAAAAGAGTCTGGAGCAGAGGCATTTTGTTAATCAGTGATCTGGCATTTAAAACGACCAATTTAAGAGGGCATGTCTTAGGTTTCGGTGGCGGGACAGCTAGGCCATCACTTTTACCGGCTTCGACCAAAGAGATGTCCTTTTGACTTGAACTATTTGTCTCTCTATTATTTTGAGATTTGTCTCACCGTTGGTTCTCCGTTTCTCCAGCTCTATTATTAGCTGTCTCATCTTTCTCCGCTCTTTCAACTCGTAATCCGGCTGGAAAAAAACTTACGAATGCAGACTCCATAAGGATGGATTGCGCTCTAGCAAGAGTTTCGCCGTGGCCGAGAAATTGATCCTGGAGCTGTTGGAGCCTTCCCTATTTGAAATGCCTTAAGATTGTGGAAAGACTCGCCTGGTTTTAGCACCTGTTTGGCGTAAACTCGCGTAAGACCCATGTCATGGTCAATTCATCCGTTTGCAATTGATGACTCTGACTCTGGGGCCCCCTTTACAACTATTTTCTGCTTGCGAGTCAATGGAGCATATGTTGCAAGCTCACGTGTTTTGGCCGAGGGAGCACTTGTATCAGGTACACTCGGTTCTGATGTACTGGTTATTGGGTAAGCTAAGTGCAAACCCTTGAACCGTTTGAATTGCTCAGGCTTATGCCTCTTTTTAGTTATGATCTTGTCAACCTCTTTGTCATCATGTTCTTGTGCAGATTCGAGCAACGATGTGGTGCTAGGATGCAATTCCCGATAATTGCTTGTGTCGTTTAAGCCGAGTGACGATGGTGTAGCCCGTGAGCTTGACACATGATCCGATATGCATGATTCAGGGATGTCGTCAGAAATTTCCAAATCCAAGTCCATATCAGCGTCAACTCGTTCTTGTGTGATTTTTGACGCTATCTCTGGAGCCACTTTTACAACTATAGTCTGCTTGTGACTCACTTGTGCATCTGTTGCGAGCTCATGAGTTACGACCAAGCGGGCATCTTTATCCGGTACTTTAGGTTCGATGGATCCTGATGTGCTGGTTTTTGGGTTAGCTGACTGCAAAACCTTGGCCCGTTTAGACTTTCTAGCCTTTCTAGCACTATGCTTTTTTGGCTTAATTATCTTATCGACCTCTGTATCATCGCTTTTAGGGCAGCATCGAGCAACGATGTGACGCTAGGACGCAAATCCAGATCATTGCTAATGCTGCCTGAGCCCAGTAACGATGGCGTAGACTGCGGATTTATTTGAGTTTCTTTGCGATCGAGTGAGACTTCTGCTGGTTTACTTGAATCGGCAGATGATATGCGAGTTCCGGTTTAGCGGCCAAGGCTACCTGAGCATATGTTCTTTTATTTACCCTGGTTTTTAACCAACAAGGGCTTTTTTAACCACTGGATAAGAAATATGCGTTTAAATGTAGGCTATCTCTTGTTTCAGTTTATCAACCTCGTGCTTAAGTTCCTGCTTCATCTCCGAAAACTCCTGGCGGAGGACAAAGTCCTCACAGTCTTACTTCGGTAAACGTAGTAGATATCTTGGCCATTTGGCGGGAGATTGAGAATTAATAAAATTATCTAAGTGGCCATATCGGCAGTTACTTTCTGGTCGTATCTGGGTATGTTTGTCAAGGGCCCGTGTCGAAGTGGCCGGGCTGCCTGAGGTGCTAACACTGATAATAACCAGATTTGGCGACCCGGGTTCGAGATCCGCGGTGGCGAAACGTTTCGTGCTAACGAACTTGTAACATCTAAACTCTCCATGCTATGTAAGATTTTTTTGTGTTATGACCTGCGTCTGATACTGCCAATTAAGTCGGAAGCCAAACCAAAGAGCCCGTAAGACTGAGGCGGAGAGAAGATCGATTGACCAGATAGTGCAAGTTTACTGAGACAAGCAGGTTACAGCAAGTCAGAGTAAAATATTGAGTTCCTGACAGATACAATGAAATGTGTTTGGTTATAAAATTGCCTTAGTAATAACGTGAGAGTCACTTTAAGCCTAAATATTATGGCAATATAAGAAAAGGGTATATAACAACACAGTGATATAACGACTCAGCCTCGGCGTGAAATTCGGAGATGTGCAGATTTTTTTGGCGCAGAGGAGATTTCTTTCACAAAATCGACACGTCCAAGAAGCAATTTCCAAACTTTGGAAATAATTCACAGCGGAGGAATTTTTCAGAGCGACCGGATTCAGATTTCAACGTAGAAAATTCCAAACTTAGAAAATATATAGTCAAATATTGAATTATTTCCAAGAAGCGTGTCTTCTATACTGAGATGGAGATAAAAAACACGTAAGCTCAATAGACTTGAAATTCGCAAACAATTGATGCGTCACTTGACAGAGAACAACCTGCTCAATACAGCTCAACATGGATTGCTTGAGAAAAGATCTTGTGACACCTGCCAGCTCTTTTTCTTTGATTATGTGCTACAATCTAGAGAAAGCGGTTTTGCCCTTTATACCGTCTATTTCAATTTTACGAAGGCCTTCGACCGGATCGATCATAACCTCCTCCTCCTTCTGAAACTGACCTCTTCCGTCATAGGTAGCAAGCTCCTGAACTTAACATCTTCCTAGTTGGATGCTCGTACAAAACGAGTTAACATTTCCAATGTTTTCTCCAACCCCACGCATGTGAGGAGTGGAGTTATGCAGGGTAGTGTACTAGGGCCGCTCCTATTTTGCCTCTTTATCAATGACGTTCCAGAGTGTTTTCAGTATGGCAAACCCTTCATGTACGCTGGTGATTTAAAAGTCGCTTATCGATATAAACCGGCAGATCGCAACATCGTGCTCCAGATGATAAAAAGGATCTGCAAGCATTCGCCCAGTGGTGTATCATATGGCGCTTCACCCTTTCATGGCACAAATATTCCGTTATGGTTGTTGGCAAAGATCATTAACCGGAATTATGCATTGACGGTCACTAATTATGTGTTCCAGATGTTATCAAGGATTTAGGCATTTCGTATTCTAATATTCTCAATCTGTCAGAGCACTGTGCCCTGGTAATCTCAAAAGCACGCCGAACCACCGGATTTTTCCTTAGAAATTTTAAGACCATAAAGTTTAGAACTAGCCTTTATAATATGTACGTGAGACCAAGTCTTGAATACTGCTCGCTCCTATTCAGTCTGCTGCGCACTAGTGAACGGAATAAAATAGAATCGGTGCAGCACTTCTTCACTAGGAGGGTTTTCACTACAGAACACCACAACTTAGCCTACCAACAAAGGTGCGAACTTATAAAGCTGGATCCCCTGTGGCTTCGTAGATTGCGAAGGGTTTATTTTTACTGTTGAAACTTTTGAATGGCAAAACCTTTGATCCTCTTAGTACAGCTTGAGCACTCTCGCTGTGCCAGTCATTGAGATGTCTTTTTATTTCTTCCTATGGCATGCACAGTTTAGTACCGGCAATTCTTTTCAGTCAATGCCATATCAATCTGGAATAAACTGCCCAAAAGTATTAAAACCCAGCAAAGCATTCCTATTTTAGAGAGGGCTATCACTAGTTTTCAACATTCAGGACAACTTTCACGAATTTTGGGTGCTGACTCGGTGGAATCTCTCTTTCACTGTGATGGCGTTCGTGGACTTTGAACCCCGCCAGGCTTCATGCTGAAGATAATGCTGCTGAAGCTGCGGCCCGCAATCGGCTAACCTTTCCGCCGATAGCGCGCAACTTTTGCCGACAACCATTGAAGGAAGACTGAGAACACTGTGTTCTTGTGCTAACCCTCTCCGTCCCGAATTAATGTCCCTTATCAATATGCAATTTTTCTCCTGCTGAGGTGTTAACTCCGTTTACAACTGTACATATATTCCGTTTGTAGCATACCTTTGAAGGCATGTTTTGCTCACTTGAAACAAACTTTCCATCTTGCCCAGCATTGACAAAGCACAAGATGGAAATAAAACGAACACGGGCTGCAATAGAGGGAGTTTCTATTAGGTTTTTTCCTGTCTTCGAGGTTTTGGAAGGCACCCAGGATGTGCTCTACCATATCTTTACAATTGCCTGTAAACTGGCATAATAAACATACGTATGTAATTCTGAACTAAGAAAGAGCAGTGCTAAACATTACTGCGACAAAAGTAAGGGCAAAGTTTAGTGAGGCCACAATTTCAACAAAGACCGTCTGTTTCCTCCGCTATAGCTGTTCACCCGGTACAACGTTGTTTAGAATAGAGTGCTTGACCTCGCTAAAAAATTAAGTTGGCAAGGAAAAAATGCCTCTTGCCTATGATAATTTTTGAAATTTATGTTATTTAGCGCCAGGAAGGCACTATCTTTCTACTTAAGTTAATTCGAGGAACTTTTATATGCGTGCCCTTTAACATCCTATTTTTTGCTGTCAGTTTAAGTATTTCAAATTTTGTAGGTCGGATGCTTTGTAAAGCTGTACAGGGGCTGTAATTAGCAATGTAAACCTACTTTCCATCGTACTTGTATTTACTACAGGATTACAGACACGGTCAAACAATATACCATAAGGGATCCAGCTGACAGTAGAAAAACTCCCTTCCATTCTTACTATTGTTTGCTAGTAACTGTTATTACACAGAAAGAAAAACTGCTACTCACTAAATGTTGGTATTTCGGGACAACGAAGGATTGGCACAGGAGAACGGTGTTCTCAGTCTCCCTTGGGGACTATGAATCCGGCATTCTACACCAGATAACAGTGTTTCAGTGAACGGTTGCTTGCCGTTGGCTGAAGAATTTGCTTATTGTGAGCTGGTTTCTTACCATACTGGAATGCGTTCACGAATTTTTCTGGATAGACGCCGGCTCGTGTGAGCAATATATCCTTACCTACGGGAGCAGGTTGATAAGTATACGCACAAATAGGTGGTCTGGGTGGGAATTTTGTCGTTGATCTCTCCGTATAGGATGGGAGTAATCGAGGATAGTACATGGGCGTTGGCTGCTGGGAAGATAGTTGCTTCAGCTTGACTCAGGCGCCTCCTTAGAAGTTCCCTTGCTCCACCCCTTTTAATGGAACCCTGATGAATACCCCTTTCTTTTCTTCTAAGGGTTTTGATGGCCTTTCAGCCCTGTTCTTAGCGATAAATCGACTGGGCTACCTATTTTGTCAAAGCACACATTGAACAATCTTTAGCTCCTCGTCGATACTATCAACCGAGCAGACCCTTTTCACCCTTTCCGTAAAAATCGTACTAAATTCCGTCTGAAGTTTAACGGTACGAAGCAAGCAAAATGGATGTATTGCAAGAACCACCTCTCCTTACGATATACCTCAAGTTGAACACTCCCATTAGCCCTTTCACTCAGTAGTATATTAAGGAATAGGAGCGATTCAGATTGTTCTTCTTCTACTGTAAACTAGATAGACGGATGTGCCTGATTGAATGTACTCATAAGAGCTGGAAGGTTGGTTTGGTCTGATGCAACTGCGAGTACAATTTCTTCGTAAAGTTTGTAGTACGTCAGATTATATATCTGATGGCTTAGTTGCGCAGCTTCTAGTTTACCCACGAATATATTTGCTAGAAGTCGACCCAGAGGCGAGCCCATTGTTACTCCATCCAGTTGCCTGTACTTGTTGTTGTCATGTTTTTCCCTCTTCCCTGACAACCGTTCTATTTTTTTTTCTAACAAGACAGTTTATTTACTTAATTACCGTATGAATGTAAAGGCCTGATGAGAACTATCGACAGCAAACATATGTTCGCCAATTCATATATAACTTTTTCGGGCTTACGTGCCTTCATCCAGTGCAGTAAGATATTCAAATTTGGGCAAAAAGCGTGAATCTTCGATGGCAGTGTAAAAAACATATACTGCATATCGTAACTTATGACGTTGACAGGGAATTGAAAACGACACGATCAATAAAATTACAAAATGAGATTACGACATACATAATGCTGCAAATCGTTCTTTCGTCCCTTCTTATTTTTGAGGCCCTGCCAAATCTTATGTGACGCTTGCTTCAGTATTGTGATATGGACTAAATAAATACACCAGTGGCACTCCGTGGCCCAAGTGAACGTGTACCTCATTTAAGTATACGGAGTTACTCTGCGTACCTTACGCTACCTGGGACATATATTCTTTTCTACTTTCAATTTCCTGATTAACTTAGCTCACGGGATAGTTAATCTTCAAAATTTATTTGTCCGTTTTTTTTAACAATCCTTAGTTTTACCTTATACTAATCGCTGGCATTTTTATAAGTATACTTGCTTTAAAGTATCATAATAAATGACAAAATGCTCAATCAACATTAATTTCTGCTAAAAATTATAAATTGAACTTCGAGTTAATTGACTTATTACGTTTTCTAAAAAAATAAACGTTGGTATTCTGTTCGACCACGTTTGTTTTACTACACAGTTTGTCTCTTACTCTCAGTTTTGAATTCGGGGGAAGGATTCCACATTCAAATTGTGAGTGTTCGCGCGAATTCAATTCAATTTTTTGGCGCGTTGCGTTTTGAGATGGGTTTACAGCTACTTTTTCAGGTATTTACTCTCCACCTGACCCAACGCCTACAAAATAACGGGAAGAATCCGGATAATCTTTATTTTTTTGCCTTGAAGGACCGTTTCGCATAAGTAGTTGCAGTCCTTTTGTGTGCTTGTAAAAGTCGAATCAGACTTCTTATTTCACTTTTACAAGCACTAGTGCTTGACATCTTTTTATGTGCTTCTGCGCTTTACTTCTTTATACCGAAAAATATTCATATAGCCCGTTAGTTAACCGTTATGTGGTTTGTTCCTCCCTTTTGGGAGAAACGTAGCTATAGTGCCTAATAGCTCCTTCGGGCTTCACGCGCAGTACTGGGTTAGATCTATCGCTCATCCCAGATGATGCTTTTCACTGTTCGGAAATCTGGTTCAGACCCTTGAAATTCCGCTACCTGTACTTGATTATTTTGATGTTAGTAGTGGTTTGGAGCTTCCGGCAAAGTTAGAACAAGTTGACTAAACACAGTTGCGTATGAGAAAAGATGAAGACTGATCGAGCACTACAACAATTTGTTTACGTTTTTGAGCCTCCGAACTTATACTGGAATCTACTGCAGAGACAGTAGCAGCAACAGGCATTTGAATTCTTCTGTCTCTTAACTTTTTGTATAGCATCACGGAATTTGTTGTTAGGTCTTTTATGTTACAGAATAGTCGTTATAAACATTTCAGAAGCTAGTTTCAGACGTTTCTGTAGTTTCTGGCAAAGCGACGCTTTCCAGCATGATGCAAACGCTGTTTCCAACGAAGGTCGGCGCGCATGAATTTTTAGGTGTTACATGGCAATGAAGTTCGTTGAAGCGTAGATATACAGATGGTCGTCGGTCCGTAGTACTATAGCGTCGTATTAAGAAATTAAATTATATAAACAGGCCTCCTAAAAGGACCATGCCAGCACGACCGCATTACGACCTGGTGACCATCGCTCGATGTCCAAATAAAGCATGAACAGCCGCCGAAATCTACACGTCAAGGCCGTAGAGGTGGTGCTATTTAGCTAACAACCCGGAACGTTCTTGGTAACCTATCACTCCCTGAAGAAAATAAGCAATTTCCTTATTGCTGGTCCATTATTTTCCTAACGAATCTTTGCTTACGGGCGAAAAACAGTTATGTAGTCGTCTCTTGATTTTGTTGAAGTTACCTGGCGCTCATTTTTTCACTTCTAAATATGTACGAAACAATATTCGCTTTCCTATGTCCACGTAATTTTGCTTTGCTTTTTTGCCTTCTTAAGATCGTTTATGCCCGAACCCCCCGTTTTATTAATTGAGGAAAATGAATCAACAGCCCATCAACGTGAAGCTGACGATTCCACAGAAGGTTGGATTTCCGGGCAATGCAAACGTGTACCAGACCTTTCCAGCACAGGCGGGACCAGGTGGTCATGTTATCTTTCAGCAGAAGCCACAAGAGTTTAACCAAATGTCCGTACCGTCCCTTCTGACTTCATCGGCCGTGCAACTTAATACGAATACTGCTGTTCAGTATGCACGGAAACCCCAGGAAATGACAAGTAATTGCTCTTATTTTTATTTTTATTTGTTTTCCAACTCCAAAAAACTTATATCAACAAAGCGGCTAGTTAGTGTTTCCCGTTTTTGTGGTTGGCATATTGTTCCAGACCAGCCTGTTATGGAAAATCCTCTGCATGACTTTTGACAGTCGAACGACCCATTCAGTAAAAACTGGCTTAGTTTCGTTCTCTTTTTTCAGTCAAGATAATTAAACGCGTTTTTTAAATGTATGGTGACTGTTTATGATGAAAATTCGCTTCATAATTTTAGTATTAATTGTCGCTGTTTCAGCAAGACTAATTTTTATCACATGCACATGTTTTTAGCGCTGTGACACCCCTCTTAAAAAAAACTAAAAATCAAACTGTTGCTTTATTTCGTTTGCAGTCGTCGGGCCGGGTGGAACTTTTATGGCAAGTTCTTTGACACAGTCCTTTGGCCAGGTAGTTGGCCTCAACCAGTCACCCATGTCTGGCATGGCAACTATGCCCAACCTCATGGGACCCAATGTTGCGCTCTCAGCACCATCCAACATAAACAATCTAACTAATCCTCGTAAACCGTGCAACTGCACGAAGTCACACTGCTTGAAACTCTACTGCGAGTGCTTTGCTCAAGGACAGCTGTGTCAAAATTGTAACTGCAACAACTGCATGAACAACCTAGCCTATGAGGAGGAGCGCGGCAGGGCAATCAAGATGACTCTTGAGCGGAATCCCATGGCTTTTCATCCGAAAATTGGTCGGGGTGAGGGCGAAAGGAAACACACCAAAGGCTGCAATTGTAAAAGATCTGGATGTCTCAAGAATTACTGTGAGTGTTATGAGGCTAAAATCAGCTGCTCCGATCTTTGCAGATGCCAAGGTTGCCGAAACACAGAGGACAGCATCGAACGCCGTTCTCTGATGCGTCTGGCTGCTATGGGCTCGTTAAGGTCTCGCCAGCCGAATGCTTTTAAAAAACATCTCATCAAACCGCCCCCAGAAACGTAAGTCGTATTTTTTTCCTTTTAATAAGAAAATGTCACCCCCTTCATAATTTGGATTTGTTACTTTTTTGTTGAATGTTGTTTTTGCAGGTGTAAATTGTAATCTTAGACACCCCAGGACTTACTAAACGGTTTGACAAAAAATACTATGAATTGAAACCACTTGCATGATAATCTTTTATTTTTTCATAGGCTTCCGCACGTATTCTTCACCTGGGAAACGATCGAAGCAACAGCCAGTTGTCTTCTTGCTCAGGCCGAGGATGCGGAGCGCCGCGATTTGCCACCAGCCTCACAAGAACGTCTTATTTTGGAAGAGTTTGGTAGAGCCGTTGATCGTGTCATAGAAGCAGCGAGCAAGGTAATTTTCCACTTTTACTTGTGTTAATCAGAACTATTTCGCTTAAGTGTGTGAAATATTTGTCTGGTGGATGGTTTCAAAGAAGCCCTGCGATGCCAAATTTTTGTATTAAAAGTACTTGAATGATAATATACTAGCATGTATGGAAACCGTAAGATGACACCGGACACTGCGGTTGGACTCTCTCCTTGAAATTAGTTTAAAATAAAATACGATTCTAGTCAACAGGTAATACCGCCAACTGAGAACTAAGGTATCAAATTTCCAATGCTCAGCATTTCATCTACAAGAATTATTAATACATCTTACTTCGAAAAGTTTTTCTCTTGCCTTGCATGAGTGTCTTTGTTGATGGTAGACATCCCTTCTTACCAGTGGTGCTTTCCTTTTAATCCCAAGGCTCAAGTCCGTCCACGTACATCCCTGATAACCGGGTCGGGTGTGAGTGGTACGGGTTTGCCCGAAGACATGACTGTAGGTTCGAGTCGTGGTCCTATGGGTTCTACTTCTGCCGGCGGGGCTGGGGGCATGCTTCACGGGGAGGACGATGACGATGAAGACATGCTACGCGACTTGGACCACGATGACCCTGATGATCTCCTCGATGAGGAAGATGTGGAGGAAGACGATGATGATGTCGATGATGCAAGAGACCTCCTGAGGCCAAGTCGGGAGCGCCACTCGCAGCATCACTCACATCATCGACACCAGCGTGGTGGCGAAGAAATAGGCAGGAGTATGTCCGGTGTTCACCATCCTCACCAGCGTGTAGCCCCGATGCTTGAGGATACTATGGATGATGACGAGGAGGAAGGTGGTCGAGGCACAGGCGGGAACAGCATGATGCGCTCTCATCGGATGCCCTCAGTCAAATTTATCTCCCGGGGACGTCATTATGTCTCCCACTCAGGCAGCAGTTCATCGCGCAAGGGCACAAATGTGCCTCAACCACAGATATAGAGTTCCGTGCATTTTTACGCATTTGAACTCATTGTACAGAAATTTCAGAATTGTGTATGTGGCTCTTGATTATATATATATATATACAACTATTTATTGAAAGTGTTTTGTAAACGTTGTCTTATGTAATCAGTAGGTGAAGTAGACGTGAGAACTATAACTTCGGTAAAAAAAACAAAAACAGCAATCATGGTACATTTATTGGAGATTAAATGCTTTATTTGATGGTAACCGTCTGATTGAATCAAGTTTCATGGTCCTTTGACCTATAGATGGCTGATTTAGCCATCGGTTGTGACAAACATTGGCCTATCATAGTGTTTTCATCTGGCATCCCATAGATAAATATTCAGCGATCCAATATTTGCTCCGTTTGAAGTACTCGGGTTTCAGGTATTGCAGTGCCTCCGTAGCCGGCACCGTCGCGTCGCTTGGTATGCAGTGGAACAAGCGTCTGTCTCGTCCGCTGTCCTCACGAGTATGTGGTGCTTATTGCTTGAGGCCAGGAGGCATAAATGCACTGGTTGGTCTGTTATTGACGGAGTGGTCGGTAACGAGGTTCGCGTTCTTACTTTACCAAAACCCATACCGCTCTGAGTCCGTCCGGGCCGGATGCATCGATCTTTAACCCGCATGTCCGCCATCGGTAGTCATTAAAGTTGAGTAAGGAAAATATATCTACTCAAAATGATGACGTTTTGCACTTCTGCCTGCCTGTGGACATTGCTGACGTAAAAATTCATTGAGATTTATCCTGGGGAAATCGGGGTTAATCGTCTGATAGTTGCACTTCCCATTCTGAAATTCAGTGCTTCTGCGAATTTAGAGCCCCGCATGGGCTTCGGCAGCCGAAGACGCATAATTTCAAAATAAGCAGTGAACAGATGAAAAAAGCCGCCACAAAGGCTTATTCAGGTGCAGAGAACAGCGGCAAGACGGTTTCAGGCCTGAGTCGCTTGTTTATATACACCCTAACGGGCATGCCGCAGCGCACCCGCGTTATCGGACACAGACGCACTGACTGGAGAGTCACCGCAATTTGCGAATATGTCGGCCTCCATTAGTTTGATTTTTGTAAACGAAGAAGTCTGTCGCGTGCAGCCCTGGGTGGACGCTGCGCGGTGACTTGGGACAGACTCGTTAAGCTCCTAGCGCACTCACACTTTCCGCCTTTGCTCTGATGACGAAACAGCATCAAGACTAGTCGTCGTGGATGCGGACACAACGGCCAGCAAAACATAACAGCGCTTAAATGCTCACCACACGCAGCAGGGTTCCATAGTCTATGCAAATCTGCCATAAAGGCAACCGAGACTTCATATTAGTGAGCGCACTGAAGAACAGAAGGAATAATTGTAGCTAGACTCAGGGCCGAGTTGTCCCGACAATTAGCAGCCTTTTTTGCAGCGACAGATAACGCACCGTTACATGTTCAAGCCCGTAATCGCGGTGAAGAATGCACTGATTTGCTATGCTGATGGCTTCCCAAGTTTCGGCTTTATTGTTTCTTCACTTTTTCGCATTCTAGTCACCCATCTGAGCCTGTCGACCAACCATAGTGGCTGGCGCGGCCTAGAGGCATACCTCTACGGTGTAACAGCACGTACATAAGAGACTCGCCGGGATTCAGCACCAAGTGATATCGCGTGCAGTGAGTTAGTCTGACCCCATTTGTGATCCAGCACAGCCCGTTATGGAGTGCGTTTTGACCTACCGTCCCAGATGGAAATCGCCCAGACCAAAAGTAAGCTAATGCATGCGCTGAACGGGTCGGTGCATTAACTTCAACAGATATATGATATCAGAAAAACACTCACAGGTACTTTCAAGCGTCACCTGACTATCCGACCGTCGACTTCGACTATGTTCGACGCGTGGTTCAGGCGACTAACGCGTAGATTAGTTATAAGCGGTAATAGGCTTGTGTCGCATCTACCACATTGTCAGCACAAATCTTATGTTACGAACCTGCCGCACGCCTCGATATCCGTCTGCCCAAAACTCATCTCAATCTAATCCCTAAATCAAAACTTAATAGTAAGGGCGGGAGAAGAGAAGCGCATTGACGTATTCTAACGACGTATATCAGGCAAAAAATAACATATGTGAAGGTCCAAAGTCACACTGAAATCGGACCAATCACACAATATCCTTGAACGGTTAGCACTTAAACTACAATTCCGACTCATGCGATTGGTTGATTAGACCTCCAAGCCTGTCGAGAGCTGACGCAACATCAGTACGCGGATTAAATACATGACTGTACTTTTTTGCAGTGCCGGTAGCAGGAAAAGCCTAAGCTGACGAAATAACGGGTTTATGCGTAATTAGTTGTGCAGTTCTTTTTGGAGCTCAAGTTAGAAAATTTGAATCAAGGGTAGAAAAAGTTGTACGTTACAGTATAGGCGGAAAAGGTAATTCAGTCTATTTTTTAGGGTAACCGTCGGAGACCATAATTTGCATGACGACAGATTGAGGCACTGAGAAAGCACTGAGCTGGCATTAGCGGGAATTAAATGTCAATGGCGGAGTCAACGGCATTCAAAAAAACTGGTATTACATCGCGAGTAGTTTATCATGTTGGGCATGGTAGATGCGGGAACCGTCACCCTGAAGGCCAGATATACCATCCCGAGGGAGCAGTTGAGCCGTGCTCTCCGTAACGGCATTATTAACACAGAGTACTACTGTATTGAAAAGCTTTCGACAATAAGTTGGCGTTCCCAATCGAGCGAAGATTTTCTCTTACAACTTAAACGACATGACTTACAGGAATAAAAACTGCGTTCTTCGTTGCCCTTTGTAGTTCGAGCAAAAGGTGAAACAGCAGATTACCATACAAACGCGTTGTGCTACCTTAAAGTGACAAGGGGTAGTGAACAGACACAACTATATTGCAGAAGCGATTAGGCAAACAGAAGTAGACTGTGAAGCAGATGATGCGATCTGCTAATGTCTCTGACGATGAATCCACGACGGATGTCGAAACTTCAGACGAACAAACGTATCGTCCCAGCGATCGAGTCGTCTTCTTCTCAATTATTTCCTGAGACTCACACGCTCGCTTATATTGAAAAGTAGACCGTGTTAGACAACCTTCTGTAGTTGGCAGCGGGTAAGCCTTGCGCGACGGGATATGAGATTAAGAAGCATTAATAATATATGTGACTTTGCGGTACACTTTAGGAAAATTAAGCTTAGTGCTAATGGTTGCGCTGAGGTTGTTATCAAGACAACGGAATACTTACCCCTCCCTGGAAGTTAGCGCAAGTCTACCTGTAGTACACACGGAGGAGGGGCGTCCCTAGTTCCCTGACCTGTGGGCGGAGGGCACAATCGCAAGTGCATGAACTGAATTTGGTTGTTAAAAGAAGGCCAAGAAGAGCAGAAGTGCTAAACCAGGGTCTTTGCAGCTCCCTATGGGGACGGCCAACAATGCTACCCCCTTCGTTCACCAAGGCTGGCTGCTCCGTAGGTATGCATCGTCACAGGCAACTGTTCGAATGCTTCCTATCACTGGTGTCCCCGTCCACAGAGGCTTGACCTCGCAGCTAAGTCAGCGTTCCGTCCTGCGGCCTCTTGATGGCCAAGACAATCCCGCCGACTAACAGGCGTTCCGCCCAAGGATAGCAGCCCCCAAAGTTCACCTCAGCTAAACCACACAAACATGCGCGTCCAAATAAGCACGCCTGCATAAGGACCATTTCAACACGTCCCCTTTAGGTGACGCGGAATGGGCCTCAATAATCTACACCCTTCTGGCAATAAAAAAAACAATCGTAAATCAGTTTAACTAGCTTCACAGCCATGTTAAAGCAGGTGCTATCACCCCATCTCTCACAAAACACTCTCGGGCACGACTGGACGCAGTCACCATCAGCCCTGGTTTCGCCAACGGCCACTGCTGTCTGAGACAGCAACACAGGGTTCTGTGCACAATAAGACCCCCATTCTGGTGATACGAGTACATCCACTACTTAGACCATTACATCCCTTCCAGCGACGGCCGACTCTAACGCCAAAGGTGCGTCCAAGGTGAAAATCAGACAGCAAGTAAAACTGCGTACGGGCGACAGACACCAGCATATGCTAGTATCAAAAGCCCCTGGTGGAGGAAAGTATTCGGTCAGGCAGTAAGAGGAAGGCATAAAACACACAATAGGACCAGGAGGCACGAACTGACATCCTGACGCAGAATCGCTTGAATCACACTCGGTCTGCAACAATCGCAACATGTCCAGCTCAGATGGCGTAGGGGGGGGGGGGGGGGACGGCGTATCTACATCTCCCTGTTGGCGGGGAACCCTAAAACGAATTCTGACCTCTGATAATGCCTACCCAACTGCCCTGCGACACGACGAGCCGTCGCCCGTTTGTGACACGCCCCAATACAGCACAAGCAGATTGCTTTGGAATATCAATCTGACTGGGAAGCATCCATTCCAAGCGGTTTGCAGAAGCAAACCACACCGAACTGGAGAGAATTGAAAGGGAGTGAAAAGCCGCAGGGAAACTAAAAAGATACACAGATAGAGCCTCAAAAACGTTCAGGGCGCAGTGATTAGTAAGATATAATGCATTTAGCAAAGGGAATGCATCTGTACAAGTCAGGTGGCTGAGTGGGTTTTAGTCAAAAATAACGTCACTGTGGAACTTCTTGCCCACTCGAATGTACTCGTTGCGTTCCTCAGCATTCATGGTCTTCACCATGGCGGGAGTGATGTCCGTGTAGGACATTTGCTTGCCGTTCACCGTCACAGTGTAGTCTGCAGTGCTGCCGGGGAAGATGGACTTAGTACCCGAGGCTGCCTTGCTTTCGTCACGTTTCCCCGACTCGCCTACACAGCAAAGAAGAAAAAGCAGAGGCTATAAAACAGTCAGATCAGAAGTATAGAAATCCAAGGTTTCCATGGCATCCGATGCTGAGACGAATTACCAGTAAGGAAATGAGGGCGCAGAAAATTCACATGGGCATCTCCGCTAGTTCCGACAGAACACAGCATGATATGTGATGCGCTGGCCATCTGCGCCACCTCCCTCGGGACGTCGCCTGACGAAGCAAACGGCTTTCAGGAGACCTAAGAATAGATCGCTCCCCGAGCCTAGGCTAGCGACAGAACGTAGCAACTATACCCCACGGGGCTTAGGATTGATAAAAGACCATTTTTATATGTTGTGAGTGACTGAACTAGTGGCCTGCAAGTGAACACGGTTGTTACCATTTATAAACTTAAGAGCACCAATTACTGTTCCTAGAAGCGGTGAGGGCACGCAGATGAAACGGGGATAACTTGTGCGACAGAGGGTGTCTCTCTTACCTTCTCCCCTGCCCTCATGGCAAGACAAAGTCAGTACGACAAAGGACAGGAGTGGGCGCAGTTAATAAGTGGTAAGCCCTACCCCTCCCCTTGTAGCTCACGGAACACGTGTGCTGGCTACCCAACCGAGACGTACTGCATCTCACTCCCTCGAATTCTAAAGCAGTGGGAGGTAAAGGTTACTGAAATCGGGGAAACAGTCGATACGCCAGGAAATGGCACCAGCTCCCTGGTATTTATGCATTGTATTATACACTGAAATATCATCCAACCCTTTGCTGTTGTGTTAACATCCTGGTCTAGTGTTGGCTGTTGATCAAAGAGCGTGGTGGCATACATATGTGCAGGCCCACGCTGCGTCAGACTCCTTTCCGGCCAAGGCGCGGCTGGCCATAATACCTTGTGTACTATCTGCACCCAATCCCGCCTGCGGTATAACTGATTCGTTCCTGACACAGAGAACAGACAGGCGAAGGAGGAATACGTGCGGTAGATGCGGCACAAATCTACTTAAAATTAGCTCACGCGCAAGTCACCACATCTGCCTTCAGTGAGCATAGGCGAATTCGACGGTCGAACTATGATATATACTTCTGGCTACCTGTTCTGACCACAGGGTGTATCGTGTAGCCCCATTAAACATTGCCAGCTGTCTGTCTGCAGTTTAATGAACAGCCGCGAATTTTTCATAATTGGGTCAACTGAATTATTCCAATCTGTCAAACCCTCCTAATAATAAAGTGAGCCTAGTAGTCACTCTGGTGGATTCTAGATGGCTGCTTAGGAAATCCTGCCTGGGCAGTCAGCTTGCTGTTCCGTACTGGTGGATTCTATACGAGCAGTAAGTTGGGGGCGGGTAAAACCAATCCAAGTGAGATTAAATTCACGGCCCGCTGCGAGCATTGTAGCTCAACGGTAGAGCGGTGGCTGCGCGAACCTGCTGTGTAGGTTCAACTCCCACTGAGGCCGCGAGTTATTTTACAATTGGGAAAACTGAAATTATTCAAATCTGCCAAGCCTTCCTAATAATGAAAGTTACGCGGTTATCTTGCAGCAGCAGCGGTTGATGGAATTCAGTCCAAATGCGAATATCAACATTCGGTCTGCACCCGCATACGGCTTAAATCAGGCTGATTTACACCAAGTTGGGCAGTAATTTGGAAGGAAATTAAAAAGGCACCCATAAAGATACAAGTCAACACCGGTAAAAAGTGCATTAAACAAGTGACAGACAGGTGGCAATACCGGAGACTGCTGACTGTCCATTTTTGGCAGCCGAGGATGAAGATGAGGTTTTTGCATTGGTCGAGGAACTTGAAGTACGATCTGCATAAAGAAGTGAGCGTGAGAAAGTTAATTTTAGATTGAGAACAAATCTAACATAAAAAAATGGACACTTTTCCCGTAAAAAAACGCTGCAATGGTTCAATCAGTACCGCCAAGACGATGTTGGTGAGGCCTCAAAACCACAATAAGTTCTATGATAACCTTCTGGTCCAGCCTTCTAGGCATCATGCTCAGGTAGTACATGTGTTTGGAGTTCATCAAACAAATATCACTACCACCTACCGTCAAATGATTAATTACATCGAAACAAAAACATGCTAGTATCGCTGTCTAGTTCGTGCAGCTATTTCTTACTAAACATGAAAGAAGGTTGTCGCAGTACAGAAGTCTGTTAAACACCATTCTAGGGCTAGGCGGCTCAACAGTTATCTTTGACGCTTCCGACGAGAGAGTTTGCAATGCATCCGGTAAGCTTGCCATTACTGCCAGTTGGTAGGGGAGTTACTGGTGAAGAACCTGACATCAATGAAATATTTTAGATAACACCTGAGTGATTTTACCAAAAAAGTCATTACAAGAACAAGTTGCTGCCAGTACTCCCAAGTTATGGAGGACACTACGTACGGTGGCAGTGTAACTCTACAACGGGCCAGGTAGTGGTACGTGCGCTGGACACACACACGGGGACATGGCAGGTGGTATTGGGGATGCAAACCCATAACAGATGACACACGTGACGAGCGTCAACTGGCGGAGTTAATTTGCATAAGTGCAGGCTTGCAGTTTCGAAACTCTGGGAGGAAAGGTGATCAAAGACGTCACTTAGGTGTCAGTAGTAGATCTCATGTCGTCTCATCCGAGTCTATGAAACGTCACTGAAGAAAAGAGAATCAAACAGCTAACTAAATCCACCCACGATAAGGACGTTGACTTATAGGCGTGACTAACCTTTAACGTCTGCAACGGCGACTGGGACATTTTTCTGCTCGTGAAATTTCTAGAAAACGAGTTTAAAGGACGGCTAACAGTTGCACATAAATTATTTTTATAATTTAGACTGGGCTGCTTCAGGAACACTGAATTGTCAGCAGGTGGCTAGGTGCATAGAAGGGCCTAAGCCGATCATGGCCCCCTAGGTTTTAAGTATAAATTTCGATGAGGCAAACAGAAGTTAAATAAGTAATTTTTTACTTGTTGTGCATGTACAATGGGCTAGGCAGCATGTGTGCTGGACGCACGCGGGGACATGGCAGGTGTGAACCGTGACACACGTGACGGAGGGAGGTGAAGCGTCACATCTAGATGAAGGTTCACGCCGCGCCCAACCCGAGTGGGTGAGGTGAGGAGAAAGTGCGATAAGCGTCGTGCAAGTACACAATCGCTGACCACGCTATCAGCCCAGGGTGTGTTGTGTGTTTAGTGGCTGGGCAGTGGACTGGCAGTCAGACGGCGACTTCTTATCCGCTGATCTTGGTAATACTAGCGTGTGTTGTTGTGTCAAGGGAGCTAGGTCGTGCTGTGGAGCGCGCAGACGTGTTTGACGGTCCTGTCAGACACTGCGTTCGCTCCGCATCAGACAACTGACCGAATCGGACTGGCCAGCCTGATGCTGACCGACTCGGCGCATTTCCTTCCTCACTATCAACAAGCAGGCGCACTTGAAATTACCATGGTGCGCTAAAAGCCGTGGCTTGGAAGGCTGCCAACTGACGGGGTAATTTGGGCCGCGCGGTCTCTGCTGACTGGTTGACTGAGAGTCAGGCTGCAATAGCTCCTTCTTAATGTGGCCTCTATGGCACGCCCACTGAACTGGAATCCTAGCCCGGTGAGATCTGAGCTAGGTGTAGCGGCACACTTAGGGGCGGCTCTGATCGCACCTATCAAATGCGCCTTCTCCCATCTCCGGTCTTCATGACCCCGGGCCCAGGTGGGGGAGTGCAGAGAGAGAGCGAGGTAGATGCAGCGCAAGTCTCGTCCCTGCAGTGGAGCACAGGGTGGACCTCGTGGAAATCGACGGTCAAAATGGCAGTTAAAGTATCAGATAGAAAGATGGCTCACTCAGGGAGGATTTGGGTCCATGGCTGCCCAGACCGCGGCGTTCGTGGACAATGAGCAACTGCATGATGCTGCTGGCGGCCGAGGAACCGGAATTCTGCTGGGAGGAACCACTGCCGCCGCCACCAGCGGTGCTGGTGCTGTCGGTGCTGTCAGACGTGGAATGTAGGGCAGTTGGTACGCGCCCGGGCGCCAGGGTCTGCGTTATGGGGTCGGTATTTGCGGAGGCGACTGCAGAGTCACCGCCACCACGATCCAGTTCTCCCAGACCTGCCAGGTAGGCGGTAAAGAGTCAAAACAAAACATGCTTACTAATACGAAATAAGTAGGCAGTGATTTAAAGGTAAATGCGAAGTTCATCCGATTGTTCCCAAATTTCTTTTATCGGCGAAACGTGGCACATTTGTTGAATGTGGCCGGACAGTGGTCGGTGTACTCACCTGCGCCCAGCCCAGTATTAATAGTGCTCTCCAGCATCCAGACTGGTCGCTCTTTCGGGACAGTTGCAGAGGAGTTCTGTTGGGCACCCAGGACAATGGTCACCGTACTCTCAACGGGCGCAAGCGCTCGTTTGCCGTCGTTGGCCCATGTGCCCTTATCAAAACCGGAAAGGCCTTGATTGGTCGGCTCGGGGACAGACTGCTAAAAATGGACATTAATTAGTAGAAGAAACGGTTGAAACAAGGTACAGACGTGTATTTTAAAACAGAAGGGAAACGGAGAAACAGTTCAATGTCCCCTTGTTGGTAGAAACGACCGCTAAATTGCTACTTTCAAGGAACAGGTAAACCAGGGTAAGAATAGGAAGACCTTGGTGTGAGTGAAAGTAACTTACGCACAACATTAATCGGCAGCGGACTGCGGGCAATCAGATCACAATTAGAAATTTGAGTTGTCCATGCGAAGACTACATGAGTCTAGATTACCTCTGGCCAGGTCGTTGTCTGTGACAGAGCTTCTACCTAAGCCTGGAAGTGCAATATGGCGTATCGAACGACCAGATGGAGGCATTCGCTTTCGGAAACAGGCAGTAAGGAAGATAACTCTATAGAGCAAACAATGCCGAAGAGGCAATGCGCTAAATAAGTCATTGGGCACCCAGACAGAGAGCTACGAGACTGGTCCTCCGTTTGGTTTGTAGATGACCACTGGTACGAAAGGAACCAACGCTAGAAAAGTAATACGAAGTGTCTGACTGTAGGGGTTTGCTAAAAAAAAAAACAAAAGAATGGGGCACCTAGAAGAAAGGTAGTGTTAGAAAACTGTCCTGAGGAGCTGGTGCCTCTTGTCCACGACAAAACTCCCTAGGCCCTAGTTCGAAGCAGCTGCTGCCGATCCACGATCAGAGAGTTGCTGTTGAAGGTCACCATCACCACCGCCACCAGCACCATAAAGATACAAACAGGAGTGAGGAAACGCTACTCGTAGTGGGCGAACACTCTCATTTGGTTGACCATACAAAAGCGCAGTTTGGACTTGGTTGGACACCCTAATGTCGATAGGAACACCGAAAGTTTGGCCGTAGTATCTGATGAGGTCTACCGTGTGCTCCACAGTACGGTGACCTGCGCGTGTACCTATCACACTCTGTTTTCTTTTCCCCCACCCACCTGTGCCCGGTATCAGGATCGGAGGCGAGGTCGGGGACGGGCGCAGGTGGGCTAGCACACCTTTGCCCCATGTGTGACATTTTTTGTGGGAGCGTGCCCTGATCTAGCCCCTCCCCCGTGTTGGTTCAGCGCAACTACCACTGGCCATTTCAAACACGATGGGCTAACATCCTTGATATGTTACGGCGGTTATTAGCATGGTCATAAAACGAAAAGACGAAATTTTAATGGTAGGAGTACCTCGTGGGGCCGCCTGGGGAACGCATGAAGCGCGCACCTCGGGCTCCTGATTTTGGCGAAGAGGACAGGCGGAGCATGTCAGCGAACAAATTAGATCGCAATAATCACGTAAAATAAGAAAGTCACGGGGGGTAATTTGAGGCGCGTACTCAAACCTCGTGCGGGGACAGTGAACTACGCTTTAATATCCTCGCTAACCCCCGCCGGGGGGGGGTGTGCCATGACCTCGGGCGAGGTCAGTGAGGTACATTTCTAGTAGTACCACTAACCCCAACTAGAATGAAGACAAACGGGTGAAGAAGTTGGAAAGATTATGGAAATTTACCCTACCAATTTTTTTTAAGCAGGCAATTATTGCCGTGGTTAATTTGAAAGCCATTTTTGCTTAGTATACAGATTTAAGAGGTTACTATATGCGGTGGCCTTCCGAGGACTCCTCCTTAGTTCAATGCCATCATGCAATCCCTGCATGCAGAAAACTGGAAGATAGTGGATGGGTCACCCTACTTAAATTTTGTAAGTAGGTGGTTATAATGCATAAGGACCCTTCTGCGAGCCCAATAGGTACTCCTACCATTTAAATTAGTAGGAGGGACTTACATTTCAGTTAAATACAGTGCTGAGTATTCTAAAGCCTTTCCCCTAGCTGGTGTGGGTTCGAATACTACCAAGGCCACCTAGTTTTTCACAAGTGGGTCAAATAAAAATAGCTCAAACTTTTAACTAACCCCAGGCAGAGGTTCGAGAGCTCTGATTTCCGGCTCGAGAATGGAGGAGGAGAGGTGAACACGGTCGCACTCTTTCAACATATGATCCAGAGGCTCACGTACCTACAATAAGGAGCGGAAAAAGGAAAGGTATTAAAAAGGATTGAACTGGACTTCTACACGAGGTATTTTGCAATCAGGCGCACCTGGCCCATAGACGTTTACAACTTATTCCGTCCCACTCAAAAAGCTACGGGGCTTACATTCAGACGAAACGTATGCCGTGCGAGAAAGCACACCTCTCAGAACAAAGACAATTAACTCGACATGCGGGGGAAATAGGGATTTTGTGGGTCTCAACACAAAACTCTCTCTAGCACTAAGCTGTCTCCACTCAGAACTGCATAGCAGTGTGGATGCCAGAGTGCGGCAGGAGTTTTACAGAGACTTTCCAAAACTTGAGTCACTGTGGCCCATCTCATCCCCAGTGTGGATTTGATTTTGAAACATTACTGGAAAGGCAGGGGAAGAGAGGCCACTGCAGTTTGTCACCGACTCTCACTATAAACAACAAAGAGGGAACCACAGCAGACGCATCTTCGACCGCGTTCCCACCCGCCCTCAGGGCGGCCAAGGTCTGCTACACCAAACCTCCCTAGGGTGGATCCATCTCTTCTCCTCTCCATCTGTTTTTTTATGACAGATCAGCCCCTCTTGACTATGCTGCTCCGACTCCTCCTCCTCCTCACCGCCGGGATTGAGGACCACCCGGCGGAGTTCCGGATCCACCAAGGGCTACTTGCCTGCCTGCCATAAACAACAAAGCAAGCTGTTAAGGCATTAAATTGCATAAACAGCCGTGATTTGGGAGGTTGCTAATTCACAGGATATCTCAGGGTCAGATATGGCAATAAGACCGTCGGTTTTGACTGTCTACTGCGTGTTTCACAGCAGGCAGGGAGCAGACGCGGGGACTTGCACGTGAACAAAATAACAGCTAGAGTGGACTTGCGCTGCATCTGTCACGCTCCCTCTTCCCTTCCTCCCCGTGGGTCCGATGTCATGAGTAAGCCAAGAAGACCGAAGGCGAGAGAGAGAGAGAGTGCAGGTGGTTTGCGCCCCTAAGCGCACCAGCACACTTGACTCGGATCCCAGCTGAGTCGCAGTGCCATAAAGGCTACATTAAGAAGGATCTATTGCAGCCTGACTCTCAGTCCGCCACTCCACACAACACAATAAAACACTGGGCTGACTGCACGGCTCGAATTATCCCTCTCAGTTGGCAACATTTCAAGCCACAGCTTTTAGCGCACCGTGATAGCTTCAAGCGCGTAAGACTGTCTATAGTGAGGAAAGTAGGCTGAACCATCGATATCACTCTCTTGCCCACGTCCAGTATCTAGCCACCATCCGAGCTGGACAGTTGCTTGATACGGAGTGGGCGCAGTGGCTGACAAAGATCGGCAAATCCGTCTGCGCGCTCTACAGCACAACCTAGTTCCTTTGACACACAAGCCAGGATTACCGCAATCAGGGGATAAGGAGCGGTTGTCGGCACCTGGCCCCCATTTCACTATTCAACCCCTTAACACACTGGGCTGATGATGGAGTGTAAAATTAAGATAAAAAATAAAATGTGTGCTGGGAGTAGCAGTTTGGTAACCGCCACAGCAACAAGCGCACGAACACAACGTCTGAAAACGAGACTTGAGGTGGTGTAATTTTGTCAAGCGGCAAACATGCCGAGAACAAATTTAAATGCCCTCCAACAAGAGGTTGGGGCATTTACAGGAGCCGACTCTACATTAATACCCCGCCCGGCAGCCTTAACGGGAGCAAATGAGAGGAGATTTAAGACATCAGTAGAGAATAGAAAACTCAGACAAAACGGCTAAACGCCACGGACGAAAACCGCCAAGAGAGGCTACTGGAGCCGTTTTGCTGTCCGAAAATGCCACTCACTTGTTGGTGAAACTTGGCGACCAGAGCACGAGCATCCGACCGCTGGGCATTGTCCTCCTCTTCCTGTACATCGGCCCTACAGTACACGCACACCAACTTGCCCACCGTGAAATCGAAAAGCCGGTCAACTTCGAGATCGGTGTAACTGCTGTTACAGTTGAGACATTTGAAGAGCGCCCGACTAGTGCTTTGGCGTTGTTCCGCATCCAGGCGCCGCTGCATCTGATCCAACCGGTACTTCACTACGTTGACAAAGAGCTACGAGATGGAGCGGGGGGAGGGTGGAATGAGACATTAGAACGGTCCTAGACGCACAGGTTAGTAGGATATGACTGGACATGCATCAAACGTCTCATTCACGAAACGCACGCTTAATTAGGTGGGAGGACAATTATGAGAACAGTGACTACTCACGCGAAATGAGTAGGCACATATGATTACGATTTTTATAAGGCCAAACAGTTGCTCGCTTCTCGTCTGCAAACACGTAAATGACGTCTTTTTAGACTTTTTCTTCTGTTTCAACAAATTTCCTAGACATTATGCTATAAATAGGGAACTCAAAAGGCGTCTGCCTATCTTTCCTCTGATAAAATCAAAGTGAACCGAAAAAGATAAATAGACAGCTGCAGGGAATCTCGCGTAGAACTCATCTAGGTGCCGACTAGTTGACTGAAGTAGACCTTGTACCCAACATCAACCCCCTGCGAAGCAAACAGTTCCCAGATAAATAAATACACAGAAGATCCTATCTGATCGATAGAGCTTCTAAGGACTTATGTATCAGGGTGGTTGGATGTTAAGAAGGCGGTAGCCATCTTGATGAGTTGGCAGTTACGCCAAAGACCTACAGGAGGTGCTCAGTTCCTCCAACAAAAAACACAGTTTTAATCTACAGTTCAAAGAAGCTGTGGCCCGCGTGGTAGATGCGATACACTAACATGGGAGGCAGATCAGGTTACGGCAGGCGTTATTCGGCTTGAGCGTCAATAAAAGATGCCGAATACTGGGAGGGCGGAGACGTAGGGACACAAAAACTGGCGGCTTCGGCCGCGCCAGCCGCCTGGCCCGATCCTGCCTGCGGTATACTTGACTCTATCTTGAGACCGTACACATGTGGGTGAGGGAAGAGGGAGTGCGTTAGATGTCACGCAAGTCTACTTTGGCGTAAAAGCATTTCACGCACAAGTCACCGACCCTGCACCACCCTGCATACGGTGGGCATAATCAAAATCGATGGTCGAACAGTCGGCCTACACGATGGGCTACACTGAAGATGCACAGAAACAAAACGAGGGGCGATCGGGCTGGCTCAAACAGCATGCTTACCCTTCTGTGCAGAGTGCGTGCGGACTCCCAAGTACTGGTTATATGCATATGTTGTCACGCCTTAGACGCGTGCTTCTAAACCATTTCCTGGCTTGAGAGGTTACCAAATGACTAGGTAACTCGGTGTCTATGAGGATCCGGTAACGAGGACTCTTTCTTAGCAAGACTTTCATAGAACACTCACTCGTGTGAGATTCAAGCTGTCGTTATTGCAGATTGGTACATCTAGTACACCATGAACTTTCCAGGGCAGCGGTGTCGTTTTTACACCACCTGCAGAACAGCTGATTGAATTTAACTCGACCTAATGAGGTCAGCGCTCGGCCAATCACATAGTCTTCACTTCGAGACACGCCCGCGGTAGGTAAAAGCGGCTCGGCACAGAATGAGGCCTTCACGCACGCGTGAAACAGCGGGACTAGTGAGTTCCGTTAGCGATTGGTGAGCGTTCATTAACGAATGTCAATATCTCCTGATCTAAACCGGCAAGACGAGCTCGTGACTCAACGGTTAGACACAGATCGAAAAGGTTGTGAGTTCGAGCCTCGGATAGTGCATGGCTTGGGGGTGGGTATGACTGGCTGATGAGAGCTAATGAGTCCGAAATGGTTATCTCACTTTTCTTTATCGTTTCCAGTAATGTACGTATGCAAGCACACATTTGTCACGAATAAGTTCTAAAGAAAAAAATGACATGACTGATAGCATTACCAGCAAAGAAAAGAGAGACTGGAATGGCCACTTTTGGTTCCTTAGCCGTTACCCAACCCAAAGCGGTGCACCGCCTGAAGCTCCAACCTGCGATATTTTGATCAGAAGTCTAACGCTTTATCCTTTGAGCCACGGACTCGTTGTCTTACCGGTTTAGATCGGAAGGGATTGACACTCGTTGATGAACGCTCACCGATTTCTAACGAGACTCCCTCTTCCCGCTCTGTCTAGGCTACTAGCCGCTATGCGGCTGCTGGGGGCTCGAAGATGAGCCCCAAGGCAGGGCAGGACGAGTGAGTTCTGTAAGTGATCAGTGAACGTTAATCAACTAATGGCAGAGTTGACTGTTGCCTATTTTTGTGTGTGTTTTCCCCAAGAGAGAGTAGAATCCGGAGCACCTACCTTATAGTCAATAAAGTAATGAATGATCTTGGCCGTTTTGCCATCCGCATCCGTCTCCAGCTGCACCTTGGACTTGATGAACTGGTCAGTCTTCAGGGTGTGTAGATACTGACGCAGCTGCTTTTTCTCAAAGCGCAATCTTTCGCACAGATCATCCTCCTTCATTATGGTGTTGCGCACCTGAAACCAGTCAAGATTAAAAGGGAAACTCAGTTCGGCTTAGGATGGAGGGAGAGAGATGGAGAAAATTTGTGTCACGTACTTACCAGGAGATCCATTATGAGAGAATGTTCTCGAGAGTAGAAACTGCGTACGATGGTGCGCACTAGCTTTTTCAGGCAATCGGGCACCTCATTGGGATCAGAAGAATCCACGGCTCGCGCTGAGCGCTTTACACCGGCACCGTTCTGAACTACCTCCCTCGAAGCCATCACAGCCATAAGTCACACGGCAGGTAACACCCACGGCTGCGGGCCTGTGAGGATAAACCGTTAGGAAAAGAGAAGACAGGGTCAAAAATACAGTTAAGTGAGTTTTGGAAGGAATAAAAAAAGAATGGAGACATTTGAATCTCAGATGCAGGGAAGAATAGGGAGAAGAAGACTGTTCGATGGTGAGAATAATTTCTTTACTCATCTGAACTTTCGAACTCTTACTGGAGTCCATCATCCGAGACAAAAGCGGCAACAAAACCCGCAACAATTATACGGCGTAGGACCTAATTAACAGTAGCAATGCCAGTTCAGCGGCGACTGTGCGGGGTCCTGTATGCCGGCACCAGATCGTATATCGATTGACTGGATTTTCATCAGAGGCCCAGGCTTCGATAAATTCGGAACTTGGCTTGCTTTTGGCCTTGGCGATTGTTGTTGTGGCTACGACGTAAGTGCGGGCGGCCGCTTTTTGATTATCCATCTCGCACTCAGTTTATGTTCGTGTACGCGTTGTACGAGCATACGTTCAGTCTGACTTGTGTAGTCACGAGGTAAGTTTAGGGCCGGGATGCAATAGACCACACTCAAATGCGCATGGTAGCTTTAAGCTGGTGTGTAGTGCCAACGTTTTGGCCC
This sequence comes from Ligula intestinalis, assembly GCA_036362985.1. NCBI lineage: Eukaryota > Metazoa > Platyhelminthes > Cestoda > Diphyllobothriidea > Diphyllobothriidae > Ligula > Ligula intestinalis. The sequence goes on from JAYGXS010000003.1 coordinate 77,682,752, forward strand.
GCAGCAAGGTGTTTAGTCGCTTCTTGCATAACCTTGGTTTAAGACAGCGCATGCCATGCCACATGGGCTGGTTCTGGTTGGGTGTTCGGGGACAAACACGTAGGCAGCTGCTCATGAACCCCTTCGGATAGCCGTACAATAATAATTGAAGTAAGAGGAACGAACTATTTTCTACTTTCAATTAACAGAATAAAAAGCCTTCTAGGTTGACATAGACGCGGTATTTCAAGTAGACTGATCGAGATCAGTGATCAACTTGCCGACGATGTACTGTAATGTATAAAGTTCCCATGACCGATCCTCTTGGGCATCCCCCGCAACTTGGACGGCAAAACAAGCAATGGAAATAACAAAAGAACTGTTCTTATTCACTGTCTGCCATTTCAAGGCAAGCCGGAAAAACTAACTCTTTTTTTGACAGCGACTATGACTAACAAGACTACAGGCTTTACTGACGCTGTGAAACCCGTCTTCGTTAGGCGATCAATGGAGTGCTACGGTGTGATTTAGGTTTCATTTAAACTTCGGTGTCGAACACCAAATAGGGTTCAAAGACACTAAAAGCCATTAGTTAATCATGCTTTCGTCAACGGCTTCGACGTTTTCCTCACGTACAATGCAGTTGGCTTTAAATATACCTAGGTCAACCAATTCAGTATTCTCGGGCTACTCATTGAAGCTGTCCATTAAAACCTATAAAAGTATGGAATAAAAGGTCGGGCATAATACACCAGTTTTCTACTATAGTAATCCGTATCTAGAGCCTCTTGGATGGCAGCGAACGCAATTAGCAAAACACTGAAGATATGTGAATTTCATAGCAACCATACTGTGCAAAGCAAACATAGCAGTGAGTGAAAGCTTAACGTGGGCAACGGCTTACCGTCGGGGACAACGGATGGTGACCATTTATTAAACCAATGTCATCAACCGTGAGGAGACATAATTCATTAATTTAATCAACCCAATTCATATGGAAACTGACAAGACGCACACATGATCTGGCAAGAAAATTCGCCTCGTTAATTCCCGGAAACTTTGACAAAAATACAGAACGGATTCATTTTTTAACACTACTTTCTGTTTAGTAACCGCAAGATCATCAAAAGAACTGCAAATACACAGCACAGACCGGTCAAGTATCTCCTGACAATGTTCATTTAAGAAATGAAGAGAAGGTCGACTTCATGGGGGTTAAGCTGAAGGAGGATAAATTTGGTGAAGTTCAGGTAATATCGGCTGCAGGAAAAGTGGAATGTTGATCTCATAACAGTTTAAATAGGTGCCCAGCCAACCATAAAATCGTACTAACTACAATCTACGAGGTCCTGAGCGATCGGTAGAGTAAGAATATGACTTTTGAGCAAGCCAGTCACGGTGGTCGGCACTCTAGCATAGTAATAACATATGCTGTAAACACATGCATAGAGGATGCTGGTAGTAATAAAAAGGTGAGTGAACCTGGAAATGACCCGCAAACTACAAACTGCTATGGCGTTGAGTTGCTACATGACAATGATGGCGAAAAAGACGGTCTGTAGTTCTCATAATAGGCGTCATATACAGCCGATATCTTTATCTGATAACTAACTACCTAATTCCTTTCTTAAACAGGGCTAAGTAACCAAAAGACAGAGCCTGAACACTATAGTGCGACAAATGTAGCAAAATCGGCAAACAGAACACGAATCAAAGCTACTTTATAACATGCTGCCACAACTGATAGCTCATATTTTGGTTCATGGATCTATCGTAGTCGGGTATGTTGGATGAAGATATACCATCGAAAATACTACGTAATCAGACTGCCAGACTTAGAATAAGTCGCCACTAAGCTGATATCATTTTGGTTCTGATGAATTACTTTGAAGGAATGTACCATTAGGTGTTCCAGATAGTTAAAAAAACAGACGGGTAAGCACAAAGATCAATTCCAGGACGAACAAAAACAATCACGCTAGACCTTACGACTGAAAATATTTTCTTGATAACGCTAAACGACAAATGTTTTGAATTACGGTATATTCGTAGTTACCTTTGATTGCAATTACGGTAAAACCGTTAGCATAAGGATAAAAGACGCGCGTGGTCTTTATTCAAATGCGCCGAAACTTTCAGAATTCAGACGAGATTATCCTAAAGACCAAGCTGGGAAGATATGAGGCCCCATCAGGACAACCATTCTGCCCGCGAGTGACGCCGTCATATACAAGCTGTGGATATTCGATCGATAGTGGTTATGCTTTGCATAATTATATTCAAATAAGTATCAAAAGACGGCTCTGAATTCGGTTGAGAATTTAATTCCTAACTGTCCCCTAACTATGCTTCGACTAAAAAGGCTCGATTAACCTTTAGGCCGAAGCGATAGCAGTCATTCAGAATGGCGTCTCATTTTAATTCGATACTGGCTGGTGATAGCGTCGAGAAAGCAAACGGAAGATGCGGATGAACCTAGCGAATGACCCTGTGGTCTTTGCTTTGATGGATCGGTATGACAAGTAACCCAACCTCCATACTTAGTTCGTGTCTCTACAACCACAACGGGGAGCAAAAACGATTATGCCATGAGCCTGCAGCACGAATGCATTTGAATTAATTGCGATAAATTTCAGCAGTCACATTGCATATTACTAATAAAGTTGTGACGATCCTTGTACTAGGCTTCAGAAAAAATTTCGAAGCTCAAACTTCAGCAAAGGCCCACTGTCTTCGTACGCATGGGGACTTCCAAAGTGTTATAATAAGTCGCAATCAAATATCAAGAGACACAGAGAGGATGATGGCCTTGCACTGTGCTTCGAGTCCAAAATTGAATTCTGACTGGTTTTGGCGGAAAAGCAAGACCGTACATGAGTAAATTATTTAAAGTGACTTAAAACTTCCCCTCAGTCGCTTAAGATGGACGCATACAGGTCAAAGAAAAGGAAATTTAAAAACTAGATCAGAAATAAAGCTTAGTAAGCACTACGTGCAGGCTAAAATTTGAGGTTCACGCTAGGTCACAAAGCACGAGCACCGATCAGTGCTTGTTAGCACTCGCAAGCCGCAACTCCCTCGAAAGCCGAATTATTGTCTTGACCGCCTGAAATGCAGCTTATTAAAATACCCTTAAAAATGGCTTTAACGAAATGTTTATGGGGGAGCCCAAACAGGGAACAAAGACAATAAACAGATGCCACTTGTAATTTAACCACTTCCTCGATACAGCAGCATAATGTCGGACAGAATCATAGTGAAGGACACAATTGTCTACTATAAATAAATAAGTAACATATGATATGATATGATGCGTAAAGAAAAATGAGCAATTATGCTGAAAGAAAAACTAAAATGAAGAGGTTAACGAAAAAATACATACAAACGTGCTCTGCTAGCACTAGCCTCACACAGCTTGTTGTAAATCCACGTGCCTGGCTGGGGCTTTGCCGGGCTTACGTCTGAGAAATTGAGAAGTGTGGTCCTTTCTGACTCCACCGCTGAGAAAAAGTCTAAGGTGCACGCTCCATTTTTTCTTTTATCACCACATTTTTCACGATACTTGCCGAAATTCCCTTTAAATAGGATGCATGCTGCTCGGCAAGTCACGTTAAATCGCTTCATTTAGTAAATAAGGCCTTCATTCTTGAGCTCCCTATTTATGTTCAAAAATAGCATAAAAATATATTTTTATAGATGTTTACGTAGAGAATCCAAAGCCTGCAACGTGTGGGACGATGCACAAACAGCTGCCACTGGTATAATCTTTATCACACGTGCAATGTGTGCAAGGATGCGTTCATTGTATGTCCACTGTGACCAACTTCCTATCCCGTTTCGAGGAATGACCCCACAGATGATCCGTCCCGAATAAATCAAAGAAGTTATCAAAATCTAGGGTTGAAACATGGCCTTTGACAATGTTGAAGGTTTGACTGAGTTCATCGCCGTAATTGGGAGGAAGCAATTCAAGACAAGCCACTCTATTTTCTAGTTTCTAGTACTTTCCCCCCACATGGCGCAAACGTCGTGGCGGGCAGCTGAAAACTTGGACAGCAACGGTCAAGCAGGATCTGTCGTCAGTTTCCGGCCCATGCGTCTACGGCCTACGCCAGTGGAACCGTGAATGGATGGTGCTCTCGTGTGAACAGGCGCAAGATCGACGCGCCTGGACAGCTGTGATTCATGATGCAGTCAACGTCAAAACTGATGCTGGCTCAACCCGCCCGAGGTGAATGCCGTTACAAGTACAAGTAGTAAGTACTCTAGTTTCATAGGTCCGATATTCAAGTTCTTGAACACCTTCCTATACCTTGCCTACACTTGTTCCATCCGTATGTTATCATTCCTTCAAAATTTACACCAAGCGTGGACGCAAAACAGCAAAGTAAGACCGAATGAGTGCCCTATAGGCTTTTCCAGAGACACTGTAATCAAACAGCACAAATGCTTGTCTTAACGTTCACAATACATGCGAAAGTGCCTTTTACGAGGTTATCATTAGGTCCCACGTGTAATTATACTGCACAGCACTCGAAAGAGGCTGCCCATAGAAAAGTTATTGGTTCGTCTGGAGTGAAGTGCAGGATTACATACACACCCACTTTAAAAGCGAAGAGCTGATGAGCAGAAGGATTACTAAATTAATTAGGTCTCTGGAAGGTCTGACGACAGTTTACTTCATTTCTAGTATTTAATTCTGTAGTTTTAGCATATTTTCACCGTATATTTCATTTTTATCGCATTTTATCTTTATAACCCGAATAAGTCTTAACATGCTGTCTAGGATTATGCCAATAACTAGCAAGGAAGCCCGGCTTCGCCTTGGGCTTCCTTACATGTTGTTGTCCCTTATGTAGGTAAACCGAATATGAGAACTTCTTAAAATAATTATGTTAAATTCAGTTTTATTAGGAAAATATAGGTAAATATCTCTGAACTCCCTCTTTATATATAGCTGTGATGAAGAACATGTGGCGTTGCCAGTAATGGAACTACGTTAAGGGGGCTGAACATTTGTTGATATATTTGCAGACGTACTTGATGGACTTTGCGGAGTTGCAAAATTTAACATTGATATGGGCGTTGAATAGCTTTGACTGTAGGGGACAATGCGGCAAAAACCAACGGCTATCAATAACCACCCCACCGGTTCGCCTTTCATTGATAACTGCTTCGAGTCCGCCAATCTCAGGTTCTCGCCTTCTGTAGAGAGGGTAACCATCGCCATCAGTCTGAGTTGCACCTAGGAATCGCTTGGGATGTATCCTGGTACATTTACCATCCTTCATGCAAGGACTGTCGGGATTTATCTGACCAAAATGTTCATACAACATTTGAATTTTGATCGTTTAAAGCAGAACAGGTCAATGGACCGGTCAGGCAACTCTGCGCATCTGAATTTGTCGACATCAGAAGAGTGCAGTTTTGTCCTTACGCCAGGCCAAAATGTTAGCGTGGGCAGTCCTCTCTTTCGCCACTCTACAGTGTGCGTATGACACTGAACGTCACCAAAATTTTTGATTTTTGTGCTGATTTTCATCATGGATTTCAACTTAAGCTGGAATACCCGCGCGGAAAAATCATGGCGATCCTTCGACGGACTTGAAACTGTTAACGTAGCTGTTGCGTTGGTGTAGCATTTCTTGAAGGGACAATATTATGTGATGTTTTAAGTCTGGGTACACTAAGGATCAGCTTTGAGCCTGCAGGTTGATGTCTTCTACGATGGTATCCTGTAGAAATTTTGGCTCGCCATCAGGAAGAGGTAGTAACGATCCAATCCGGTCGCAAAATTGGCCTTCCACCTTAAAGTTTGTTATAAATCCAACCTTATGAACAATGTTGGCACCAAAAGAGAACATATGAAACGCCCCGTTGCGCTTCCTAATGTTTGAGAAAAAATTTTTCGAGTCATCGTTATCACCAGCAAGCAATGCTTGTAGTATGTCTGGTGGATGGGGGAAGATATGCAAGAGAACTTTGCCGTTGGAACAGCACATGCCGTTTGTTTCACCAGTCTATTTTTTCGTCTGACAATGCCCGCAAACTTCCATCATCTTCCTGATGGAAACATTTGCATCTCCCACCTAACCAAGATTTGGGTTGTAATTGAGTGAGGCTTTGTTCCAAACTTGAGCATTTATGGAAGCAATTCACGGGCCAGGGTTGACAAACCGTATGTGAAGTGGTTGCGAACTTGCGTTTTTAGGATCGGGGGGCCGTTGATCCGCTCTTTGCGATGCTTGCATAGCCAGACATGCACTTCTACGTCTAGGTAATTCGTTTTGCCCACGTTAACAATATCTTATCCTACCTAGCTCTCTTCTTTGCAGAGTTTGGACTTCAGTTTTTTGGGAGCGATTAGTTTTAATGGCGAATCGCGTCTTCGTGTCTTCTTTGCAGCATTTGATCTTCAGTTTCTTTGGAGCATCGATATCGCTGACGCATATCATTAGTCTCCAGGCGAAGCTGTCTTTCTGCTTTTGTTTCTTGCGAACGTCTATTAACATTAGCAAATCACTTCTCTTCCATCGTCTGAACTTGTGTTCTCGCGGCTGCTCTAATTCCTTTTCTACCTAATGAGGTAGAACCTACGAAATAGGTTATTATTCTGAACAAAATAAAATTGGGTAGAAAAGAAGTAAGATCTCAACCTAACCTTTAGTCACCTGCCCATCATCGTTTGTCGGGTTGTTTGTGTTCAGAACATTTCTGACGGCATCACTGTTGTCCATAATGAAGTTTGAAAAGGTTAGAATGAAAGTTTCGGGATTTATGTGGTAGGCCATTCAATCTTATCTAAGAGCTTGCCCGCGACAACATAAGCGTAAGCAAAGGAAAGGAGAGGGTCCAAATGATAGTAGGTTAAGGGGTTTAAGTCAGTGAGTATGAAACCCCTTCCCCACCCCCACCCACCCCCCGTGGCGTATTCACAGGCGCCTGTCACGGCGAGTGTCAATCGCGAGTTTGAAACAGCTGCCTGCCACCAACGATACAGGGGCAAAATATGGACACATTGACTCGAGCACCTCCTGCGACACCCTGTGTGATCGACGTACAGACTGGTGCGCGAAAGGCGCGCAAAAGCCCAGCGGCGCGCGTGACTAATATTCGGATAAGAGCGCATCCCTTGCTTGCGCGTGTGTGTGCCCACATTCCGTGATCGACCTCAAAACAGATGCTGTCCACCACTGATAATGGATGTCTACACAGATGGAGGCAAGACTTTATTAATTATACAGAAGGCTTAAGTAGAGAATTTAACCTAAATGACACATGACGTATTTTACTTATTAAAAAGAGTAATATGTAAAAATAAAATAAGTTAGAGATCTAGCATGAAACTAACGACCTCTTTAATGTGTGTTTGCTAACGTTAACTTTTACTAGCTACGTGTGTTTGAATGAAGTAAATGCTTGAAACAATAGTGTTTTTTAAACAAGCACGAAAACACAAATAGGACTGGAGGTAGAGGGCAATTTGACGGTCGAGTGGTAACCCGGGTGTAACTGTCGTCTGTAAAATGTAATTTAACTGTTAACTTTTATTTTATATTTTGCAAGCGTAGGCAAAAAATAATCCATTCGTCTCAATACTAAACATTCATGTAAATAGCAAACCTCATGTCATTTGGCTGGAATGTTCATTTCAGGCTAGATTGCTTGCGGTGCTGGTCGATATTCCGTATACTGACTGGTGAAGCTTAACCCATCACTAAGAGCCCTTCGTGTACGCTGCATAAGCATCAGGAGTAATATCGGTTCTGTCAATATTCTAAAAATGACTATCGGGAACCCTAATAACAAAATAGCCACAAATTGCCATGAATTAACCACGAATGCACGAATACTTCGTACGTAATTTCGTACAAATTTAACACGTGAGCTCTTACGAAAGTTCGTACGAAAATTCGTGCCTCAATGTTTTCGTACAGCGGGACGACTTCTCGAAAAACCCCTTTTTCGCACGATATACCCAGTAGCACTTTTTTGAAGTCTGCTTTGTGTATAAGAAAACTTTATTAAACTTAAAATATTATAAAAATATGTGTTCAAAAATATTTTTCTCCGATTGTCCTTGGGTATGTTAAATCCCAGTCGAGGGGCAGGGTTTTGGTTCGGACGCTGGAATTTAAAAATAGAAATAGGTTACAGTGTGCAAAGGATGATATCAAAGACTATGTAAATGTTTGCCTTGAATTCCCGGCCATGGACCTCTCTGTGGCTTCCCTTAATAGCTGTTTTAGATTGCGGTCGTAGCCTTTCCTAAACGCGACCTTAAAGGCCTCCTCAACTGTGGGTAATCCGCGAGAAATCGTAAAGGCCTCTGAAGGATGGTATGTTACAGGTAAATTATTAGTACTTACTTAATATGAGTTAATAAAACTCCGTCTTGAAAAAGGCTTTCTTTCCCCTTTGCCGCCCGTGCAGCGTCACCTCTTCAGTGATTCTGTCAGCTAAAAGAGTCGGAAAGGCCCTTTTGACGAAGGCTGAGACACCAGTTGCGTCAAAGTTGGAGAAAAATGCGGTCTAGTAACTTTTGCTTAGTGAAGGGCGCACTTACTTCTTTCTTACAGAAATCCTAATAAGATAAGGCTTCCTCGAACTCCATCAGTTCACTCCACGTTTCGGCTTGCGTGATTAGTGGCTGAAGTCCCAGTCGCAGGCTGCACTTCCCCATTCGCTATTTGCAGCAGCAAATTTTCAATGCGGACGAGCCGCTTTTTCAGGCGCTCTTCCTGAATTACGTGATAGCGCATGTTGTCCATCAACGTTTAAACAATCCATTTCAACGCTTTCTTGATGGGCTTATTCGAAGCCTATAACGGGAAGTCCTCGAAACAGGTTTTGACATGCTTGAAAAATCGATATAGATACACTAATTACGCGATTAAGTCCAAAGGCTACGTTCAGGCAGCAACAGCGAGACAATGCACCAAATGCTGTGAAGCTTGAACTCTCCTACTTGTTGAAGCTATCCCGGATTCTGGTCGAGCCAGTGCCATAAAAATTTTATTAGTTAGGAAAATTCTTGCGAATTTAGTTTGGAATTATGTCAAGAGACCTGTTTGTCTTTCCCAGAGCATTCTCACAATTATAAAACTATGTAACAGTCGTGAGCTGATTCTATTCGCATAATGTATTACTGATCACGATCGGATTTTATTTATGTTTGCAAAATATGAACTTAAAGAGAAATGTAAATTAAATGTAGAAAATTGAAATAAACTTACTTGCAACTTTTTAAACTTAACGTGATTTTTCGCAAATTGCCGGCAAGAAGCTTATTTAGAGCCGGTTACTGTAATTATTGCATTTATGCTGAAAGCTAATCAATATAAAACCTTGCCTTATCAAGCCTTAGCAAGCCTTATAAATCGATAAAACATCAGACAGTGCGCTTCTAGTCTGCTTGGGGTGATTGATCAATAAGTTCCAAACATATATCCCCACGCAAATTATTTCAAAGGCAGTGAACAGGTCTAGCTTTATGCATGTCTTCTTCTTTACCACTTTCTATTTCTACAGTGAGGTTTGCTAAGATACCAAGATTCTTGAAGCACTTTTCACAAGTTTGAAAGCAAGTCAGCAGCAACCAGTGTAACCAATGTACGCAGTTATAACGCTTCAAATGTGTCCTTTAACAGACGGCATACTATTGGTTGCTGATTGGCAGTTAAATGTTAGAGATAGCAGCTGTAGCGGCCAGTCAAGACAGTGGGCATTTTGTGGTATAATGTTACTTGAAATAATATTCCCTTGGGCTTAGCAGCTCTTAATTACAAGGG
>JAYGXS010000003.1:77702521-77727682 GCA_036362985.1 Ligula intestinalis
GTGTGTGATTTGGGGAAGTTCACCCCGTTTGTATGAAATCCCTATTGTATTTTGTTGGGGAGCAAGCTTGTGTATGTGGTACGCACAGACCAGCTATATAGCCCTGTTTGCTACCCTGTCAAACTGTGGACTGGTGCCTGTGAGTGCGGTCGAGTGTTTCAGTGAATATTCTTCATTCTATGTCCTCTGTGCGTAGAATAGCGGGTGTAATTAAACGCCTAGGGGCTGTTTACACGCCGCACCAGCCACCTCTTTCCTCTTCTGCCTCCGGTCTTTTTTTCTCTGCAACCACACTGGGTCCAGAGGAGTGAGAAGGAGGGTGAGTATGGTAGATGCGGCGCAAGTCTGCTAAGAATATAAACTTAATGATGAGCAAAACAGCATCTCTGCGTCGACAATACTGTTGGGCACACACTGGAAATAGTCGCTAACGACGGTTAAACTATCATCGGTCTTAGAAGTGTGCAGGCACAGCCATCAACGTCCTTAGTCACTACCAATTATGATATTATTTCACTCTCATACGATGGAAAATTGTTTAATTTTGGAATTTCATGAGTATAAGCACACGCCTGCAGAGATCGCGTTTTCTTCTTATTTATACGTGGACATCACCATGAACCACTCGCCTGTTCGACATATTGACTAATGCACAGTTATCAATTCTTTTCGGTAGAAATTTCCGTTTGTGTGTTTTAGGTCATGCGCCTCTGCATCCGCTGTTAGTTCGAGACCGGTCCACCCTGGTTTTGAACTGGAGGGAGATCCTGAGATTGCTGATGCAGTACCCGTCAGTCCGACTAGTACTATGTGGCAGACAAGCCAACGAGGGTTCTGAGCCCCCTCCCGGATGCTTGCCATACACTCGCGATCATGACATACTCTACTTCAGCGTGCCTGCAGTGTGTCCCACCAAGCCGATGCGTAATTCGGCCACTGTTCACCTCTTGGCGGACCTCGGCTACGATTATGTTCGCGTGCGTGGTGAGGGTCTGGGCCTTAACTGCCGTGACCAGGAGTTTGGCTGCTTTTCAGCCTTCCGACCGCCGCGCAAACTCACTGTTGCTGATCGCGATTACTCTTTCAATGGTGCTCTGCTGAAAGGCCTTTAAAAATCTTCGGCTTGTTTCTCAAAATACGTCCATCCGCTGTGGCTTGCTCGCCTCCCTCCCTCCATCTGATCTATTTCTGTGCAGCTTAGTTCTGTCAAGTTCGTCTCGACGAAAATGGGTATTTAAAACAAAGGAGGAATTTCTAAGACCGGATAAATTGAAATTTTCCCTTTGTGGAGCTTCCGACTTTCAAAATAAATGCTCCTTTTGGTGTGCAACACTGACAAGGCTTCACTTCTGTTGAATCTTATGACAAATAGGCAAAACCGCAGAAAAGCACCCAGTTCAGAAACCAAAGGGCAAGTCTGACTGTAATTGGGGTCTTTTCGATAAATTTTTTAAATGTTTTTTGACCTTGAAAAACACTCGGACCATTAAATATATGTCTAAACAAAGCCAAAATACCAAGGCTGAATGGTTCTATTGCCAAACGGAAGCGTGTGTTCCAAGGGTATAAACGACGCATGATTTCATGCTCAAGCAGTAACGTAAAAGAATCCAATGCGTTAGTGCTTATTCCGAGTCGGGAGTTGCGGGGATGCAGGAGCAAGTTGGCAATGGTTCAGTCGGCATTAACCTACACCAAGCGACCGAAGCTAACCGAGGCCGAAGTTAAACACCCTACTTTTATAATATAAGTAGATGGTTGTAAGTATTATTTCGAAACAACTATGCTGAGTTTTATCTGAGGGAGGAAATTATGATTCGAGTCGGTGCAGGGACCAGCACGCATGTCACGCGTGACCCTATGACACTACTGCGACTATGCCCCACAGAACCCATAGTCTTGCCACTAGGACACGATGAGAGAAGAACTAGCTTGAGGCAGATTCGAATACTGGACGTTTCGTCGCCGGGTACTTGGTCAGCCACAGCTAGGATCGTTTGACCTGGTAAACCGACACAGTCGTTTGGACTGACAACCAGCCTGCAAAGGCCTCTATCTTAACGGAAGATTTATGGCTACTGCCACCAACGTGATACTATGGCGAACGAGATCCGGTTGGTATCATTTACGGGAATATCACTTGGTGTGGCTAGGATACACCAGAAAAGGTTTCCGTAAAAGCTGATGCTGGTGGAGAAGGTAACTATATGGCATAGGAATCGTCTTTCCGTCTGCTCAGAGAGAGGGAGGACGGGTCTGAGAACAGTGACGAGCGTTAAGCGTGGTGCACTCGATAAAAGAATGTTTACTCATAGAGGAGAATATACGAGTTCCAGGTAGCATTTCGAAGAAGAAGATGCGATCACTGGAACAAGGACTTTATTTTCCTGACGTTTTGGATTCCCTCGGGAATCCTTAATCATAGGTAATCGAAGAACAGTCTGAAACATGCGCAGATAGGGTGATACATGCACAGATAACACGGTATTTATAGTTCGTAGCGGTCAACCGCATGCGTACTATAAGTGTCAGTTCTCTTAGCCACCGCTTGAGGTCTTAATTGGTGCGGTGATGGCTCATTAATTATGAAGGCGTTCTTGTCCGCTTCAGATGCGGGGTTGATAATTGCGCGACAATTATGCTCGCTTTCGTCAGAGTTGTCGTTGTGCCCAGTCCTTCCCACGTGACTGATTCTCTCGCTCAGGAAATGTCTCAGTACACCGTATGGGAACGCCAAATCGTTGAATTTATTGGTGGACTGGGGGCCTGAGAACCATGACTCGTGTAGCTCGCGACTCACGTGGTTGTCACCTCTTGCGAGGATTTAGGCCATGTCAAACTCTGGTATAGTTGTGGACAAAGCAACTACGTCGGAGAAACCGGGAGATTACTCCGGACGCGAATGGCGGAGCATGCAGCGGCGATGAGGAAGAAAGACGCCAACTCCCAGGTCGCAGCTCACTCAACGGGACCCGGCCATATTTTCAAGTTTGACGATGCCGAAATCCTCGCAAGGAGAGACAACCGCGTGAGCCGCGAGCTGCTCGATTCATGGTTCTCAGGCCCCCAGTCCACCAATAAATGCAACGATTTGGCGTTCCCATACGGTGTACTGAGATATTTCCTGAGCGAGAGAATCTGTCACGTGGGAAGGACTGGGCACAACGACAACTCTGACGACAGCGGGCATAATTGTCGCGCAATTATCAACCCCGCATCTGAAGCGGACAAGAACGCCTTCATAATTAATGAGCCATCACCGCACCAATTAAGACCTCAAGCGGTGGCTAAGAGAACTGACACTTATAGTACGCATGCGGTTGACCGCTACGAACTATAAATACCGTGTTATCTGTGCATGTATCACCCTATCTGCGCATGTTTCAGACTGTTCTTCGATTACCTATGATTAAGGATTCCCGAGGGAATCCAAAACGTCAGGAAAATAAAGTCCTTGTTCCAGTGATCGCATCTTCTTCTTCCGAATGTCGACTCAATTAGTATGCGCGTCTTCTAATGATTTTAGTTGGCCATGCAAAGTCACATATAGTTCATAGACCTGCGTAGAATGTTAGTATTGTTTACACTCACTTGATAGTCGATCTTATCTGTTTCACATTTCGTGATCGAAGAAAAGGTACAAAATTGATGAAAAAGTTTCTACTTATGAATATTTTAAGACCTTGAAATGCCCATTCGAATAGCATCGCATCTGTCCCTTTGCTAATGATCCTCATGAAGAGTAGAACACATCCAGAAGAAAATGTTTATGTAAACCGTATGGCATTTTCTTAGTTGTGACTTTTATTGCAGTCAATGCTTACAGTTTTTAGGCCGAAAAAGTAAGCACAAGTACGATGGCTCAAAAAATAATTGGAAGCAAAAAAAACGCACATACCTTTGTATTATATATAAACGTTAGAGAACAATCGATTTTTAATTACTTTAGGATAGGGACGATACTTCGGTTTGTTTCAAAAAATAAATTTTGACAACTATGGGCATCTAAAATTATTAGAAATAAAGCATCCTACCTCCAGTTTACTTGCCATCGGAGAGAGTGCGATAGATGCCGCATAATTCTGCCTTCCAGTAAACTAATTCACACGCATGTGATTAGTACGGCACGCACACCGTTGGACGCACCGAGGCGGTCGTCGATTGCAGCGGTCATAATTGCGTCACGTTGGTGTCCTAAAGTGCAGCCTGGATGGTTTTGAAATATCTGGTCACACAAGTGCCTATGCTGAGGTCATTTGAGCGGACACCACAACATTGCGTTTGAGGTAGAGTGAAGTTCTCCTGCAGCTCAAGTCTTTGCGGTACAATTAAACTTCTAAAAACAGTCAATAATATAAATTGCGCAGTTACTTACCATAATAGCAGCACAGGCACTAGCTAAGGGCGCGTACATATCCTTCTTTGATATTTCATCGCTGCTTGACGCAGCTGCCAGGTGTCCATCAGTATTCTCTGAGTGCTTTCTGATTTGCACACCAACTTGAAAAGTTAATTTGATTAAAAATTAATGTCTGAACATAGCGCGGATCAGTACATTTGAAAGTCGATTAGCATAAATCAAACTTTGATGTAAATATTTGGGCCAAAACCTGACAACAACTGCGGGATAATTTCGTAAGATTCACAAGCTGCCAACAAGTAGCCAGTAGTATAACTAGCAAGCATTTATATGTCACTGTGCGGCTGCCTGGAAGGGCTTTGGATTTAGTCCCAAGGCACATTAACATAACTGAAGAAGATAAGAGAAACTGAAATGGTTGTAGTGATCCTTGTCTGGCGGACGCCTGGCTCTCCTATCATGGCCTCAATCCGTCTAGACCTCAAGGTCGCGGTGGCCGCCAAACTTACTGGCGCGAGACACAGGCTGCCCACGTTGAATTCTACCCACACGGCGTCCAACCAGTCACAGGCCGACCTTGCCAATGAACGCACTCTCTCTCTCTCTCTGTCTACTGGCTTGACTGCTCTCAAAATGGCACTTGGACCGCAGCTGGCTCTCTTGCTGGTCGTAAGCTCTCCAAGTCAAACCTCTATCCATCTTTTCTCCTTTCGTTTGTGTAAACAATAAACTATTCCTTTTACTCTGGCCTTTAACGACTTCTCCTCTACTATGTAACCATGGTCTGAAGATCGCAGTTTGCCTGGGTTAAACTCACATGACCCCCTGTGATATTGTCATTTCTGGCTTATTAGCCGTTTTTGGCCAGCCAAACCCAATACTTGGTGGTGCACCAGCCGATACTCAAGTTCGCGACCTGTTGATTAGAAGTTCAACGCTGTAAGCCACTACGCCGCGGGCTCGTTGTCATTTCAGCTTTGATCGAGAATGTTAACCTTGGTAGATGACTGCTCAATGATCGGTTTCCGCGAACCGGACGAGCCTGTACCGTAACTAGATCGATAAACACCCTTTCACCACATGATCAGAGACTTTGAATGCAATTGTGTGCATATTTCGTGCACAACTTTCTCAATGATCACTGCCGCGTACTTCCAACTGCAAGAAGTCAAGCTTGGCAAGCTGCTGAGATGCTCTGCCCATGATTTCGCCGGGGCCTCAGTTACATCAGATTACGCCCACAAAGTAGCCTTTCGTGATGGTAAACAGCGCAGTATGTGGGATTAGGTACATTGCGGATTAAATTTCTGATTCGGGGCTGTCTAGAAACTGTCCCCCACACAAAATTGCACAAGTTTTTCCCCCAGAACTCACACACGATTGCGATAGGAACATCTGCTGCAAAGGCTTAAGTGGCCTCGACGTTTCGAAGAGTTTAGTTTGCCAAAAAACTTCGCAAAATCCTCATCAGGAGCCAGCTTTACACACTCGAAAATGCTGTAGCACAAAAATTAAATTAACGGCCCTGGTGGGGACAGGAACACTTGAGTAATATTTCCCTAAAACTTTTGGAATCAGTCGATTTAATGCGAGTCAGACTGGCTTAGAGTTCACTGCCTTACTCGCGAACTACAAAGATCGTAATTTGAGAGGGGGGGGTTAACACACATTTCAGGTTTTTTGGATTTGTTCATTGAAGTGCCTTGAGACACACAGCAGTGTTTACAAGAAAAGAGTTCACCACGGATCAGTATATCGAAGGAAATACAGTAGTCGCTGGTTATTAAGCCCATGGTCAATAGGCCCAGCCGCCTTTTAAGCCCAAATCAGCTTTGGACGGAATTTTGTATAGAAAAATCCGCTTGCTAATAAGCCAAGTTTGCCAACAGGATAGAGCGAGATTCTCATCTCTCTGCGTGCGCAACTGGTAACATAATTTTTTGTTCTTTTATTACGTAAAATACAGACAAACAGCCTTCTTTTCTTGTACATAACCAAGCTCTACACATAAGACAGTACGTATGCAATGTATAGTGCCTATCCTACGTTTGTTATTCAAGAACTAGGACTCTCCGCTTGATGCGCCCGCCGCGAATTGAGCCCAATTCGGTCTGGGACCGAGGTGAGCTTAATAGCAGGCAACTACTCTAGTGGGTCGAAGTAGGCCACATCCAACGTTTATTGATATCCAAAAAATTTGCCATGGTAACCAAAGGGTTTAGTTTATGCGTGTTGAGCTATTAAATAACATGAGTGAAAGCCTGAAGAATTTTTATTGTCTTTTAAAAGAACAGAAGTTTATTTCTAATTTTCAGGAAATTCAAAAAACCCACCAAAGACTTCCCTCTTTCATCTTGACTTAACCTTCAAAAAAGGTAAAGTACTCAGATATTCGACGTCGAACGTGGTATAGAACGTTCCTCAATTAGGCGCAGACTTTTCGGTACTTTTCACAGAAATGAGTTGACAATTTGGATGGTTTTAAAATTATGTTCCAAGCTGACAGTTGCATGAGAAAAACTTACAAAAAAACCACTACTTTGGCTAATACTTTTAAGAAATACCTTATTTCGAATGTTTTGTTGAGCACGTAGAACAGAGTCCTTATTTATGGGCTATTGATCAAAAACACGGAAAGTCGTTAATTGCACGCCATCATTTAAAGAAAGATCTGCACTTCGTCGAAATCGACCACCGGAAATAATTAAAAATATTTTACTCTTCTGACGGCCCAATAGGTATACTCAAGCGTAAATCTGATTGACTTAGGCTAACGTGTCTGCAAAATAGGCCATTTATTCTTAAAATGTGAACAAAGGCTGAAACTGTGACCAATATATGTAAATATCATCAGTGAGCCTCAACGCAGAATGGGAGGAGTGGATTTATTTAGTGATTGGTGGACGTTAATTGGCCGACTTAATTAGAATTTTGTACTGAAATCGTAAAATTACCATTTATCTATATAAAAAGAAATTTCTTTCATCAACTTTCTTGATAGATATTTCTGTTGTTGAATTAAAATTATTTTGAAGCCGTCGGTAAAGTCTGGCGAAAATTTTATAATTTTCCGTTTCTTAAAGCTTTATTTTCCATAAATTCAGATCTTCTTCGATATATTTATTAAAATCTTCAAACTTAGGGATGTATTCAGACCATTTACCAAAACTAGGTTTTTGGATATAAGGTATTATGATGACGACCGTTCGTGTAATGGTTGTGGATGCAAACAAGCATAAATGAACGTCCACAGCAAAATGGGATAGTAAAACGCCTATGATCAATTATAAAATGGTCTATAATAAGTACCCGATATAAAAACACTTTCGTGGAATAATCAGCTGGCAAATATATGCGTCGAATTCCACTTCCCAACGCAAAGGGGGGCTTTGACCGTTTTTAATTTTCCTGAACGTTCAAGATTTAATTTCAGCCGAAAGTGTAACAACTCCTTTTTTTTATTGTAGCGTTCACTGATATATTTGATAACATTTAAATCCTGCTGTAAATTTGCCAATGCACCAAAGAGTGGCCGAATGTATACTAAAATTTTGCAAGAAATGCTAGTTTTCTGCCCGTTCCGGTTTAAAATTGCCTACTAATGAAAAATAGATTGTACAAAAATATCTTACTACAGTTATTTTTCGTTGCATACCTCCACAGTGATGGTGGTATAAAAAGATTCGGTCAAACAATTTGATGACTATATTTTTGGAAATGCCGCAGCAATAGGCAAAACATAATTTTTCAATCGGAATTCGTTCCTTGTTTCTAGTAAACAATGCGATCTCATAAACGTGCTTTCCGTGCTTTCCAATAAATTAGGATCAGAACTTGCGATTCCAGAATGGATAAGTATAAAATGACTTGCTTTTATTGGTGTTATTTTATAATGAAATGCACAAAACAAGGCTTATCGTCGTTCTAAAAGGAAGCAAAGAGAATTGCATGGATATCTGGTGACCTACAATTTCACCCAAGACCCACCTGCTTTCTTTCAATATACAGTAGTCGCCACAGACCATGCAATTTTCATAACTTTGTATAAATTTGATCATTACTCGAATACCAATGTGAATGCATTTAGGAAGATCAAGAAATAATAATGAACCGCATTAGGCATATAAGGTACTAAAAAGAACTATAGGAATTACTAAGTGTTTGTAAAGAAAAGTAAAATTTTCTCAATAATTCCGTGATTTTGAAGACATAAAAAAGAGCTATAAATTCGAACAAAACATTTAGATATTGTGTTTAATTGAAAACTTGAAGCAAACACTTTCTATATATAGAAAGAACTTTTCTCTAGTCAAGACATTCTGTTAACTTTACTCTTACTAGATAAGTATTTATTGAATGTCATCAACAAAAGTGTGTCATAATTTTCCTTGTTTTTATTGTCTTCTTTGATAAATTTATAAATTCTGCATTTGTTTGACGTTTACACCAAAACCTTTTAAATAAGATAGACATAAAGAGCATTTACTGAAAAAACCTGTTTTTCGATGTAAGCTTTAATGAATATGGAAACGTTTTTGATATACAGAAATGCCTCAAAACCGCAAAACACATTGTCGAGGGTAAATATTTTCCGCACTGGAGTTGTGAAACTACTGTTCCTAAGATTAATAATAAAACTTTCCATAATAAGTTACCTCTTAAAAATTTCTTTGATTAGATATTTGGCTGACGAACTTCTGCGGATATTGACTTTTTCCAACGTAATGTCACAATGAAATTTGATACTTTTGAGAATTTATTCAAGTTTCCTGAAGATAAAAAATTCAATTTGACTGAAGATGAAAGAATTTTATTTTCTCTTTATAATGGATTACCTTCCGCGTGAGTAGATTAATTCCGCATTCAGTTATAAACTGGCGAATAAAAAAAACTGGTCATATACACTGCCATTTTTGAACTATTTATTCATTTTACGTCTGTTTTGTTTCTCAATAACGAAAAAGGGGAACGTAAAGTATAAAAAACTATATTTCTTCATGAATTATATTCAATAAGGCCTTCTTTGTCTTAAATTCGCGAGAATGTGTTAGACATTTGGTTTTTATTGAAGGACATTCAGGGTTCATTGGTGCATTCAAGTAAATACTCTTCTGTTACTGCATTTTGTGCAAACAAACTTCAGAGAATAGCTAAACATAATTTTTAAAATACAAATCTTCAATGTTACTGCAAACACATTTGGTCCCTGTAACTTGGCTTTACTTCAACCTGAACAATTTTGGATAAACTTTTCCAGTTCTGGAAGGGATATTTTCTTTTTCAGTTTCAGTTTTTCAGTTTATTTGGTGAGGATAATAGGCAATGCCTTAGAAAACCCTATTTAGCACGTGTACAAGCACCTATAAAAATTTACCACTACTAACATAGTATTGGCAAACAGTGATTTGCATTGTTTTTTACAATATATGTCTGGTTTTTAGAATTCAGACTGGAAGAGAAAGGACGGGACGCATGTAATTATCCAAGCGTTGTTTGTACATCTGAAGGGAAGTGGCCTCCACGACTGACTGTGGAAGGTTCTTTCACTGTTGTATGACACGTTGCGTGAAGAATTCAGAGCGGAGGTTTAGCTTGGACTTTTTCGTGCGCAGCTTCATGGTGTGCCCACGGAGATGAGGCGAGAGGTCCCACTGAAACATGTCTTCAAAGCGTAAACCAGGATAAGATCCCCTCTTTGTTGCCTGTAATGCAGGGGGAATAAACTAAGGCATGGCCGTCTATCTAAGTAAGTGTGGTTCTTTAGACCTCTTACTAGCTTTGTTGCCCGACGCTGCACTTTCTCCAGACATGCTGTGTCCTTAGCTAGCCATGGCCGCAACGCCTGTATGCCATACTCTAGGTGTGGTCGAACAAATTTGCCATACACTTTGCCAAAGAGATCTTCATCGAAGGCAAGAAACGCCCTTTTGATAGCGTGCAGCACTCCCGTGGCTTTATTTGCAGCTTTGACCGATTGTAATGAGGGCTTTAGATTACTCTACATCCCAATGCCGAGGTCTTTTTGCGTAGATGCTACGGGAATTTGGACGTTTTTCATGTGATATGTCCTGCTGCTCTGGGGGATAGGGTATTTTGTCGGACGCAGGTGGAGGACGGCACACTTATGCACATTGAAATCCAGCAGCCATCTCTCGGACCACGTCTGCAGTTTGCAAAGATTATTTTGCAGAGCATCTCGGTCGCTTAACGTCATCGGCGAACATGATTTTACCGCTGTCCAGTTCTTAAAGACTGTCATTTACATAGAGAATGAAGAGTAGAGGACCGAGAACGGAGCCTTGAGGAACCCCACTAACTACGTCAACCCAGTCCGATTTATCCTCCCCGATGCAAAGGTGTTGTTTTCGACCGACTAAAAATGACCTGATCCAGTCCAAAATTTTCCCCTTGATGCCATGAACGCTCAGTTTATGTAAAAGGCGTTGATGGGGCACGCTTTCAAAGGCTTTGCGGAAATCGATGTACACTACGTCCACTTCGAAGCCCTCTTCTAAAGCACTTGTCCAGGCCTCAATTGAAGTCAGTAAATTTGAAAGGCAGGAGCGCCCTCGCCGAAAGCCATGTTGGAAATTTTGTATGATGGCACTTTCATAGCAAAATCTTAGAATGGCCTGCTTGACAAGGACCTCTTTACCTATTTTACTTATTTTGGAGGTCCTTTGAGCATAAAATTTAAAGAAGTCGTATTTTTTAAAATCAAAAATGATTAAAAAATAATTGTTTGTCTAGGTTTTCCATAAAATATATTTGAATTTATAAAGTCAGTCAAAATCAACGATAAAAAGACATGCTACTTAAGAAGTCAATTCCTACAATAGAAACGTCGTGCTAGTGGTCGGAACGAAGCTTGTTAAAAAGCCGGCATCCTTTCCTGACTGAAACGACTTCAGAATAGACTAAATGATAATCAGTATCACAACTAAAGTCAATTCCGAGTATCGAAAGAGTAAAAGTCTTTCGCATATGTCGAAATATTGCATGATCAATGGCGTCTAATGTAACTACCAATTAGTATGCGCAAATCCCATTTTCTCGGTTTCCATTACATCTGCAGGCATAAATAAGGAAAAGAACATAAAATCAAGGCCTCCTTCTCATGGTTCATCTCCAAAAGCAAGCCATGCGAACTCAAAAATGTGTGGGCAATGGGACGATGAGTAGGCATACTCCCACGCAAAGTCAGGCTACTTGAACTGACGACTCGGAATTCATCTTCCTAAGTATGGGAGATGTGGTTGCAAGGGGCTTTCTATGTGGATTATAAATTAAAAATATGCCTCAAATTCCGCAGTTTGAGGTGCTGGTGGTCCCTTTAACATTTGGGGTGCTAAGATCATCTTAACTTGGAGCGTCTTTGGTGAAATGAACTGTTGACAAAAATCACTAAATATTACCTGGTGATAACGCAGAATCCCGTAGATCTGCTGCAGTGTAAAGTTTTAGGGTTGTGCGCTTCACCCATTTTTTTCCACGTTTCTTGTCAACTTTTAATTCACTATATAGTACTTGAGCTTAAATTTAGTGTTATTTTTTGTTCGTTTTCCCTATCTCTGATGATGTATTCCTTCACGTGTTCGAAATCTCAGAAAAGCAAACAACCTGGAACACGAACATTCATATCCATTAATGAAGCGGAAAATTGCGTTGCTCCGTCATTTAAATATCTACCATTTCGGCAATCTCTAATGAGTCAAAGTTTAGTCTAGAGCTGAGTTAAGGGTTTTTGTTGACTGTGGGATAATGTTTAAAGTATGTATAGAATGAAAAGCAGATCTTAGATTTAACGTTTGGATTATGTTTGTTGTTAGAGGTAAAACGAGGGGTAGTACCCCGTCCTGGAATAATGTGCAAAGCCGCACTTCTTACTTTGGTGCGATTTTGAGGTTAGCGTCTTTTGTGTGGGTTCATTGTATAACGAGTCATTCACATGTTAACTTAAAAACTGTGATACCTGGTGTCAATAACAAATGTTGCTTTGGTCGAAATTTGAGCCATGTTCACATTTCTAACATGCTTGCTATTCAGAAGGTGAAGAAGTTTATTGGCCTGACGTTTCAGATTCTCGTTTGAACTCGTCATCAGAATATACTTCCTGATAAGATTGATAGAAAAGCTTTTCGCGCATCCCTATCACGCTACGCTGCGGTCATCTCTGATGATGGGTTCAAGTGAGAATCTGAAACGTCCGGCCAATCAATTAATTCGCGGAGGAATTATCAGAAAATGTACAAAAATCTTTAGTTTTTCATTGTATGTTTTTTCTCAAGATTTGTACCGTGCATTTTACTTCTCTTGTCTTCAAGAAATGCTGGGGAGCATTGCTCATCCGACTGATGATTACGAAGGGACTTGCTTTTTATGAAGGAATACTTTGAATATCTAAGCTCAGCCTTAATTTAAGAAAGATTAAGCTTATCCCCTGATTGCTTTGAAATTGCACTTGGTTTTCATACCAATCGAAACAAGGAGACGGGAATTAAGTTGGAGTAAAAATACACAATTTTCATGTAATGACATACGGTCAACTGTCTGTCTTATGGAATGCAATGAATCTGTCAAGAAATCAGCCCACGCTGCCTACACCAATGTGTAAAAATAGTAAAGGAACGACCGTTTTAAAAATGAAGGCATATGGCTGCTCATTAATTAATATTACGTTGTTAAGCAATACAAACAATTTAGAAAAACAAAAATCGAAAATGGAAAGAACGTGTGTATTTAAGTTAAGTTTGTAAGAGATTGATAATCACTCACATAGAGGCATGAACGCATGTACGAATATGTAGAAACAATAAATAGCAAAATGTAGGCAAATATTTTACCTGAAAGGAATTTAAAAGGTTGTAAATTTTTGTTAAGAGATTAAAAAAACATATCCATTTCCTTAAAATAAGACAGCTATTAAACGTGGTTACCGAAAAATCAGTTTTTGGATTAATAAGTTTTTGTATGAAGATGGCTATGTGGACTACATTTAGAAATTCCTTCAAACAGCGAAAAGATCGTCCACCACATACATTCTGTGAAAGGTAACCTCTTTTTAAAAAATTGTTTTGGATTTTCATTCAACGAATATCTATGCATTTTACTTTCCTCCAAGCTATTGTCAAAATGGAAATGGAGATTTTTGAAAATTTTAAAAATTTACCTGACGATAAATGACACGATTTGCTGGAAATGAAAGAACTCACCCTCCTCTTAACATTGAAGTATTTTTTACTATATGGAAGACGTTCAGGCTCCGTTATAAGTTTTCAAAAGCAAAAAAACATTCGCCTAATTTCTACTAAGATATTGCAATAAGTTTTAATCGTTTATCTGTTCCGTTTCTAAAGTACACATAAGCGAAAATTATATTATTCAAAAGAGTATATTTCTACATGACTTGGATTTAATAAGATCGGTGTTTACCTTCACTTTCATGATTATATAGGGGTAGTTTTGGTCACCTCCCAAATACTTGACGAAGAAAACAAAATGTGATCAAAACATTTCGTTTCTGCATTTTGTGACAAAAAAGTACACAAGATAGCAGAAAACAATTTTTAAACTGAAATGGTTCCTTGTTTCTGCAATTAAATGCCATTTCTTAAAATTGGCTGCACTTGAATTTTAGTCAATTCAGACTAACTTTTACGGTTTTGGAGGGGACACGTTTTAAACTTATCTTAATTATTTTAAGATTCACCCTAACATAATGCATGTTAATAAAAAAAGGGTTTGGTTCTGTTGTACTTAATAGCGTACAATATCAGAATTTTCCCGATCTTGTCAAAATTAACATCAAAATTTCCTTCAATGAACTTAAATTTAAGGGCAGTTTTCATGAATAAAAAGTTTTTTCAGCATTATATCCGCTCAGTGGACCAAAATAACGCGAACATATATATGCTAAACTACCGAGTTCAATTTCATTTTGACTGTTGCAGGTAGCCCTTGCCGTATTGTACAATCGTAATTAGTAATGCCTTTTTATTTAAAAACGTACCTCGTAATTTCGTTTGATATTTCATGAGCTAAGCAATCCACTGTAAATGCTACTGAAAAAAAGTAATTGAACAAGAGATTTAGAAAAGGTGACTGCGGAAGGGGGGGGGGGCGCACCATTTGAATAGCACTCGGGGTTTCTTTTTTGCCGCAGGCGACTATAGCTCCCTCAAGTATGCTATCGATTCAGGAAATCCGCCTCGGGACTGAACCTGCAGTGACCCCAATCTGCGTGCAACGCTTGCCTCCCGCGGCTGCTATCAAGTGCGCCAGCACCATTGCCTGCCTACCCTAATTCGTTCTGGCCGATCACCTTCAAGTCTGTCTCACACAGGAGCTCACTGTGCCACGCTCACACCACTTTGGACACCAGCCCTGTCGTGGTTAATTTTGCACCCGTCCGATTGACAGCTTCCTCCAACCTCTTTTCCACTACCTCTGTACAGAGTACACTATCTCTATCCCACTACCTCTCTTCCCGCACGAAACCATCCCGAGGTTTTCTTTTTTTGCTCAAGCCACTGCCATTGACCCGCATCCAGACGGTAGTGTGATGTCTTTTTGACCTATCTCCCTCGGCATGAACCAGTAAATGTCCTTGTAATCGATCGGTGACACATGTGTACACTTCACTGAGGACATCCTAGAGGGTCAAGGAGGGGGGGTATGTTGGTTAACTAACGGCGCAGTGCTCCACTTCGTAAGTAGGTGCGTAAATACGGCAAGAGACTTTTTTGTGTGCATGCGCGTGTGCGTGGGCCTACAAAACACATAGGCTTACAACAGCACAGCAGGTTGATGTTGGATTTCATGAAAAGTGGCCTAAGAGTCTTGGAAGCGGTGAGTTTGGGGGCACTTGGCGTGAGGCAGAGAGAGGTAGAAAACGGTGATTGGCTGCTTGTTGTTATCGAGGGGTCATTTCGCACACAGAGGCGCGCTTGCACACACGTGAGCACTTGTGTGGGCGGGACCCTATCGGGAGAACTGTTGAGATCAGCACACAGATGCGCACATGCGCACACAGAAGCCGTGAACACTCTTCAGTTGCCTACCGATCTTGCACCACGTCGGGTGGCGTTCTGTAGTGCCTCTCGCTCACAGTGGAAGTGACTTTGAATACGCAACAGGGGTGCTCAATATGGGTATTTTGGACCGCTTCAAGCGGCGGAATACCAGTATTTCCGCGCACAGCTGTGCACACGAAACCGTGCCGGTGTCCTCCGCAACCGCAAAATATACGTGAGACCCAGTCTTGCTTGATTAAATTATGTAGTAGTACATTTATTGCACTGAAGGTTTTCATTTTCTCATATTCTGCCTGCTCCAATGCATCTGTTGAGGAAATGGAAATAATGCTAAAAGGTGGGATGGGAGGTAGGTTGGCTGATTTAAATGACTACTTTGACCCGGAGGTGAAAAACTTGGTGGCCTCGGTGGTACTCGAACCCACGACGACCAGAGAAAGGCTTAAGGACAGCGAACGATGCCTCTATAATGGGCCATGAGTTTAAACACAATCTAGTCAACGTATCGTCCAGCCAACTGCACCGTATAGAATCCACAAATTCTGGTAGAGCGAGCTAACTGCCTAAGCAAGAATTCCTAGGCAGTCAATCCAGAATTAATCGGATGGGTACCAGACATGTTTTATAAGTAGAGGGTTTTGGCAGATTTGAATATTTCTTTTGACACAGTTGGCATTTGAACACACGCTACCAAGGATCATGATTTATTACAGCTGTTTCTCTACGGAATTCGGACCCACAACGGCAAGAGGAAGCTGCAGTAGAACCCATTGAGGCTGCCAGAGTTTTCATATCTGGCGTAAATGAGTTATTTGAATTTGTTAAAAGCTTCTGTTAATTAATTGTTTCTGGTAGTCACATGACGTATTATAGGGTAATTAATTAACGCAAGCTGCTTTTGTAGTCAGCCTACTCTGTCGGAATTGGCGTATTCCATAAATTGCAGTAGACTAAGAGGGTAATTTGTCCCACTTGTTATTTATGGGTTCTCGCAGCTTGGGTGTTTACAACGTTGGCAGAACTCAATCCTGCCTTTCGCTTTTATTAATTTGAATAACACCGAGACCACCTACCCAAAACACCTAAGGTGCCAATTCCATATTAGTAAAAATTTCGATTGAACATAGTAGATCCTTACAACTTCCTTCTTCTCTATCTATGTACACACCTGGAATGCGAAAATTCGCCTTTTGTTTGACATAATTGCAACAATCTGTGGCCCAAAAGACAGAACTAGCGACAGTTAATAAAAAAATTATAACTTCGATGTTACACAGTGCCCCATACTGACTAAACACGCACTAGCTTGCACCTATACTGCAGCTACCTGGAGGCCTGTCTACAGTTTAAGGCACATCACTCTGTCATTCCGCCGTAACTTGGGTCCGAATATTGACATGAACTATATATATATATTCACTCAGGAGTACAGTGGAGTACGGTTAATGTGGACACCTCCGTTCCAGGCCAACTGTCTATATTAACCGGTTGTCCACATTAACCGTGTCCACATTAACCGAACTCCAGTGGACTATGGAGAAATTCCGTTCCTGGCCAACTGTCCACATTAGGGGTTGTCCACATTAACCGTGTCCACATTAACCGGACTCCACGGTAAATATATATATATATACGCCCTATAATATAAAAATTTAAGCGCCAATGATGTGATGCTGGTTGGACTGGGACTACTCCCCCCCACCAGCTAACTAATTCTTGCAAGCCATTCCTTGCACGTGTGGCTTTTAGACTATGCGCGTTTTCCGTCTGTATGCACAGGAGACTTCTTGGAAGTCATATATCGCTATCGTGGTAAAAACTAACACAAAATATCTCATTTTTTACCGTTGGGCCACTTTCAAACTGGAGTAAAGCGTATTGCCTTAGCTTGAATGTTCAATTCAGCTGTCTACCAAGAAACCCTTGTCTCAGCGCTTTTTACTTCTGTGTTCATCCTCCCAGGTCTTAATACCCTTCCAAATGTCCCGATTTGCATGCATAAATTATAACTTATCGACATAAATTCACAAGAATATTGGCCTCGCTCTCTATTTCGTCTGCCTGATTTATAATGAACATACTCAGTATGCCTCAAATAACGTAGGCATTTCCATCTACGCGTGCCACACAACAGCTGGTTTACAGAAAACCCAAAAAACTCACGCCAATAGCCAATACTTTTTTTCGTTTCTGCTTATATATCCAAGTTCTGCCCAGCTTTCCATTCTTTCCCCCTAATGGGTAATGGGGTTAAACAGAATACTCGCTATGAAGTGAGAGACTCAAAAAACACGCACAAAAGCCCGACCATCGCATTGCGCCATGCACTGTACGGCATAGTGTCACATGGACGGAGACCTGCCAGGACTTAGGTTTTAGTGACAGGAGACTATCACTGCATCTATCGCACTCGCCCCTTCTTATCCCGCCCGCCTGAAGGGGTTATCAAGAATAATCCAAGCAAACTGGAGAACTGATTGAGCGCAGGTGGTTGAAATAGCGTGAAAGTGCACCTACACGTGCCCCATCATCCCTCCTGATGAACGATTAACGCCTGCTCTGCCCTGACCTAGCTCATATTATTTGGTCCAGAGCAGTTACATTGCTGCACGTTTGGTGGCTTATGCAGGAAAATGTTATTATTTAGTGACGCGTACCACCGTAGCGTAGCCCAAAAAAGGCGGGCTATTAGCCCATGTTGGTTTTTTTGGGTTCAGTGCAATAATTATCCATCGAACAAGGAAATACAGGAGACTGTCTATCTCATGAAATTCAGAGCCAAATTTGGAATTGGGCATGTGAACATTAATAAAGTACCTAAGTAGGATTGCAGTGTTGATTATCCTACCGACCACGCCCAAGAATTTTTTGTCAGAGCAGAATGCCGGTTTTTGCACGCGTTTCGCTCCGACTACCTGCAGAAAAACATACGCTGTAAAAATGGATACTAAATTGGTATGCTTTTTCTTATTGGTTTTCGATGCACTTATAAAGTTCATTTTGTTTTCGAGAAAACTTGCCAAAAAGTTTGTTTGGTAGAAAATAACACCTTTTTTCAGTTAAACAAAGGTTCTAATTGTGAGAATTTTTATGTCCATGAAAAGTCTATTCCTAATAAATCATATCTATTAGTTAATTAATGTTGCCCATAAGCTGTAAAACATGAGCCACTTTCGTTGAAAATTTGTCTGAGAAATGCGTTAGCTGTTCTTCATGGCGCAGGGGATGTAAACGGCATGCAAACCAATGGCGATGCGATGCAACATACCCTTTCTTATAGTATATTTTCTATCGAACGAGGACAAGGAAGAATGCATTGGTGCATTGAAAATCAATATAAAAAAGCATATTCCTTAAGTATAAATATTTGACAGCATATTTTTTAAAAGATTTTATTAAAAAACTTGTGCAAAACCCGGCATCACCTTGCGGCTTAATAGACTGATCATGCTTGGTGAACTAACAGACCTCACGAGGAAAATTTGTTCATCGCAAATAGTTTGACACCAGACCGGTTAGCTTAGATGAGGAAGACTTCAAAATAAAGGGTTCGGTCACATATAATAGTTAGAAAAGTAAAGTCGGCAGTTAGATTATGTACAGAATGCTATATCTGCGCATATCTGTCCAAGATTACTCAACCGATTATCTGAAAAAGTCCGTACAGTACTAAAATTTCTGTTAAGGCTTCGAACACTAACATACTTTGATAATATTGTCCCATTGTGCTTTTTTCTGATCTGCAAGCAGGCGCACCACTATGGCTACTACATACTATTCAACACAGAACGGCATTGGGTAAAGTTATGATAGCTTAGGATGGCGGTGCACAATCTACGGGTCAAGACCCTTCAAGGAAACAGACAACGCTGGGGGTGTTTACGAAATTTTTAAATATATGACATTTCAGACCAAGCGAGCGGTGCCTGGTAGATATCGTCCCATGCCAATGCTTCATTCCGACCTCATCCGGTAGGAATGACTGTATTTCGTGAAAGCCCGCCAACTGGTTCATGCGTCGACCATACATCAATTAGCATAAACGGGACCACGTGATTGGCTGCCCATCAAAGATTCGCCCAAGGCGATGATAATGGTTCGTGATGTTAACTACGGGGGTGCCCGCGCTACGCAAAAGGATGGTGTACGAGCATGTGCCTACAACTTTTCGTGTATATGTTGTGAATGCCTCTATTTCCGCGATCAGTCAGTGCATACAGAGGCGCCTGCCTGAGCCTCAAGGGTGCGCAGCCGAAACAGGTATATCGATATTTCTTGAGGTCTGATTGGTGGATGTCCTCAAGACCTTCAAATTAAGCGGATGACCTGCCACTTGTTAAAACAGCCCTCTGGGTGGGCGATTGCCCTCTATTTCCTCCCCTTTCTGGGTTGGAAACATCAGTCGGGCAAGAACATAGTTCTTGCTAATTAAAACTACCAGGCGTAGGTCACAGCAGTCTACAAGACAGTCTTTGCGTGATAAGCCTATTTTTTGATCCATCTCCTACAAAAGCAACAAGATAGAGTTTTTTTTCTTTTCGTCTGACTTCTTTATCTTGTCACAATTAACATAAACAGATACGGGTGCAGACTGGAAAATGAAGGTCGAGTTCTAGGTTTGGGACTGGCCTACATGAAATCTTTTTGGTGACAGTCAGTAAAGGCTTAACTGCGTAGGCACCGGCCTTAACTATGTAAATCGCTCCGTCATAGTGAGTGGTGGGCAATTTGTTGTTCTACTTAGTCCTCCACAACTGGCGAAGTATTGCGCTAGATTTAACCAGAGCATAAGGAGGTAAATTATACGCGTTTAATGGGAGTTTTAAGCCAATCCAGTGACGGCACCAGTTCTCATCCGTATCAATTTGATTTTAATAATTCATTGAGAGCGATAGGAGAGATTATACCAAGAGCACCTGAGTTAAATCTAAGTGCAACCTTTCACTAGGATGCATTTATCCCACTTGTGGACTGACATACAGCTTTAAAACTCACCCTGGCGAGTCGTTGTTGATTTTGCTTTCCTGAAAATGCTCATCTTTGTGATCACTGAGTTCATGAAATCTGCTAAGCTGGTAGTGGAGTGGTGCGCACATATATATTAGGTTCGAATCTCAACCGACAAAGCAAGGAGCCCGTGGTGCCGTGGTAGAGTGGTGAACTCAATGACCAAAGGCCCCGGGTTCAAATCTAGGGGATTCCAACGCTTGAGATTGGGTATGACTGGCTGATTATGGCTAACCAGCCAGATCTCTGTTTGCTTTGTCGGAACCTTAAAACATATACAAGATGGGCCATTTCTGGCTCATAAGCCATCGTCAGCTATAGATACCCAACTCCAGTTTTGTAGCTGAAATTACTATCACACTCAAGTTTCGAACACACGTCTCTCCAGTCAGATGCAAACGCCCTAGCCATTGAGCCACGAGTTCACTGACATGTCTTTTTTAGATCAGTGTACAATTAACTCTTATTATACATATATGGGGCTCTGCAACCCATTCGGTGTGTATGTGCGTGGCTAAATTAGCCATTTGAATCTTGCCCACCGACAGCTGCGCAAAGTGTGAGATGGAGACTGCTAAAGCTCCTGCCATTTTATATCAATTTACACTCAAATTACTATTATCTGCAAAGGATGCAGGTAGTAATTTTCGCATGGGAGGGTGAAATGCGATCTTTTTGAGTTTTGATCACGCACCAACTTGTACCGAGTACAAATGATCACACTAACTTCCAGTCAGTAGATTCTTCCAATTGGTTTCAACTGCCAAGCTGCTCAGCTTTTTGCATTTGATAGAGCTGCATTTGTTTTCTCGGTATAGATTTGTAGATTAAAGGTGTATTGTCAAAGACCATATAACACTGCGGGATAACCGCATAATAAACACATGCTGTCAACGGGCAGACAACAGTCTACGTTTATATTGACTGGTAGAACAGGTACTAACTAAAAGCCCAGACGCGTGTTTCACCGGTATCTGCTAGAAACAGTTTTCCATGTTTGCCATTTTTTTGATCAGTAGCGGTATATTTTCGAGGGAGATGTCGGTTGCTTCCCTTTCAGTTCCCTATTTGTCTGTTGTGGTATCAGAAATTTAGTAGCTCAGCTTCTTGGAGAGGCCTTTTGACATGAGCCATGAGGGGAAGCATAGTTTAAAAAAGAGCAGTCAGTGGAAAAACTTCTCAGAAGAAAAAACTTGGAAGAAAAACACCAAGTAGAACTTAGGAGGAAAAACTGTCACTCCTGGTGGGTGGGGAGATATTTTAAGCGAAGAACTTCCGTTCTTGGGGAAAGGGTCCAACGGGGGGGGGGTTGAAAATTAAGCAGCAAAATATCGGCGAAACAGGTATCTGGGCTTTAAGCTAGTACATGTGCTGCTAGTATGGTAAATTACATCATTCCTACATCTGCTGACTGATGTAAACTGAAATTAAAGCAGCAAACGCAATGTCCACCAAGCTCTGTTTGAACTGCGGTCATAGCAGCAAACATTTGATGTTCAGCCTTTTACATTTTTGCGGCACTAAATGCAAATGTGTTCAGCCAGCTAGGAAATTTCACAGGCTTTTACAGCCCCGTGTCACCAGCGGTCTACATAGGAAAGTTGGTTTTGACGTCAAAACTAGCCCCTGTTGAAAAAGAATCTTTTGCAAGGCTTTCAGTTATGCCGCTTTGGTAGGACAAATAGGGACCCAAGATCCCCCTTCCCCTCCAAAAACAGTTATTTATTCATCTGAGCTCTCGGGATGGTACGGAGCCCTGCGCGATCATCTTCCGACTGCCGTGACTGATTTCTGCTTGGCTCCGACTGCCAGGACTTTTGTGTGTTTTTGTTGCCGCTTTCATCTCTGAGGATGGAATCCTGTAAGAGTTCGAAACGTCGACGGCCTTCTTTCCTACTTATACGCAAAAATACGCACTTGAATGCGAACACTCGTGTCCTCCTAGACGTTAAGAAAAAATTACGACAAAAAGACAGAACTAGTGACAAAATCTAAGCTGTCTATTGGCAGCTTAAAAAATACCACTTTGTCCTTTCACCGTGACTGAGGCCCGATTATTTAGAGGATCTTCTGAATCATCACTATAGACCTTAGTTCCACCCGTGTTTCTTCTAGGGAGCGATTGAGACTTGCGGAAATTCAATAGCAAAAATATATAAGATGAGAATATAAGCACCAATTAAAAAACGCTGGTTGGACTATGACTACTATAACACAATCTGAAATGTTCCTCCAGGTCATTGATAAAGTCTTGTATTTGGGCTACATCAGTTCCGTACGGTTTTGAAGTCAACTTCTTGCAAATGATATTTTGACCTTAGGTTATCGACTCTCCTGATGATAACTGCTGCCCAAACCTCATGGTCTCAGAGACTGAGTCACATTCAAGCTAGAGTAGAAAGTTTTGCCTTACTTTTAACGTTCAATCCGGCCAATTCTGCCAAAGAACCCTTGATTCAGCACTTTCAATTCTTGCATTTATCCTACCAGCTCTCCCAAACTTTCTAATTTATTTACGAAAAGAATGAATTGTTACACGAAAATATCGGCCTGTCTCTGCATTCTGACCTCCTGCCTGGTGATTAGGTCGATCAGAAGGCTTGCTATGGCGTGAGAAATTCCATGTTCGCGTGCCATGCACGGGCGGACGCACGACAGCTCGGTTGTGGTATTGCATCGTGTACTGTGCAACATAATGGCGCATGGACAGAGGCCCAGTAGGACTAAATGACAGGAGGCTGGTCGGACTCTCGCTCCCTTTTCCCACCCAGTGGAGTTCGGCTGCAATATGGAGTGAAGCAAACCGGAGACCTGGCGCAGGTGTGCACCGACACGTGCCATATCCCCCCTCCAACGCCTGTCGTACCCTGATCTAGCTCCCCCTGGCTGGCCGGGGGCATTCAGTTTGCCGCCCGTTTGGGGGGCAGAAACAAGCAAATGATAAGAGTTGGGGAAGCGCACCAGCTTAGCGTAGCCCGAAAAACGCATATCCTTAACTCATTTTGTTTTCAGCGCATTAAGTATCCATCGGCAAAATAAATACAATAGATTTCCAGTCTCATAAGGTAAAAACTAAAATTCTCAACTAGGGAGGTGCACATGAACAAATTACTTGACAACAGTAGCTTATGTAGGCCCACTCATTAGTCCCAACTCACTTAACGTTTTCCTACAAAAACGGTGGTTATAGGGTTTTACGGATGGGGATGTAGGACACACAATTGAATATACTTTAATAAATGCTACATATATTTTTATTTTACTGGATTTAAAAGTGTTTTTGATTGATATCTGTAGACTTTTATAATCTGTATTATCGTTTAACATATTCTAGAAAAACCCGATTATGAAATTACATGTTTCTTTTATTTCCCAAAAAATAGAAATGGTGGTTAGGAGGTCGTCTAATTCAACTTACTTGAGGTCTAACTTACCGTTCTGGCGTTAGATTAGTATAGTCCGCAGCGCAAAGCGCCGCAGACACCTTCAATTTACATGCGGAACAATTTACTACCAGCGGCCGCGGGTAGCTTTTTCATCTAAATTTTTTCACTTTCCACTTACTGCTAAAAATTTCCTTCTCTGCCTATCCTATTTCCCCAGCGCCCAAAACTCTATAACTACCGTTTTTGCAGGACAAATGCTGGGACTAGGGGTATATGAGTGGGCCTACATAAGCTACTTTTGCCAATTACTTGAGTAGGGTTGCAAGGTTGAATATCATACAGCCTACTCTCAAAATGTTTTAGCCAAGACAAAATGCCGTTTTTGCAGCAGCATTGCACGGCATAGTATTATCGCAAAGGAGTTATGGCTACGAATGTTTAACCCTAACGGCTGCGGTCTTCCAGGCCCGGTTCCTTAGAAGATGAGAGAAGATTTGGAAAGCCAGAGGAGTAAGAAAAATATATTGTTTACAGAATGAGTTGATCAATAGTTCATAGGAAGTTTGACTCGGTCTGGCGTACCTTCGACCGTGAGAGCCATGAGTGAGAGTAGCGGCGGCGCATCCGCCATGCGAGGGGGCAGACTGCTAAGTGAGTTCTAGCGTCAGTAATCGGGGGTGGCTGCCGAATCCTCACTCAGTCTCGCGGCCCTGAATGTGATTGGTTGGACGGCGTGACGCAGAAATCGAGCGGGCGGTCCATGTCTCGCGCGTCAGTTTGTGTCTCGTCGGAGGCACACCTAAAAGAACATCCGCGCAAGGTTCTGCTCTGAGCGACCACGTCAATGACGTCAAGAGTTAGGTGGGCGTCAGGCAGAAAGGACCAGTATCACAGTAGACGGTGAACTGGCAGGGCAAAATTTGTGATGAGATGAGACTTGCGATGCATCTATCGCACTCTCACTCTCTTTTCGCACCCACTTGTACTGGGTGTCAAGAGAGAGTCAAGCAAATTGTAGACTTGAGTCACCTTCAAGCAGAAGAAGAAGAAAGAGCACATAAGCTTCAACTTACAGTCCGGCTTTCTGCTACCTGACCGTTCATTTGGTTTTTTCTATTGTTGAATTGTCTCAAATGTCATGGCTTGTAAACCAACAGTAATATTTTTATGCCCAAGTAAATGTGGTATGTCGACGTAAATCTCCATTCCATATTCCCGACGCTTTAAATGGCGTGCGAAGTTCCTTCTACGCGTGCCACAGACGCGCCAGTTTACACTGGCCCGAAAACCCATGCCCCACCCCCGCGAGTATAAGTGGTCGATCAGTCAAAATTCAGGGAATTACCTACTCCCGTGTCATGAGCTAAATCCTAAT
>JAYGXS010000003.1:77727692-77783651 GCA_036362985.1 Ligula intestinalis
TCGAATAATTAAATTCTGATAATTTAAATGAACATATTCGGCTCATTTATAAAATCTCCGCTTCCTCGGCGATAGTCGAAAACATTGCAAAGGGTAAGGCATGCGAACAACCGAGGCTCTAACGATGTGAGCTTTGAGGGTCCTACCAGAAATTGTAATTTTAAGCACAATTTGTCCAAGTTACTCACAACTACCGATTGGGCCTCATAGACCAGGTGGTTGGAACGCTGGCTGTACCCAAGTCTTTCTTTTGCTATAATGGTTTCGAGACTGAAGGCACCTATGGAGTCTTTCACCAATGCGTAAAGTGAACTAGTCAAATTTGAAAAGTTTATTCGGCAAACATATAATTCAAGGTGCAAAAATGCTCATCACAGAAATCCGAAGAGCAATTGGCGAGCATACGTATAATTTCAATAAATTCTCATCAGGCCTTTAAATCTATATTGGAGGGGGGTAAAGTGTAAAAGGTTAAAATTTTGGGTAAATTATGCTCAATGTTACAAGCAAATTAGTCCAGGCGATAGGGGAGGGGATTGGGGTAGCAACAAGCGGCTTATTAAGCGGCGATTAGGGAGAGGGGGGAGGAAGGAAGGGAGGAAAAATGCCGGTAACTAGGTGGTCTTTGACCATGCTAAGCTTGGGGCTTGCAGCAGGTTCTTTTGCGCACACAAAATCACCTTGCTTAAGCGAATAGCAGTTGCTTCTGCTGTTGCTAGCAGGCGCTGACCCAGTGACTTAGGGTAGTTTGGTGGGACCTAGTAGATCACCCTGAAGACTTCATTGGGGTCCACCTGATGTCCGGAATCCACCATGTGCGTTGGAATAGAGCTGTTGATAGTCCTGGTGGTATTGAATTCACCTTTCATTAGCCATTTTGGGAGGTCTTTCTTTATTCTTTTTGATAGGAGCTGACTCATCAGCAATTTATCATTCAGCAATTAATCATCAGGCCAGTAAAATTGCAGGGATAGTGAAAATCGTTCAGTTGAAAAGGAGTAAAAGTGTCCTTTGATTACCACTCATTATTTTCACAGCGTCCGCATAGATAGGTCGGTGTGAAAATGTATTTGCGCTGAGGGATAGAGGGAGGAAATGGGGAAAAATTAGGATGGCTTGTGAGAATTAGTTATAGATCAGGTACGTGGAGTGATGATTACTGTCATTTGCACGGACTGAACGACTGTCACTAGAGAGTGGGGGTGACGTGCGATCGCCACTTGACGTCGGCAAAAGAAGTAAAAGTGCTTGCAAAGGCGTTTTCTGACAACACAACATTGAATTTGCTATTCGTGTAGCCACTGCCTCGGCTGTTACTAGCACCCGGTGATGTAGGCGCCTGGGGAGTTGACTGGTGTCTGGTAGACAACGTGAAAGGCTTCATTAGGATTAATTTTGTGATTCGTGTCGACAAAGTATGCGATAAAAGAACTCGAGATCGATCTATTTTTTTACCTTGACTCAACCAGACCGTTATGGCTTCACGTATCCTCTTTTCCAGGTGCCTCGATTTTCGGCCAATATATCCTGCTCTAGAGGAGCAACTGAACATGGAAATATTTACAGAACTAGTTAACTTTCAAAATATACCTGTTTAATCAAGAGAAGATAGACGGATCGTCAGCTGACATTATATCCGTAGGGAAGCCCACAGAGGGTTTTGTTCCATCTTCTGAGCAAATAGGCATCTGCATGGTTGTTCTTGTAACAGGCCATTCTTGCAGCTTCATTCTGGCCCTGCCTATTTTGGTGGGACGGGCTGGCTCGGGCTGCGTCGCGTTCTTGCGCGTGCGCGCGCTCATTCCATACGCGCTTGTGAGAGGCAGGCCTTTACGCCGTGTCGCCATTGAGACCAGTCCTGCTGCTAGATGATCAAAAGACTCTGAGAGAGAGAGAAATGAGCTTTGTTTTGAACGTAGCATTTTAACACTTTCGGTACCATTCACCTTGAATAAAATTCGCCACACCGATCCACTTGGCTTCCCGAAGTAAATAAACTTCGCATGGGTGGGAGGCGCCAAAAACAGGTGACGACCACCTACTAGGCCAGCATCGGCCAAGCAGAGAGAGATGACAGCGCTTTGAGGTAAAAGAACTGTTTTGAACCTAGTTGTCTTTCGTTCTTTCTTTCAACGAAGCATAACCCTGACCAAAAACTAAGACCTGAAAAACAAACCTGGGTACACACAGATGGCACAACTGGTCTATTATTGGGGTCTAACAGATGGGCCATAAGCACTTTATAAATTCGAGGCCCATCAATGCTTCACTACCTGCCATTCAGAGTTACCGGGTATATTTTTACTCAGGAATTGGCGTACACCCATTCCAAATGGCTTCCCGAAGTAAACAAACTTTGCATGGGTGGTAGGCGCCACAAACAGGCGACGACCATCTGCCAAGTCGGCGTCGGCCAAGCTATAATAGCACAGAGCAATGACAGCGCTGGGAGGTAAGTTGATACAGAACAGTTTTGGGCTTAGATGCCTTCATTAGGATTATGCTTCAGGGCCTGACAAGCACCAGAGAGTATAAAATGACCATTTTTGGCTTCTTAGTAATCCTCAGCCAGCCATACCTAAGCCCACGGGTGGCGATCGCTGAGGCAAAACGGGACGAGTGATTTCCGTAACTGATTCTTGAGTGCCTATCTGCCATTTTAAATAGATGATGGAAAGACGTGGTAAAGAACTTAGTTCCTTAAAGTTATATTTCTTAGAATGGCTGACAAAGGCTTGACGAAAGCCGTGAATTTAATTACACCTGAGTCTGTAATAGTGGATTCTCTAAGTGCAGTAGTTTCGGCGGGTAAATCGACCCAAGATTGGATGTGCCCTAAAGGCCACATTAAGAAGGCGTCAGTCGGCCAGTCAGTCACTCCACACATACACAACACACATTAGAGTAACCACACGCGGTCCTAGTTATCCGTCAGTTGACCCGTTAGTCTGGCAATCACCAGTGTGCCCTCCACTTTGTGGCGTACTCAGAGGCCGTCGCAGTTCGCAATGATCGGGAAGACTTTCTTATGGTCAACAACGTGCCCTATGGCTACTGCCTAAGATATTTTCGACCCCTTATATCCTATTGGCTACTATTTTTGACGTATGAATTTATCAGGTGATACGAGGTGATTTTATTCCGCGTAACAACTACTGTCAACTAACTGCCAATCGTGTAATAAAAAATTGGCCAAAGTATAGATTTAACGATTCCGTTTATTTGTAGCGAGGACACACCACAATCAACTTTATTTGACAGCTCATATTGTTTTGTTGTTTTAATCATTTTAAACAGCACCCATGTGAACCACACGCTCTCAATCATCTATGTCTTCGTGCTCATTTCCTTGTGCGCAGCAACTTCAATCCACGAGAAGGCGTTCAAGTGTCGGAACCAGTTCGCAATTTTCTACGAGGTAGGCAAACCTTAACATGTCGCCTATTTTGTCATCTTTGCTCTCCCATGAGCTTGTAGTAGACTTACGAGCAGGTATTGCACAAGCAGCTAAATCAAATCCGTATGTTGGCAGAGGAATTGTTATTTTGAAGGTTTTATTTAATACGGCTCGAGAAAGTAAGCTCACCTATCTACCAGCCCAAACGCACGCTTGATTACTGAATGAAAAAATTCTTCGAGTGGATATTACTAGTTTACTAGGGATGAGCACGGCTGTACATACGTCGACTGCAGGAAATCGCAGTAGCGTAATGTAGTGTAAACATACCTTCCCGGAACTGTGATTCGTCATATGGTGGGATATAAGACCAATAAGGTAAATGTTAATTTGTTCACCAACGTTAGGTAAATATACTAACATAAATAACATGTGCATTTTAGTAACTCTAGTAACGCTTATTTACTTTACAGAACCCGTTAGCGGTTTTGGTTATTTATTTCAACATTGTATCCCCCAACATGGAGAGCTTTCGCATCCTGTGATTACTATAAGTTGCCAATAGATGTGAATATTCGTTTAGTTTTAGTTTCTTATGTACTTTAGAAATTTAATTTTAGTTTTATTATATTTTGGCGTAGCCTTTCGTTGGTTATTTTGCTTTCTAGTATAGTTTTAATGCCCCTTAAGAAAACCACCGAACGCGCTTTTTCAGTCATACTTTTTACACGCGGGTTGCTGTCATAAATGCTAAATGAGGTCCCGATAACGACAGGATGCATTTAGAACGAAACAGGAGATATCGTCACTATAATAAACTTCAGTTTCAAGCCTCCCCTGTCTCAGGGTGAATGTTTGCATGCGCTATAAGGTTAGTAATCAACGGTGACTGGAAGTGTAACCCGGAATATGATTAATATTCAAATGATGCTACGTATGTCTTTATGAGCACATAATAAATTTTTGGAAGAATAAGGCTGGTTAGCTCCTTCAAGGTCATACTTACGGTAACTGCTTGCTTTTTACAGGGTGTTTAAAAAAGCTGTTTAGCTCTTTTACAACTGTTTGAGGGTATGTTTTGATATTGCTGTGTAATTCTCTTTCTCTCACATAAAAAAGAATCTGTTGACGTCTTTGATTTATTCTTCCGGTACGGTAGGTGTTCTTCGCATTCCTCTACCTGTCCTCCGTATGCATCATGGTCAGCATGCTGGGTTACTTATACCATCACCGGCATGAAGCCTTCGAGGCGGTAGTGAAGGGGAAGAGGCAGACAAGGCGTCTTCTCTTTTCTCTCCAAGGCGAGCACATTAACCTGTATCTGCGCGGCGGAATCACTTGTGAGTCAAAAACCCTCCTCCTCCACCACCACCACAACCCCAGTTGCCGGTCGTCCCCCATCCCGGGTCTCCAGCATCAGTATCTGGACTGACAAGAAGACTCGATCGCTGGAACAATACGTTTACTCGCTTGATGTTTCGACATCCGTCGCGTATTCCTCATCAGAGACATGACTAGGAAACAGCAGTAGAAACGGATGTCGAAACGTCAGGCGAATAAACGTATTGTCCCAGCGATCGAGTCTTATTCTCAATTGCTTCCTGGGACACGCATATTCGCTTGTATCGGCAGTTTCTGGAATGCCGCCATTCTTACCTTGCAGGCCTTCTTTTATAGGCGGGGGGACAGTCCTTGCACCAATCGGGTGGCAGCATAGTCATGGGAACCCGCATTAGATAATCTAACAGGTAAAAAATTCCGAAATTTTCTGTCAGATTGATAATCACTCAAAAACGGGCATAAAAGAATTACTGAAAATTCTGAATAATACGTGAAACATTAAGAGATGTAAAAACGCCAGGGGAATAATTCATTTTACCTCAATGCTAAAAACTCGGCGGACACGATGTGATTCGGACGCATGCGAGCAAGGGGAATGCTGTAATTCAGCCAACGTTCTAGCCAACTGGGCTTCAACACCCAAACGTGATTCCTTAGTTTGATTCCAGCAATCAAGTTTGCCCAGTAGTGAGCTAGGGGTTTCTAAAATTTATTGCACGGATAATACTGCAGAGGCCACCGGGGTTTTCAAAACTTCGTCAAATAAATTATGCAAATCTGCAACCCTCCTTCCTCTACTAATTAATTGTGCCTGGTAGTCATCCAACTGACTATAGTTTGAGTGTCTAGGAAATCTGCTTTTGCCGTCAGCTTGCTGTATGAGCATTTGTGGACTTCATGCGTTGTAGTAGGCTGGGCGAGTAAATTAACCCACGTGTGATTAAACTTACGAATCACGGTGGGGACTTCGTAGCTCAGTTGGTTATAGTGTTAGCTGTACTTATGCCTTCCCCACTCTGGCGTGGGTTAGAATCCCACTAGGGCAGCCGAGTGTTTCATAACTAGCCCAACTGTACTATTGATTGTTTAGAAGTACCAACTTTAAAATACCGCGAGAATTCCATAAACTTGAAACATTGCTGAAACTGGGACCCATGTATGCAAATTGAATTTTCAGGTATATTATGAATGAACTTTCCTTGTGTTAGATGTTTTGCATATAT
Organism: Ligula intestinalis; assembly: GCA_036362985.1. NCBI lineage: Eukaryota > Metazoa > Platyhelminthes > Cestoda > Diphyllobothriidea > Diphyllobothriidae > Ligula > Ligula intestinalis. The sequence continues at coordinate 77,733,654 of JAYGXS010000003.1, forward strand.
TTCAGGCATTAGAGTACAATAAGCATTAAAATGTTCTTAAAAACACGGGGAGTTTTTAAATATTTTCCGTTTTTCCAAGACTTTTTTCGATTAATTTACGTTTTTGTCGATTCGTTTATCAAACCATCAAAATAAGAAATTGCTTTTACTGAAAAATAAGGGGTGAATATTCCACTGAAAGTGAAAGAACTCACGACAAAAGGAGCTTATGTAGTCCCCCTCATTAATCCCTACTTCCAGCATGTTGTCATTTGAAAACGATGCTTATAGGGTTTTTGGGTGGGAAGTTAGGATACGTAGTGAAATATACTTTATTAATTGCTGTATGCATTTCTTGTATTTTATGTAGAAGTATCGTTGACTTATATCTGTAGATTTCCCTAATCTGTATTATTGTTTAACATATTGCGGAAAAACCCGATTACCAAGTCGAACGTTTCTTGAAGTTCCCAAAGAAATTGAAATGCTGGTTAGATGTTCGTCTTCTTCAACTTATCTGAGGCCCAACTTTACGTTCTCGAGTTAGATAAGTAGAGCCCGCGACGCGAATTGCTGAGCACACCTTGAACTTACATGCGGAACAACTTACTCCCAGTGGCCGTGGGAAACAATTTCGACTATATTTTTTCGCTTTACACTTTCGTCTTAAACATTCCTGCCGTTTTCGTATGAACAATTGCTAAGACTAAGGGTCTATAAGTGAGACCATATCAGCTATTTTTGCCGAACTCACTTTCCGTTTGTATTGAAATGTTTTCTGATACACTTGATTACTTTGAGGTCTTTTTTCTAAGATAACAAATGTATCAATGAGCAGCCGAATACATACTAAGGTTTTGCGAAAACTCGTTAACATCTTTCCATTCTGTTACTAAATCATGCATTAGTGGAAACTATATTTAGAAAACAAATATCCTGTCACACGCTTCAAATAGACGGTCGATCGTTTTCGTCGTCCATCTGCACGATTAAAAATATATTTTTATTTATGGCCCTTAATCGTGGTGTGGAAAAAAATATGATCAAACAATTTTATTGCTAAAAAGTTTGAAAAATGACTGTGGGGGTTGGCAAACAATTTCAAAATTTAAATTCATTTCTGGCTTCTGGAGAAAAATGCGGATGCCACACAGTTTGTCTCACCTAAATTACAAAAAATATTCACACCACCAATGTAAATTTCTGATGTTGGTAATTTTTTTCTAAAACATAATACTCACAGATGCTTAGCTGCTATTACTCAGGCAGATTAATTTAGCCATAAGTGTAATCAAGCGGACTGTGTAAAGGAATTTCGACGCGACCAAAATACCCAAATACAGTTAGCTGACTTAGTCCGTCCCAAAAAAGACATAATTTTCAATTTTTTCTGCTCTTTTAATTTGTCAGGCACGCAGAACACCTAATTTGACCACTTTTTTTTCAGTGTTTGGAATCATGTCAATTATTTACACCATCTCCAAGGCCTATGAATGTCGTGGATCTAAGGACTTCTTTAACGGGCACATCATCCTACCGATCTTCTATATCGCCTTCTTCATTTCCGAAGTTGCTTTCGTACTGTTTATGCACAAGGTAATTCACAATTTCCAGTTATAAGATAGGTTTTGCTACCATAAGCCAGGTGTTTGTCAGTCCGTATCTGGCCCTGCCCAAGTTTGCGGCCATTCCAGTGCGCAAACGTAGAACTCGAGCTTGCGTCCTTTTGGATTCAACGCCCTTGAGAACAATCAGACACGTGTAATTGGCCTTCATTGACCTAGTCTTGTTGTATGGCATCATTCGTTCTACCCTTAGCCGTGCTATCAGCCTTATTATCAGAACAAGGCTTCTAATTTGGCGACAATTGTACAATCTTTCAGAATTGGCTAACCAAATAGGAGGCCGATTTCATGAGAGAAGATTTCATGAAAACTGGTGTCATTTTTGCACCAGTGCTAGGATTCATATTTCTTGAAGTAACTGAAGTAATTGCTACAAGTATTTGTGGCGACAAGAAGAAAGTACCTCCAAATCACAATTCAGGTAAGACGGTATTGAAAGCAAAAGTTTTACTATGCCGAAGAAACCTCAAAGTAGCTGTTGCCAGGTGATCGCAAGCGCTGCGGACAGTCGAGTTCATGAAAAAAATGAGGGTGTATGCTTTTATCCGCAGGATTAGGGCGTGTGACGGAAAGGCGCGCAAGCAAAAGCAAAATGATTCAGCGCAGCAATATGATTAGAGACACCCACAAGAGCTGCGCCCCAAGTGTGAGAGCAAGGAATTCGTCACAGAGCCTTAAGCAAGGTCATGTGTGAGTCAGTCTCAGAGAGATGATTGGTCAGACTGGATGGGGGTCAGCATACACTGGTGCAAAGGTGCGAGCTATCACGAGCGCTGAAAGGTTGAGCTTTGCATGTGGAATTAGGACCCTGAAGAATATTTCAGCTCATGTAAGCTGCCGTGAGGCGTTCGGACGTATGTTGTAGTTTGTCTGGTCTTAAATTTGTCTGTCGCATCAAATCGCATAACCGAAAGACGACCAATCGAGGACGAACTATTCCAATAATCAGTAGTATGAAACGGGTAGATGGGTAAAACACGGTAAAAAGGTTGTCTCACAGTAACTTCCGAGAAAGACAAATAGTTAAATTATGAAGAAGTGGACCCGACAAAGTAAATAGAGACCAGAATGGCCATTTCTGCCTTATAAGCCGTCATCAGCCAGTCATACCCAATCTCGAGGGTTGGCACCCCCGAGATTTGAACCCGGGACCTTCGGTCATTGCGTTAGAGACGCTGCCTCTAGTCCACGGGTCCCCTGATTTGTCGGTTGGGATCGGGAATATGATGAATGAATGCAGGTGTTTCACCGATCTACTCAAGGAACAATTAAGTTCCGCTTTGCCAAGGAGCAAGCAACGCAAACGCTCAATGACCGTCACACAGTGACAAAGGTGATATGATGAAGGGGATCAGTTACTGTGTTTGCTCGCGTGTCTCGCGTATGACTCACTGCGCCAGTAGGTTTTGCCGTGTGCCTCACATGATGAATGTGCAGTAAAGAACACCAGTTGGCCGTGGACAAACGAGATCACTTCTTCCAGGTCGCCATGCCTACTCTGGATATCGGGTGTACCTTCGCGTAGAACAAAACTCGCATTTTCGATACCCGCCATTTTAAGAAAGGCCGTGACCTCCTCGAAGCCACGCGCTTCGACAGTTCTCCCGACAGTTCCCCCGTCGATTTCGACGATGGGCACCACGCGCTCCAACAAGCCAAAGCAAACGCTGAAGAAAACTAGGCGAGTAACAAGAAAGCGACAGCAAGCGGGTGCAACGCAGAGAACTGGCACGAGAGGAAACAGGAGTTCAGGCAGACTCGCGCAGTATCTACCCACTCGTTCGCCACTCCCACCTCCGCATCCGGTGTAAAGACAAAGTCAATAAGACCGGGGATGAGGGAGGGTGTAGATGGCTGGTGCGATAAACACTCAGCACGCGCACCCTTGACACAGCCATCTCGCTAGGTATGCTCTCGCCTGTGAGGGAGCGCCATTTAGGCCACATTAAGAGGGAACCATTGCAGCCTGACTCTCAGTCCTCCCTGTCTTCCCATACGCACACACAAACGGACGCGTACAAAAGGAGCAGGAACGTAGGGGGCCCGAGTTTTCCCGTCAGTTAGCAAACCCTCCAAGCCACGGCTTTTAGCGCACCGTGATAGATTCAGACGCATTCAGATTTATTATAGTGAGGAGAGAAACGCGCCGAGGATCGACCTCATTGTCTCCCCCACCGCATAGTGACCGCCTTGCTTTCGAACATCTGAGGTGGGGCCTGAAACCCAGTGGGAGCGCGAACGCAATCGCCAACAGGGAATCAGAAGTGAGAGAAAGTGCCAGCGCCTTCCAGGCCGCAGGGACCGTGGTTGGCTGAGGACTGGCGTTGCATGTGCATACAGACCATTAGATCTCAGAAGGGTGAGAGCAGCCCTGCATAAAGCCTGGGCCTGAGAGGGGTAACCAATCAGTCATCGACTGAAAGGCTCTATCGATGCTCCGTTGCCGGTTGGCGTCCGTGGGCGGGGCTGAAAGGAGCGAAAGAGACAACTGGTGAACTGTGCGATTGTGGGCGTGCAGAAGAAGAAGAAGAAGAAGAAGAAGAAGAAGAAGAAGAAGAAGAAAGGAGGAAGTAGAAAAGCAGAAAAAAGGATAGAAAGAAGAAGAAGAGTGTGAAAGAGAAAAATACGGAGTGGAGGCGTGGAGGGGAACGCAGATAGGCCGAGAGAGAGGGAAGGAAATGAAGTATAGAAAAGAACAATGAGAGCACAATCTCAGCTTACCTTGCAGCAGAGAGCCTTCAGTAACTACTGAGGCTGGCGTTTGTGCTAAAGACAGAACTGTACGCGCGGCTATTATGAGTGAAAGTGCGGTAATGGAGCGAATTATATAACTACAGTATGGAAGGAATACGGCAAAGAGAAGTAATCGAATAGTCAATAAGCTTTGTGTTCACTGGACTGATGTGGCCTACGTAGAGAAGTGTGAATTTGTTAATCGTTTCAGTACGCATGCACTCTAAGGGCACCTCAGCACGATTCAGTCCAGATGGCGTTGCCCACTGAACGAGGATACCATGAGTCAGTATATGTAGCCACCCCCTCCCCCCTATCTCATCAACCCATGGCGTGAGCTAGCGATGCAGCTGTATAAATCGATTATCTGATTTTTTCATGCTGTCGTATGACAGGCGAGCCGTGGGGGCGTCCAACAGCGTGCTTATTCGCCTGGGATTTGATAACAAGCTGCTGCACACAAAGCGAGTATGCCAATGCTAAGTTGAGGGCGCAGTCGAGGTACAGAAAGAAGGAGAGTACTTCAGGAAAGGACACGGTACCCAATACGGTTATTGCTAAGAGTCCGACAATAAGTTGGGGTGACGACATACACGTCCTGGGAGAAGCGATACAACCACTAAGCCAGGCTTATTGATTCTAGACAGAGCTATTATTGGTTAGTAAAAGGCAAGACAGTATTCTACAAATTCAGCAAGAACAGTCCCCACTTACCTCGGGGAGGAGGCGTTTACCTGAGTTCCCGACAAACTTAACGACGCATTCGTGTGCTGAGGCGATTAGTGAGTAGGGTTAGGGCTGGTGGTGGTGGTGGTGGTGGTGGTGGTGGTGGTGAACGTGTGTGAAGTGCTGGGTGTGTCGAGATCACGGTCATTGCCGCTGTCGTGAATGCGCATATGACCTAGTAGGCCTATACTATGAGCGAATCATCGGGGGGCAGTGTGGGCAGTGAAGGCGGCGGTCTCGTCTGTGTGTTGGTGCTCCAGGTACTAGTTCACCAGTCTCTGCGCGATGGATTCGCAAATGATTGACTAGGCCGATGCGTGAGGCGAATGTGCGATTGCAGTGAGGGCATATCAGGCGCTCAGAGCTGGTAGAGGGTTCAGGTGAGGTGATAAGAGTTGTGTCGGGCAGCGATGTGTCGGAATGGGTGGAAGAAGTTGCGGCTGGGTTGGAGTCGGTGGATGAGGGCAACGAGGTATCTGTGGCGTCGATTATTGCCGTCGAGGTGGAGGGTAGAGAAGGGTCAATTGGAGTGTTTGATGCCGTGGACGTGGATGCTGCTGGAGGAGGGTTACATGGCTTCCGGAGGTGACCGACCAAGCCACTGCGTGCACGAAAGGTGCGTTGACAGCGTGGACACGTTGGGAGGGCTTGGTTGGTGGCAGTATGCTTCCGTGGATTGTCAGACTTGCGTGCCGTCCGTTTTGCTTTGGCGGCGGTGATCCGACTGGCTTCGTAAATCGCGGCGCTAGCTCCTCCCAGTTCGTCGTGATGATAGAGGCTAGCACAGGACCGATCCGCATGGCGTAGAGCGGTAAAAACGGGCGCCGTGATTTACGAAGCCAGTCGGATCACCACCGCCACACTTCGATACGTCATACATCAACAGGCATGTCGAGTTGGATTGTTTGCACAAAAGTCTCAAGCAGAAATGGGCGTGACCTGATTCAACCTGAAGGGCGTGAGACACATGGCAATGACTAAACCGTACAGTGACTCACACACGAGACTCCAATCACCTGGATTCATCATGGTTATTCATAATACCATGCTTTATCCCCTCTCCAATGGCTGTCTGGCCATCTTTTTGCCTGAAAACTCAAGATGCCATTTTATTAGCCATCTCATTGTCTGATTACGAGCTAAGTCTCCAGTCTCGAAAATATATGCAGTAAAATTCTATTTCCCGAAGAAGGTATTGAACTTCCGCATATATATTTAGATGCCGAAAGATTCGGGGTCCATATATATTATCATTTTCAGCATCTTTCTTATCTTTGGGAGATGATGGACGCGATATATATTCATATATATTGAAATATTGGCTTCCCAACGATGTATATAATGAGCTACAAAGTCCTTTGAGAATGATTAATGTTTATCAGGTTAATTTTCGAAACCGGTTCCTCAGCTCGTCTTCAGACGTGTGAGATATGCACAAAAAACAGTTAACTTAAACCGATGACTAAAACAGGATTATGTAGTATGTAAGAGTGTGAGTAGATAATCATCATCCGCATTTTGTTATGCAGGGAATGGGAGTAATTGTCACTTGTGTGCGATTATGCGGGCCGGGGGAATAGTTATCATTCGTATTTTATTATGTGGTAGGCGCTGTAATTCAGATAAAAATCGATATGGCAGTTAATGCATGTCTCATCTGAGTACATATACATGGGAATGGAAAGCAGACGCAAATAGCGGCTCAGTTTTAAATGCCCGCGACGCATTTACAAAATGGACCACTGAAATATTTCTGGCAGCAGGCGACACTTACTTATTCCTCCTCCCCCCATTCCCCCCCCCCATCCAACAACCAGTTAGTCGTTCTCTGCCATACCAAACTCTTTGGATTCTGCCTCCTACATCTGCTGACGGTAAATCTCTGTGCGTGGTTGGACGCCTCCCTGGAGAAGGTAACCAGTAGCCTGACGGGCCAGGGGGTCGCGGAGGAGAACCAGGGCTGGGTGATGTTCCCCCTCACCGGCTACCTCCTGCCCTCAGTCTCCGAGTTCTGCGCCATAAATGCTGCCGTCTTCTTTGAGCTCCTCCAGCGTGTTGGAAAGAAAAGCCTAATTCATGTGGACGAACACGTGAGTTTTCACGTTGATGTGGCAAAAACATAGTGCGGTCCATTTTAGCCAGTCTGAACAGCTTTAAGCAAACTTGTGCTGGAAGGAGAATTTGAGCTATTACTATTATGTTTGTGCACTCTTTTGCCGCAGTGTCGTTGAAAATAACCAGTTAGTTTGCCCTGGCCCTAACAGAAGTAACTCGACTGCAGGACGGAGATCACTTTCAACTTATCTGAGTGAATAGTGCCTTTCTGCAGAAACAATTATACTTGTTCAGTCTTCAGTCGACAAATTCGGGAAGAAATCACAGACAAAATTGGCATTAAAAATTAACGATAAGTGAATGCTCCTACACTGGAAAGGATATTTATGCCTCGCCGCCTGACTAGCGTTGTTGACCACTCTGAATACAGGAATGGTCATACTGGGAACCTAGTGGCTAGAAAGCGAGGTAATACTTAATATATAAAAGGAAAAAGCCTATTGGTGTGTACAGATATTCCCCTGTCATTTGCAAATATTCTGAAAGAAACCGCGAAAGGGTCCATTGTCCAAGTAGTATGCTAAATTTGTACATGTTGAAATTGCTGCTACTACGCATTTTAGAAATGAAAAGGGCAGAGCATTGACGCTTTGACATTGGAAATGCTCTTGGAAATGCAAAAATATTCTGTAGAAAATATGAATAAAAAAAGCTTTTCCGTACTCAATTTGCAGTCAGTAACTTATATAACAAATATCTTAAGTAATGAAAGGAATGTATGTTTTTAAAATCTTCCTGCATTCCTGAATAATTTTGACCCAAACTAACGCTATATCTGCATATATCAGCTGTATGTTTCTAGCGTAAGCCAAATCTTCGTCTTTAACCTATAACAAAAAACTACTTTCATATTTTAAGTAGCTCGACTTTCCAACGGCGACAAAACGGAAAAGAGTTGGAAAGTCGGACTACTGAAAGTGTGAAATAGTTTGCTTATTATAAATGTCACACAAAAGTGACCCCTCTGGATAGCCCAACTCAAACATTTTAAAAATATCGGTGAACCTTTCCTGAGAAAGCCTACCTACTGTTATTTGCTTTAGAAAATGTGAATTCGCATATTCTTGTACGTGATAGGGAGAAGGGAAAGTACATGCTTCCCGTGAAGTGTTCCACCCTAAATGTCAACACTTTAATTCTCCTGCTTTTTCCTCATCTGCTTAAGTAATAACAACATTGAAAAATACCCGTATCTTTACATCCGTAGCATAAGAGCGGAAAACGGACAATTTGGGAATGGATCAAAACAAATGGTATTGTTCAAATAACCGGCTTTTCCTGTGCTGCCTCCGTCCTCGCTCTTGTCTTCGTCCTTGAACTTGAGGCCATTAGTAGTGCTCAAACGCGGCACATAATCCACGTCGCTGAATGTCTCATCTTCGGTATAATCGCTCTTGGAGTGAGCTGCGCAGCCCTTCGATCCACACGAAAACTCAAGTTTACCGCCAATCTAATTTCTGAAGGTGTAGACGAGAAGCTCCTCTACATTACTTACTTTTGTCATGTCCTCTACGATTCCATCATCATCATTGGCCTGGGTAATGCGGTGCGAGGGATGCCCAGTGGTAGCGATCAAAAGCTTCTAGGCGCATTTCGCATCATCCTCGCCATTGTCGAGATCTGTGAAGTGACAGTTCAAACCTACGTCATTCAGGATTCCTTTTATCGGTGTTCAGAAGGGGTGATGGAGAAGGAGAAGAAGTGGGGACAGACATACCTGGGCTGTCTCTTGGTGATAAACATGTCTCTTTGGATGATACTTAGCTTTCAGGTAAGCGAACTATAACGTGACTACTGTGTATTTTTAAGTAGCTACTTTGTTTTATATTATTCTATGTAACTGAATTTACACAATGTTAATGAAGCAATTAGTACCAAACCGTCACAGTCCAAGTGGCATGATTTTTAAACAAATTAACTTCAGGTAGACATGAAAGCTAATCAACTAAACAAGGAGGAAATAAGGCGTAACATTCTTTTCTCCCCACTCAGACGAAACATCAAGATTACATGGTGAAGAAAAACCTCAGTCTTTGGCTGCATAAAACCTTCCTCTACACCGCCTTCCCGATGGTGGTGCTATTCCGCTTCCATAGTACGGTCTGCCTCTCTGTCTCCTTCAACGGCATCTACCAGGACGAAGTTACGCGTTTCGCCAGTATGCTTAACACTCTGCACAAGGCTCGAGCACACCTCCAAATTCATGAGCATGACGTGGCCAATGACGCTCTCGCGCTGACCCCCCTCAGCCGCCACGGTGCGGCTGCCTATGCCGCCCTTGGCATAAACCCAAACAGTCGATCGCAAAGCCTTGTCCTCCTCCCCACCTTCCTGGACACGGAGGGGGCGATCGAGGACGAGGCAGATCCTCACCGATGGGCCAGTACCCGCAGACTTGGAGTTCCCGATACTACGCTGACGGGAAAGGAGGCCAAGCATATTAAGGCCATGCTGTTCACGGGGCGTCGAACCACGCTGCAGAATATGGAACTGGCGCAAATGCGGTTGGAACATCAGAATGTAGCAGTGCAGTTGGCGGAGAAACAGGTGACTGGAAGGAAGGTGAATCGTGACAGTTTAGTGTTATAGACGGAGTACGCGAGTGGGAAAGCATCAGCTACGCAATCCCCCAATTTTCCCTTTTTACCGTCTAAGTCGGGTGACAGATCTTGCTTCGTTTTCTCCACACTGAATTAATAAAGAAGCAATTAATTTCGCAGCTGCGGCAATAACAACAACAACAACCAATTATAAGACGGGTTTCTGAACCATTACAAATTCATTGATGTTCTTTATGCACACCATATCCATTTGACCGCCTAAACAAAGGAATTTAATTCCACTGACTGGTTTTTGGAGATTTTTGGGACGCTACTTTTCTTCCTTGTGCCTGAGGTAGGGATCAGCAAATCCTAATGCTTCAAGCACGAGAAATGGACGTGTAGCCGCAAGAAGACGCTTGAAGGTGATGACGACGACACAATGGTAGGAAACGGAAAGCAGAACCGCCCTTTCCCCGCAATACATACGGCTCTCCGATAAAGTAGAGGGACATTAGGGCCAGAGCTCATTTAGTCTTACGGTTTGGAAGTGGGAATATGTATTGTAGTGACTAAGACGTAGACGCGCTTGAAGCACTACTATCGCAAGGTGTTAAGGCGATTGAAATTTTAAGCCTAAGGGCTGCGATCTTCCAGGTCAGGTCATATAGGGGAGGAGAGAGAATTCCAGAGTGTTAGGAACAATATATTGTGTACACAATAGTCGGGAGAAAGTTGCCACTCAGTGTGGCATGGCAATCGACCATGAGGGCCATGTGAGAGCGTGGCGTCTACGCGACCGCCCACCTCGGGACGGAATCCAAAGTTTCGTCTAGCCAGCAGCCACCGTCTTGAGGCCTTGTGTGAGTCGGCCTGTGATTGGTTGGACCGCGTGAGATTAAGCCGCGGTGTGGGCGCAGTCGAGACTAGGTGTGTTAGCAGGCCGCGCAGGGCACTGAGCGAGAGACGGACAGAGTGCCGGATGTCAGCATAGCTGCTGCGTTGGCGTTATGAGTCAACGATCACGGGTTCCCACAGTGGCTTTAACGCCTACTGCACTATGATGCCAAAATCCCGAATTGTCGGTAAAGGGTAGAAAGCACCAGATTAAGGGCTTAATTGCGCACAGAAACTTAATTTGCTGTCTCACGCAATAGTGGTCGCTGGCGAAGCCATGGCCTCTGTTAACTGCATGCTGTCATGCCCGAATGCAGCGGCGGCCTCTAATTTAATGTGACCGTGGAGCAAGCCTAAGTGGTGTACGATTGGTGTGTTGTGCTGCGTGGCTCCTGTTTCATTGGCCGTAGGCCAATCAGTTCAATTGTCCGCTTGGCAGCCGCGACTGGCTTGGACGCGCGTGTGTGCGCGTGGGCGCCTCGGTCAAGGGTCTGCAGGTCAGCGAGACGAAAAGGGCTCCGTCCAACGTTACGTGACCTTGATACAGTGGACACGGAGGTTGGACAGCACTGTTGGCTGTCGGTCACAGAATACTTCCCCGATTTCTGTACAGGGCCACCCGCATTATAGGGCATTCATTTCTTGCAGATAAAATTAAACGGACAAGGACGTGGATCCGCGGAGTTGTTCATGTTCAGGTAACAAGAGAAATCGACTTTAAGGAATGTGTCAGGGTGAGATATCTGTCTTGAAGACAAAAAAGTCAACCCCATTACTTAACGCGTGGCTAAGATTGTCGCAGGATAGAAGCGCTTACGCAATGGCTTAAGTTATAGGCCACTGCTGCCACTATCTGCAGGCCCAATTCAAAGTAGGAAGAGAAAAATTGAGACGCCGAGTCGAAATAATAGTTTAGGTACTATAGAGGGGTGATTCGAAGGCCAACGTGTACAATAAACGCTTACTTACAAATGTTAGTAGAGGTGAATTTCCACAACCCTTCAATTTTTCGTGCGCCCGCAGTTGACACAGTAAGGAGTGGTGATGACATTAAACTGTAGAGGGGTCCTCGGACGGCCAATACATACAATAACCACTTAAGTCAGCTTATTAGGCAAACCGAATTTTCAAATTAACCATGGGAATAACCGCTTACTTGCAAATTTTATGTAGAACGAATTTCGCCAATCTTCCGATTTTCGCTCGCCCGCCGTTTGCACCTGCCAGCAGCCACGCCAGTCGCATGTTCGCTCGTAGTGGGGTCAATACGCTTCCACCAGAAGTACCCCATTTTCACTGGGGTTTTAATGCTTCATGTACCAATTCAAAAGTTTTTTTCGACCGCTGAAACAGACCTAGGCGAAGAATATGGCTTCTACAGCTAAATAATTTTCATGTATCAGACACTTTCAACCTGTCGTTGGAGCCTCGTGGACGAGTTAAAAAAACAAGCATCACAGTCTCATTTAGGCCTTCACCAAAACTTCTCGAACAGTGATTGCTTGTGAATAGATAAACACCTGCGAGCGCGCCAAAACCAATTACGCTGCTAATGCATGTCCTGAACTTTCAACAAATCGATGAAAATAACATCTATTTGGTTGTTTTTTTTTGGGCGCGAAGGCATACGAATGAATAGATTTTGTTCAGAACTTCTAACAGACACGTGTTTTTATCGGGACAGAACACGCGTGCAGACAGCTTCGCCTAATTATTTCAAACCATAGAAAATACTCGAGGGTGAGGTAGTTATATGGAAGAACATGGAGAAAAGGAAGGAGGGGCTATTTATGAGTTTTAAGGTGAATAAGGTCAATCCTAACAGCTGCGATATTCCAGGCCTAGTTCCTTAGTAGATGAGAGAAATCTTTTGAAGGCCAAAATTGATAAGAACAATGTATTCTGTACAGAAGGGTTGGGGAATACTAAGGAGAAGATTTGACTCTCGGACTAGAGCATCCATGCCTTAGCCGCATCGGGTTCGGAGTGATGTCTAGCTGCAGTCACCACATTGAAGACTGTGTCCAGATGGATTGAGGCCAACCTATTAAATGAGGGCAGTCTACTAACGCAGGAACCTCATTGGATTGATTGAGGTCAATCCACTGGGGATTGAGGCCAGAACGGGGGGACAAGGTGCGCGAGTTGGCACCTGGTAGCAGAGGCACGACATCAGCAGCGCCAAGCTTCGCAGGTGAAAGGCGCGATAAGTCAGCGTATGACGGACATTCATTTGCGGCTGATAAGGGGTTTTAAGTGGCGCTAGTGACTACTACAAGCCGACGTTGGGAAGGGGCGCAGTTGTCCATTTTTGTTCCGACGTTTCGAACATTTGTGTCAACTCATTGACGAGAGATGAAGGTACAACACATGGCATACTTAACTCGCTTCTGCGAGGCATGGCCTAAAACCCTTTACACCGACAATTTCATTCAGTGACTGATAAGTGGCTGGCGAATCGATGCGTCCACTAATTTAATTGTCGATGATAGGTTGCGAGAAGAAGGCCAGAGAACGACTAAAACCGAAGCGCTCATGCACTGTGCATTATATATTTTGAAAAATTGATGATCGGATTCGAGATTGAATTTTCTCACTGACTAGAATCCGTAATTTGCCGTCAAATCATGCCTCCAAAAGACCCAAAAGCCGCCTCGTTTACATTACGAGATAGAATGTAATGGTGGTGATCCATACAGATAATAAACTATCGGAGATAGAATGTAATTGTGGTGATCCATACAGATAATAAACTATCGGAAAACAGAGGTCAGTAGGTTGTCCGTTAGCTTTGCTCCTCAGTCACCGAAGCTGGAGTTAACTTTAATGCCTACGGAAAGCACTGCATCTACTACCCAAACCAGAAACCTCAGCTTACAAAGACGCACATAGTCGATTAGGACAAGCCAGATACAAAACTATGCTGATAAATTCACCCAACGACCTGCCACAAACACAGAGTTTGCGGGGGGAGCAGTGTCTCACGGGTTTGGGCCTTCCAACTGGAGCCTCGGGAGAAAGTGAACGATAAAAAAGACAGTTGAAAGATGATTTTTTTCGAATAAGTGAGTAAAAGGCCCTAGCTAAAAAAGTTAAAAGTCCCGAATAAAAATTATTCGACGCGGTTGGACGCGCTGTTTCGGCAGTCGTTGAACCTCGCCTATTCGGACTCCAAGGCTCAATAGAAGAATCACTTGTTAGTAAACGCTACTATAATAAGGGTTGTTTCCTTCTCGCGCGCTAGCCCAACTTCCAGACCTCACCCAGATGCTTCGCAAACAGCTCACGGTCAGCGACTGAGCCAGATACCGCCGAAAGATAAAACTCTCGGGGACTGGGGAACTCGCCGGTTTGGGCGTCGCCAGTGATAGCCAATCGGACGGTGCGTTTATCGACAGCATTCAGGTCGCCTGGTGGCAGAAGTTGGTCAGGTCGAACCAGCAGGTTCTGACGGTGGCCCCAGAAGCTTAGAAGGCCCAACCTCAGGAGGCCAGTTTCCTTGTGGAGGCTGATCTGTATGCGGCAAAACACAAAAAAGAACGAAAATGTGAACAATACAACTGCCGAAAAATAGGTCGCAAACTGACTGTACGTTATTATAAGACATTGAAATTTTTACTAAAACTTAAAAAGTAGACAGTTATGCAAAGTAAATAAAGGTATAGTGAAAAATAACTGACAACAAGGCAGAGCGGCCACTTCTGTCTTCATGGCCGTACTCAGCCGGTCATACTCGATCCCAGAGGTGGCAACTTTCGACATTGGAAAGCGCGACCTTTATTCATTGAGTAGAAAATTCTACCATTGCACCACGGGCATGCTGTTTTTGTCGGTTGCGATCGGGAGTACGATGATAGAAGGCCGCTCACCGAGCTGGTTACGGAACATTATCCTCCAGTGTTGCCTTGGAGCTCAATCCCGAATCCTCGCAGGTCAGTGATGCAATGACAGAGTGTGGCACCCAATAACCAAAGATCTCGGGTTCGAATCCTAGGTAATAGACACCCAGGAATTGATATGACTGGCTGACAACGGCTAATAAGCCAGAAATGGACAGTCCGGTCCCACTATGCGAATGCCTGCAAGGGATCTAGAGTAAACTGCAAGGCAAAACGGATCGAACATGATCCGTGCCCTAGTCGTTTTAAAAAGTGGTTCCGTGGTCCAGAGTAAAGCTCCACGTGGAGTTTGGGATCTGAGAGGGGTCAAAGGAAGGTGACTTACCACACCGACGAGTTTAGTCGAAAAGTGGCTAAACACACACAGGGTGCAGAAGGAGAAAGTCGCGGCACCGACGAGAAACCAGCAAAATTGGGACGATACGAGATTGTAATGACAGCAGACGACTGACAGCGGGCTTCCCACGACGAATATGCCAGTCACTAAGAGCTTCAGTCGGGAGAAGGCCTAAAGCAACCATAAAAACAAAACCGTTTGATATAAGGCGTGCAAACGCCGACACATAACTCAATACACACATCTAAAGTAAATTGCCTATCCCATGAAATATAAACCGAAATTATGAAAAGTGTTTTCAATTCGAACTTGGTACTTAAGTGTGCTTTCAAGAATGATATTCACACAGCCTAATCTCGATATATTCCAGGTACGGCAGGATGCCAGCTTTTGAATGAGCACTCTCATGACCGCCAGTATGAAGGATACCGTGTATAAAATGGATACTTAATTAGTATGCATTTAACTCATTGACCTTCAGTGTTCTTATAAATTCAAATATATTTCATCGAAAAATGCACAAAATATTCGTTCTTTTGGTAGTAATTATGTCTGCTTGAAGAAGGGGTATCACTCGCTACCGATAAGAAATTGCAAATAAGTAGACTATCGCGCATCTACTTCGTCTCAATGGTACAGAATTTTCTAATGGGTATTGATCACAATAATGTTTCGCCGGTATTCTGCCACTGCTTGACACAGCTGCGAGGGTCCCGACACATCAGTGGGTCCCCTAGCTTCCCCTGTTTGCTCTCTGGTTAATAGACCGGTTTTGAAAGCTCTTTTTTTTCAAGAACATGGGCTGCTACTATGCTAATTTAAAACACGAATACATACTACTACTATCTACGTGTTTGCAGCATCTGTATAATACACGGTCTCTAACAGAGTTCGGTCAAATATACACTTCAAACTTCGGTTTATGCCTATAGACATTGAATATACTGATGTACAGCATATTGTATATTTGATGAAATGTGAAGATTTTAATTTGAGTGGGGATTTTAATACACATTCTAAGTTTTTTATTTCATCCAGTGGGTTGACTTGAGGCGCAAAAGGCGGTTTACTAGAAATGAGTTCTGTTCAGATCAGTATGCTGGGAAAAATAGGGGCGAAATTGTACGAAATCCAACGTTTGCTGATATCGAAGGAATTTCCTACGCTATTAAACTTTGCAGAAAGAAATTCCTTGGTTTGCGAGTTGTACTGTAAAAGAACACTAATAAAAAGCAGAAGCTTTTGAATGAAATCTGTTCAGAGAACGGACAATTTTGTTTTGTGTTCATGCAATTGAGGTAAGTGTACGCATGAGATAACGCATTAGTATCGGGAAAAGAAGAGCGAAGTCCATTTGCAAAATTTTGTTTTACAATTCTGTAATGTCTTGTGTCATAAAGATAAGTAATAAACTCACGGAACCGGATGTTATCTTACTACGCCTAAATTACTGACGGTATATGAAATGGCCTAAGTTTGTTCTGTAACGCCGTAAAAGAACCCCGTCCAAATATGGACAAAAGTTAGCGAGTAGCAAAGCATTGATCACATACAAATTGGGGTTCCAATTAGCTCGCAAAAACAAGGCAACAACCAGGATGGGTACATCCTGTAACAGATCGGTTTACAAGTTACCCACTACTATATAGGCCCGATCACAAACCGACAGCACGATGGACCCGTTGCTCAAGGGTTAGAGCGTTCGCCTCTAGCCGAAGAGACGCAAGTTCGACACTCGGGTGTGACGGCTGCTACGCTGGAGTTGAGCTACCACCACCTGATGACGTCCAACGAGACAGAAAGCGCTTCCTAGATGTGCTCTCTGTTTGTCGGTAAATTCCATATATATATAAGTTGTAAAAACGTGTGCGCACACTAACCACGAGTTTAGTTCGGAAGCCCATATGATCGGTATTCGCACATTCCTGAGTGAATATATACCCGATCAGCAGTGACAGCAAATGGCAGGTGGCGAGGCGCTGATGAACTGCGGTTCGATGAAGTGCTTATGACCCATCTGATAGACACCAGTGGTGGACCAACTGCGCCGTCTGTAAGCGCGTTTGTTTGTGTTGTCCGACCAGCTAGTGTTCAGGGTTATGCTTGGCTGATGAAGGCTAATAAGCCCGAAACAGTTCTGTATCAGGTTACCCCCAGATGATGTCATATATATATATATATAATAAAAGTCCTTCATAAAGCGAAACCGTCGTAGGAGTTATATGCATAAACCGTAAAAAGTTACTTCAAAATGCCAACATAAACGAATGAACGCGTAGGTTTGCGAGCAGGCATTGTTATGAGAAGGCTGGTCCAGCACTGAAGCAATTTGTTTATTACGTCACAGATAATTCTGTGGTTTGAACCCACTGCTCTTGCCGCCTTTTTGCTGCTGCTAACTCGGATAGTAAACTCCTGTAGGAGTTTGGAACAAACAGAAAACGTTCGAGTTCCAGATGTTTGCATGGATAAGGATAAAAGGTATGTCGGGTACCCGATGAGTTTGTCTATTATCCTGAGCATTCGAGCTCTTACAGAGATAAGAAACAGCAGCGAAAAAGGCTTACATGCCCAGACGTCCGTCACAGTAAAGTGTCCCACACCCTCTCTAATTGGTTCCATTTTCGTTGCTGACGCACTGACGAACCTTGACATCACTAACAGTTAAGTAACGTATACCTCTATAATTGTCCCTCCTTCCCTCCTTTTTCATCACTGTTTCTTACCCCTTACGACCTGAGGACCCCTGACAGTTGATTGGTGTACACCCACTACAATTAGCCTCCTTTTCATAACTGTTTCTTATTGCTGATGATGGACTCCTGCAAGAGTTCAAAAGCTTGGGATAATAAACAAAAAGACCCGGTGCCCGACAATCTTTCTTCCTTATCCGATTAACAATGGTGGCCAATTTATCCGAATTTAAATGACGACCTTCAACTAATTGTAAACCTCTCAATTATTTCACCTGAACAAAAGGCATCGCTTTCAGACGGTAGATAAGTTGCCAGTACTCGGGATCACCCAACTCCATTTGTAGGCATTTTAGTTCCTCAGCAGACAAGTGGCTACTGGGAGTACCACTGGCGGCCGCAGGTTGCGCCGACCTCGTTTTCTGTTGGTCGCGGCGCGGGGGTTTTTCTGAGCGCTTAAAAGTACGCAGGGAGGTAGGCGAGGGTGAGGAGGTAGAGGACGAGGAGGAGGAGGGCAACGAGGTGTGGAGACGACAACGCGGCCCATTGATTACCAGCGAGGACAGTTGGGATGAATGGTGCATCCAAAGCCGAGGTAATAAAAGCCGCAGGTCACGCAGAAGATTTGCATTAGGCAGTACCATCCTGCCTTCTGTGAAATACAAAAAAACAGAAGCCAAATGCTTGGAGATTAGGATATTCGGTAGAGAAGACAAAAAACGCAAAAGAAAACTAGGTCCAGGGGAAGAAAGGCAAGTCAAAGCAAGTTGGCAGTTGGGAGCTCGATACGACTTAAGCTCCTCCAAGATAGAATTCTCAAATGTTAGTCGTCCTACTTTTTATAGAAGATGACATACTGTCTACCTCTACGAATTACGATAACCAGTGGGACTTACTGGAGTTAGACAAGAAAGTGTATTAGAAGTACGGTTTTTTGAAGAAGCACTTACTCACTCTGCAGTCTTTCTGTTGTCTTAGAGAATTGCAGCCTCCTTTCAGACAAATCTGTAACTGTTCATTTATCACAAATGTGTCCGCAATGACTTAACAGAGTAAAAGTGTGTTAGCGTGGAATACCAGCCTTTTAGGCAACTTCATAGTTCTGAGCTTTAATGAAAGGCGGATAAGTATTCGGGCGTGATTTGACAATTGGTGTCATTTATTCTCATACTGATTACACTCAGCCACACATTCAAATTTGATGCGGCCGAAATTCTCGCCAGAGGTGACAATTGGATGAGCTGGGAATTACTTGAGTCATGGTTCACAGGCCCCCATTCCATCGCCAGGTGCAACGATTTGAATAGTGCATATTCGGTGCTGAGACTCAATGCGGTCAAAGCAAATCGCCATTTGGGAAACGGACAGGCCATCACATCATCCTACGCCTGACGTAGCGAATCAGCACTCACACCAAACAGTTATCGATCTTTTGCACACGTTTAAAAGTTAACTGTCTTATACGGCAAACTCCTGTGCGCACACTACCTGTATGTGCTATTGCGTTGTGATTATGTCTCTGATGATGAACCCGCGACGGATAGCGAAACTTCAGGCGAATAAAAATACTGTCCCAGTGATCGAGTCATCCTCTTCTCAGTTAGGTTGATTCTGTGCAGGTCCAGTAAAGAGTTATCAGTAAAAATGATCAAGTTTGCTTTGCAAATATCCCTGGCACGATACCTCGGTCCTCTGGTGAAGCGAGGAGCGGACAGCAATGGTTACTTTCCAATGTGAACCATTCAATGAAATAACACCAGGTTGCTACTTAATTTATTTGAGTACCACCGCATGCTGCGTCGTTGACATTTAAAAAGAGGGGCAAAATGTTACAAAATGAGAGATTACTAATTTTACCCATTACCTCTCGGTTATTTCATATGAGATCACTTAAAAATTAAGAGCTTTCAGAATTATCTGTCTGTATATACGCATATTTAACCTTCATGCTATATCTACAGTAGGTACCTATCTGATGAAAGGTGGGAGATTGGGGAACTTAACACACATTTGAGGTTGGTTATTGAATTCACTGGGTTGGCTTGAGACGCAAAATGATGTTTATTAAAATTCCATTCTGTTCGGATCAGTATACTGGGATAAAATAGAAGCGAAAATGCATGAAATTCAGCGTTTGTGGATATCCGAGAAATTTTCTATGCTATAAGACGTTGCGGAAAAGAGCTTCTTGTTAGTGCATGTGAACACATGTGAACACTCATGAGGAACAGGAACTGTGTTCACAAAACGGAAAATTTTGTTTTGCGTCCATGAAATTGAGGTTAGTACTTTTATAAGGTAATGCTTTATTTTTGGAAAAACAAGAGCCAAATACGTTAAGAAAATTCTATTGTGCAGAGTTATAAAGTTTTATACCGTAAAATTGAAAAATAAACTTTAAGGGCTGTTATTTGACTAACCCCATATAAAAATTTACATTGTATATATAAAGGGTTGTAGACAAGGAATGCGAATGAGGAATATATAAGCATGTAGTAAATAAATCGACTGTGCAGCCAATAGAAAGTTGAAGACGGTTGACATAACGCAAATTTGAGTGGGTTGTCACGGGACATTGCGATAGAGTTTTCTCAAAAATCACCATTGATTTTATTGGCCCTCTGTTCTACATTTGTTATCGTAGAACTTAGTCTAGAATTAACCAAATATGCTGAAAACTGTTCTGTTTTAGATAAAACATTTAGCTCTTTCATTTATAACAGAAGAGATATCCCTACTTGTTAGGGAAATCACACCACTGGCCAAAATTTCCCATTCTGATCTTGACTTTATCATCAAAAAAATTAAAGTACGCAGACATCAGACACCAAAATATATAAGTAAAGCTTTTTCAAGAGTTTATTTTTTGTAGAATTTTTCTAAATCAATCTTGAGCATATTCATTCGTGACTTTTGTAGTGGACGTTCATTTTTCTCGGCAATGAGTTCACATGACACACAAAGACAGCTGCATAAGAAAAAATGTTTAAAAGCTGGTTATTTATGTAAAAGCTTTCAAGATATATCTTATTTTGAAGGTTTTAGTAAGCACATAGAATATATTCATTATTTATGGTGAACTGACTAAAGCCAGTGAAAATCATAAAAACTTAATTAGAATTTCATGGATAATCTGAGCCTCTTCGTAATAGAAACATCGAAATAATTACAAAAATATGGCGGAAGGCAATAACTCTTGGTGTTCAAAAAAAGTACGTTTACAATTGAACCGACAATTCTATTCAAATTTATTTGTCACTGACCATCATGTCAGCAAGTGAGCTTAAGCAATATATTACTCCTGTGATCTTTCAATTGGGCATATCAAGCGAAAACGTGGTTGCCTTTGTCAAACATAAGCCAAGCGATGCATACACGAAAGAAACAACTACCAGTTCTCGTGAAAACGTGGAAGAATATATACTCGAAATGTAGGCTCTTCGATTACAGCCATACATTATATTGCACGTAATATGGAAGCATATGTATTCGAAAACTTGACAAAACGAATATTTTCCAACGTAATTTTACTTCTGATGCTTTATTTACTCAGTGGTTTTGCATGAACGGGCTTTCCCTACATGTAAAGCTTAAGTTTACCTAATACACCCGATTTCCACTTTTTCGAAATTTTTCACTTTCCTAAAAAAGCTCGTGTTTCTATAAAACGTTATATTTCTTCATAAATCACCATATGCCCTATTATGAAAAACGACCATTACTTTATTGCTGTAAGACTTTTCTGGCCGCAGCTTGGGCTGCGTCTGAGTAAGAGGGAGTTACTTGTAAAAAATCGTTGGATTTATGAGATAGTGCACCTAATGCATTCGGTATATTTCTCTGATACCCACATGAGATTTTTTTAAAAATTCGCTCTAAATTAATTTATATACAAGTCTGAAAAACCATTGGTTAAAATTATCGGAGGTAATATGTTAAGACTTCGTCGTTGGCCATTGCTACCTAGGACAGAAAAGCAGGGTCTGTGCACAATAAATTGCTAATTCTGCTGCCTTTCAGGGAGTTCAAAGGCGTTTGCCTATATTTCTCTCAATAAACTTAATGTGACGTATAACTTGGGATTTGGCCTGGCGATTGCAGTGATCTGCATGCAAACACTGCTCAGGCGCTACAGATTTACTGTCCTGCATTGAGAAAGATACCCCCAGGGGTTGTTCAATCAAGTATAGTCCAACAGAGTGGATGCTACGCAGAGCATGAATAGGGGATTATCAAACACAAACAAACATCCTGGGAGTTACAAACAGCTAAGAAATGCAACATATCTCCGAAGAGACAGCCCTATTCCGTTTCAGAGGAAAGTTCTCCTATCTCCCAACACCTGCCAGTCGCTTACGCCAGACTAAAATAAAACCCCTGCAGCTTAGACACGACGGTGGAGGCGACATAATGCCAGCACGTCATTTGGCCTTGAGTACAAACTGCACAAGAGGAGGGATGTGAACTAGGGGAGGAGAGTGATGAATCCCTCTCAGATTGGCGTTGAAAAGCAACAGCGCATGGTGATTCATCTCCTTCTGAAAGCCGCAGTAAATGATGATCTGAGGTCGTGGGTTGCCTGAAATTCACACCGAGCTGGGGTTGACTCCCCTAAGAGACAAACCTTACTCCCCCACCCCCTAAACTGGGTTGTCAGGAGCAAGGTAAACAGCTACCATGACCTCTCTAGGCGTGGTACTGTGCACATTATGGGTGAGTAAAGGCACTGCTTGATGAACTGAGAGACAGCTCAGATTATAAAAAGCAGCCCTACGACAAAACGAGCTATCCACCTGCTAGAGAAACCAAAACAGACAGAGCTGAATCAGACCGCCAAAAAGAACTGGCGTCTTGGTTGATGATAGCAAATACCGGACCCACCACAGAGGCAAGAACTCGTTAGCTCTGCGGCACGGAATAACGCAATGCGGAGTGTGTACACGCTCTAGCGGCACTTTACGCTGTTTGAAGGTGGCGTGTAGGCCTGGACCGCAGCCTGAGATCAGTGAGAACACACGCAGGAGCGCATTATTTTTGCAAAGACATTTTCCGAGGGGCTGCCCTCAGGGCGGAATTCGCAAAGGCAGCACTGAAAGGCTGTCAAGGTCAGCAAAGGAAGTGCCGAATTCTCTTAGTCAGATAAGCAGTCCTTAGAAATTGCTTTTGATTTACCAGAAATCCTGAAAGGTCTAAAATCACCCAAGGCATTGACAATTAAGCCGAAATTGCAGATAAGCGATGAAGAAACCGCAGCGTGTTTTTGGTAAAAATGAACTTCCTCGATATTCGTTGGGTGGGCACCCACTTGGGGTTGGGGATGATCAGCTGATGAAGGCTAATGAGCCAGAAATAACCATTACAGTATCCCTGCTTTTTGCCAGCAATACCATCTGCCTAGACAGCTAGCCCCCTGCTGACTGGGCCCGAGAATGAGTCCCAACGCAAAGCAGGGGCAGTGAGTTTAGTTACCGATCGGTGAACGTTCACCAACGATTTTCAACAACTCCTGAGCTAAACCGGCAAGACAACGAACCCGTGGCTAGGGTTTTAGGCTTCCGTTGAAAAGGCCGCCGATATCTTAGCCTTGGAAGGAGCAGCACTTGGCATTTCGTCTGACTGGTTGACGACGGCTAATGAGCCAGAAACAATCATTCCACACTCCCCTGTCTTTCCCGGCAATACTATCTTCCTCGATATATTTCTTCAACGGGGTTGTATCACCATGAGTAAGTTCTCTGAAGTTTCAGCCAAAACAATCATTTCCCATACCTTCGAGTCCTTGACAGTTTATGAATAAAGTAGTATTTTCCAGTGGACTGCATTTAACCATGAATCAGAGAAGACCGGACAGCACTATATCGGAAACGACTCAGCTGCTCAAGTTCACGCCACAAGACCTAAACCGCATTTATGAAAGCACTGACGAAGTTGATAACACTTGCTGAAAGGCAAGTAGATACTCTGAGCATTTTCGTATGCTAAATGAGTTTCACATCAAGAAGGCCGAACGGTGAACTTTCTACGCTACTCAGAAAAAAACGACAGAGTAGGCGGAAGCCACCACGACACCCGTTTTTTTAAAAATGGCGGGATTCGAAACGATTCTCCTCGCGCAGATGTGCGGCAGAGCGATAGAAAAAACGAGCTGTCAAGAAGTCCGTTTTCGAAAACATGCGAACCTTCTAAAATAAGGTTACCACGTAGACTAGATCGCCAAGACATCTGAATAAATAAACAAGCACGCCTTCAACTGCAAGACAGCTTCACCCACGTCATCTCGGCGCAATGGATAAAACTGAAGGTAGCAATGGATATCTTACGAAGTATGTTCACGAAGTGCGCTGGTTCGACCGTCAGTACCCACGGTGTCCACCACACGCCCTAAAGCAAGGTAAGCACAGGAACAATAACCTGCGCAGAAATTCGTTTATAATGATAGGATACTAGCGGCTGAGTAAACGAGTGAGTAGTGGGTAACAAGACAAGGAGCACGTATCTCCATGGTTAGATTAGCGGACTTCTAGTCAAAAAGCCACGGTTTAGAGTCTTGGGTGGAACATCACCTGGGGTTGGGTATGACTGGCTGATGATGGCTAATAAGGCGGAAATAGCTTTGTGGGCAAAGTTATTCTGCTATCCGACAAGTCAGTAACCTTCCGAATCAGGACTTCTGGAGCGTCGTGGTAGCTCATAAGCGTGCGGAGTACATTGCAGCCAATGAGAAGGCAGTGTACAGGCCTCGAGTCCCCTGTCATCCCCCCTCCTTCTCCCACGCACAGGTCACTGGCAGCAACAAGCTAAATCATCGACACAAAGCCCCTTACTGGAAGAGGAAGCATTATAACACAAAAAGCACACAGGTAGAGAAATATTTGCATTTCTAAGGAGCGAAATCTTGGTAACAGAAAGGCATGAAAGAGGAAGAGATACGGGGCAAACGGTTATATTAGAACCAATGTGAAAGGGGTGGGCGGCAACTCGAGGATAAAGGCACAAAAGTGAAGCGGGAGAGCGTTGGTAAAATACGTGAAAGACGAGGTTGATGGCTGTTCGACAGCGCGCTGTCTGAGAGATCGAAGTCACGAAATAATCTCTAGGCGCATTAGTTCCCTCACTTGGCGCCGACGGATAGTCAACCTGGGGCAGGAGAATAGCAGAGCTGTGTGCCGCGTTGAACACAAGGAGAAGCTCTGTCAATAGGCCATCGACAAGACTGCGGCGGTCGTCTGTGCAATCGAAAAAAAAGTAACGTGCACTGAGTAGGATAAGTTTGCAAACATTCCCATCACATAAATCCGAAGAGCAATTGGCGAGCATACGTATACTTTCAATAAATTCTCATCAGGCCATTGCATTTATATGGGAGGGGGGGTTAAAGTTTAAACCGTAAAATTTTAGGTGAATTATGCTCAACGTTACAGGTAAATTAGTCCAGGGGATATGGGAGGGGTTTGGGGTAGTAACAATTGGCTAATTAAGCGGCATGATGTCCGGAATCCACCATGTGCGCTAGAATAGAGCTGTTGATGGTCCTGGTCTACCAACTGCTATCCGGTTGAGGAAGCCGATTTTGTGTGCGCAAAAGAACCTGCTGCAAGCCCCAAGCTTAGCATGGTCAAAGGCCACCTAACTGCCGGCATTTTTCCGAGCCTCCTCTCCCTTTCCACCTCTCCCTAATTGCCGCTTAGTTAGCCGCTTGTTACTACACCAGCCTCCTCGCCCATCCTCTGGACAAATTTGCTTGTAACTTTGACCATAATTTACCGTTAAAACTTCAACCCCCCCCCCCCCTCCTACACAAATATAAGGGCCTGATGAGAATTTATGGAAAGTATACGTATGCTCACCAATTGCTCTTTGAATAGGGTAAGCCAGAGTTTAAAGCCGTTAGGGTGCTATCTAGTGAGATTAAGGGGAGGGGGCAAAGACGCAATATGCGACTCCACTCGGGCAAAGAAGGACAATCCAGCGTGTAATACGGCATCGGTGGTAATAGGGGTTTTGTGGGTGTGACTAAATGAAGTAAAGGAGACCGTCAATCTAACCCTAACTCTATCCACTGTGATCGTCAGGAAAATAGCATTCATTTCTGTGTCAGAAGGGTCGAGCCATATTTGCTATCCCGACAGGAGTACGGCTTACGGGCCTACTACAAGCTGTCACGACTGTCAGGGTCTTTGGCGAGGCCCAAGGCAGCGAGGAACAGATGAGTCCCATTAGGGGTCAGGTGAAAGTTAATTAACGAGTGTCAATATCTCCTAACCTAAACCGGTGAGACAACGAGCTTGTGGCTCAATGGTTAGGGCGTTCGACTGTGATCGAAAAGGTTGCGAAATCAAGGCTCGGATGAGGCTCCACTTGGGTCTAGGAATAACTGGTTGACGACGGCTAATAAGCCATAACTGCCCATGCCAGTCTCCCTGCTCTGTGTTGGCAATATTATCTGCCTATACTACCGGCTGTTACGGCTCTCAGGGTCCCGGCGAGACCCAGGACAGATGAGTTCCGTTAGCGGTCAGGTGAACTTTCATAAACGAGTGTTTACGGACCCTCGGCGGCTCTAGCTTTCATTAGCACAGCAAAACTGATGCGTTTTGAATGCACTGCACGTCCTAACAATCACCGTTTAGAAAGCTGCCAGTTCACCAAATAAATCGGTCAACAAACTATTGTGCAACCCTACTAAACCCGCCAAACACTGCTCTAAGACTCACGAATAAAGTGCACAGAATTAGGGTTATCCGAGGACAAGCTGATAGGCATCGGAACGGGCTATGGTTTTACTGACGTTTCGGAGAGCTGGGTCGACTCTCTTTCATCAAAGCGCATGTTGCCACAATCAATCAGCAATTTGAATGTGCTCCTGACGTTGGCGGCCTTGAGCTGATCCATTTTGCTTTCGTTCGCTGACTCGCCTCTCGTATAGATGTTGGCCTACTTTGGCGGCATTTAGTGTTGCGCTTTGTCTCCACGGTGGCGACCTACTACCCGCTGTTACGGCTATCAGGGTCTCTGGCGAGACCCAAGGCAGAGCGGGACAGATGAGCTCCGTCAGCGTTCAGGTGAATGTTCATCAACGAATGTCAATATATCCTGACCTAAACTGGGGAGTACTACCATTATCCTCAGATTCCTAGCTCGGAACTCTCACATTTGCAAACTTGAGATGGCATGTAAACGGTTGCATACTGCATGTCAATCTATCCATTGTCGCTTCAGTGGGTTCAAATATTGCGTCCTTGTCTGATTACCTCAAGGACATCACATGGGACTGATAAAGAGAAACGGAAAGGACATAGAGAGATAAAAACCTTACTTATTCTATTTTTTTGGTACATCCTCCGAATGGGCGAGTTTCGCTTTTAATTCGGCGTTCTCAGTTCGGAGTTTGACAATCTCCTGTGGAAAGTAACACAAATGTAGCGGTAAGTTAATAGTATAGGGCTTGCGTTTACATAGGTCGCCAATTAGTTAACTATTTTATGGGGCTGGCGGGGCGCGGCGAGGAAATTCAGATTAGGGAAATATCACCAGGCAGAAACATTTGGCAGCCTTTGATAACAGCGGTGCAGGGGACAACTGATTGCTCAACCGTAGCAAGCGGTGACATGTGCTGTACGGAATGGACGGAGTACAGGAGACCTGCGCGTTAACTAGTTTACAGCAAGTCAGATTTGCGCAGCATATACCACACACACACAATCTCGCTCTCCTTCCTCGCCCATCTTGTTACGATGACAAGACAGAATAACGACCACCGTCTACGCATACCACACACGACCTTTCCCCAACTTATGTGCCCAAACCACGCAGGACGCAGCATATCCTGGCAGACCTGAAGCGGCCGAGGCTCACGGTAGGACCTGTGAGGACGGGGTGATACTGCGTGGATGAAAGAGGGTGAAGTGACTAGCTCCACATGAAGTGCACTTGTGAACACCTGTCGGGACTAGCTCACGTCGAAGTGCACGCTGGGAACGCTTGCTGCTTCCGGCCTCTGGAACAACCAATCACAGGCTGACTCACACAGGACCTCGAGTGAAGACTGCAGAGCAGACATAACTTCAGACGCCGTCTGCTGGCTTGCGGTCGTCTGACAGTCAATTCCTACTACCCATTCTTAATTCCCTCTGTAATAATATACTCTTCCTACTCCTCTGGCGTTCACTTGACTTCTCCTCTCCTAACGAACCGGGCCTGAAGATCGCAGTTGCTAGACTTAAAATTACATAACCAACTGCGATAACGAGGCAGTGTTTTGATGCCAAAAATTAATAAGCTCAGTGTAGTCGGTTAGGTGAGAGTTCAAATGCCACAGGGTGCGAGACTTCTCAAAAAAGGGCTGAGGTTGTGCGTGAATTCGTTTATAAAGAAGCCGATCTCGGTCCCTTCAGGGTGTATTTCTTTTCGGTGGCAAGACAGGGCTCAGACGACCGGAGATAGCGAGTGGATACACACACGCGCCGGTATTTAATTCCATATAAATTAATGGCAACAGTAGCTCATGTAGCCCCACTCATTCAACCCTACAACCTGCATATTTTCCTACGAAACTGTGGTTATAGGGGTATATGAGTGGGGCTACATAAGCTACTTTTGCCAAATTAATCTCCAATACGTATTTTCAGGCCTTTAAAAAACCCATAATCGCCATAGAAAGGGGTCAGTGCAATCCGGCTGCTAGTTCAGAAAATGGTGTCTTTGTTCTGTCAGAAGGCACCCTCTTATGTCATGACCTTTAGCAGTTTACCATAGGTTCTGTAGCCGACTCCCAACATTGTCTTGTCTGGTGTCCTTGCTCCCCAATCCTACTTAAGCAGCTGCCGTCACTCTCATTCTTTCTTTCAGGCCGGACTGGCTTCGCCAGTGGCCACTGCCGCCTTGGACAGCAATTGGGAGTTCTGTACACAATAACTCACTCCTTCGGATGACTTCTGTCTTTGAACTTCCAACCTGGGATTTGGCCTGATGACTGTAGTGATCCCAGTACACCCACTATTTAGTTAGCTACAGTTAAAGTGTGCAGGATGCATTTTGGTCAGGAATGAGCTGAACTGACCTAAATCTGCCCTCTGTTTACCTGTAAAAATACCGTGTACAAGCCGCTCGGTCGACCAGCAATCAGACTGAGTGCAGTGACCAGCGCGGCATTAGTCGCCGTTTATCACAGGCCACAACATGTAAGGGCTGGCAGCAGCATAGTGACGTTCGGATAACGCGTCTTATTGGCTAATTTAGCAGACGGACACTCGCTGAAGACAGAAAGCCAGTCCATGCCTATTTATGCCGGTTTTAAATACGGAGATGGTGACGGCAAAGGTGTCGAGGAGACTCCCCTCAAAAGTCCACATATTCGGCCTGCACCATAGAGAAAAGCTTTACATGCCGCGGATCTTACTCGTCTGAATGTGACGCTCAACCTGGTTTGCCTTTATCGTCCACACCCCTCGATTATTGATTGCTCGTTGCTATGCTACCGTACGTGGACTCCAGAGCAAAAGAGAGCATTCGCCTTCCGCCAACCTAGACGACTAAAGCACGGACATTAAAAATTCTTCCCTCGAACAAACGCCCAGCAATAAATGGTTTGGCAGAGCTGAGGCTCTTTCACCGAGTCCTGAGCATGACGAGGATGTTAAATTTTCACAAAGAGGCCTTCCGGATTGTTCCACGTCATTTTTGCGAAGTGACGACACCACTGTTAGCGGCAGATGAAATTACCGGGGCGGGACAGCACTGTCTCTCAAATCAACACTGCTCGTAGGATTTCTTTCAATCTTTTCAAATTGTCTGTGGATCCGACGCGACATCTACCCTTACCACAAAGATGTGCATATCCGTCCGGGTGATGCCCTGGACGTTGGGCTTTATGCATGGAAGATAAGGGAAAACTGGAGGTATTTAGCCACCCTCGAGAGAAGTACATCGACTTAAGATCAAACGTGGCAGTTCATACTTTTTGTGACATTATTGCGAGGATATCTCAGGCCACTCAAGAAAGGCAGCATATCTGACTTGAAAACATTCTTTGCCGTTTGCCTCACGAGCACAGTTCTACTGCCCACGATCCGACGCCGTTGCCCGCCTGGAGGCGTGGAAGAGAAGGGAAATTCAAGACCTGGCTCGATACAGTTCGTCGAGACATGGAAGCGGATCTTGGACCTTCGGTATTCGGTCCCCGTCACTGGCAACGAAAATGAATGGAGCTGTCATAACCCGCTGCTGTAAATCTAGGCTAACTAGATCAGACATGACGCACCGAGCATAAGGTAGCACTAGGCGGTGTCCACATGACTGTAGTTGGAAGCCAAACTGCTAAGAATAACCGTCAACCCCAGAAGCATACACAAAAAAGTTCTCAGGACTGGATGTGAGTCCTGTCATCAGCATTCTGTGGCCTTAAACACGTTTAAACACACCTTTGCACCGCCACAGTCAGGGGACCCGACTTCACCTTAAAGCAGACTGAAATTAACACTTGCCAGTGGTACAGGCAGAGGGCAGGGCAGGGCTTTTAAATCGCCCAAAACAGGCGGAGCACTCCCACTCCTCAGAATGCAATCTGAACAAAATGCCAGCTACTCGTCGACTGTTATGGAAAAATTGATCTATATCACGTCTGCCTGCAAAGGACTTGATCTAGTTATGTCCCTGCGAACGTTTTTCAGGTGATATTTCGAAGAAGGCGCAGGCTACTAGGGCTTGGCCAGAAAAGAGGGAGATAGAGAGGAGGTGGCCATCGCTGAGAACCCTATTTTAAGTCCCAGAAACAGTTTTGATAATCTAATGTCATGCGCTATAAATAAACACAGAAAATTACTTTTATTCATTACTTATTTAGAGTTCATTGGATGTGACTTCATTTTACTTGACGGCTTATTGGGTTTTTCGACATTCCCGAAAACGTGTTGGTGATTGGGAGGTCGTCTACCTCAAATTACCTGGGGTCCGTTCGTGCGGAAAGCACAACGTACAACTTCAATTTGCATGCGCAACAATTTTGAGTTAAGTTATTTTATTCGGTTTACTTAACTTATTTAAATTTAGTTAAGTTTTTAGTTCATTATTATGGTAAATAATTTAATTTTAGTTTCGGATTATTTTTAAAGAAAGTCAGTGTAGTTCACTGTAGCTTACTTTTTTAGTTCGTTGATTTTATTGTAAATTGGTTATTTTTCATTTAGTTATTTCCCAATATTTTCATAATTGCAAATTGTAATTGCGGCACACATGTTGACAACATTGGGGCATCTAAATAATTATTCCTGCTTTTTTTCTTTCACTTATTCATTTTTGATCAATAATTCCTTACCTTTTTATTGCCCAGACTGTATAGTCTTTATTTCACCCTGTCCTCTATTACAGAAGGATGGGGCTTTCGCGTGCTGGTCTGGGACCTAAACTAGGATTCTACCTCGAGACCTACTGACGAAGCATTGCCACTCTGTAGAACAAAATCGGAAAACAAATGCCGGCTACCCATCGATCCCCCGCAGCATGAAGACCAATAAAATTCTAATCGACAGAGTTTGACAAGTGGTTGTTGGAGGGGGGCGGGCGGGCGGGCGGTCGCGCGGCGCTCAAGAGACGCTACGCGACAAGATTAACCTCTAGGGCCTCCTCCAGGGTATGCGGCAACGGCGTTAAGTCGCCGGAAGACTGCGACAACCCAGACGACGCCTGCGCAGTAAAGGAGAAGCGGTTCCCCTGCACTGGAGGTGCTGAGAAGGGAGACAGCTCAATGTCCAGACTGGTGGCGGCGTCGAAGGTGTGTGCTTGGTGAGATAAATGTAGCCTGTGATCCATCTCCTCGGCCAACCGGCCGTAGAGGTGGGAGGGCGTGGCGGACAGGGGACAACTCGCAGAATCGAAAGAGGAAGAGAGGTCGTGGGTAAGGGTGCCGTCGGAGAGGCGATTCTGTTGGGGAAGGAAGAAAGGTGGATGAAGCGACGATGTTCAGGGGAAAAGCCTTAAAATAAACGAGAATGGACAACCGCCAAGGCACGTCTGACAGCCCGGAAACAAGGAAACTGGCCGCACTCATAAGGGCACATTCGAAGCCAGCGTCAAAACGTACCTACGAGGTGTCAACTTATTTACACTTGCGAATACGCATTTCTATATAATCTATTAAGACTGCTGGCGTACATAAATCGTTGCTCTCAGCTGTATTTAGTTGGGGACTGAACCAAAAAGGAAGTTGCGCAAGTTCCCACACCAGCCTCGAGGAAAGCAGGTCTCTAGATGTGCAGAAGACACGTTCTTGCCTCGAAACTATCACTAAGCGAACCTTGTCAACGAGGGCAATGGAAACTAGCCTATGAGCCGTAATCAGCCAGCCATACACAAGGTCAGTATTTTAGATCTAAAACGGCGGGACAACGGGGCCATGACTGAATGATTAGAGCTTTGAACTTCTAATCACCCGGTCATAGGTTCGAGTGTTGGTAGTGCACACTTCGATGTTCGATATAGCTGGCTGATGATAGATAAAAAGCCATAAATGGCCATTACAGTTTCCCTTTACTTTGCTGGTAATTATTAAGGAGGTTTGGCAGATTTGGTTAATAAATTTGACCCAATTATGGAGAAAAAAACACGCGGCATTCGGTGGGATTCGAACCCGCATAGGCCTTTTACGCAAACCAACGCTCTACCTACTTGAGCTACAAATGCCAGGCTTCACACCGTGAGTTTAATCACACTTGGATTGATATTACCTACCCAACTTTGCCACTCTTACGGAATCCACCAATACAGGACAGCAAGTTGACTGCTCAAGCAGGATTTCCTAAGCAATCATCTAGAATCAATCTAATGTTCAGCTGCCTTAAATACCAGCGGCTGTCCGCTTGCTGGCTGGCAAGGCTCGGGTGTGAGCTCCCAGACAGAACGGGAGGAGTGAGTCCTTTAACTGACCCGTGAGCATTCACCCAGGTGCAACCAGGCGCACTGAGTAGTACCTGCGTTCATGCCTTTACGGTGGACTCACGTGAGATTTCGAAACGTCGGAACCATAAGCAATGGATCCTAGAGACTGACGTCGCTTCTTCATCCTACTACGTATACTTTAATGTGCGTAGGTTAAATTTAAAAACGAAGGTGAGCCACCAACCTTCTGGCACCCTCTACCGTACATTAAAAATGTGTCAGACGCAACCAAGCGTATCGCTGCAGAGCTCGGCGTGGGCATTGCTCATCGCCCGGCAGCTACCATGCGTTCACGAGTCATGCAAATAAAAGACCCACTGGATGTAGGTGAGCGGTCTGGCGCCGTTTATCAGGTGCCACGTCGCGATTGTTCTTGCAATTATATAGGGCAGACCGGGTGACGATATAGCTGACGAATAACAGAGCACAAACGGGCAGTGCAGAAAGACGACCAGATCGCTACCTACACCCTGGAAGAAGGCCACAAATTCGACTTCTCGGGCACACGGATAATGGCACGAGCCAGTAATAAGACTGGTAAAGAACTGCTGGAAGCCTGGGTGTCAGATCATAACTCCGTAAACAGGCATGTGAATATACCGCAATCCGTACTCGCGACCAGAAACCGTGGCCCAGTTCCCGTACAAACATACAGGCTGTCACGTTAAGGTCACACGCCACAACTCCAGGGACGCGCGTAGGCGACACAGGATAAGACGGCGTGGGCATGGTCGTGGCGTGGGCATTGACCAATCACAAGTGCGAACCCCCCCCCCCCCACCCCCATTTACGCGTAGCTAACTCTTGCTGTTTCTCACTTTCTCTGACGATGGCTTCTTGCGTGGAGTCGAAAGCTAAGACGAAGAAAATTACCGTTCCAGAGATCGCGTCTTCTGCCTCTTTATTTAAAAATGCATTTTATCCTGCCTACAAGGGATACTGAAAAAATTATCTGCCCACGTAATAAAGATGGCTCTGCGCATAATTCTCGAAGGGGGTGAATACGTCCGTGTTCTAAGCCTAACACTATCCTTCGCATAAAAGTAAAACGTAATCCGTTTCAAGGGAGAGGTAGGAGGAAGCTGAAGGAATGAGCATGTGTCAAGAGATATCTCTATCATCTCTATTAGGTATTTAGAAATAATGGCAGGAGCGTGTGTAGTGCTTCGTACACGGATGGAGGAGCCTCCATTCCAAAGCGCCTAAGATGTGGTTGGCAAGTTGAAATGAGAACGCATCGGAGGAGGCTGCAACGGCCAGCGCATCCGGCAGAGTTCTTTAAAAAGGCACAGGCAAAAGTACTGACCCTTTGTAATGTCGATGATCGACTGTCAAGTTGGTCCTGGAATGCATGACGATGGCCGGCATTCTAGGCAGAGAAAAAACAGGGTTAGTTTTCGACAACTTTCTCTACGTCATCAGGCCAGTTTTGAGAATCAAAAGCAGGTAGGCAACATCGTACTCTGCAGCCTACTAAGGCAGGACTTTTTTATTAGAAGAATGGTCAACTTGGTCGTAGAAAACCGAAACTACTGTCGGTCAGACGACCTAACAAGTCGCATTGTATGAAAAAGTACTGACAGTCAGACGGCAACGGATACATCCTGCGTTTAAACGAAACGAAATGCCAAAGGGTGCCTATATGTTTATCCAAAAATCTCCTGAGGCAAAAAAAACGAAGAGGCAAAATGATCCTTCGGTTTGCGTAAGTTCACTTGCAGTTTGTGTGTGCACAGTTGTATGATGCGCACATGACACAGAGGACACTTTGGGGGAAGGGAACAATGCAAAGTTTTTCAGCGCGCTTTTTGGAAACCAAAACTAATGACAGAAAAGACCGGCTGTCCATCAGACATCACAACCACGTGGTCAATCTTTTTGGTAATACGAAATAGGCAGTCAGGTATGTTTGGGCACCAAATGGACAGGTTTTCTATTCACAAAAAAAACCACCATCGCCATTAATCGAAGCGGCGACGGTGGTGGTGGCGTTCACTGTGTGCCTCTGAGAATGCGCACGTTAGCGGGAATCTGTGGGTGAATTAATTTACGAGGAGGCAGATGCATTCTGTCTTGTCCCACCGTGAAGGCGGACGCGAGCGCAAGGGCTGAAAAAGCTAAGCAGCTAGTCTAAATGTGCCTCACACACGACCTATTCGTCGATCTAACTGTATCGGGTCCAAATCTCACATCAGGGAGAGTGCCACAGAAGATAGTTGCAATGTCAGAGAGCGTTAAACAATCCATCTACGCGTGCCACACACATGACCTGCTCTCAAATCTAAATGTACCAGGTCTAAAATTCACATCAGGGCGAGTGCCACGGAGGTAAGGCGTGATGTCTAACAGCGTAAAATAATCCATCTTATCGTTTTCAACATCCCCCAAAGAAGACGAAGCAGAAGGTTCAAGGACATGGACCGACAAGAACCACACCTTTGCCTTCGACAATGCAAGGGTAATAGGCCGAGCCAATGACAAGATGGCTAAACTTCTGCTGGAAAGTTGTTCTTGGACTGGCACACTTAACAGAGCCATAAACAGTCATCCTGCTTACCAGGCGGTACGAAAACGGCTCGAGTCAGTTCGAACAAGGCCAACAGGACGGCGAAGAAGACAGAAGCATGGAGTAGAACTGAGATCAGAGGAAGATAGGAGAGGGGTCGGCCAAGGACCACGTGACCAGCGTGGAAAGCTACCGCACACACGAGGTTGACATGAACTCATGCGGGCAACAAAAAGTGATTAGTCCGTTGGTGGGCGAGGGACAAGCCAGAAAGCGCACTGACTTACCAACAGCTACGACAGCTGCAAAGGGGACAAAGGTCGCACGAGCTCCCCAGCGGTCAATCTCACGGACAGTCAGCAGCGAACAAGCAGGTCAAAGTTCATGCGCCGAGCACGGATACAATAACAGGCATGCAGCGAGGCTGAAACAGTCCCGGCAAACAGGAACAACCACCACCTTACTCTGACGATGGAAACAAGCGAGTGACCGAAACGTCAGTCCAAATATAACTCGGTTCATATCATTGAACCTTCTTCTTCGTCTTCTTTGAGAGATGATGGAAACGATAAGATATCTGGACCTCAAATCTTTACGCATGCAATTCATCTACGCGTGCCACACGCACGACCTCTTCTTAAATATAACTGTAGCCGATTCAAATATCACATCAATGAGAGAGAGAGAGCTACACAAGGGAGACAGGGTCTAACAGTATCTACACGCGCCACACAAACAACAGTTTGACTGCGGATGCCGATGATGGACGCCACGCGCTCAACAGTCTGGTAGTGCAGGGACAGTGACTTAAACGTCGAGTAGTTTTAAGTGATAGTAGACTTACGCTTCAACTAACACACACTCTTTTCCCTCACCCACTTGCGCCCGGTGTTAAGACAGAGTCAAGAGGACCAGAGGCAGTATCGGGCGGCTGGGATCGCATATAGTTGGGAAGGCCATAAAAACCGTATAAGGAAGCGAATGAGACCCGACTATGAAAAATAAGGTTGCCCAGTTAGTTGACAATCCTCCCCCCCAGCCTCCCTAAGCCCTGTCTGGTGTCGCGTCGAGATAGGTTTAGGCCCGTTAAATGTATTATAGTGGAGAATGGGTTTCGTCTAGTGATATATATATATGGTGTGAAACCGGATGGACGTAGGGGCATTAGAAGGATTCCCGGCCTAGGAAGACAGCTCCGATCAATGACGGCTGCAGAAACGCGAACACCGGAAGTTGATGAGAGACCCCTTGACTGAGGTTATTACGCTTCACAGGGCACGATGATTGAACATCCCGTCTAACCCCCCCCCCCTCCTCCCTCTCCTTCCCCCCCCTCCTCTGTATTGGTTAAACCATATTGACTATGACTGCCAACACCTTTAAATACTGTGAGGCGCGGTACAATTACCACCTCTGATGACGGAAGCCTGTACGCTTTTGATACGTCAGGACGATAAAACAATGGTTCCCGAGATCGCCTTATCTTCTCATATATATATATATATATAGTTTCTCGAGTCAGTCGCACTTGCCACAAGCAATAGCGACACAACGACATAAGTCATATCGCCTGTCATCAAATTAGATTTCCGCCTGTGGTTCGGCATAATTTAAAGACCCAACGTGGTATTTTCGAAGGGTGTAGAGAGCCGTTCAATGGTGAATCAAAGCGCTACATAAAATCACTTCTTCGACGCCCCGCACCATGCGTTCAGGCTGGACTTGTTGAGGGGCTAAGGTGTTAAGAGAAGATAACGTTTCCGCCTAGAAGCCGCAACGATAAAGCTCGAGACGACGGTTTTTTTTTCTGTGGGTTGTGTTTCTAAGCCCAATGTGCTAGCATTCAGCGGGCAAAAGGGGGGTTTTAAGCCTGCTTTTTTCGCACAATATGATCAGACGGTGGAAAGCAAGGCTGAATGTCTGGCGCAGGGGGTGGGGGCTAGACAACACGTGGCAGTCAAACCTTGTCTATCAATTTTCATACCAGAACTACTCGTAAGACTGTCAGGTGAGTTAGCCTAGTCCTCCTGCGCCCCGCCGAAGTACACGAAGCGAGCACAACACGTTGGCTTAACTATCATTTTTTATTTTGCATTTGAACTTAAAAAAGATGAATGGGCTAGTCACATGGAGGAGGGAGGGAGGACAAAGATATTGGGCCTTGGAGCGGTGATTGAATTAGACATAAATACAAAACTGTGAGGCCCCAGTTTGTTTGTAGGCCACAAAAGCTGGCGGCCCACTGCGATTTCAGAAACTTTTGTGTTTTAAATGTGGTGAAAGGCTGGCTGATGCGCTACAAAACTACCAGTTTCTAAATAATGAAACAGGGAAACGCGACAGGAACGCTGACTAGGGCAAGGCAGCAAAACGGGTATTTCTTGCCGAGTTACGTCATTGGCCACCAACATCAAAGTTGGAGGGCCTAGGGATGACGAACCGGATATTTGGATACCCAAAGAAAAGCGGAGGAAATTTCAAGAATTTCGATGAAGTGAAACTCTCGTGCGACAGATGAATAAAGTACGTCCATGATGAAGCACCGGCAGGCAGGAATGGTCCCTTGTAGCTTGTTGACTGTCATAAGCAAGTCATAAATGGGCATTCTAGGGTCCCCTGTCATCAAGATACGTTATTAGGTGCTGGACGAGAACGCTAGATTGGGTTCAGATACAGAACAGGACGAGCATTTCCCGTCACCTGATCGATGAGCACCATAACCTCATAATATGCTTTACATATGCATACATTTACTGGACCTATCACACTCCTACGAGCACTTCTTTCTCACACATATAGCTTCCAGACGAGAACTTTGATTAAGCACAAATAAACGGGGCCCTAGCCATGCCTATCCATTCTGTCACAGGCGTGGTGAGTGGCGCACTTCAGAGCAGCCGCGAACCTCCTCAGTTGGCAACGAGTGCATGGCCAAAATTTCTCTCACGATCTGTAGCTCACGTTTTTACTAAGCAAGGTAAATTACACCCAAACCCTCAGGTCAACTTGAAAGGTGAGCCACAGCACCTTTACGTCGGAGAGCAGCGGGACCAAGTGGGAATAGCTGAAGACACACACACACACACACACGCAGAGAGAGCGCGCGCTGCTTTTTGACGTACTGAACTGCGGTTTCGCGGTGGAGGTGGGGGGGGGAGAGCGGGCGGGGAGATGCAGAGACTCAAATACGCTCCTCGAGAAACCAGGGTCCTCGAGTTAAAGATGCGATAAAGAAGCCCGGAAATTGAAGGGGGCTTGAGTTTGCATGCAAACAGAAGAAAAACTGCGTATTTACTTACATGGGATGTGGGTACGAGGTGCTAGCGGACGTTCCTGCATTTTGATTCTTTTTTCGCGACAAAGACGATATCTATTTAGGAGATTTGGCAGATTTGCTTAATTTAGTTGACCCAGTTTTTGAGAAGCCAGCAGCATTCGGCGTGATTTGAACCCATGTAGTAGGGAAGACCTTTACGCGAAACCAATGCTCTATCAGCGGTAAAGTTGGACGGCTGAAATCGATCCAAGTGTGGTTAAACTCACGGTGCTAGGCGTGGTATCTATGGCTCAACTGGTAGAGCATGGGCTTTATGTAACCCCCCCCCTGCTATGCGGGTTCAAATCCCGCCGAATGCCGCGACTTTTTTCACAATTGGGTCAACTAAAAGACGATATCGGTTATTTCAGGGGCAGCTGAAATTCCTCGCCACAGACGTGAAGTCTGGGATTTAAGAAAAAGGCGTAGGGAGAGTTGGACAACGGAGCCGTTCAGCAATTATGCGGTTGCGGTAAAAATAGTAGGCATAAAAGAGCGCCGACTCACACTGCAATAATGCTAAACGTGCCACTGGGTATTCGATCGCTGACGTCGGAGATAACATCAATTTTGGTTGTGACTTACAGTCACACGTACGTCGATACAACAGCAATTTATACCGGCACTTGCAGAAGTCTCATCATATCTAAATACCTTCAAATCACAAACATTGCGCAGCGGCTGAAGATCGCAGTTTCTGACATCATAAAGAATTTACCTTGAATGAGTCGCAAAATATAGGCAAAATTGGACTTTCTTCAAAACGGTACGAGCGTCGTGCACTAACGACCTCAGTTTTGTGGTTCGAGCAAGCAAAGAGCGGCAAAATCTGTATGCAATGGGTGCAATAAGCGAGACGATGCATATATAATAAATCTACATGCGAGTGGATAGCGGAAAATCGCGACTCCGTTTCAAAAGCCCGCACATATGCAAATGACAACAGGCCATGCCTGCAATACAGGTGGCATTGCGTCAGTTGCAGTATTGACATAGCTAGCAGACAACGCCTAATAAGACAGAAATGACCATTCTAGTCTTTTTAGTAGTGTATTCTTGCTTATAATATAATAACCGTTAAACGGCTGTTGGCGGGGCTCGACAACGGGCTCAAAGGCACAACGGGACGAGTCAAATCCATAATCGATTCGTGAGCACCTGCCTATCATTTCAATCGACAAGACAAAGAGACCATAGCGCAGTGGTTAGAGCGTCGGACGTCTAATCAACCGGTCGCGGGTTCGCGCCTCAGGTGACGCACCACCTGCGGTTAGGCATGGCTGGCTGATGACGGCTTCTAAGTCAGAAACGGCCATTCTGGTTTCCCTTGTCGCTGTCGGTTACATTGGACCATACACTACAAGTCGCTGTACGACTGCCTGCGAAGGCTCTAATATTAGCTCCAGGGCAAAAACAGGACGAGCATGATCCATAACCAGATTGGTGAGCACCCTATTATTAATGTATATATATATACATATACCCCACTTACTGCTATTATGACTTGGCCGGAATCGGCCTGGCAGGCGGTCATCCGTTGGGGACTTCTGACCACCACACGAACTTTGTTGAGTTCGGAAGCCTATTCGATCGGTGTTCGCACATTCCTGAGTGAATATATATATATATATATATATATATATGGATATAAGCGAAGATTCTGACCCCAGGTATTGGAATGGAAGGATAAGGTAAGGCGATCTCTGGGGGAGAATGTTTATTCGTCTGAGCTTTCGCACTCATGCTCGAGCACATCAACGGATACCCGCGTAGCTTCGTAAACAAATGCCTGTACCGAAGACACACGAAGAACGAGGAGGAGCAAAAACAAAGGCCGGCAACCTTTCGTAGCCTACCCTACGTGAAGAACGTCTCCGAGGCCATTGAGCGCGTGCTCAGACCGCTTAATGTGGGCGTGGGACACCGGCCAGAAGCTACTATCCGTCGCTTACTAATGCAACCCAAAGGCCGATTAGCACCGGCAGATACGTCGGGTATTGTTTACCGCGTCAACTGTCTAGACTGTCGGGCCAACTACTGCGGCATGACGGACAAACGACTGAGAACCCGCATGCACGAGCATTCTTTAGCCGTAGACAGAACGGAGGGACGCTCGCACATCGCCATGCACTGTCTAGAAAACGAGCACCGGTTCGACTTTGATGGTGCCCAGGTCATAGGCCGAGCCGACAGCAAACTGGCGAGGGAAGTTATTGAGGCCTGGAAAACGGACAGCAACTCAATCAACAGAAGTATAGACCTCCCCAAGCCATATGATGCCGCACGGTTGCACATGCGCACGAGAAGAGGTCCAATAAGACGAGGGGACGGTGGACCAATCAGCAGCTAGCAGTTAGCCCCTATTTAAACTCATGTTCTTGACCCAAATGTCTATCTCCGATGATGTGCTCGAGCATGAGTGCGAAAGCTCAGACGAATAAACATTCTCCCCCAGAGATCGCCTTACCTTATCCTTCCATATATATATATATATATATATATATATATATTAGAACAGATGGATATTCATAAATGTATACATATGTCAAGTAGCAAAGTACCTCCTTCAAAGTTCGCCGAAGTTTAAAAAGAGCCAGCTTCATGCCATTGAGGGTCTGAAGAAACTGGCGTTGCTGGTCGTTGGAGAGGACAAAGGCGGAGTTGTCCGGCGCGAAGGGGTCCTCATCTGGCGTCTCACACACAACACTGCAAATCACCCGCTTGATGCGCATGGGGTCGTCGACCAGCGTGGCTGCGCGTCCATCGCGTCTGAAAGCGCGCCGCGGTGAGCGCAGCGAGCAAGAAGTGGAGTAGGATCGCAGACGGGAGTGAGCCACGACTCCTGGCAGGCTCCGAAGTAACCTGTATGCGCGTAGAAGGGGTTGGGGAATCAGCAAGGAGTTAATGTTAAGCACAGAAACACGTTCCGGCAAGACTTGCAAATATGGGTCTCCTCCCCGCGTATTCTGGGGCCTTACGCCAACTGTCATAGTGAGCAGGGTGAAGTTTCAGGTTCGGACTTGAGTGAGACTTAAGAGCCCGGGTGGATGAGGGAACGGAGAGAGCGCGCACGTGCTTTAGATGCTTCGCAAGTCTACTATCACTTAAAACTACTTCACATGCAAGTCGCCGTCCCGGCAGCACCCTGCTCTGGAACATACGGTGGACATAGTCAACACCGACGGTCTCTAAACATAGACCTAAGTAGAAGAGCAAATAAAGCCCGGATAAGCTCGACTGGAGTCATATGTGGCAAGCAATTTACGAGTAATTTAAGTACGGATATCGTGGAAAATAAGTTAAACAAGGTATAACCGATAAAGTACGAGGAATTTAGGGACATCGTAGAATTTCGCGACCTCTCAGTAAATTACTCAAGGGGAAATCGATCAATCTCAAGCTCAATCCTCGCACACCTGATCGATACAAATCACCAAGTTGACGCGAGAGAGGCCTTTCAGGTCATATACCAGGCAACCACGCCCTACTCTAAAGGCCTGCGTAAACGGGTGCTAGCAGTGGCAGTGGCAATTCGTTTAGCAAAACCCGCTCTCGGCTGTCAAAAGACGCTGGTGCATGCCGTCTCCCTGCCGTGGCCGACCGCATACAAGGATCCCGCACCGCCAGAAGCCACTACGTCAGAACTCACGACGTCAGAAGCTACGCAGCCCGAATTCATACTACCCACAGCCGCAGAGAACACGCAGTGCGACCATGCTGCTCACAGTCACAGAGAGCCCGCTGCGCGTATGACGTAGATCGTGGGAACGTCCCTCCCCCGTTCCACACGCGTGACAACCCAGCGTCCTCGGCATGCTGAGTCCGGCTCGCAGGAGACGAGGGAAGCACGAGATAACTAATTACCCCCCTCCCCCACCTCAAGAACTCTATTAGCACTGTACCGAACTGCCTGCTTTAGTCGTCTATTTTTCCATGTCACTGTAACGGCCTGAAGTGAATGACCGAAAACAGCTGTTTGCCAGCACGACTTTTCAATCGTAAACGAAATGGGAATTTTTGCTGAGCTACTAAGAATACATGATCAGCTGTCCACTTAACCACCGACCTATGGGTTTAAAACGTGATAGGCAAATAATGAATGAACTGTTGATTTCCTTTGCGAGTGTGAAAAGTGAGGAGGTAGGGGGCAGGAAGGGGGGGGAGAGATTTAGCTGCACAAGCTAGTTCGGATTAGAGTGCAGGAGAATACGTAATGCGCACAAACCTGAAGCCCACTCCACTCTCGACTTCTTTTTGATTACTGGCGAAACTGGACGTCCTGATTTCATGCCCTCCTTAGTCACTTGCTGTCATAATGGGAGCAGCTAGGTACTGAAACGGACGAAATTTGCATTGCGCAGGCACGGAAGCAAACAGACTTCTCCCGACCGCAACAACTGTATTACCCACATACGAGGCTTCTTTTATCCAAGGACCATTTCCTTCCTGATCAACTGCTTACATCTGCCAGAACAGGCAATCATCGGTGTGTCGACAGAACTACCACACCTT
Organism: Ligula intestinalis; assembly: GCA_036362985.1. NCBI lineage: Eukaryota > Metazoa > Platyhelminthes > Cestoda > Diphyllobothriidea > Diphyllobothriidae > Ligula > Ligula intestinalis. Next base: position 77,776,463 of record JAYGXS010000003.1, read on the forward strand.
AGTCGTGTTTGATTGTCGTTCGCAGAAAATTCACAGGAAAACGCTGGTAACGTCTCGACTGAACGCAGCCCAGATGCTGGAGAAAGGATGCAGTGAGCCTAGACTCTTGCCCTTATCCACCGATTTCATCTTTCGATGCCGCCGTTTGCAGGCAAAGCTTTGTCTACAGTCAGAAACGGATATGTTGACCTCACCCCTCCCCTTCTCAACTGCGGGGCAGAACCCTCTGTAATACGGGAATGGCTGTAATAGTGACTTCTCTGGGTGGTTCGAACTACTGCATAATCGACAAATCGGCAAGACAACGAGCTCGTGGCTAAATATTTAGAGAGTTCAACTTCTGCTCAAAAGGTAGCGAGTTCGAGTCTCGGGTGGGGCACCACTTTTGGTTGGGTATGGCTAGCTGATGACGGCTAATGCCCGAGAAATGGCCTCGTCTTTTCCGGTAATATTATCTACCTAGTCTACTAGCAGCTACGCGGCTGCTGGCAATGTTCGAGAATTAGCCCCAATGCAGACTGGAACGAGCGAGTTGCGTTATAAATCGGTGAAAGTTAATCAACGACAACGCGCATTCGAGGCTTCTTTTATTCCAGGGATATCTCTTTTCTAATCCATGGCCTACACCTTCCAGTACACGCACACTCACCGCTGCATCGACAGAATTGCCACATTCTAGTCATGTTCTTCGATGGCCTTTCGTGCAAAATTCACAGTGAACGCTGGCGACACCTCGATTGAACGCTGCTTAGGAAAAATGCAGTCACCACGTCAGTCAGTCGTTCCAGGCACGATCAACAGGACCATCACATATATATGCTTACAGAATCCTGTCAAATTTAATTGGTGAGCCTGGACTCCACTGCAGTCTACCGGCTAGACGACACTTCTCACTTGCATTCTCTGGGACATTCTCTGCGTGCAGTAACTCGTTTTTTAGACGGAATGTTAAATTCGCGGTTTTCTGTGGCTAACTTTTTATGCTACATTTTTGTAATATCCTTGTTGTCTAGCGTACAGCCGTACAGCCAGGAATCACCCGTCAATCGCCAGTTGCATTTGCGTGATGTGGGTAGGCCGCTGGATGGAACACAGTTGTAGCTATGGCAACAAGGAAATCTGTCTGCCAGCTACCTAATTGTCATTTTAAATTTTGATTAAAAGTCCGTCTCTGGAACACAGTAATGGCCACTGCTACCTAGACGGGATGGGAATTATAAGGGAATGAACGTTTGCAGAACATGAGGCTAGCTGTTTCCCCAGTAGTCCGCGCCAGGAACCACTGCCATGGCTTCACAAACGGCGTCGAACCAAGTCTTCAGTTGCCCATCTCTTCGGCGCCTCCGGGTGGGATGCGGCACCGGATCGAGGGCAGCGTAACAAAGTTATTGAGGCGGACAACGGAGAACGTGCCCAAACCATCTAATTCGTCTTTATTGGATGTACTGAGATAGTCTCGACATACTGCCGCAGTGAGTGAGTCCTGCCTCGTTCGAGACAAAGCCGGTATACTTCACTCGAAGGATGGTTCTCAGCAAGCGGTGGTCAAATATCTCTAGTCTACGCTCATTTTCCACGCACACAGCCCAGCATATACGCCTATAGAGGACTGACCGGACGGGTGCACAGTACACACAGGTCTTCGTGACAATAGAGATATCAAGTCAGATCCATAAGCGCTTTCGGAGAAGAAAACCTGACGAGCAGCATCGATTCGGGAGACAATGTCGCCCTTAATCGGTCCATTCGGTAGCAGCTGTCTACTTCTTCAAGTTGACGGCCATTAATCCCCAGGGATGCCTTCTCCTGATCAGGTTTGCAGCTCAAGAATAACTTATTCTGCCAAGCATTTATGGACAAGCCAACCGACGCAGCGATCTCTTTCATCCGTGACACTACAGACTGTGGATCACCAAACCTTGAAGCTACTAAAGCTATTTCATCGGCGTAACCGAGATCAGTTAGCCGGCGTCCGGGTGCAAGTTCAACACCTTCCTTTTCACAAACGATCCTCCCAAGTAGTTGAATAGAAGGTGCGACAGGACACAGCCATGTCGGCTCTAAGGGATTATACGGGATGGCAATAAATATTACAACCCTAGATAACAACATCTAGATAATCCTTCTTACTAGAAAAAATCATTTCCGAACTTCGGTTAAAGTTTCATGAGATCTGTCACTGACTGACGGATGATTAAGCGCAGGCGCCTACGGAACGGAAGGAATTAGCATCCAGCTCAGGCTGGGTAGTTCCAATTCCGCCTAAACTCGGCGACAAACAGGCTTGCTCCCAACACCACCTCAACAAGCAAGTTGCCTGTTCTGGCGAGCCGCTCCAAGTTCTGCCTACAGCATTAACCTCAACCCTTAACCGTTTTTTGTTCCAGTGACATTTACAGTTTCCAGCGCGCACGCGTTTACTGATTTTCTGACAGAATTTTCACATTTCACGAACACAGGCTTCTGATGCAAATTCACCGGTGTCACAGGTACAGTTTGTCCGTAACCGCTAGCGATTGTCGTTACTGAGCCGTGACCGGCTCATGCAGCACAGAGTCCTGAAAACATGGATGCGGACCTGGGTATCGGGCAGTGTCTGCGAAACTTCCGCATCTAAACATTAACAATTCACCAAACACACAGCCTACCCCCCACCTGATCTGCCCATGCATTCCTACTTACCAGCTACGAATGCGGTCGTCACTTTTTTCTAGCGCAACTAGTCTCGGGGTGAGTGATTTTTGACCAAGAGTGCTGTGAAAACAGACTAAACCAAGACATTGACAAAAACAAAATCCACGGATTCGTTTTCGACTCCTCGTGATCGGAACCTGCATCCGCATGGTATTCATTAAATCCGACCTGAATGGTTTAGCGTGCTTGAGAACTCGAGAACCGGGCGCAAAAAAGCAGAATAGCAAGCAGCTTTAGGATATTGAAGCAAACACAGGTTCGTACATCCGCTTTTTTAAATTGTAAAACGTCTAGATTTCTAAAAAAAGAATCCGCTTGCTTTCACCTCCTTTCGTGTGATTTACGTGGAGGTAAAAACTGACTTTTAAGTGCGCCAAGTTCCGTCTGGTAAACTTATCGAAGTGAGAATACGGTCTCCTCAAAGAAAAAGACGCTCGAATGCGCCAACTCGGTCAAGGATAGGTATTCACACAAAAAGCCACTGGAATACAAGTTAACGAGGCACGCCGTGCGCCATGGATTTAATCCCATGTGGGTCGAGTGTTCCCTCCCAACTTACTACTTGTATGGAATTCACGATAACAGAACAGCAAGCTGACTGCCAGGCAGGATTTCCTAAGCAATCGTTCAGAATCCGCCAGAATGACTACTAGGCTCACTTAATTGTAATGGGGCTTGGCAGAGTTAGTGGTGGATGCCATACAAGCAGTAAGTTGGGGGGAGGTAAAATCGATTCATGGGTGATTATACTCACGGCGCACGTTGAGTCTCGTAGCTTAATGGTGGAGCGTTGACTGCGCAAAAGCCTTCCCTGCTGCGTGGGGCTTCGACTCCCACCGAGGCCATAAATTTGTCACAATTGGGTCGATTGAAGTATTGAACTCTATCAAACCCCTAACAAACAGGGTAAGCCTAGTATTCCATCCGGTGGATCCAAGATGATTACTTAGGAAATCCTGCCTGGCGGTCAGCTTACTTCGTCCGTATTGGTGGATACCGTACGTGAATTAAAGCTGAGCAAGCAAATCGACCCAAGTGCGGTCGGCGGCGGCAGGTTTTGTGTCAAGTATCCAAATCACGGCCTGCATTGCCTTCAGCCACTAAGTTGTAGCGACAGTGCGAAGTGCGTAGGCACGCCTGAAATTTGCTCCCCTGCGACAAGTCAGCAAAGGGCATAACGTCCACGGACACCAGGGTGTCGGTTCGTCGGGGCCAAGTCACGAGTTGCTTTAACTGCGACGGACAAGTGTAGTTTAAATAGAGCACCTTATATACCCCCTAGTACCAACATTGTTTTCTACGGAAACGGCGATTATAGGGGGTTTTGAGGGTCGTGAAATAGGATAGGCAGTGAAGGAAATTTGAAGAAGTAAGTATGAGGTGGTGTGTGATTAAATTCCCGGTGAGCCTCGTAGTTCAGTGGTAGAGCGTTGGCTGCGCAAAAGCCTTCCCCTGCTGTGTGAGTTCGACTCCCACTGAGGCCGCGAATTTTTCATAATTGGATCAACTGAATGAAGTAAATCTGCCAAACCCTCTTACTGCATTATCCTCATCCGGACCGTCTACTGCCCCAGTAACTTTTCCCTTCTAATTCAGCACCAACATTTTCCAGTAGAGGCATTCACAGAATTGCCACGTCCCAGTCATGGTCGACTGCTTTTCGTGCAGAATTTACAGGGCAACGCCGGTGACGTCTTGACTCAGGTGCCGGGGAAAGAGTGCAGTCACCACATCAATCAGACCTCGCACGAACAATAGGGTGATCGCACAAATATGCTTGAAGAGTCCTGCCAAAATTAATTAGTGGGCCGGGATTTCGGCATGGTCTATCAACCAGCTAGGCGATGCTGAACCCTTGCATTCTACCCTACATGCTAAGCTCATCTGTGAAGCGGTAGGGACGTTAAGTTGGGTGAATGTCTATCTGCCTTGAAGAAAGCCGTGTCATGCAATGCCTAGGCAGCCCGTGGGGCGTATATATACCGCCTTTTTCGTTCAACTTGGCCTTTTTATGCTGCTGTTTGCAGGCAAGTGCGTTTAGATAGTCCAAAATGGATGTTTACCACTCCCTGCCCCGTCTCGGAATTACTGTGCAGAACCACCCCTTAATATGGAAATGACTGTAAAGGCAAAATTTGCGTGGGTGGTGCGTTCTCGGAGAGGGAAAACGCGGATTCCGTAACTATGCAGAAGGGGGAAAAATGTACATAAATATGCACTCTGCAGGCAGCTGGTTTAGAATGATGGTACACGCATACGGTCCGCACTGTTTCGATGCATGATGAAAATGGCGTTTTCTGGCTTTATGCATCTCCTCCATATTGCATCATCCACATCCGCTGAGTCGCCTGCTGCCCACCCAGTGACGTGTTCTCCCTAATCCAGCACACACACACACACACACACACACACACACACACACTTAACGATGTTCTGCCAAAACTGTTACATCTTAGTCATGTTCGGTTGTTTATCGTAGGATCTGCACACGGTGAAGGGCATACAGGTGACTCAGAAATAAGAAGATATCCAGTGTCATCCCCGGGCGCAATCGGGATGAAGACATCGTACATACTGACATGACTGACGAGTCATGTCAGGGTACCTGATGAATCTTACGCGCAAGTGGATTTCCACTGTGGCCTATCAGCCGATGACTAGCTGACACTCTGCGCTCCCGTTCCTATTGCCTACTACGTGCGAGAGAGAGAGAGAGAGAGAGATGGGGGAACATTTTTTACACAAATGTATTGTTTGTGTTGAGTAGATGACCGCACATGACGAAGGCAATCTCATCGGCTTCGGTCGCAAACCTGGGTGGATGATTGGTGGCTTCTGCTAATTAAATATTGTGGGGTTTTTTTACGAAAACGTCAACTTGTGAAGTCGGACCGCGCTGCCCTTCACAGAGGATGACAGCCGGATTTTTTGCAAAATCGGTACGAATCGGTTGCACACTCAATAGCAACTGTGTCAGGTAATGTAACCAGATCCAGATCCTGCCACAGCATTTTGGTGATGGGAGCGACAATTATCCGTTCTTGCAGACTTTTGTCAGAAACCTAGACCTTCTTCTTTTGAGCTTCTATACACTGATGACTTTATAGGAGGTAGGAGCTGTGGGGTTACGTACGTAGACACAAGGTGCATCAACTAGGCCACAACGTCTGGAAGCATCGCTTTCGTGAAGTGAAGGAAATCTACGCATTTGCGCCAGCCTTGCATAAATCATTAAACCCGCCTCAGAAGGGCCTAGTACGTATAAGAAGAAGGGAAGAACCAGTGATACAGATCAATAAAACATGTCATTACAAGCTAACATGGGGGTCCCACAAAGTAATTGAGAGAAAGACGACTCGATCGCTGGGACAATACTTTTATTCATCTGACGTTTCGACATTCGCTGCGAATTCAGCATCAGAGACATTAGCAGAAAACGGTAGCAGAAGAAGGCAAGAAGGCAAGTAACGTAAATGGTCGCTGTATGTTTGTAGTAATGACCATATGCTATAAATACTGCAAACTCCTGTGCATGTATTACCTGTTTCTGGTATCTTTTTCTGCTAATTTATCTGATGATGAATCCGCGACGGATGTCTGAACGTCAGGCGAATAAAAGAACTGTCCCAGCGACCGAGTCATCTTCTTCTCAAAACATGCTATTTCACAACCAGTACGTATGTAAGAAGGCATTAATAGGGGAAAGGGGGAGCCGACACTCCCAGAAGGCTAGGTGCAAACCTTAACGCTAACTTAACTCATTTTAATTGTCACATTTGACTTCAGGTATGCAGGTAAGTAAGTGTGTAAGCTTAATAGATAGGGTTGCTCCTCAGCTTCCTCCATATGCAGCACCAGCTACATTTGCGTCTGAGATTACCGCGGCTGAAAAGGCAGCCAGCTGGAATACTTAACAGACACACCAACAACCCATGACCATGTTATCATCACCTATGATTAAGAATTCCCGAGGGAATCCGAAACGTCAGGCAAATAAAACTGTTGTTCCAGTGATCGCATCTTCTTCTCCTGAACCCAGTGTGTTTGTGTGTGGAAGCTGATGAGCGGACTGGGAGTCAGACGACGACGGTTTCTTCTAATCCCCTAGTTGTGTAAATCCTAGCGAGATAGCTGTGTCATGTGTGTGTGTGTGGCTGTGTGGCTGTGTCAAGTGTGCGCGTGCTGAGTGTTTATCGCGCCAGCCATCTACACCCTCCCTCATCCCCGGTCTTATTGACTTTGTCTTTACACCGGATACGGAGGTGGGAGTGGCGAGCGAGTGGGTAGATTTTGTGAGAGTCTGCCTACACTCCCGGTTTCTCTCGTGCCGGTTCTCTGCGTTGCTCCTGCTTGCTGTCGCCGCTTTCGTGTTGATTACCCAGCTTGTATGCTTCGGCTTGCTTCAGCGTTTGCTGCGGCTTGTTGGAGCGCGTGGTGCCCATCGTCTAAATCGACGGGGGAACTGTCGTGTGTGTGTGTGTGTGTGTGTGTGTGT
>JAYGXS010000003.1:77784915-77849777 GCA_036362985.1 Ligula intestinalis
TGGTGGTGGTGGTGGTGGTGGTGGTGGTGGTGGTGGTGGTGGTGGTGGTGGTGGTGGTGGTGGTGGTATCAGCAACAATATACATTGTAGCAGACGTTGGCGCGGGGCCGAAAATCCAAGAAAGTCGAAATAGCCAAACCGCCAGCAGGTAAACACACGAAAATGACGGAAACCATGGAGTGACGATTGAGTGCAATATGAGGGGGGGGGGTAATCTGCTCCAAACCAGGGTAGAAAGTCACGAGTTAGTGCACGTGTTTGTGCGTGTGCGAGTATGATGCCGAGAAGCTGACTCTGCCTCTACGCCGTGCTGTACTGTGCCAGAACGTCAACGAAGAGCAGTGAAAACTCACAAACCGAAAATGCCGCCTTTGGTGAAGTTACGCTGGCTACTGCTTCTGTTGTTGTGGCTGCTGTGTCTCTGTATACAGCAGAAAGAAGAGCAGGGGCCGTGCCGGCCCGCAGCCTTCCGTAGACCTCAGGCTTAAAGTTGGAACTACAGCTTCGTGGTTCCGCGATATATGTGTTGCGGCTGGTCTTGAAGGCGCGGTAGGGACTGATGATGTCACTGCTTGTGCGATCCGCCAATTCAGGCATAGCCTCTGTCTGTTCGGCCGTAGCAGGTGATTTGGTGGTAGGGACAGGCGGTGACAGAGGCTGTAGGCGGTTGGAGGCTTCACAAAATTCAAAATCCAACATATTGAATGGGTCGAACAGCAGTTAACTTAACACAACCCTCCACAACATCAAGGGGAGGGGGGAAATGCTTTGAATGTAGTCAGCAATAGTAAGCCGTTACGAGAGAATCTATGGTGAAGCGAGTCATTTAGCCGGATTACTTCCGGCGAAACAGTTTTGGCTCGAGTTAGCAGCTTTCTGGAGTATGGTCGGACCTATACACGTTGGTCTACCACCAATCGGAGCAGACCACATCTTGGGTAGGCGCCCGCCTGGTTAGCTGGCCAATCAGCGTAGACTGCGAGCGCGGACAGTCTAGGCCGACATCTCGAATGCTTCTTGCTACACCCAAATGTCCCACCTTTGTCCCAAACAAGTGAAATGTGGTGGTGGCCCTCGCGAGCCGTCCAGATACGAACCATTGCTCTTTCTAGATATTTGCCCCAAATAAACGGACAGTCCAGTAAATAATGGGTGGGCAGTAATAAAGTCTGTCCGCGGTGTCCTCGAGTACTTCAACTCGTTCCATTTCTTCAGCGAGCAGCACACAGGGAGGTTGGAAAGTGCAAATAATTTTCTAAATGCTGCTTAAAGGTCGAGATAGCTAGTGATTTCCCGTATGTTGAATTGCTACAGTTCTTTTCACCCGGTAGTCAGAACAGGTCACTGTTGATAACCACAAGAAAGTGACTAGGTCAGGTGAGGTTTTATTAGGGAAAGATAGATAATACCTTTGAAATCCCTCTTGGTACAGAGCAGCTATGATGCAGAACATGTGGCGTTGACAGTATTAGAACTGCGTAAAAAGGGCTGACAGTAAAAAAACTCCGTAGGCATTGTTCATAATTCTAGCTTTGAATGTCGTTTGTGGGATTTTAAGGAGAAAAACTGTCGCCCGTGGGGTGAGGGGGGGGACCAATGACAGCTGTCTTCTGAAAGCGCTGGCTAAACCTGATAAAGCTTCCTGTAGGCCGTGGAAGTTCCAGATAAAATCGTAATTGAGAAGCAAGTGAAGTAATTTATGGAAAAACTGCTACAATGGAAACTGTCTTTTTAGTCATGCTGACTGTACGCCAAACGGTTCCGTAGAAAGGTAAGCAGTGGAAAAATCGCTAGGTGTGAGGATTTATAATTTTGAAAAAAGAATAGCGAAGCCGAGGCAGTCTAGGGTTTTTTGTAGAAACTGAATGCTTGTTCTATTACAGTACTTTTTCCACTTACAATGAAAGGTGATTCATTTGGCGGTGCGTATCGCCAAGATACCAGAAGACGTGGCGCCCTGTGAGCCAATCCACTTCTCGTGAAAACTCGTAGAATGTCTAACTTGTTAATACTTATTCCGCTTCAGCCTAATAGTTTTCGCTTGAAGCCAACAGAGTTAACTTTGGTATTTTATCGACAAACGGAGCGCACTCACGAAGCTTTTCTGCCTTTTTGGGAGTCATCAGGTGGTGGTAGCTCAACTCCAGTGTAGTAGCGGAAATTGCCGTCACACCCGAGTTTCGAACTCGCGTCTCTCCGGCCAGAAGCGAACACTGTAACCCTCGAGCCACGGGTCCGCCGTGTTGTCGGTTTTTGATCGGGACTATATTTTATTGGGTAATTCTACTCCGATCCGTTTCAGGATGTACCCACCATGGTTCACTGTCATTTTTGCGAAACTTAACTTTGGTTCCGGACATGCGTAGAGCGAGCTGTTGTAAGACCGTGTGAGCACGTGCCCACTGCCAACTTTGTGTGTGGCATATATAGGCGGGGCCTTTTACGGGCGGAATAATTTGGAGATAGTTACAACGGGAACGGTGTCCTCATTCATCGTGACAGTACGTTCAACTGCTTGGTAAGAATCTAGGCAGTACGGACATTGTTGGATGTGAGGGTTTATACTTGTAATAGACGCAGCCGAATAGGGTGTAGTGCTGGGGATTTTCAAGTTGAAAAGTTTAACTAATAGCTGCATGCACTAAAAAAGGACTCGGTTCTGTTTAGTTGACGCCATATACGTAGGCGTTTGCGGATGGTAGTCTAGAGTACGGTTCTATCTTAAGTAGCGACCTCTCCTAGCATTGAAACTGCTGCCTCTACGCACTTGTGCTTCTATCTACGATTGTCTCTGATGATGGATTCCAGCAAAAATCCGAAGCGTCAGGCCAGTATATTTCTTGTTCCAGCGCTCGAATCTTCTCCTTCTGAATATAGTACTCTTCTTAATAAATCCAGGCATCACAAAAGAATGCATGAATCAACAGAACGCCAGAGAAGGCGGGCATTAACGCTGCTTCTAATATACCGACATTTGTTCATACTTGGAGGTGATTCAGTCTGCAGAAATCAGGGAAGATAACGCAGTAGAGATTATCAGAATAAGACATTCAATTTGCAAGATCTTTAAGCGCTATTACAGTGTGGAAATAACGCGGTCAATCTCCCCCCCCCCGTAGTATGAGTGGGGACTGTGCAAGGTGGGGGGGGAACCAGTCGGTCTGATCTAGACTAATAACAGAGAACCAAATTTTGAAGTATGAGCTCAAACGTTTCCCAGAAACCAACTTCCTGGGAACACAATCGAGACCAGCCCGAAGGCCAAACATGACTAAGAGCCATTTTTCCCAGCAGGCTTTTCTACTTGAGCCGCCATTTTTTCCTTGGTTCATTCGAATGGAAATTGTCTCATATATACGTTGGTTGACCTACTTCGGCCATTGTTTATCCGAACTACAATGAAGTCACCAGTGCAGGACGCCAGCGCCGGTTTGAAAGCAGTCCAATTTGGCCTATATTTGACAAAATTTCCAAGGATATCTATCTAAGATGTCAAAAATCACAGTCAATGACGATTATGGATTCCTTTTGATTGCCCGGTGTTTTGATTTTGTGCGCTTGATTTTATTTCTTGTGAATGGAGGACGTTTTGGCAGAAAATTTTGAAAATACATTTTAAAAATAAGGCATATCTCTCTCTCTGTCACTTTGAAAGTGTTTACACCTGCTGCGCACGGAAAAAACCTGCTTCTCCGGTAGGGAAAAACAAAGACAAAGAATAACAAGCAAAAAAGGGGGGAGGGGGACGAAGAGCAGAAACCGGAGTGTTTGAAGGGGTTTTGTTGGTTGTCATTCTTCGTAGCTTCCTCTGGCTTGATAATAGGCGGACCTACCCTCGGAGTCAATCAATCTAACCGATCTAGGGGCGTGTGCACAGGAAGTAGAGGAAAAAAAGAAGGCTTGCCAAATGGAGACAATACTTGGCCCAAAAGAGCTCTAACTAGTCGACACACACACACACATACAAGGGTGGCGCCCAGACAGCGCCAAAGGTGCCGTTCTGTTACCATGCGCGCAAGAAATAAGCCCATTCCCCTGCGCGCGACCGATCTCCAGGCCGAGTAACAAGTCTGAGCAAGAGACGACGCAATATGTCGGATAACAAAACCAGTCATTTCAACCTTGGAAAAAAGCATGAACATCACAAACTCCCAGTTGTAGATCAACGACATTGATTATTCTTGCCAGCAGTACCTGTCAACGAATTCAGCAATACATCTTCATAATGCTATTCCTTCGATTTCGCCTGAGCATAATCGACGCGGTTTTTAAACGCTCAATGACCGATGAATCTAGGTTCCGATCCCAGGCAGACAGCGGTAATAAACAACGGTAGATGGGCGCTCACCGATCGGTTACAGGACTCGCTCGTGCCGCTCTCGAGCCACGCCAACAGTCGCATAACCGCTAGGGATGAAGGTCCAAGAGTGGTCCCCAAGGCAGAATGCAAGGGTTGAGCCCAGTAACCGATGGGTGAACGCCAATCCATCCATGCTAATATTCCCGATTGAAACCGACAAGACGACGAGCTGGTGGCGCACTGGGTTAGAGTGTTTGACTTCTAACCAACAAGGTCGCGGGCTCAAGTCCCGGTATGCCGCAAAAGCCGGGGTTGAGAATGGCTAACTGATGACGGCCATTTAACCAGAAACGGAAAATCCAGTCTCACGCACCTTTATCGGTATTCCTTCTCGTTGCGACTGTCAACGACTACTGTAGATTGGGCCCCAAGACCCAACAGAACAACCAATTCCTTTAAACTGATTGGTTGACGCTCTGATGCCAATGGCGCAATAAAGGTCCAACTTACACTTATACAGTAGTCGCCGGTTATTAGGCCCACGGTTAGTAGGCCCAGCCGCTTATTAAGCCCAGGTGGGCCTAATAACCAGCGACTACTGTAATTCAGTCAATTAATTTGGCTATTTGCCCATAATAATTAGTTTTGCCCATTTATAAGAGTAGAAAGTTTGGGGAAAATTGCAGCCTCTTAATGACTCTATGACAAGCTTGAAAGTAGCTCGGTAGTAAATAAAACTTGCAAGGGGGTGCGAGAAAGCGTTCCGGTTTGGGGGGTGGAGCGGAATGCAGCTTACCCGCAGATAAATGTGCCTGGTTGGGGAATAGATCGTGGGAGAAGCCGTTAGGACGCGCGTACGGGTGCGCACGTGCACGGGGGAACCAAGAGTTGGGGCCCGCATCACTGACCCGCAGTGTGGGCGTACCAACTTGGGTCGTTGTTGTATGGAGACAGCAACTGACCGGTGCGGAGGACTTTCCCGGAATGCTGTCCGCACTGGGGGTGGACGAGACAGTCGGGGCTTCAGAGGCAGTCGTAGGGAAGGAGGAGGGTACAGGAGGGCGTTTTTCCGTCTTCGAGTCCAGCTGCCCAGAAGTTGTGTCGGGCTGCTGAGGGGATGAGTCGGGAGTACTTCGCGACTTTGCACAGCTACTTCCGTTGCCTAAAAGACACACAGCAACAAAGTGTCAAGGCATTGGGAGATTGGGCTGCAATCAGGGAAGCATAAATCTAGGGGAAGACACGCTGAAAACCCGACACCGACTCGTGCCTGTAAACTACTAACTGGCCCAGAGGCGACCGCTTGACTGTGATCAGGAAGGCACAATATCACAAGAGGAGCGATTGGCCAGGAGCAGTCCATGACACTGGATCCGGGTGCGTCAGCAAGTATGCCTTGCAGAACACGGACTGAACACGATACTTTTAGGTTTCCTGGACATTTTCGGCAATATTGTTCAAATAATTCATTTGACTCCCTACTAAGTAAGTCTGCCTGGTACTCACCTAGAGGATTCTAGATGGCTTGCTTAAGAAACCACGCTTGGTCAGATGGGCGTGTAAATTGACCAAAGTGTACTTAAACTCGGAGTTCCCGGTGGGGATTCGATAACTCACTTGGCTAGAGCGTTGGCTGTACTTGAGCCTTCCCTTTGCTTGCGTGAGTTCGAGTCGTCAAGTTTTTTTCTTACATAGGTTGAAAGAATTATTTAAACCTGCAAAAAAACTTCGTGTTTGTTTAAATAGTAATTACTATTTAATATGTAACTGTGTGCAAGGGTTCTATAAGTCCAGAACCCCGGACCTCCCTCGTATGAACTCAGGCATATTTTTCCCCTTAGGATACACGTAGCACTGACGGCCGTTTTGAGGGACCATACAGACTGATTCCGGTCAGACTACTGTGCCAGTGGATAGCAATGCTCCTGCCCTTTGTGATGCCGGGCATGTTAACTGTTTGCCAGCTTCGTCGGTTGTAATTAATCGAAGGCTGCATCGCAGTACGGCAAACCATTCGTTGACTGCGAAAAGTAACCCCCAGGCATGAATCCTACCGTAAATTACACCAACGCCAACATCGTGTGTCGCCCACACAATGCCAACCGCTACGTCTAATCCCAGAACCCGTCAATCGCAATGCTACAGAGTCATAGGCGAGGAACGAGTGAATGCGGCAACAAAGTCGCAGCGTGTTGTTAGCACATGCACCTAAACTGCTAACCTGTGCGCCGAAAAAATAGCTTTCGGAATTCGAACCAGATGGAATTATTGGAGGATTTCTGCGAAGAAGATCGCTTCGCCTTCATTTCGTGCTCTGTTTGCGTGCGCGGTCTTGATTCCATCGAGGTTGGAGATGCGAGGCGGTAGGGGGGTGACTGCAGGTGGGGTGGAGACGTTTCCAGTTTGTGCGTCGACAATCGGGGCATTTCGCGGGCAAGCGTCAAACAGATTCCACTATCAGAAGCACTGGGACTCAGTGGTGGGTTCTGGCTTCCGGTGGGGATGCTTGGATGGTGAAGAACTCGGGTTTCGCTGGCGGACTGAAGTCAGATATGGGAAGAGGAAAATGGTTGATTGTGAAAGAAACAGCTAGACGGCATCAGTAAATTTGGAAATCACTTCAAAGCAAAAGGAATCCTGAATTAAGTATGACAGTGACAACGGTAGGAAAGGCATATGTCTCAGATACGATCGGCAAAAGGGTGGAAGGAAGTGAGAGGAATCAGCGGTTAAGAGAAGTAGGCAAGTAGAGGTTCACTACAAGCAAGTTAGCATGACACAGTCAGTCACCCGGGTTGATCAATTGAAGGGAGGATAAAAGTGCTAAACTTACCGGGAAGTTCAAACACTATGAGCTTGCGATGACACTAACTAAATAGACCAGAGAGCTTTTAGTACATATGAGTAGTGCATACGCCTCAAGACTACCACATTATTTGTAGCTTTAAACCCACCGCCAACCATAACACGAGAAAAGGGTAGCCGAGCAATGTTTACTTAAATAAATATAGAAGTCAGCATTGCATAGTAAACCTATCTCTCGGCCACATACTACATCCTTATGTACCTAACCTTTAGTCTGCCTTCTTATAACTGGGCTAAGAGTAAAGCAACAAGAATTCAAACAACAGGAGCACGTGATGAGATCGAACTGGACAAATAAACGACGATTACGAATTCAAACTTGTTACTTTTCGGGATAAATTGTGGATACAGTGTCACCCGATAATGTGTGGGCTCCTACATAGAGCGATAGTTCAGGATAACGCCGCATTTAATAAGCCCTATGTTCAACGACAAAGCATAAGCTTGGTGGAGCCGAGGATGCATTTTCGCCAAATGCAGTAGACACTACTCGATTCGTGGAAAAAACGGCACTTATTTTAACAGGAGGGGTTCGTTTGGGGTGCATGGAAATATAGAACTCCCGGATTGCAAGTGAACTTGTGCTTAGTCCCAGGGAAGGTTAGGCTTATGATTAATATTGGCCGTAGAGCTTGGGCTGGAGTTAGAACACAACAGAAAGGAATCAGCCGGCATTTGGCGTAGGATGCATATTTCCGTATCGTACCGAGGGTTTTTACCAGGGTGTACCCGGAGTAGTTGAATTTTTTCTGATTGTTTTTCCATCGGAAAATAACGAGAACTCCACGGCACATTTGCACATGCAGGGCTTTACAGACAGGCTGAATTGGACGACATCTGCGTTACTCCTGACGCTATCGTAATGTAGCTAAAGGCTCATGCGCGTCTACCACCAATACAGCAGATTGCCTATCTCATCAAATGTCAATCTACATTTCGATCCGAAAAAACTTTTTGTGGTTGGGCTTTAAGATTGATTATCATGCAACCTAGTCTCGGGATATTTTATTCACGTCAGAATGCCGGCTTTGAATGGCACGCCGCTCTCTGGCCACCTGCAAAACCAACGCCCTGTCACAAACGATTCTTTACGAAAAATGATTTTTTAACTGATTTCCGAAGTCCTTAAACTATCAAGTAAACTTTATGGAAAACATACACGAAAATGTTCTTGGAAGTTTGTACTAAAGTAGAACTTTCAGTTTTGAAAAACGTTTCCAGTTGCCGAATAATTTTTGTCCCGAGCTGTCGTTGCACATGTGCTTAGGGTTTCCAAACAAAGAAAATCCACCTATTTGTCTACGATAGGTGGAAGAGGTTATATAGTTCTCATGGAAGGTTGCATTGAATTTGGACAGACAGATACGATACTCTATGAATAGACATTTCAAGGTCTTGAAAATTTCATAATCAGGAATGTGTTAAAAAAACAGAAAGTTACGCATTTATCAAGTACATCATTTGTAGAAGACGTATTTTTCCACCAAATAAAAATTTTCTACCAGACTTAAATGTTGTTATGCCGGGGGGGCTGAAACTCTTTCCTCGATCAATTCAGTCCACTGAAGCTTAACTATATGGCGACAGCTGAACCGGTTCGGCTGGTGAGGCCTATTTATCTGCAAATCCTTTTCCAGACTGAGGGCCCATCATATTGCCATATGGTCTCGTACTGTTTATATCACGGAATCAAACGACCATTTAACTCCTCGTCATCAACAGGCGCATAGGGCTAATTGTCAAAGGTCTGCGCGAAAAAAATTCTAGGAAGCAGTCAGGAAGAAAAAAGCGCGATCGCTGGAACACGTACGTGACGTTTCTGGTTAAAAATCGAAACGATCACCAGAGGTGGAATCAGATAGGAGTAATGTAATGCACAACTCCAGTTTTCACTGCTCACGTCAAGGTCATGTTTGGTAGCGGCTGTGGTCTGCACGGACAAAAAAAACTGAAAAATGAGTAAACTGACTACAATCCTTCCCAGATGGGGTGGGATTTAATTTTGAAAACTAATGACTATGAAGGGACATGTTTTAAAAGTACTGAACAAACTTACTGTTAAAAATAGCCGACTGGTATCCACGGAGGTTGTTCGTGTGGCGCAACTGCCAGATCCTTTGGAAGTTTGCGTCGGATGAGCTGTGAGACACTGACAATGCCACAGGTAGTCACCTACGGATTGTTTATTTCCCATAAAACTACAAAAAATGGGAAAAAACGGTTTACAGCGGCCGCATGATTCAAAAATAATCATGGAGAAAAGCGCTTGCGGTAAATAAAAGGTCGAAAAGAAGAGAAGGATGCTACGATACTTTACGAGGAACCGATGCCAACTTGAAAATTAATAAAAATGAGACAATGGCAGACATTCTTAAGAATGACAACTGTGTATGCTAGTGTTACAGAGTAAAACTCTAGACGATGACAAAATGGAGAAATTCAGTCGTAAAAATCAGTCATTTATTTAAAAAGGCCTTAAAATTTGCGGGCAGAGCATGTTTTGCATAGTTTTGCAAAACATAATCCGAAAGGGCCGACCATGTACACAGAACAAAAAGGACCAAAAATAGTGACTTTACGTGTCGTGTACAGTTGCGGATGTGGAAGGTACCCTAGGAAAGACCAGAGTTCTCAATGGTGCCTTAGCAGAGAAAATACAGGTTTTACGACAGCAGGATACTTTGACCATTTGTACATAAACGTATGCGCATGCGCTCCTTACTGCCTGGTTTGTTTATCTATTATCTTTCGCAGATGAACTGAGACACAAACAAAAAATATCAGGCGTGTTCCGTGCATGATCCACACATATTAGACTGAAGTTTCCGTGTGGGAAGTGTGGCGAATTAACAAGACGGGTTGTTGGTCACTAAAGTGTGGAGAGATCACTATAGAAGAATAGAGATAAGTCGGTCAGCTTCGATAAAATGAACAGTCTTTGCGTCACAACCATCTGAATGTAAGGCCGTAGGCGACATAAGCGAAAAATAGCCCCACTCGAAAGCAAATCTTCGTAACACTTTTCAGAACACGCTGGATCAGTCTAGTGTTTAGATCTGGCGTGTGGAAGAACAGACAACAAAGGCGCGTTCTTGCGAGGACCTAGCTAAGGCCCAGAATGTGCGTATAAAAAATACGAGGTATGAAGTTGACCGTCACAGAGATACTGGTATGGACTTTTGACGGACTGTTTCTGTTGCACACGTATAGGCCGCAATAGCCAACGGCGTCTCTTTATTAAAAGCAGCCGGTTTTGCACTGAAACATGCCCTTCCGGGTACCTCTCAGATGAAACAAGGTCACAACAGGCGTTGGCGCGAGGGCTAGATCTGACTCGCTCATAGTGCAAGCGCGGTGCGCCTTCGGGACAATCCAAACTGCAGGGACTTTCGTCGTGTTCACACTTTTTATTGCGCATATACAGTGCTCAGGTCTTTAGGGCTAGCCTATCAAATCACTTGACTTCGCTCGGGGGTCTGAATACAATCAACAGTGGGGTTGGTGGTGGTGGTGAGGGGTTCGATTTTGGTATAAATTAAACGAGTCACAATTAACGCCATGATGGTTCAAATGAATTGTTAAATCCGCTGGTGGTCAATCTGTTAAACGCATTTTAAGGTAAATCCGTGTGGAAAGTACGGAGAGAATAGTCGGATAGTTCGTCGCTAATAAAGTTTAACGTGAAATTTGAAATATTTGAGTAATGAAGTCGTTAGGGAGTTGGCTTTTACGAGAGACGTCGAGGATAACAATGTTAGTTCGAAGAACCAGTGGTATAACAGCATAAACTATTTGGGTATGAAGGTTGGAGGAAAACGTACTAATAGGAAATTTACCCCATATCTTTCACAAACGCTTCAATTTTGTCATAAGTGTTATCTACTGTAGATTTCGTGTTGCAAGGGCAGGTAAGCTGTACATAATTTCAGGGATTCGACTAGTCGCACCTGTTTGATATACGTCGTGGTGGCGATGTACTCTTCATCCAATTCCTCCTCTGTTTTAGGTGCTCATATTTTATTCGCAGACCAAGTGCTTCCGCTCTTCTCGCAATTGACATAATCAGTGTAGGCAATCTGTTTGCCGACTGTTCCAGCCTATTGCCACCACTCTTTAGACTTCTGCTAAACCCTTCGGTGTCTTACTTGTTCAAAACGTCTATGTAGATTCCCAGGAAGAAAAATAAAAAAAATGTACACTTAAGGCCCAAGGGCCCTTCATTACTCTATTTTGAAGTGGTATATGGAACCAAACCAAACTTCATCAGATTAGTAATTAGTAGGGATAATCTTCCGAAAGTACTAAAAAAGCAAGTTTTTTAAAGCTGCTTCCCTCGGAATTAGGGGAGATATCCGGATCTTGATGGGAAACGTTTTGCCGAAGAAAAAAATCATTTGAAACGATGTGTTAACGAAAAGTATTCCTGGATTATAAACGTTATTCATCTTTTTGGATTATCGTACTCAGTGTATAGTAAATACACTCGAGTGTTCATGATTACTATAGTAATGGTGAACTTAATTGAGACTCACATGTTCGCTTGTATTGGGATGGGCATCATGTGCATCTTCAAGCGATGCTTACAATAAAAAACGTCACTGTTTGTGTATAACAAACAGTACCAAAAATAATAAACTAATTATTTGAACAGCAACTACATAATATGCGAGTCTGGAGTCAATATTCGCGTCCGAGGGTGAGGCAACATCAAAATTGTTACGTTGCAGCTCGATCAAAAACATAACATTTGACGCTACGATTATGCATGATGGTAGTGTCAATTTAACCAATCACGTGTTTCAACATTCCTATAGCGAGAAGTTGCGATAAGAGTACATTCAGTCCGCTATACGATGGTACAAGTGTGGTAAACGTCCGTTAGACATGCATCCTAAAGTCAGATTTTGAAGGCCCTGCCCGAGCTAACCGGAAAGCGTTGATCACTGGTTAGAATTTATAATAATTTCGCCAGTGATCATTCCTACAGTGATCTAACTAACTAACAACGGAGCATTTCTTGCGCTATTTGTTTCTGAACTAATTCCAAAAATTATGAGAACGCCACCCAATCACTCCAATTTATCGTAAGGTTAAACAAAAAGCTAGTAAGACGTACTCAAACAGACAAGTTTTCACTGCCCTATAAGCAGAGGCAGCCTTCACTAAATGAACATTTGACGTCCGACACCACGACCATCGATTATGAAGTGAGTAATTAGGGTGCCGACCTTTTCATAAATATCTGCCAATCATTTAATGGATCATAGTTCATTTTAACAATATGACATTCGTGAGTTTGAACGGTACTTTCTAAATAAAACACTCTGTGTTTAATATAACTATACTGATGCTGTGATATTATGATTTCCTTTGATTTCCCTTACTTAAGTTTTTTTGCAAATAGAGCCTAATGCGCACCTGTCCATTCCACGGAAAATAAGAACCTCAGATATGCCTTCCATAGTTTAATGTGAGGTAGATTCCTACTCTTCTATTAATGACTTTATTCATGTTTGTTCAAATCATCTATTTATTCACCTTTTCCTGTAGACCGGCATATATTTGTTGCACGTACTGGCATCTGTCCAAAACCGGACGAGAGCACCGTCCGGCGCGGTTAGCAAAGGGCCTGAGAAAGAGCATCTGAAATAACATAGATATAATGCAACGACAAAAAAGGGTCTTCCACGGTACCTTGGAATACGCAATTAGTTGAAAATGAGTACGCATAACGACCTTTTGCTTTCGGTTACATATGTACGACCTGATAAGTCTGCGAGGGGACTTGGAAGTCGTAGAGCTTCTACTTTAACTAAAATTCGCTCATGTGGCACTTCATTGAAGACCTTATTAATATTATAATATGTTACGGATGCCGATAGATGATAAATACGTGTATTTTATATTGAAGACCTGCAGCGCCCCATCATAACAAAATTCGTATTGTGGTAATATCAATAAAATTTCTGCACTGTGTAATCAACCATGTATGTTAACAACAGAAATTAGTAACCTGATAGGTAGATTAATTCACATCCGACAACATCTTGTCATTTGAAAGCAGTAATCATTCAAATTTCGCAATTGTAGTCGAAAAGTCGAGAGGACAATAAGCGGTGGGGATAATCGGCTCGGTAGAGAATAATATGAAAATATTATTAAAGCAACCATCTCAAATGCCAGGCGGATCCTATTGAATTTTATAATTAACGTGTTTGGGAAGCAAATTGACAGTAATTAGTAAACTTCTTCTCTATTTAAACGATAACGTAATTCGGCTATGAAAACCACTAATGCAGACGACAACCTCATTCAAAATGGGAGATTGTTCAAATTACAGTTAAAATTGGAGGCAACTAGCGAGAAGTGCTGGAATTGGAGCCAAGAAGTGAAAAAAGGATCATGAAGGAATTACGAGTGGTATGAATTTGACCTACCGGAGCGAGAGCGCTAATTTCCGCAATATAAGGGCTAGAGTTAACGCAAACCTGGAAGGAGAAGCGGTCATTGCATCTACTAACCCACATTAATTGAAGGATCACTTTCGTACATCCCCCGTTTATAAGACAAAAAGGAAACAGCAGCATCCCCGTGTGGGCATAATAGTAAAATGCTAGCTTCTTCGTGTAACTTAGGCCTTAGTCTGTAATGGTGGATAATGATAAAAGTGGTTTCTTATGAAATTCTAAGCTTCCGTCACGATAAAGCATACCAAACATACGCTTAAATGGGTAGATGGTAACACAAAACCTTTCAAAATGGTCAAAAATCTGGGTGGGAGGTTGCACATGTTCTTCGGCGTTCCCACTAGCTACCTAGAGTTCATCGATGCAGGCATAGACAAACATTAAGACGCCCTCGATGAAAATCCGGAATGCGTGGGCGAAGCTGGGATGATAATAATCCGGTTAAATTTACGTAGCAGATCAATTAACGAGAAAACAGTTTTGTTGAAGAGGGGCCCATTCAGAAATCATCGCATTTTTAAGAGCATGATATTCGCTACCGGGTCTCCAGTTGCCGAGTGTCGCCTTGGGAACTACGCACAGAGAGATCACCTAGGGGCTCTCGGAAGATTGCACGATTCCCATTTGCAGAATTTGTTGAAACTCTGCCTTCATGGACTGCAACCGGGCCGCTGTTAATCGTCTATACCGAACAAGCACAGGAGGGCCGGGGGTGTCGATATGATGTGCACGCTCCTCCTAGGACAGTTTCGCATCGATATCCCCCGCCATTTTCGGCCTAGGAAATTGTGGATGAAATCGTACATGTAGAATTTCTTTCTGCATCTCTGGAATTATTTTTCTCGCATGGAAACTCGTTTGAAGTCGGAATTTAAGAAGAATTTGTTTTCCAACCAATTTCTACTGAAACGCAGCTTCTTCAAACCAACAGATTCGCAACAAAATCGCGGCCTAGTAAAAGACATCCTCAAGATCCGAATATTCTCGAGACCTTCAAAGGCTGAATCGTTTCCCAATATTGAATATATTTTTACAAATAAATTTAAAGTGCTTTTTTACAAATAACTACAGAATTTGTTAAGTTAACTCTGATTATTTCTCGTAAGTCATAGTCTGAAAATCAGATAAACTGGTTTTTCTGAACGTAATAATTAATACAGTTGGTTTAACAATTGTTGAGGGCTTTTAACAACCAACTGCGGTAAAATCCTATGGACTGAGGTTTTCTAGACCTTCTCACATTTAAATCATATTTCCACCAAATTATGAGAACAAAAATTACAGCTCATCGTAGGATATCTGCCCCCAGACGCAAGCGGTGCCTGACCACACCTACTAGCCAATGCCTTGATATCAAAAAGCACCCATTGTCAAGGTTAAGCAAATTGATTTATCTGCATTACAGAACTGTAATGACTTCATGCTGAAGTTTGGATCTGTTTTGTCAATACTAGGGAACCTCTTTGAAGGTCAGTTATCCGATGTACATTCCCAAGACTGCAAAAAGCTAGACTCCCTCGTCCATCTAATAACCACGGAAGCTTTTGATATACGAAAGCGTAATTATAACTTTATACTTAAACACGCCTCCGAAACTTAGTCGCCCTTTTGATATTGCAGGAGATTTTCTATGCTCGCGTGTGTTCAACTACAAAATTTCGGAAGCAAAGCGCCTCCAAGCGCGCAGCAAGAATCCGCCCATACTAGTTAAATTGTTTTCACTAATCGAGGTGGACTCAATCTTTGCACAAGGAAGTCGCATTTCTTGATATTTGGAAATGACTTAAAGTTTCCTCTGCCGAGATCTTACACCAATGGAGCGAAGAAATGCGGCTTTCCAGTCAAATAGACCACTGACATCTCCGCTTCTGTTCATAAGTCTGGTTGTAGTTCCGATAAGGTTAATGCACACGCTAATCCTCCACCCGGATATCTGTTAATACATCTGCTAACGTCAGTACACCCATTATCCCTGCCCCCGGATGTGTAGTCATAGTCCCGTAACCATCAGTACACCTGCTATCCCTGCCTCCCGATTGTCTAGTCTTAGGCCCATAAACATCAGTGCACCAGTCAGATTATCCCTCTTGATATCGGGACCTGCAAGCCCCGCTGCTCCACCATCTACTGCGATTAAAACTAGTTTGAATACATTCTCTGTCCAATGATCGATCAATCTCACGCAAGAGGCAACCGCCTGCATAAAGTGGTGAATAAGTCTAGATTGAGCTTTCTTTACACTAATGCCCAAAGTCTTCCCTCAAAAATTGATGAACTCAAGGCAGTACTTTCGGAGCGGAAACCTGATGTAGTTGCCATAACGGAAACATGGCTAAAAGCAGAAATCGCGGATTCGGAGATTTCGATTCCAGCATACCAGGTTTTCCGCAAAGACCGCCAAAACCGACAAGGAGGTGGGGTTGTCGTGTATGTCAGAACTGAAGTCTCTGTTGTAGAAAGAGAACACACTCTAGCCCTGGAGTATGAGTCCATCTGGTTAAAGATCAAGAAGGCGAATTCACAGAACCTTGAATTCCTGGCCATATACCGGCCACCAAACATTTTGAGTGAAGCCGACGACTCGCTCCTTGGTCTGGTGAAAGAAGCTACTAGCCACCAGGAGGTTCTCATCGTTGGTGACTTCAACGCCCCTGCAATTGAATGGAACAACCTGACAGCTGAGGCGGCGTCAACTTCCTTTAGTTCCAAATTAATGGATCTCACGCTTGACCTGTCTCTAGTTCAGAACGTTAAGGGCATAACCAGATTTCGAGAAAACCAGCGGGCTACTTGTTTGGATCTCATTTTTACGAAGGATTCGTCCTACATAGATGAAGTTCATTCAAGTGCTCCGCTCGGTAAGAGTGATCATACGACGCTAATGTGGGATTTCTCACTCCATACTCAGCGGCTGAGGAAAACGGAGGACCAGCCAAACATATGGAAGGCAGATTTCAATTCAATGAAGAATGCACTATCGACCGTGAATTGGGACTGCCTACTCAAGGGGGATCCGGAGGAGGATTGGAGATCACTCAAGAGGGTTGCATTAGATCTGCTTAAGCGCTTTTGTCCAGTCAAGGTTCACAAGACGACTAGTCGTCCTGCCTGGTTGACGAGAGACCTTAACAGGCAACTGAAGAAGAAGAATAGGAAATGGAAGTTATTCAGGAAAACTGGGTCGCCAGTTCACCTCGAGGAATTCCGACGCCAAAGAAATGCAGTAAAAAAATCAATTCGCCAGGCCAGGAAAAACTATGAATCAAGAATCCTCCAACAGGCCGAAGAAAAGCCCAAAATTCTATTCCGCTATATTAACAGTAGATTAAAAAACAAGGATCCTGTCGCAGTACTTAAGAATGATGATGGCGGAGAAGTCGTTGAGAATGACGAGAAATCCGAGTACTGTAGCCGGTTCTTTGCCTCGGTATTCACTAGGGAAACCGAGCTTCATTTTGATAATGTCAACAGTGCTGTTGCAAACGCCGGTCCGGCACTTCATTCTCTACTATTTCCAACATCTGTAGTTGAGAGGCAGCTGCAGAGCCTCAAAGAAGCAAAGTCATCCGGTCCAGACAATATACCAGCCAAGTTCTTGAAAGAATTGGCAAGCGAACTCTCAGAGCCCCTAGCACATATCTTTCATTCTTCATTTGAACTAGGAAAACTGCCATCTGAATGGAAAATGGCAAATATTTACCCGATATACAAGGGCGGAGCCCGAACGAAGGTTAACAATTACCGGCCCGTCAGCCTAACTTGCATTTGCTGTAAGGTGATGGAAACGATAATTAAGAAGACGACAATGGAGTTCTTGGAGGAGAACAATCTACTGTCAGGGCTCCAACACGGCTTCAGAAAGAACCATTCTTGCCTTTCCAGCCTTCTACTCTCCTCTGAGCAGTGGACTCGCGCACTAGATGAAGATGGTAAGGTTGACGTCATCTATACGGACTTCAAGAAGGCATTCGACAGCGTCCCACATAAGCGTCTAATGTATAAATTGTCAGAAATTGGCATAAGAGGAAACCTGCTGGCATGGATGACAGATTTTCTCACAGGGCGATCGCAAACTGTGTGCATCGGTGACTCAAAGTCAAGCCCTACATATGTTCTGAGTGGCATCCCCCAAGGCTCTGTCTTAGGGCCACTGCTCTTCCTTATCTATATCAACGACTGTGTCAACGACCTGGGTTGCAGCGCTATCATGTTTGCCGACGACGTCAAACTCTGGAGAGCCATCAGGTCTGACGCCGATAGGAAAGCGCTTCAAGAGAGTCTTAATCGACTTAGCTGCTGGTCTGCTCGTTGGCTTTTAAACTTCAACATTAGTAAGTGTGTGGTCTTAAGACTCCGTACTAGAAGGACTGATGAGGAGAACGATTCCTTCCAATACCTCCTCGATGGGCACCCGCTTTCAAATGTGAACGAACAAAAGGATCTCGGTGTTCTAATAAATTCCTCACTCAAACCATCTACTCAGTGTGTAAAGGCAGCTAAACGCGCGACACAGGTGCTGTTTGCGATAAGGCGGGGATTCGTAAACATTGACAAGGAGCTCTTCAGGAAAACCTACGGAGCGTTTGTTCGGTCCCACTTGGAGTATGCTGTCCAGGCCTGGCGTCCGTGGTTCAAGAAGGATTACCTGCACCTGGAACGAGTGCAGGCGAGGGCTACGAAGATGGTCAAGAATCTTGGTCATCTGCCTTATGAAGACAGACTGACCGAACTTGATCTTTTCCCTCTCAATTATAGGCAACTCCGCGGGGACCTCATACAAACCTACCGAATTGTTAGAGGCCAAGACTGCGCCCTAGAATTTGATTATTTCTTCGAATTGGCTCGGACTGACCATCTGCGAGGTCATCCTTTTAAACTACAGAGGAAACCGGCCCGTATCGACGTTCGACGAAACGCCTTCTCGCAGAGGGTCATTGGAGCGTGGAACGGACTCCCGGAAGATGTGGTCCTCCCAGATACTGTTGATATTTTTAAACACAAACTTGATTCTCATTTGCTGAGAAACTGTGGCAGATATAATGAACAAGGTGTCAGTAGCAGCACCTTGTAACTGGCTCACACTTATCGCTGATGTTAAGCCTACATTTGTACATTTGTATTATGTACTAATGTTACGGTGGACCTATTATGCGATTTTGGTTATGAATAGGGAGCTCAAGGGCGAAAGCCTTCTTCCCTTAATAACGTGACTTAAAGTGACTTAATTCCGTTGCATTTAACTCTGCAACAAGCTCATCAAAAATGTCGCCAATACCGTCGAAAGCGTTTAGGCTGACCGCTTCCCCACTACAACCTAGATCCTCCCTTGACCGTGCGAGTCATGTTATTCCCCCGTATAATGCGTTATCGAACACGTCGGGCCTGAACCACGAAAAATTTGATTTGCACGGCAGTAACCCAAACTGGTTGCCGTACAGGAGATTCACTGATTAGGACCACTATTCCTTACGCAAGCGGCCCCAACACTAATTTTATATCACCGTTTCCCCCTCTCAGTTCCTTTACACACCCTCATACACCCAAACCCGCAAACTTCTACATGCCTTCTAGCCTCCCCCATTCCTCCTAAATGGCCCAGAAGCTTATTTTGGTCTATCCTCTCCTCATTTTCCCATGCGAGAAAGTGAGGTCCCTAGATATATCAGACCTTATCAGCCATCCATTATTGGTTTCCCATATACAAAATAGCTCCATACCCGTCAGTACTGATTCCCCAAATAACAATGGCCTACAGTTCGCCTATCCACCTCCAAATTCTGTTTTATGAATAACGATAGCCATAGTCCTGCCACTCGAAACACACTAGATGCCATAGTGCTCAATGCCAGGTCAGTTATAAATAAAATGGCTCAACTTCGAGCTATCGCTTTCGAGATGATGCCCGATGTTATATGCATTACAGAATCTTGGATCCATCCAATCATTGCTGACTCCTCCCTTATCATAGACGAGTAATACCTCTATCGTCATGATCGCATAAATAAGCGTGGTGATGGTTGTCTTCTCTATATAAGAACGTCATTTAGGCACTTTCCGTTTTATTTAAATAGCACGTCCTTCTCTGAAAATTACTGTTTTGCTTCCATTATCCTGTCACCCCGGCAGAAGGCGATAATCGGATGTGTATATAATCCTCCTAACTCTTCATCTGAAGAAGATGCAAATCTGTGTGAAATATTCAAATTTATTTCAGAATCCACTTTTGGAGTTAAAATTATTGCCGGAGATTTTAATTTTCCTAAAATTGACTGGCCTGTCAACTGCTGTCCACTTAGATTTCAGCCTTTCCTAAATACCATTAATTTTTCTATCTGGTCTCAACTGGTTCGTTCCCCAACAAGACAGAATCACATCTTAAGTCTGATTTTTACAAACGGTATTGCTTTCTTCTTCGTTGACTTTAAGCAGGACATCTTCCAAAGTGATCACACAATAATTTACTGCTGTTTTCCGCTTCCTTCTACGGAAAAGGCTAGTGCTGTTCGTACCTATCATGCTTATGACCTCGCGGACATTAGCTTCATCAACAATTTTCTTGACTCATTAGACTGGCAGAGTCTCTCCTCCATTAACGACGCTGCAAATCTTGCTGAACTCATGTCGATCGTTTCTAATGAAATGCTGGAATTTGTCCCAAATATAATTGCGAAAACCTACGCACCAGAATTGACCGTCCCTCATTTTCTTTTGCCCCGACGAAAAAAATTGAGGAAGCAGCTGAAAGATCGATATAGTAGTTCGCTGTCTGTGCATCTAAGGATTGCCGAGATCTTCGAATTAGCGTCCAAGATTCGTCGTGCGCGTGACCAGCATAGGGAATCTTGCGCACTGAGCGAGTCAAACTCTGCGAAATCGGCTGCACAACTGTTTCGTCGTAGGTCTTCCGCAAAACGAGGAATTGAAATGCCCCCATTGCTGAATGAAAATAAAACACTTGTACTAGATGTATTTGCTCAGGCTAAGTTATTCAATGCTTTCTTTGTGAAGCATTTT
Organism: Ligula intestinalis; assembly: GCA_036362985.1. NCBI lineage: Eukaryota > Metazoa > Platyhelminthes > Cestoda > Diphyllobothriidea > Diphyllobothriidae > Ligula > Ligula intestinalis. Next base: position 77,805,562 of record JAYGXS010000003.1, read on the forward strand.
ACGCCAGAATCCAAACCGGTCCCGTCGTTTCAACTTTACTCAGACAATACTCTCGGGAACATTGATTTCTCCATAGAATTAATTCGAAAGCATGTACTTCGTCTAAAAAACTCGCACTCTGCGGGAGCTGACGGTATCCCCAATTCATTTATCAAAAGAGTGTCGACCTTTCCCAAATAACTTAGCCATATATTTTCAGTCTATCTCTCAAATGGTTTCTTCCCTGAGACTTGGAAGACATCCATTATTCTTCCAGTCTTTAAGTCAGGATCTCGTTCGGACATAAATAACTACCACGGTGTTCATAAACCCCGGCACTAGCCAAACATCTGTAAAAGATAATTTTTGATCAAATTATCGATTTTGCCTAGAAAATAAGCTTTTGAGCGACTCGCAGCATGGTTTACTACCCGGGCGATCAGGCGAGACGTGTCACTTAGCTTTTCTTAATCACTTCACTTCCCTCCGTAACGAGCGGCAATCCGTTGTTGTTATCTACTTTGACCTGATCAAAGCCTATGAAAAGGTACCGCACAGACGGCTTCTGGTAAATTTGGAAGCCATTGGCATCCATCCCCCTCTCCTCGACTTCATCGGCTCCTACTTGTCTAACCGCAGCTAGAAGGTCTTAGTAGGTGAAAGTTACTCCACTGCTCAGCTGATCACGAGTGGCATTTTTCAAGGCACTGTATTAGGTCCTTTACTCTTCATTCTATATATAAATGAAATGTCGACTGTTCGAAAAAATTCACACAATCTCATTCATACAGATGATCTGAAATGCATATACTCATTTTGTAAGGACATAGCCAATATATGCGTTGATAAAATAAGCGCGTACCTACTTACACTTTCACGATGGGGTGCTACCTGGCAGATGGAGTTCTCTCCATCCAAGTGTAGTTTCATGTGTTTCGGTCCTGCCAACCTTCCTCGTCCACTAGTCTTTCAAAATACTCCACTTTTAGAACGATCCACCATAAAAGATTCAGGTCTAATCTTCACAAATAAACTAGAACTGTCACCTCATGCGGATCGAATATCTCCGAAGGCTGCACAGATATGCGGTTTTATATTACATCATTTCTCCCTGCGAGAAAATAAAGTTAAAACTTTATCGCATGAATATTCTACACATCCTAGAATACTGCTGTCCCCTTTTTTTTCTAATGAATGCTTCTGACCGCGGTAAGGTTGAAAATGTACAGAGGATGTTTACTCGCAAAATATTCGCTCTTCCTCGATCCACTACTTCTTATACGGAGAGACGTCAGTTAGCGAACATGACATTTCTTTGAGTCAGAAGACTCGAAGCGGACCCTGCTTCCATTTCGCGTTAACTCTACCCCTAACCTCCCACGAATCGACGCTCTTATTCCCGCAGATAGACCTTATGCCACTCGTAATTCCTCCAGAATTATTGCACCCCATTTAGCTCCAAATCGAAACATTCTCGTTTCTTTGCCACCAAATATGCCTTCCTCTGGAATAATATTCCCCTCGAAATTAGGCTGTCACCTAACTTAGCAGTTTTTAAAGTCAACTTACGTTAATGCTTAACTTCGGAAGATATGAAGTCTTTGTTGTCCGTCTCCTTCCCAAACACACAACTTTTGGACTTTGAAAATGGTCCTCCTGGTATTTGAGGTGGTTATATTTATCTAACATTCTTTTCCATATATGTCTATTTCTTCCTCTATAGAGTGATATTTGCAACGATGTTTCATCCCCGTCTCTGTCCAGTCATCATTGCCGTTCTCCGTTCCACGTTTTACAACCCAGACGATGGGCTTCATAGTCTCTAATCGTGCTCACGGTGGTTCTGCTATTTTAGCCAGCTCGTCGCTGGACTCCGCAGTCCACAAGGTCACATCTCCGGCGTTTCGGTGATGATTACATGACCGCTGCCGTTCCCTCTTCTTGTCGACCCTGTTGTCGGCGATAGCCTCCTCCGGTCTCACCCCCTTGATGGTTGATCATGAAGCCAGTCGGGTGGTGTTACAGTGGCGAACGGCAGCCTCTGCTGCTATATGAATTCTCCAATTGACAAGAAGCATTTCCAACCCTCATACGTTCTCATCAACAGTCCTGTCTCATTGCACTACAATCAATCCTAGCAATCAACGTCCTTAATTTTGCCAAAACAGGTTTTTTCTCCTCCGTTTTGTTTTTTTTAAGCGGGGGTTCGCTGAACTCTGCCCACGTTTTAATGGTAGGAGTTTTTTCCACTGCTTCCACCTTAATTTACCGTGCATTTTCAGAAAGTGTTTACTACTATTTTAAAATGACGATGTGTTGGTGGGTATTAATTTTATCTGCCAACAGTACTAAACGCTCCCGCTGCCTATGTGGTTGATCACGAAGAGCAGCATTTATCAACTTTGTATTTATTTTTCCACAGCACTAAGTTTGCAATGACGAGGCCCTTCGTGCCTAAAATGTAAAATTTATTTATTATTTGTGTTGAGCCTCGTCGTTGCGTAACCGGTGGTTGGTGATATTCAGGTATTGAAGAGGCGGCTCCCGATTTTGATAAGAAATGTTTGTGTCCAGCACAGATATGCTAGTTGTGCAATCAAGAATTCGGGATCAACTGCAGTCCAATAATTAATCAAAAGCTGTTAGCTAGTCTACACGAAGAATAGCGTGAGTGAAATCGGGCAAAATCAAGGAGAATTACCTTCGAATGCCGATATTCAGTGTAAGGGCAGAGTGACAAACGCTGAAGTAGAAGAAGAGTTGACAGCCTTAGTATGGTGGCGAAGGCTGGGAGAGAAAGGATCGGCTAGGGTGAGCGCAACTGTTAATCAATAAAAAATTAATTTTATATTTAAGGCCCGGAGGGCCTCGTCATTGCAAACTTAGTGTTGCGGAAAAATAAATACAAAGTTGATAAGTGCTGCTCTCCGTGAGCAACTTCATAGGCAGCGGGAGCGTTTAGTAATGTAGGCAGATGAATCCATATTCAACAACATATGGTTATTTTAAAGTAATAGTCAACTATACTGATTTGGGCCCAAGTGCCCATGAAAAACACCTTTGAGGCAAGGTGTCATTGATAAAAAATCTGCGACCAGCGGTGGGGACACCAGTAAGATTGGTAACACAGACTCTCTGTCTGACCTGTATTACCCGTTTGCTCTGCTCAGAAACAAAGAAGACGTGAGAGATGCATCGACGTGCTCTGATACCAGAATTGGATTGTTGTAAGCATGTTCTAACTGAGTTGGGATGAGATGAAGAAGTGGGTTGGACATGCCGGATAAATGGTTTCGGTAGACTCTGGGTTAAAGAGCTTCCTTCCGGTTGAATAAAAACCAGCTGTTCAGCGATTTTTGCAATCTCGGACTTCGGAGACACAGGAGGAACTGCAGAAGTTGAGAGTGCAGCAAGTTTCGATTTGCCGAAGCTGTGCATCTTGATCAGCCAGTAGACCGTTTGAGTGAGTTGTGAGGTGGTAAGAGGGCCAGAAGCAGAAGCCAAGATACGCTGAATTTCTGACAGAAAACTGTTCATGTTATACAATTGACTAGATTGTGGATGTGGAAGAATAGCGTCTTCGTCTGGGGTCACCAATTGTCGAAATTACTGTCCCGGAAGGTGTCCAAATAAAAAGTAAGGAACGCAGAGTAGTTTTGCACAGTCTATATTTTGGAAAGTGTTCTACAAAAATGTAGCCAGCCGTGCCGTTATGCCACTTGAGTCAGCGTGTGCTGCAAGGTAACTTTGACTGCGAAGTAACCTTTTATCGTTTGCAGGTAATCCAATTAATCGGGGCGCATCTTTTGGCTTGAGCTAACGCGCGCATCGAGCAGCGAGTCAATGAGGGTCTTAGGACGGACAGGAAAGAGTGGATTTCTTGCAGCAGTTGATCAAGGACATTCTGTAGAGTTTACAAAAAACGAGTACAAGAAGTCTTGGTGAGTGAAGATAAAACGTTTAAGCACAGGGGTATTAGCGGGAACTGACACACACTGACCGTTATGTTTCCGATGATCCGAATAAATATGTAGATTTTCACTTTGTTGTATCGAGAATTGTGAAGTTAAAGAATTAAAGTGGTCATGGCCCTCTTCGATTGCCTCTCAGAGCATATTTGGCCTGTTGTTGATAGGAGCGCAGTCTTGTAACCCACGAGAGCGCGCAAAGCGACCTTAAGTAAAGACCGACAACATTCTCGACACATTTAGATTTGACTGGAATAAGCCATTGATTATCCCTTGCAATATCAAGTTTTCCAACACCTGAGGAGGTGTTTTGATGTGTTGTCATACATTAGGTTGGGCATGGCAAGCTGTCTGCGGTTTCTAAGCCAGTCACGAACTTTTCTAGTTTTGTCGGCGTTATTAATACCGTCAAAACAAGAGGGAAATCACAGACGTTTCTATTACGATCAGGATCAGATTTATTTAAGATAAGCGACAGGTAGGCACATCGCTTTTGTGAAACATCTCCTCGTCTAACCTTGCACAAACAAATGCTTCAAGGCGCATATTACTGTAGTCTCCGTTTATTAAGCCCACAGTAAATAGGCTTAGCTGCGTATTCAGCCCAAATCAGCTTGGAACGGTCGTTGACATGGCCAAATCCGCCGGCTAAAATGCCCAGTCACCGGCTACAAAGTCCACTTTGGCAACAGGATAGAGTGAGATCCTTATCTCTCTGCGTGCGCAACGCCGTCTACAGGCATCAGGTTTCAAAAAATTCGACGATTTCTGATGCCTGGAGAAGGACATCAAAGAGCACTTGCGAGTGAAGTTTCCTCCAAAACAATTGACAATAGACCGCTTTTTTAAACGTGTCGCAAATCATTTTTTCGCTTTTGTTATAACGTAAAATACAGACAAACAGCATTCTTTTCTTATACATAACCACGTTCTACACATAATACAGTACATATGTAATGTATAGTTCATATCCTGCGTTTGCTAATCAAGAACTAGGACTCTCCGTTTATTGCGCCCGCCGCTTATTAAGCCCAATTTGGTCTGGGCCAAAGAAGGTACGAGGACATGGACTGTTTCATTTTTAGACTGACGATTCAGACACAAACTTGGTTCCATCGTCAGGTGGCCGTTGCTCCTGTTTGATTGGACTGTTTCGGCCTTGCCACATGCCTGTTATTTATGCATGTTCTTATATATTTATTTAATTTTGCCGATGACCGAAATAGGTTACTTACGGAAGAGTAAACAAACACACTCTCAAATTATTTTAGAAGATAAGAGAAAACTGAAGTCATTCAAAAATACCTAAATTAAGATCTTTTTATTAGGAAATGGAAAACAAATTGTTCCCGATTATATTTTAATAGACTGCAAATCGGACGGAAATACAAGTTGTCCGTTTGAAAAAGTGTTGTCCTTTTTCAAACACACATTCCTTCTTAATCTTGCCACATTTCATCTATGACGTTATCTTAGACGTAAACTTTCTGGCAAATCACGTCTGTCATATTGACATAAGAGGGTGGACTATTCAATTTAACCCTGTTTTGGAGAAATTACAGCAGAATCCGGCCTTCGCCGTAGCAGCTATCTGTAGCGCCATTAGAGAGATTGTTAAAATTGCTCCAACACGTATCGATGACAATCTGCCGTAGAATTCCTCAGATGACAAAAGCCATGCAGCCCTCAAACGGTTGTTTTTGGTTTCTAAGACATTTTCGCTCGGGATGATTATTCCGTTGGTCGGACGAATGTCATTCGTCATGCCATCGACACAAGCACGGCTAAACCGGTCTGGCAAACTCCCCGTCGAATCCCTGCTTACTACCAGGATTATAATCCTGGCACCTATAGGTCCGTGACATGTGGATACCATGCTTGCGAGCGGGGTTATCAGGTCGTTCCACTCTAAATGGACATCCCCTGCTACATTGGTTCCCTAGAAGGATGACAAGTTACGTTTCTGCAATGACTCATATGCCTGAAAGCCTTCACGACCCACTATTCTTTCCCACTGCCGCACCTTGAGTGCGCACTTGGTTCGCTTGCGGTGTCGAAGTGGTTCTCGAAATTAGACCTAGTCAGGCTACTGGCAAATGGACGTCGGACCAACAGATTGTCAAACGACGGCTTTTATCCTATCATAAGGACTGTTTGAGTTTAAGGCAATGCTATTTGGGCTTTGTAATGCGGCAGCCACGATTAATGCAAGCCATTGTGACCCACCTCTACCCTAGCCGATGCCTTATTTACTTGGGCGATGTCATCCTTTTTGGATGTGCGATTAACCAGCATAACGAAAACCTGCGTGCCGTGTTAGCGGGCCTTCGTGAGGTCGGTCTGCTCTTCACTAAATACGCAGCCAGGTTACTTTCCTAGACCAAGAAACCTTTGCCGCCGGCATACGAGCGTCTGACGAGAAAATAGACGCCATCCGCGGTTGTCCCACACCCACAAATCCCACTGAAGTCCAAGCGTTCATAGGCTTGACGCCTTACTATCGCCGTTTCATACTCAACTTCGCAGGCATAGCTCGTCTCCACTGTCTTATGGAAAGAGCGAAATTCCTGTTGTCCGAAGAGTGTCAATAGGCATTCGACGATCTAAAGTCCCGCCTGATTACCGCGCCTGTACATTTGCATTTACACTTACATTTATTACTGCTGACGATCCGCCGGCGCTTTCGCGATTGGTGCCGTTCTGTCGCAAGCCAGTGACAATGGAGAAGAGAAACCGACTTGTTTAGCTAGTAGTGCCCTAGCTAAGTCCGAACGAAATTATTGCACTTACCGTCGTGAACTCTTAGATGTTAAAACGTTTTTTAAGCGTTTTCGGCCATGTCTACTCGGCAAAGCCTTTGTGGTTCGATCGGATCACAAGACACTACAGTGGTTACAAAGCACGAAAAACGCAGAAGGTCAAGCGGCACGCTGGAGATCTTGCAAGAGTACAAGTTTAAGGATGCCGTTTCAGGGACAACAGGCCTCTTCAACCATTGGATCTTTCGTTTCGGAGCACTCTTTTCCCTACACTGTGGTGTGGAGCAAACTTCGAAAGCCGGTCATTACCTGCGGTATGTGAACGGATGGATATTTACAAAAGCAGAACGACGCCATGCCATCCGGAAAGCAACGGGCAGGTCAAGCGTGCTAACCGCACCCTCATTCAACTACTGAAGGCCTTCGCAGAAGCGACTAACCACCCACGATTGGGATAAACGTCTACCCTTCGTCATGATGTTCTATCGTACCACAGAACACGCTTCAACCGGGTATGCGCCATCATTTATGCTCACAGGGCGCCACTTCCGGCTACCAGAAGACTCTCGTATGCCGACATCTATATCCTCACAGTACACACCGAACGTAGGAACTCCACCGTTCTATCCATAATCTCGCTCGTCAACACTTAGGTGCGGCGGCGAGACGACAAAAAGATTATTTTAATAGACAGGTCAGTGGCACCCCCTACCAATTGGGTGATTTTGTATGGCGTTACCGGTCGGTCCCACCCCGGGTACCCGAGCCAAGTTCTATAATCCGTGGGAAGCCCCCTATGTTTTAGTGGACGTCCATAATCCCACCACCCATGTCCTACGCGATGCTTCCTTGCTTGACAGTCCGACGTTCAGCGTCCACTTTGAAAAACTCAAGCCATACCGCGGCCGCCCACCCACTGCCACGGAATCTACACTTCCTATAGTACTCCCATACTTAATACCACAGCCCATGAGGGAAAAGACGGTAGAAACTATGCCGTTGGCGAGCCCTGAGGACAGGGCACTGACGGAAGAGGGGAGTATGTAACGGTACAATTTGTATCGGGGCCTGACTCGGAAAAACAGGACTTTTTGGAGCGAGGGGTTAAAGTGTTAGTTTTTGCTACATTTCAGGTGCAAACGATACGGAGCAGGCGGCGGATAGGAAAGTACCAACATATGAGCCCCCGAAGTGGAACTCTTATATTATTACCCCCTTTTTTCTCTCCGTTATACCTGATACAGTTGTAGTACTTTTCCCCTCTACTCCCATTTTTACATGCCTTCTTTCCTTTGTAATAAACATCTCCCTTTTTCACTATATTCTTGGAGTGTTGTAATCGCCTGGGGACGAATTGGAAAAGAATACTGATTCAATATGACTTTGTACGCGGCAGGATGGTTATAAAAAATGAAGTCAGTTAAATCGTGCGACCCCGAAGGTCTTTCAGAAACTAAGAGCATAATCGGGCTGAGTTAAATTAATTGGCCTGGAGGAACTTCAGTTTTGTATTTGTCTATTTTGCCGAGTTATACGTAGGGTAAACATTGGCCGTAGTACGATAATTTCCCCATGCATTTTTGGCAGACCATAGAATCTCCTCAGAGCTGCATCAGTTACTTTTCTTTGGCGACAATCATTCTTTGTGATCATCTACTCGCGGCAGTATGCTCTAAGTAGTTTAGCCAGTCTATTGAGAAGAAGAAGTGATCACTGGAACAAGAATTTTATTTTCTTGACGTTTCGGATTCCCTCGGGATTCCTTAATCATAGGTGATGATGAAGGATTCCCCAGGGAACCCGAAACGTCAGGAAAAAATCCTTGTTCCAGTGATCGCATCTTCTTCTGCTGAACTGCTGCCTGGAACTCATATATTCTCCTCTATTAGCCAGTCTATGTGATGCTATTTTGGCTCGATTTCAGTGCTAGTGCATCATCAAGAAGAACCTGAGTATGCTCATTTTAGTCTCACGGTTCATCACGACAGTCGATCGTCTCTTGTACGGTGACCTGATTATAGTTTAGTCGTCTTCCACCAGTTCCTTCATAGCTTTTGACTCAATCTGCGGAATACATCGGGTTATGTTGTCCGTCATCAGCATGGGGGTAACACGTGGTCGGACGGAGTGTTTCTTGTTTTTAATTGTCTCAATTCTCACCAGCATAGTTTCAAGGGCTGCAATGAAGTTGGCCGGGTTGTAGTATGCTGGACCAGTCTTAACCTTTTACATGCAAACACCTGGAACGCGAACCATTGCATCCATTCATAAATGATACGCCTTTGCGTATATTTTCCCAAGAGAACCCCGGTGGCTGTTGGGACCGCATGTTCATAACCGTATCCGGTAAATGGCTTTTTCTTCGAATAAGTGACACTTGCCAACTTCTTAAGAAGGATCTTCTGGTTTTGCAATAAAATCAGAGTCATGGTATTGCGAAATATACATGTTAGACCGCGATTTCTACTACATCCACCGTATGTTCTACGGGTGGATGCGGAGCGGTGACTTGCATTGGATTATAGTGAAAGTAGGTTTTCCCGTCACCTTCCTTACTCTTTAGTCCCTCACCCACCCGGTGTCAAGAAGATCTATGCGAGCAATATTTTCCATCTAGTACTTGCTCCGTAATCTTGAATAATTAGCTGTTTCGCACCCCCCCCCTACTGTTTTATACTTTTAGTCTATTTGGCCGCGCAATTTACGGTCAGACTTGTGTTGGCCGCATACTCTAAGTTCCGCGTTTGAATTTAGTTTGAACACTGACTTTTTCCTCCCTGGTCACAAAAACGCCGGCATCTTGCAGGAGTATCAGCTCAGACAATTGTTTTGTTTCCTTGCCAATTAATGGCCTTTCGTAGATTTGCAGCGTCTAACTTGAGTTTCTGTCAGTGCAAGGAATTTACAGAGAACTCCGGGCTGCGTCTCACCGCCTTACGAATAGTAATTCATACCTCTGTAGACCTTATTTACATGTAATGATCATACCTACGTTGTTCATATTCGATTGCCGTCGTTTTAGTTTCTTTGGTATCAGTAAAGTCTAAAGGACTGGCATGCCAATGTCACGAGGGTCCAACACGTCGAGCAGTACTCAGTTGTGCGCCAGCAAATAATTTCCAATCCGGTCATAAAATCATGTTATTTCCCCTCTCATTCCTTTTGCTAGATGTCGGAAGAGGAGACGCTTAACGCTGTGCTTGAGCGGCTGGTCAAAGTGCGGCGCGAGGGCACCCAAAGAGCTGTCGAACTATACCAAAAACGCTTAGAGGCCACGAAGTCTGAGCTAGCAAGTGTAACATGCTCCATCTATCCTTTGCTCTCATAGTTTTCTTCGACGACTGTCCCCTGTGAAGCGTCCTTCTCTAATTTACAGCTGTCCACTATATCTGTTGAGGCATACCCTTTCGTGTCATCTGACATCTTCCAAAAAGTGAGTGAGCATATTTAAGTTATTTCCTTCTAGAACGAGTCCTTCTTCAGAGATACAATGGAGGCAGGACGCAAAATTGGCGAATGAAACCCTCACTACGGCTACTTCAGAGTGGAATGTGCTAGATCAACATCTCCATGTTAACATATTTTGAGAATACCTAAACTTTTTGACTTCTAACGCTGTCTGTCTGTGTCCTTTCCTTGCTAAATTTTGTCGTCTTGCGCCGAAGCGGCGACGGGAAAAAGAAATTTAGGGGGCACACCTTGTACGAATGTCGACTTGCCATGCGCCGTGCCTGTTGCTCTTTTAGTGCTTGTACTGAAAGCATTACAACCATGAGGCGAAAATCCCAAGTTTTAGTTAAAAGGCCCCTGTGGGGGGGGGGGGGATTTATTGTACACAGAACGCTGAGTTGCTCTCTCGGGCTGCTGTGGTATTTGGCAAAGCCAGGGTTGGCGTTGACTGCGTCCACTTAGACATAAGAGTACGTGCGTTATTGTGTGAGATAGATGACAGCTGCTTTTACGTGATTGTGGAGCAAGTTCAAATATTGTGTCGTTCTACCCGAGAAGGTGTCCTGTATAGTGGCCCATGCTGCGTCGGCTGAAGAGATGGTGTGTTCAAGTTGCTCTTCGACAGGCATGATTATTTGTGTGCGCTTCTATGCGCGCGTGGAAGTCGGTTAGCGAGTCGGAAATCGCTCGCTGCGAAGTTTCGTGACCTCAGGGCAGTGGACATTGAACAAGTCAAACAGCATTTTTGACTGCCCGCCAAACTATTACTGGCCCGCGACCGCTCACTCGACGGACACAGGTTTGCTTATTTAACAAGACAAATTTGTTGAGGACTGGACGGGTTGCCAGCCGCCAGGTTAACGAACGCATATCTCTTGCTTTTCGTCGAAATTCTCGACTAAGCTAACTGAGGCATTCAGAACCTATATATGAATCTAAGCCATACGGCAACCAAAGTCTGCCTACTTGAAAACAAGGTACATACTGCTTTATAAAGTGTGAGAACAAGCCACAAATGCGTTTATTACAATAGAACGGTCATCTCCTAGGCAAAATCAAATTCCAGGATTTACATGATATAGTGGACATTGATATATACGAGGGGGAGCTCAGTCAGATACTGTGAAACGAAGAAAGTATTTGGTGTGCCGGTAGATGCAGTATCTCTGAAATGTAAAAGTACAGTTTTTGTAATATGAGGCATTGAGACAGAACGCGAGATAAGCACTCCTTGACAAAATCGATGACAAACAGGGAGGATGATGGACGAGAGGAACAGGTCGGAAGACTATTTCGGCCTCAAAAAGTCGAAGGCTAGTAGGGCAAAAATAGTTATTCTACTTGCCAGTGCGCGAATGAAAAAGCAACACCGTAAAGGTGCGGTGTTTTCTTTCTGCTTCCTGTCACAGTCCCGCGACCGTTATTTAAATTATTTCTACTACTACGGTAGTTTAGATTTAAAAAAATAAACTCCGACTTTAGACTTTTCGGATAGCTTGCAAAGTGCAAGTCCGCCGTAAACATGTATACGCGATGTCGTTCGTAAGGCAGTTCGCAGTGGGAACTATTACTACTAACAATCCCATTTGAGGTTTGCAATATTAGAAAGAACGTCCGCTCATGACTCATTAAATCGAATAACCAGACGAAAAGGCCCGCACCACGGTAGGGAAAGCAAACAATTACTCACCCAAGGTTCATTAGTAACATAAGGCGAACCGTCATTTGGTGTCTTTGATGTTAATGTTTCGCTTATTCGAAGAGGACACTAACACGTCCATAATTTTAAAAGTATAATCAGTGTGCTACATATCTCGACCATTTTCAGACCCAGTATCAGGCTTTCACACGCGTACTATCACTCCACTTAGAGTTTTGCATATAGTTGGAATCCAGCACACGCGTGATACACAGGGATTATTCAAATTGCGACTTTGTTAAGATAGTGGCAGTCCTAAGTGGTAGAGCCTTTTTTATTCTTATAATTCACCTTAAAGAGATACAGAAGATATATTTAACAAAAAAGAAAGAGAGCCCAAAGGCCACAAAACAGAACGAGAGCCCTGTGACCGGTTGGTGAGCGCCTGTCTACCATGGTGCACATTCCCGATCGAAACCGGTAAGGCAGCAAGTCCGTGCCGCAGTGGTAAGAGCGTTGGACCTCCAACTAACAAGGCTCGCCGATTTTGGAGTTGGGTATAGCTGGCTGAGGACAGCTAGTAAGTCAGAAACGGCCGTTAAAGTCTCCGTTGTCTTTGTCAGTAATAAGGTTTTTTATGCACGTCTGTCACACCAGGGCGCGGTCCTTGTTGTCCATCTCACGAGCCCTGTGGTTTTGCCCTCGATTTGACGGCGCTGCCCACCCTGAGTCACCAACTCATAACCTGGCCCGACGCAGAACGTCAGAATATGGGAGTGGTTCTTGAAGCTACCGGTTTATATGCCCTAGGCAGGAAATGATGCCTCTTTCCTGCGAGCAGATGTTGTTCATAGAGCATTTTTAAAGAAAACGTACCTTGATGGTGGACCTGAGGGCGCTTTCTGTGATTTTTTCACAGCCGGATTCTGCCAGCCGCTTTTTAATTGTGGACATTGTGATGTAAGGCTGGTTCTCAAATTCCTCCAGGATGATATCTCGGAGCTGTAAAAAAGAGAGGAGAACAACGACAGTAAGACAAAGGCTTGCTGTACAGGCGGATGCAAGCAGCTGTGAAGCAAGTGAGATTCGGAGATCTGGAAATAACTACCTAAGGCCTTCTCACTAGCGAAGGACATACACAAGCCGGGCTTGGTAAAGTGAGAGGACACCCAAATTGACCTGTCAAAACGGCCGTCCAATGAACAAACAGAAGGGTCACATGCAGGGGATATATTGTCGGGTCGGAGACTCCTTGATCACTTTTTGCCTACAAAACAAATGCCAGTAGGGGGCGAGTTCCGGGGGAATTGCTTCGAGGGTCTAGACACTTTATTTCGGCTGATTCTGAAAATTATAACTAGAGAAATCAAATCCTCGGACCTGACTGCAGGTTATGCCGTGCACTCTTCGACCGAACCGTCCCATAAAAGTCGTGCAATCTTCGCGATTCTGCTCGAAAGATACATACAATAGACGGACTAGCATTTATTGTCACAGTCTCACATTAGGAGGGTCAGGGCCGGAGGTGGGACGCTGTCGAGCGTACGCTCATGGTATGCAGCGTAGGAAAAGCCCACACGTGGGTGCTACTGTCTGTGAGACTGATTCGTTGTGGGACAGGGGGACATCCCTAACAGGGACCCTTACTCATTGCTTACATAAGTTTAAGCGGCAATTCCGCGATGAGACAAGGAGTAGAGCTTACCCTATGAAACCTGGCATGCTGTCCGCCGAGTTCATGAGCCTCTGGAGTCACAAAGAGGGGCTGCTGCGGCAGGGCTGAGGGTACGTCCGGCCAAATTACCTTTAGCTCACGCGCCCCAGCGGCCACAGCCACGTCATAGAGCTTCACCTTGAGCAACTCGCGCTCAGCTTCGGAACCCGGCGGTGGTGGCGGATCTTCAGTGGCGCCCAACGCGGAGGCGTTCAGTGAGGCCACAAACGGCTAAATTGAAAGATGGAGGAGCGGTTAACACAGGAAGAACAGCATACTGACCCGTTACAGGGATCAGAACACCTTGTTTATGTTGCATAAATACCTACTTATTTCATAACAGTAAGCATGTTTTGTTTAAGTACATTGGCTTCGACTGTGTTACTGACCGCGATAACGCTCGAAATAGTCCATCCGAAAATGCACACCTATTGGATGTACTCTGACCAAGCCAATAAGCAGTTTTTTTAAATAATCAACCACGAAATTGACACACTCGAGTATCTTCTACCGTTATTTTTCACAATGAGGGCAACTGGGTCAAAAAACTAAATAACCAGCCTGCACTACTAACTGCTTTGTGACTGCTGGCGGGGCTCGAGAGTGCGCTCCAAGGCCCCGAGAACTATCAGTGGGCGTTAATCAACGGAGGTAGTAACACCACAGACTGCCAGTAACGATCAAATACCGACGTGCCACAAATAAGTTGAAGTCAATCTGTCCCTTTTTACTTCCATTAGTAGTGGCTGTTATGCGTTGAGTTCTAATACAGTCCTCCAACTACCCTTGACATGGCGACCGCATACACCAAAGCTGAGTAAGACAGATGGTATTGGCGGCAAATACAAGGGCGACTGGAATAGCCATTTCTGGCTTATTCGCTGTCGTCAGCCAACCCCAAGTGGCACACCACCAGAGGCTCGAACTCGCGACCTTTTCAGTCAAAGTCTAAGGTTCTTGACATTGAGCTGTGAGCTCGTCGTTTTGCCAGTTTAGGTTGGGCGATACTGAAACTCGTTGATGAACTTTAACCGATCACCGGCAATACTATCTGCCTAAACTACTAACCACTATGCGCTTACCGTCAGGGCCCGAGAAATGGGGTCCAAGGCAAAGCGGGACAAGTGAGTTCCGTTAGCGATCGATGAACACTCATCAACGAGTATCAAGGTCAAATAAGTTAAAAAGAAGGTGATAATTAAGGCTCCAAAAGATACCCACTAGTACAGTGGCAGCTAGTTGAAGGCCTTATATGACGCGGCATTCAGGAAAGGGAAATGAAGGCGAGGTAAAAGGGGTGGCCCGTCTATGCCGTGCTTTGGTGTGGGACAGGTGAGAAGAAAAACTGTGACGAATAGAGCGTTAGAAATCAATGACGCCAGGCACTCCTACCTGACAGGCCTTAGTCAGTTCAGAAAGCGCGAGAATAGGGTGGCTCTGAAGTTTCTCCCGGACAAAATTTAAGATGACAGGATCATGATCCATCCGGTACTGGGCTGGTCCTGTCTCCGTTTCCTCCTCCGGTTGGTCACCAGACGGCCTCGGTTCCTGCGTTGCTTCCTCCTCCCGGTCGCCAGAGGGGACGGACGGGGTCTGATCTTTCATCACAGCGTCTTCCACCAGCCCCGGCTTCGATGGTGTCGCCTCTTCCTGGTTTGCTGCCTCCGTCGCTGAAGTCTTTTCCGTTGCAGGGTCCGCCACAGCAGAGAGATGCTTCGGAGATGGTGGCTCACGTTTAAACGCGTTGGGATCTTTGCCCAGCTGTACAGCTGTCGGAGAAAAAGCAGAAAGAGAGAGAGAGAGAGCAGTTCGTGAAATCCACCAGCGAAATAAATTCACGAGTGGTTGGGCCACCTTGCGAGAATTTCAAGCTCACTTCACCGGCTCTGAATGGCCACTAGCAAACAAAGCCAACTGGGCTCAAGGTCACACCGCCTAAGGAGCGGCCGGTTGACAAAAGCGACGCTAAGGTCATTCTGGTGGGCCACTCAACGGGCTGAATTTGGCCAGTGAGAAGACGGCTAATCACTGACGTTTCTGGGACCTTCTTTATTCGGCTGCGCATAGGCGCAACAGAACCCTTAAGCGGAATTGCTGTTATGGACATCCAGAGCAATGTCTGACACACAGAGCTTCTTCCCACAGCAAACATCTAAGAAACCACCTTAAACGGGTGTTTCTGTGAAAAAAAAGCGTTTTACGCCGTGGTCTGAAGCACGGCTTCACTGGTAAAATGAAATCTGTATACTTAATAAAAGTGAGTTGTCTGTCTGTCGTGTGTGCCTCCGTTATCATTGGTCGAAGGGGTCATCTCAAAAAGCATTCTGCGCCTTCGACGCGCGTGTGGCACTGGCATGCGCGCGTGTGTGTGTGATTCTCTACTGTCCGAGCGTCTGACTGCTATCATTTTTTGGGCGCCTCATTCTTCCGTGCGCGTGAGGATTCAGCGATCATGTCGCTGTAGCTCCGAATGACACCCGACGTGACAGGCGGATGTGAATACGCCACGGGGTTGGACGGGGGTGAGGTCGTTGCGTCCAGGTCGTCGAGGCTGCTTGAAACGTCACCCTCTCCTCCCGCCGCTAATGCAGCAAGGGCTATAACAGTGTTTGCGCAGCTGTTTCATACTCACTGACGTAAACCCCTTGACCTACTATCATTTCGAACCCCCCTTTGCTTACGCGTAGGTTGTCGCGGGCTAGCTCTTAGATTAGATTGAATGGCCTACCACATTAATCCGTTCACCTTCAATCTAATCCTTATAAACTATCATTATGGACAACAGTGATGCCGTCAGAAATGTTCTGAACACAAACAACCCGACAAAGGATGATGGGCCGTTGACTGAAGGTAACGTTATAACCTTACTTCTTTGTTACACAATGTTATTTTGTTCAGAATAATAACATATTGGTACGTTCTACCTCATTAGGTAGAAAAGGAATTAGAGCAGCCGCGAGAACACAAGTTCAGACGAAGGAACAGAAGAGATTTGCCAATGTTAATAGACGTTCGCAAGAAACACAGGCAGAGAGACGGCTTCGCCTGGAGACTAATGCCATGCGTCAGCGATATCGACACTCCCAAGAAACCGAAGATCAAATGCTGCAAAGAAGACACGAAGATGCGGTTCGACATCAAACTAACCACTCCCAAGAAACCGAAGTCCAAACCCTGAGAAGAAGAGAGCTAGGAAGGATAAGAGATTTGCAACGTCGGCAAAAGGAATTACTCAGACGTAGAAGTACAAGTATGGTTATGCAAGCATCACAAAGAGCGGACCTACGTTCAACCGATGCTGGAAACTCAAGTTCGCAACCAATTCACATAAGGTTTGGCGACTCTGGCCCGTTGGTTGCTTCCATAAACGATCAAGTATGGAACAAAGCCTCACTCGATTACAACCCAAGTCTTGGTCATGCGGGCGATGCAAATGTTTCCATTGGGAAGATGGTGGAAGTTTGTGGACATTGTCAGGCGAAAAATGGATTGGTGAGACAATCGGCATGGGCTGTTCCAACGGCAAAGTTCTACTGAATAACTTCCTCCAAACCACCAGAAATACTCCAAACATTACTTGCTGGTAATACCGACGACTCGAAAATTTTTCTTTCGAACATAAGTAAATACAACGGGGCGTTTCAAATGACCTCTTTTGGTGCCAACATTGTTCATGAGGTTGGCTTATGCCTACCGTTAAGGCGGAAGGCCCAGTTTGCCATCGGATTGGATCGTTACTACCTCCTCCTGATGGCGAGCCGACATTTCTACAAATATACTTCGTAGAAGACATCAAGTGCAGGCTCAAAGCCGATCCCGAGTGTACCCAGGCTTGAAGCATCACATAATATTGTCCCCTCAAGACATGCTACACTAGCGCAACAGCTACGTTAACAGTTTCAAGTCCGCCCTGGAGATGCACGCTTCCATTGACTTTACTATTGCCATAGAAGCCGATAAACGCCCTCATGGAGAAGACCAACGAAAATTTAATGCTCCCGCATGCAACGAGGTGGCCATCATTATGTCAGAAACACAGCACGGCAAAGGGATTTGTCTTAAGAAGGAGAGACGATAGACTGCAAAGGATATATGGGACACACCGTTCACACGAGGCCTTACAATACCCTCTCATGCATGTTAATGGTGAAGACGGTTACCACTTCGGTATACCTCAAATTGGCACCCGTAAAACAGTAAGTTGTAAAGCCTTCTACTCTTACCACTTTATGATTCGAGAACGAACTTTCAACCTACTTTGTCGATTCAAAACGTTGTTCATTCAATTTCCTGTTGATATGTTTGCCAAAATGGAAAAAGAGCGCCTTTGCTATTTCCGCACACACCAGAAAGAACTTCGTGTGGACAACTTTATCCACCTTGGAGACAATATCCTTTCTGATGGTGGTAATGATGCTGGTCGCGGTCAACATTTCATCTTGCCGTCAAGCCACATTTGGTCTCCTCGCTATATGCATGAGAAAACTCAAGATAAGTTGGCTTATGTTAGGCATTTTGGTCGCCCGGATCAATTCATTACGTTTACCTGCAACCCATCGTGACCTGAAATTACTTATGAGTTGTTCCCCGGTCAAAAGCCACAAGACCCCCATGATTTGTCCGCGCGAGTATTCCAGCTTAAGTTGAAAACCATGATGAGACTCATCACAAAATTTAAAATTTTCGGTGATGTTCAGTGTCACATGTACACTGGAGAGTGGAGAGTGGCAAAAGAGAGGATTATCCCACGCTCACATTTTGGTCTGGCTAAAGGAAAGATTGCACTCTTCCGATGTCGACAAATTGATATGTGCAGATTTGCCAGACCGGTCCGTTGACCCTGTCCTGTTTGAAACGATCAAAACTCAAATCGTGCATGGCCCGTGCGGTCAGATAAATCCCAACAGCCTTTGCATGAAGGATGGGAACTGTACCCAGAGATATCCAAAGCGTTTCCTAGATGCAATTCAGACCGATGGGGATGGTTACCCTCTTTATAGAAGGCGACACTCTGAGATTGGCGGATTCGAAGCAGTTATCAATGAAAGGCGAAACAGTGGTGTGGTAATTTATAACCGTTGGATTGTGCCGTATTGTCCCTTACTGTCAAAAGTATTCAATGCCCACATCAATGCTGAACTTTGTAACTCGTCGATGTCTATCAAGTACGTCTGCAAGTACATCAACAAAGGATCTGATGCCGCAATGTACTCCCTCAAACGCCGTAACAATAATGGAGAGATTACCCAGTACGAAATGGGCAGATACATCAGCAGTAACGAAGCATTCTGTAGAATCTTTGGTTTGATATCCATAACCGTTTTCCGGCCATTGAACACTTAAGCGTCCATCTGGAAAATGGACAACGGATTGACTTTAAGGAAGGACTTCTCTTGGATTACCTTCGGAATCCCAAAAATACAACTTTGACTGTTTTCTTCAACTTGTGCCAGCAAGATTCTTTTGTACATTCAGGTCCCCTCATACCACACATGGAATGAAAACAAGTGGGCCCGACGAAAGGTAGGTATTCCAGTTGACGGACATCCGGGCATCAAGTATGTGAAAATGGGTAGAATATACACTGTTCACCCCTCTCAACAAGAATGCTTCTATTTACGAATTTTACTCCATGAAGTTAAAGGTCCAACATCGTTTGAAGATCTTAGGACGATTGACGGTTTTCTGTGTTCAACTTACAGAGCAGCCTGCGCGAGGCCTGGTCTGCTTCAAGATGATAATCAGTGAGGGAATACCATTGCTGAAGATGTCGTTGCTAACGCTCCATTTCACTTACGACGGCTACTGGCGTTCTTAATTAGAAGTTGTGAGTTGAACTGCCCCTATGATCTACGTTTAAAGTACAGAAATGATGTGTCGCGAGACTACCGACGTTAACTACAGCTGCAATGTGTCAATTTTCCCATAGACTTCAATGCGGACAACAGCATGTAAGGAAGCCCAAGGCGAAGCCGGGCTTCCGCGCTAGTGAGTAATAAAGACATGTTTGGGCAGCAGCATCAGTAGCGACCGAAAAGCACCTGTACGGTTGGCAATTTGCCAGGCAAATGTCGGGCAAGCGACGCACTTCTAGGAAAGAGTGCCTTTTCAGTTGCCTTTCTGCAATATGTCCTCAGCTAAAAAGGAATACGGTAGGAATGGCTCGTATGGTCACCTAAACAGGACACGAGAACAGGAACCGCGCATATTACATGTGACTTAAAGCGAAATTTCGGGAAAATTAGGCCTAAGATTAAGGTAAGGATAAGAGTTAAGTTTAGGGTTGAAGTGCGATCAGAACTGGGGGGGGGGGGGGGGGAGAGGCTGGATTATGTAAGGTGTCAAAGTTTGTGCTAACTGTAGGGTTTATGTTTAAGGTTACAGTTTAGTTGTATGTTTGGACTAGTGCTAGAGAATCTTGGCCTTTCCTGAAATTTATTGCAAGGCCACCTGCTTTGCGTGGGCGGACCTTCCTGTTCTCGTGTCTATAGAAGTTATCCTTGACAGGAGTACTTACTCGAAATTGAAATAATGATCGCCATGGAACACAATCCTAAGATATTTCGATCATGGCAGGAAGTCCGGTTTTGAAAGCGCGTATCTCCAGCCTTCTACAAAATGACTACTTACGGCGTATACTTCTTTCCACCAAATTCGATTCACTTTAACATATCTAATGCAAAACTTGTACTATTACACTCCCAGAAAAAGCGCTTCTCAGTTTTAAAATGTATTTTGAGAAGAATAAGAAGACTCGATCGCTAGGATTGAGTCTTCTTCTTCTTCTTCTTCTGCTTCTTCTTCTTCTTCTTCTTCTTTTCAATTGCTTCCTGGGACTCGCATGTTCGCTTGTATTAGCAAAATGTATTTTGTCTAAATCCCCGAATAATTTTGTACCAGAAGAGCCATTCGATTTCCAAATACAAGACCTACAATTTTCCTTAAGAAAAAGCTGACATTTGGTTAGGTTACTGAAAACTTACCCTATAAGGCTTGTACAAATTTTCAGTGAGAATGGACCATACCGTATGCTTTTTAGGAAGTGTTTATAAAGCGATATGTAAAAGGCTACTAGAATGGATATTTTTGAGTATTAGACATCTCACGATTACAAATTCTTTAAGCCGAAAATCGTCCCTTCTTCGAGCTGCAAAGTTGGTGTTGACGTACTGTGATACAAAATGAGTACAAGAAAGGATAGTTGGGCGCATCTGTGTCTGTGTATAAAATACGTTCACATTTGCAGAGACACCAAAATTATACTAAGTGGAAATGGTTATGCATGCGATTTTTGCTGAAAGCCAGGAAGTTGCTTGTTAAAAAGTCGGCATCCTGTCGCGACTGAAATATCGTGGGATTGTGTCGCCTACTAAATCCACCTGAATTATTCCTACTAAATGAGAGTGTATTTCAGAGTTTCACTTAACACTCTACGGTAAGGATAGGCTATGCGAGCCTCTGAGCTTTAAGATTAAGCAGGCGTTATTTGAGTCGCGTTCTCATTATAAATGTTGGGGGGGGGGGCAGTGATGGCATGATTCCGGGATTGCGCACTTTCCACGAGTAACGTCACTTACTGCAGTTTAAAATCTCACTTCCTGTGCAGGCAAGAAATACCGAGTCAGTATCCACAGCGCTGATGGAGGCCCTAGGGGGTATATCTCGTATAGATACCTAAATGGTCCGGGTTCCAGTCTATCGGATCAAGTGGAGGGCCAAGCAGGGAGAGGAAGTAACTGTAGTGGACAGTCAACATTGCTGGCTGACTTCCTCGTTCAACGCTGATTCGCAGGGACCAATTTCTGCCTCATTGACCTAAAAATCCCTGACTGGATTTCCCGGACGCACATACACGCGTCGAGATAGTCACAGCTGCCTAAGGGTCACTAAAGCACGCCACCCCCGGCCGACGCAGCCTTTGTCAATGCAACAAACCAATCGTACATCACTTGCACCTGCTCCACAATCACACGTAAAAGCAACTGTCACCGCTGTCTTGCTCCCTCCCAGGCATGAATAGACACATTCAACAGTAGCCCTGGCTTCGCCTGTGGCCACTGCTACACGAGGCATCAACTGGGAGTTCTGTACACAATAAATCCCTCCCACAGGTGCCTTCAGCTTTTTACCTACAAGTTGGGATTTTGGCCTGGTGATTGTAGTGCTCAGAGTAAACCCACTACTTCGACGCTACATACCCATGATGGTGACTTCATCGTCTGTGTCCATTGCCACGTCCTCGGGCGGGGCAGCCGGGACAACCAGTTTGGGTGACATAGGCGCAGCAGCCTGCGCTTCCGCTCGGTTTGAGACAGCGGAAGGCGACCGTAAGGCGCCGGCAGACACCTCGCTACCGCTGTTGAAAAGAGGCGGCACCGGTAAGGCACCAAGAGACGAGGTGTCTTGACGAGCGCGGGACAGCGGTCGCACCGGCGTTTGAGGTGGACTCATCAGACCCACTGCGGACATGCTATGAGTGCGGGTTCGTTTACTTGCCCGGCGACCGCCACCAGGAGTACTGGCACCCAGGCCATCGGGAGAGAGGCTGAGTAGACGACGGCGTTTGCGGGAGACGCCAGAGGCGGGACTCAGTAGGTTCACCAGTTCCGAGTCGGTGTCACTGCTGGAGGATAGTCGGCCAGAGAGGCGACTGCGGCGGCGAGCTCCGTCTAGAAGGGTTAGGGAAAGAGAGACTCAGGGATTGACAGAAACAGCCACAGTAAAGCAGCAGCAGCAGACTTAAAAGTCTTACCTGTAACTAGTTTGTCCAGTTTTAGTTGGGTGCACAGCTGGCGAATTCGCAGTTCCCACCCAGTATGGTGCTGGTGCACGACTTCAGGATACCTGAATATAAAACGTGGGAACTGAGGGCGGAAAAAGCCGGTGCGTAAGAAATGAAAGAAATGGGTACACTAACAGACACTGTATAGGTTAACAGAAGGGCGCTTACCGACCCGGTTACGGAACATGCGTTTGCCATTGTGCCTTACAGCTCAATCTAGATCCTTCGCAGGCAGTCGCATATGGACTTCAAATATATTACGAAGTGGAACCGACGAAGATAGGGGAGACCGCAGTGACAATTTATGGCTTATTAACTGTTACCAGCGGGTTTAAACCTCGAATGAGCCCCACCTGGGATTAGTTGTGACTGGCTGATGACGGCTAATACGGCAGAAATGGCCATTCTGGTCTTCCTTTGCCACTTCACTGCAAAGGTTAATATGCTCTACAAGACCTTATCTCATGCCCGCGGGACTCTGCTTTTAACAGCAGGCGGAAATGAACGAGGCGAATCAATTGACTTAACTGCGTCACTGGGGCATAGCACATTTTTTCTACTACAGGGCAGAATTGTAGGCGCGTGCAGTTAAATGAAGTGCAGGGATCGCATACGCACACAGCCACTTCGCGAACCAACAATTGGGGTTTCCTGTGTTAAGTTAATGATGTTAACCAGGGGTTTTATGGGGGGGGGAAATATGGAGGGAAAGAAGCCGTAGGTTTGAAAAGGCTTGTTTAAGTACGCTAGCCCAGTTTCAAAGCAGCGAGCACTTTGAAAAACGGTGTGCAGTAGCAAACGGGTAAACTGCCGGAAAGCTTAAATGTCTAGCTTATTGCTGGCAATCGTTAAGCGAAAAAGGTAACGAAATTGTAACAAACCAACAATTTGCATTATTAATAGTCAATCATTATAACTCATTAATAATTTACCGATTGAAGGTCTAACCAGCGGCTATTGAAACGTCAACCATAAAACGAACTCTAACTTTAACGTTAACGTCGACTCTAACTTTTGTAATGACCACTACTGTTTACCGTAATCCAAATTGAACGAAGATGAACCCGAAAAGCGACTCTTAAAGCGATTGAAAGGCGTCAGACCTTAAAGCATCACGCATATATTCCTAGCCCCTCTCCCCCCTCTCGAGCAAATCTTAATGGTCCTAGTCCCAATCCCAGAAGCTTAACGTTATTACCTCCAGTAAACAGAAAGTCGACAGGTCAGGTTCTAACAGCAACATTACATAACTACTTAAATAACATAAGCAGCAACGTAAATAGTAATCAAATGAAGAAATACTGCCTAGGCGGGGACCTCACACGATGCACCTGAAGAGATATCTGGGCCTGCTAAAACCCTAAACGGACTCTGAGACTTATACTACAGATACCTTCGGATAAAGTTAAGGTCCGGGGGGCGGAATTCCCAGTGGTTTGAGTGACCTTTGTAGCCGAGGGAGATACGCATGCCCAGATGTTCCAAGATTTCCGTGACCTCTAGGGCTGGCAGCTGGAAGTGAAAACAGGTGCAGGACGGTTAAATTCGTCAGAAAGGTCCGACGACGGAGATGGCCGCCTTGGAATTAATGTTAAGGGCGAGCCCACAAATAACTTATTATCAGAGAAGTCTAGGCGGCTGTGTACACTGGCCTACCTGATATTCAAAAAACAAAAGTTACTAATTCCTGCAGAAAAGTAAGGGCATACACATACCCAAGAAAATTATATCAAAAACAGTTAGCTTATTTTCGCTAGCTTCTGCACGACTAACAGGAAAACCTTCAAAGAAAGCAGCCTCACGACACTGACTGAAGCCGATCTGATTTCGTTGGAACAGGGGAGCATGTAAATTAGTAATCACAGGCCAGGGAAGAATCAAGGATCAGGTGAGGCAGGAAGAAAGTCGGGAGGTAGACGTACAGATCCCGATTTTAAGATCACACGTTTGCCTACATAACGGAACATCCGATTGGCCCACGGTTCGCGCTAGTCAAACTATGCAGCGTTCAAAAAGCCACCGTACGCACGCGCAGTTGTGCGCCCTAAACGGGGCACGTGAGAGATGCGGTGTACCAACACGGGTGACAGAGCAGGGTACTCCAGGCGTTAACCCGGTTGTGCTCCCATAAAGAATTCCGAACATGGGGGGGGGGCGGTAGAACGCATAGGGGCGACCTCGGCCGCGACCTGCGCCCGATCCTGTCACAGGTCCTCTTGACACCTACCACTTGTGGGTGAAAGAGGAGAGAGAAGAGTAGACGCGGCGCAAGTCTACTATCACTTAAAACTAATTCACGCGCACGTCACCGTACCTGCATTGCCCTGTTGCGGAGTACACGGTGGAAATCCATGGTCGAACTGTCGGTGCGCCGTGGACGTCGCATCATCCACTGGTGAAGAGGTGGAGGCGGACACCGGCGAACCCCTCCATAAAAACCCACCAGTGCATACCTTACCGTAACAAATGCGACGGGCCATCACTCAGGACAGAGAATCATACTGCAATGGATACCTCTTATTGTGGCCTTAATGACACTCCTATGCAAGTGAGGCCGAACCGTTCTTATGTTAGCCTGACGAATCTGGAGTGGGTAATAGGGCATGTGTGAAGTATGCGCAGATGATCCGCTCAGCTTGGTTAACCACTGCGCCGGAGTCTACCCCCGGTCGTCTTGACAGTGTCTTGCCATTATCATGGGAACACATGGGGGGACGTAATCGTTCGGGAGGGTCAAAATGTTGGTTAGGGCTAGGGCATACTGAAGGATTTTACCAGTAATCTGCATAAAAATTTTTTCCACAAACAGATAACGATTAAATTTCTTAATTTCAAGTTATACTTGACCCTTCGGAGGGGGCCTGTGCGTTAGTCCCAACTTCCGTGAATCTTTACAAAATCAATGCGTTACTTTCTATGTTATAGTAGTACGTTTTTTCTAAGTTGCTACTGCTCCGTTCTTAAGAGAGTTTTTCAAAAAGTAACGCCTATTGCCCCTAAATACAGTAGATTCACTAACTCATGAAATCCAAGGATTTTTTACTCAAACGCAAACGAAGCTACGGCCCCAAAAGTCTTACAACAATAAAGTAATAGTCACTCTTCACAATACGGCATGTTGTGATTTATGAAGGAATATAACGTCTAATATAAACACAAACGTTTTTTAGAAAAGTCGAAGATTCCGAAAAAGTGGAAATAAGGCGTACTAGGTTAACTGAAGTTTTACTTGTAGAGGAAGCCTGTTTATACAAAACCACCGAGTGAATGTAGCAGGAAAAGTAAAATAACGTTGGAAAATAATCGTTTTGGAAATTTTTCGGATATATTTGCTTCCATATTACGTGGAATGTAAATTATGGAGGCTGCCAAACAGCCCAAAGTTGGAGCAAATATTCCAATACGTTTTCACGAGAATTTCTAGTTTTTCCTTTCGTTTATGCATGGCCTGAGTTGCGTTGGACTAAAGCAACCACAATTACGCTTGACTTGGCCCAGTGGAAGATCACAGGAGTAAGATATTTCGTAAGCTCACGTGCAGACATGCCGATCAGTGAGTAATAAATTTAAATTTAACTGTCATCTGCGATTATAAACGTACCATTTTTTGTACACTAAGAGTAATTGCCTTCAGCCAAGTACTTTTACAATTATTTAGGGATTTCGACTGCGAAGGCGTTCAAATCTTTTTTGAAATTGTAATCATGACTTTACGATTTTCCCTGGCTTCAGTCGATTGACCATAAATAATGATTATATTCTACGTGCTTACCAAAACCTTTAAAATAAGATAAATCTGAAAAGCATTTACCTAAATAACGAGCTTTTAAACATTTTTTGCTTAGGCAGCTGTTTGAGTGTGTCCTAGGTTCAGAACCATCCAATCATGTCAACTCATTGCCGAGAAAAATTTACGTCAACTACAAAAGTCACAAATGAATATGCCTAAGCTTGATTTAGAAAAATTCTATAACTAGTTAACTCATGAAAAAACTTTGCTGATATATTTTGGCGTCTGGTGTCTGCGTGCTTTCTTTTTTGAAAATAAAGTCAAGATCAGAATGGGAAATTTTGGCCAGTGGATTGATTTCCCTAACAATTAAGGATAAATTCTTCTGTTATAAATGAAAGAGCTAAATTTTCCTATCAACAACGAAACCGTTTTCAGCATATTTGGTTACTTCTAGGCTCAGTTCTACAATAACAAATGCAAAGCAGAGTGGCAATAATATCAACGGCGATTTTTGAAAAAAACAGTTTCGCAAAGTCCCGTGACAACTGAGTCAACTGTTTGTTATGTTAACTGTCTCCAACTTCATATCGAGTGTACAATGAATTGGGTTGCCTTATATTGATAAAGTTCTCAAGCGCATTCCTTTCCTGTAACCCCTCAAATATAAAATATAAATTTAATATGGAGTATAGCAAAGAACAACCTCAAAAGTTTATCACGCAATTTTATGGCACAAAACTTGGCAGCTTTGCAAAATACAATTTTCGCTCTTCTTTTCCCAAAATTAATGCGCTGTCTCCTAATTACACTAACCTCAATTTCATGGACGCAAAACAAAATTTTCCGTTTTGTGAGCAGATATAATTAAAAAGTTTCTGCTCTTCATGAATGTTCTTTTATAGTGAAACATGCACACACAAGAATTTCTTTTCTGCAGCGTTTCATAGCGTAAGAAATTCCTTGGATATGAACGAACGCTGGATTTCGCCCATTTTCGCCTCTTTTTTTTCAGTATTCTGATCTAAACGGAATTAAATTCTAGTAAACAACATTTTGCGCCTTAAGTCTACCCAACGAACTTAATAAACAACCTCAAGTGTGGGTTTAATCCACTAATCTCCAACCTTTCATCACATATGTAACCTGTTGTATATTGAATTACACCGACGGCGTTAGGTAAGGAGCGAAAAAACGCCTCAAAAACCACCTTTGTGATACAGGAAACCGTCTTTCGTGTAAGGTAGTCTCCGCGATGAAACACAGCCATCTACAAAAAGAGAAAAAGAAAAGGTGGTTTTGAGAGTATGCAGGCAGTTCAAGAATGAGCATGAGCAGCTCGTCGAAGGAGTGATCTGAGCATAGCATTTGACGCAGTGGTGGTTTGAATAGGACAACATTTTGATCGGAATCCGCCCAAATCTTTTAAAATGTGGGCCTCTGACGCCGGCCTCAGAAGAACGAGTTTGCGCAGGCCCTGTTTTGTAGCTAATATCAACTTCAACGAGCGTAAGAACGCGTTGGTCGAGTCTACTGATGGTGAAGCATTAAGTGGCGTCAATAAGGTGGATAAACTGTACGAGATTCAACGCTTCAGTCGTGCGGAAACCGCATGGAGTTAAAAGAGTCCCAAAAGAGAGTAGTAAAAAAGGACTTACAACATAATCTCGCGCTCGAATAAGCTGTGCGCTTGGAACTGAGGCATGCTCACTATATGTGTTTGGCGGATAGAGGACTTCGCTAAAAGAGATAAATAAAAACCAAATCAGCGTTCGTAATAAATTTGCAGCACGAAGAGGCACATCATCAATCAAGACGACCACACACCTATCAGACAGCAGCCCCCGCCACAGCCAATCATTTGGTGGATAGTGCGTCAGATGGAGCAGCTACAGAACTTGGAGCTAGGCACGCTACCGACTTATAGCAATTGCATCGACATCGGAATGGACGTACACCATTGTGATGGCTGTCTGGAACCAAAATACGGCCAACGGCGGTGACAATCCAACTGCAAATAATATCAGCCTTTGGCGTCAAGGGATGATGCAGACAAAGCTATCAGCTGTTTAGGCTTATTCGTGCGCCCCCCTCCCCTAAGCCAGACACATTCTATCAGGGCTGCTGCACGCGAAAAAATGAATGTGCAGTTCGAATGGCAAAAACGGCGAGGTCCACTGCGCGCCGCAGGAGACATTCACTGAACTCTCTCTTCTCCCCCATTTATCTTGCTCCGATGGCAAGACAGTGTCCTGAAGTGGATGTGGACGCCGTGGCTGAAATATCTAAAGGGTCCGCCTACGCGTTCCACACACCATCTGGTTCCTAGTAAATGGCTCGAAGCTCAAGTCAGTGAAAATACCGGAAAGGTCAATTGGAAAGTTTTCAGGCCACAACTCTTAGCGCATTGTGTTAGGTTTATAGATGGGCTTCCTAACGTTAACCACGCTGCCCCTCCTCCCTGTCTACTGCACTAGGCGATTGACAAGCGGATGATGACGGTGTTTGGGTGCAGAGAAAGCAAACGCATTGGGCGTATCATATGCGCACGTGTATAGGGCAGTTGATACGGACTCGCGCACACAGCAGATAGTATTGTCTGCCAAATGCAATTAGCTACAAAGACGGGGAGTGGCCTTTTCCAGCCAGATGTGGCAATCCCTGGGGCTCGAACTTGGCACCTGTTAATTAGGAGTCCAAAGCCCTACCCAATGAGCTGGGTGCTCACTGTCCTGACTGTATTGGAGCGCGGCGTGCGCATGACATTTTGGTCATCCTCAAGCCGGAAATGGCTGGATGATGGCGGCTAATAAGCCAGAAATGGTCATTCCAGTCTCCTTGGTCTTTGCCGGTAATTGCAATCGGCACATAGCCGCTGTAGGCTATGGGCGGGAATCGAGAGTAAGGCCCAATATGAAGACTGCGTCCAGTAACGTGATAGGTGAGTGTTCCACTATCGAAACACGCGTAGTGTTAAAGTTAAGTCGAACGGGCGAATCAGCATCCCTACGAAACCGAGGTCACATTAGTTAGCTCACTCCGGAGATAAACTAAATATTTATTAACAGGGCGCTCTGTTAGGCTTTCTCAAGCAGATAAGCTGTGAAAATGGTGAAAAGGGTTACAAACAGAAAAATATCCACCAGGTTGCAGGGCGACCGAATACAAAAATATCCTAGACTGGTTGTCAACGACAAAATGCGCATAACTGCGTCAAGAGAATTTTCTTTGGTATGGCCTAGTCTATAACCTCGATATCCAAACCACCTATTTCCCTGAACAGTCGGGCAGTGCCTTGAATGCGGAGAGGGGGGCAATGGTAGACGGGCTAAGCTCCTCGCTCAAATTTGAGATGTGTTTGATTGCTTATTTACGATTGCAGTACGTATAGGCTGGCGAATACGTCAGATGTGTTCGTAGTGAATCGTGTGTGTCAGTTAACTATGTTGGTTCTTAGTGCGGGGGAGAGTTTACTGGAGTGAGTGAGATGAAAGTGAGAAATCACATGCTCACCTCTTTATAACCCACCAACCACAGAGGAGAACAGCCAACCGCTGGAGAGCAGGGATGACGATTGCCGCATTCACCATCTGTTTGTCCTGGAAGCGATCTCGTAGGCATTCGAGGAGTTTATCGAAACGAATGACGTGGGCTGAGCAGAGAAAGAAAACACACACAGAAGGCTTGAATAGAGGCGATTTATAAAATCCCCCTCTAATGCGTTATTTGGCCTCTACTCAAGTGGTTTACTATTCCAACAGTTTTGAGTTGACGGATGGAGGTGTATGTACGACAAAGTAGAAAGACTGGTCAGGTAGTGGAACAACTTGTTTATTCTTCTGATCTTTTAAACTCATGCAGGAGTCCATATTCAGAGATGACAGCTGCAACAAAACAGGTTATGGGCACAGGAAGTATTAGCCAATCAACGACCAGTGCCGCATTTGACTGTGCAGGGCTTCACATGCCGACACTAGATCAGCACGTCAACTGACCTAGTTCTTATTCGAATCCATAGTTTATATTGATTCGCAGCTTGTCCTGCTTCCTGTGTGGGCGTGATATCATACAAAGTTCTATAATCTTGACATAAAATGAATCTTAATCACGGTGCATTAATATCTGGCAATGATGATTATCACGTTTGGCAAGTAGATGAAGAGGATGATGCTATAGCTTAAGGAGAGGCCTTTTAAGTCACTTGAAGATCTCTCTACATGCTAAATGCTCATAAGACATAATTCATCACCAACAGTAACGCTATATATTTAAAGCTTTGCTATGAACACCGGCAAGTTCGCCTGCTCATATAATAATACATCGGCCTACCTTGGAACATACTATAAATTTAATATGACGCAAGTTCTTTTCTTTGAAACACCGACACAGTGACTTTGATGTGAAGGAGTCTAATGATATGCAGACTTGCGCTGCATGCATCACACCTCACTATCCCATGCAGACTACGTTCCAATGGCAGGACAGAATCACGAATTTGGGAGTGGTTGCGGGACGCTGTCAATGAGTACCATATATATGTTCTTTATGGCTATCGAATCTCAGAGAAGGGGGGGGTTATAAATGCGAACCAGGAGCAGAAAGTACCCTGTCTGAAGAGCAGTGATCGTGAGGCAGGCACGACTGACATGAGAACAATGTGTCTTTACCTTCGCATGGAGACAGTCAAGCGGTCTATAGTGAAGCATGGTTGCGTAAACAGCAAGCTAATGAGCGCAATGAACAAACAGCAGCGAAAACTTCGTGCGGATTTTGACAAGGACAACTCTAAAAAGTCTCTTCTTATTTCCACAGGAGTAAGGTGTGCACGTGAATATACGACCTTTGAGAGTTACAGGACCGTCTACAAAGAAATTTAAGGACTACAAATTGGCAGGAAGGGTTTTGGACTTAAAATTCTTCCTAACAGAACATAGAAAGGAGATCGAAATGTGAGGTCTGTTTGCTGTTCTGAGAGTATTCAAGCCGAAAGTTCCCTCCACTTTCCCTATGGGTCGTCTTAAGACGGGAGTGCAGGGTCTGTAATCGTAGCTCGATAGCGCACCTAATCGGGCAATATCATCGTGGCGTCCATGAGATCCAATGAACGTCGTTTCCAATATGGTAATTATTTAACCTGATGGCCAGGAAACACTTCCAGAAATACGCCACTGACTCCCTTGTTATCTCGTTGGTGCGTTAAGCAAAGAACCTTTATATGACAGTCAGTGGCTCGCCGAATAAAATGGAAATAACGAAAGCAAATACGATCCGGGTCGCACAGGTTGACACCACTGACATCGCACTGACTATGATCTTTATTTAAACAAAGGATTGGGGGTTCTCAACTGGATAGTTGGCACGGGCTCAAAAGACCGCGGAAGTAAGAAAAGGAAAAGATACAGCAGCGAACAAAGTTAAAGCTTACGACAGATTAAAAGGGCCTTCCCAGTCACCGCAAAAATTCGCCCACGAGAAATGAAACTCACCTTTTAGGAGTATAGTCCGAATAACCTCATCCAAGGAAGGCTGTTTGTGGGGTTCCTGACCATGTTCTTTAACGCTGAACAAATATAAAGATAATATCAGCAAATAGGTGTTGCGAGGGCAACAAAATATAGATGGTAACAATTTAAAAAAAAACTAAAGGCGTACTGGGTCATGCTACGGCTTAAGGGCCACTATATAAACTCTGGTGAATGAATTGGAAGTTTTCTTTTAGATGAATAACATTCTACAACTAGCGGTAGCAAAAAATAAAGACGAGTTAAGGAACTGACATAGAGAACAGTAGTTATAAAACAATTTTGGACTCCGGATAGCTTGATTCATTGACTAATTTCTAACGGGTCTTGTGGATGTTATGCTTTATTATTCAATCCTGTAACATTCTTACGGAAATTTATCACTTATAGTTCTATCTGAAAATTAACCTCGAACACGGACCTCAGTTCATGCAATTATCGTAGACTTCCATAGGAGACAGACACAGAAGTGATACAGCTCGCTGCATAAGCACACCTATTGTATCAAATAATTAAGTCAAAATGAGCACTTAGTCTCGCTCACTCCAACCCCAACACTAGCTGCCTGATCCAGCTGGCCTCTATGATGTCACACACTGTGCTTCCCCACAAGTAACCATCCGCTGCAGCAGATTTGGTCAGCCTAATCCAGTCTTTTCTCCAGCTACGGAAACCAGATACCGAAGGACCACAAACCACTCCCATGACCGGACAAACTATATCGAGGCAAGTTTAGACGCCTCAAGTGGGCAACGGCGCCGGATCAAGGTCAGTATAACTTAGTTTATGAGGTGTATGATGAAGGATGTGCCCGAACAATCTTAACTCGCATACATGGCGTAGGATCTCTTCACGATATTGCAACGAATGCAAACTTTTTTGTTTTAGACAACTTCGGTGTAATCCTCGTGAAGCATGCAATTTAAGTGGCTTAGCTGCTGACTAGCGGCGATTCTACAGGCGGCCGATAGTATAACAACTTTCAGGGAAGGCTAGCTGCAAAATAAGTAGACTCTTGGGTCTGGCGAATAAGCAATCACAGAGACACACTATCAGGGCACGGATGGCTGAGGTCTGGCACACTAGCTGTCCTATAAATGCAGCAAAGTCCAATGACGACGCTGTGGCACGGCGACCGCTAACCGTCATTAAAAGAGTTTGTTTGAACTACTTTCCTAAGGTCAGGTTGTTGAAGCAAAAAGCTGGAGGAGATTACCGCGGACAAACGATCCTAGCGGCTCTTGGGGACACGCCAGTAGTTAAGATCCCCAAGAAAACGTATGAAAAAATGTCCGACGACAGGAGTAAATTACTCTTGTTAAATGCAAATTTGGAATTCAAAGTCGCAATCTAAATATTTCAGCCAGAAAAAGCAACATAAATTACACCCACATAAACGTACTCAGTCACTTCAAGTCTCAGTTTTGATAGCAAAAGTTCTTCGCACTCTCTCTGACCAAAGTCATCAATAGTGTCTGCAAAAGCATCGTTTGCTTGTTCCGTAGAGCACAAGAGGAAGGAGCGATCTTCGAATGCATTTGTCGGCTAAATCAGAAGGAATACAACATGGACTTTAAAATGGCAGGTTACAATAAATTTGTAAAATATATCCCTATTAGAATCAAACGCAAAAAGTAAGTTATATCACCTAGCAGAACAAAAAAGTAGAACCAACATTAGCACCTCCGTAGTTGGTGGTCCTCAGATTCGACCCACTCCATTTACATAAGGTAGATTGATGTGATACCTGCCTAAACCATGACAAGTATAGATAAGCATCGTTGAAATACAGATGTCTAACCGGAGGCGTTTTCGAACATATTCAGTGCAATCGGGATAAATATAAAGCGGTTATCTCATGGTGGCTGGTAGAATTCCGCCCAAACATTTACATCAAATTTTAGTCTTGGTCTATAGGCCTTGAATATACTGGTCTGTACAGTTTATAAAGAAATTAAAAAGCTGCAAGAGTATAAATACATTAAAAAAGTAATACGACTGCAGTACTAAATTCGGAATCGGTGTATGTATACTCAAAAAGAAGGCCAATTCTGTGAAAGCGGTAATTCTCAAAATGCACGCGCAGTGACAATAGGTAACGTGACAGACTTCGCGAACATTGTCGCCAATGCTGCAAAACAAGACGGAGAATACGTGGATACACGCTATAACGACTTTCAGCGCCTTGATGTCAGGCAGGACGGACGGGAGCAGTAACACAAAAGCCGGTACAGGACACCAGTAATAATTACGGAAAAAATATGTAAACAAAACAAAAACCAGAAAGAAGACACACAAAGAAATGCATTTGCATCAATTAAACTCCTTTCACTATTCAAAGCACCATACTGCTTCTCGTACACTACTACGCTGGGCTTGCATATAAAAGATACACTTCGGAATTATTTTCTCTGAGTGTATATAAAATAATCGACTGGACAATAATAACCATAAGTTAACTAAACCATATTTAAACTGAATGTAAATGTTTTAAGGACTCAAACAGGTAGTCCGAAGAATGGTACACCAGCCGTAGAAACGACATTATTTTAAAGACGAAAATCTGAAGAGGCAGATGTCGGTGAAAGTGGTAGTTAAAACGCTCTTGACTAGTACTTGTAAAATTACCTTAAAGCGCTTGAATCTGGCAGGCTTCCAGGGAGTTAGCTGCAATTGGGACAGATACATGAGGTCACTATCATTTTCGGCAGTCTTTTTTCGGCTTGCCATGCGCCCTGCTCCAATACTGTCATCCGCTTTAAGTCTGGCCGACACTACGGTGGGTTTCGCACCCGTTAAAGCAGAGGGTTCCTGGGAGCTCGACGACGGTGCTTTATCCGCAGGTTCCGGTGCTGAAATAATGAAACAGAGGCCAACATTTATCAGATCAAAACATGCATCGAGAATAATAATAAATATGGAAGTCAGCGTCCAAAAATATAACTCAAATGACCACCAACACTCACCTCGAATAGTTTCCTTCACATTATCGACCACGAGGGCATCCCCACGGAGTGGAACAAAATGGCACTCATCTGCAAATAAGTCACTAACAAACTTCTTACTATTTATAAAGTAGCCAAGAAATGATGCTTCCATGGGCATAGGGGTTGAACGGACCGTGTAAGACTCCCTTTAAAAATCATAAAACCTTAACTGCGATTACCTTTTTTCGGTGCTGGTTTTTAGATTACCAGAACGGCCATCACTTATGTTAATTTCCAAGTGATCCAAAGTTGACTTTATTCGTACCCCCCTCACCTGCTCCTTTTCTAATGGGCGAGATTTATTCCTATTTTTGTGCTAAAAAATCTTGCATATGAATGACAAATTACATAGAGAATTAGGAGTTTTTTCGCACATGACAGTGAAAGAAAACAGTCGATCTACAAAGCCTGATAAGTAAATAACAAAAAATACCTCTTTGACAACGCGAGGACCACCGCCATTCAGAGATTCGGACGGCTCCATTGGACTCCAAACAACCGAGCAATGGAGAAGAAAGGAGGCCGGTTATAAAAGCCACCGCTTGGATAGTGCATTTAAATAGCTGAAAATATTTTAAGCATAAGGTCACATTTCATTTATTTATAAAACTAATTTCGTGCATCTTTTGTGAAGATTTTATTGTAAATACGTTCTTTAAGCATGTTCGGTTTCAGTTGAAACTTGTCCATGGCGAATAGAGCAGGACGCGAAACTCCAGAAACGTAATATCGACCGTAAAAAATGAAACGACCTATGACTGACGAATGAAAATTTACAATAGATGGACCCAGTCATGCTGCTCCTAGGCCGGCGATTAAATTTGCCAATCTACAAATAAAGCTTATGTGTTCTCTCCAAAGGGTTGGTTTTACCATTACGGACATTTTCTGGTGAGATATCTGTTCGATTACCCCTATGATGTGCAACGTGTTATTTTAGATTAAAACTCGTTTTACTGTGGTTAAGAAGCATTGTATACACAAAAATCTATCTTCATGGTCACTTCTGCTTACTCCTCTTAGTAATCGCACCTGCTGATCTGAGGTTAGTCGGTCAGCGTCAGCGTATTTGAGGAAAATCAGCTTATGCCTTTGAAATCATTATTTTTCGCATAATATCTCAAGAAAAAGAAATAATTTTAAGAAGCTACAATCAGGCTATTAAGGCAAGGTCACATTTTTTAACGGTTTCTTTAGGTAACTTAGTCACATTGCCAAATTTGCGCTGCAGCATATGAATATCAAGTCGGTATTTGAGTGTCTCCACACATTGGCGCGTGCAATCGTCCTGAAGTTTTCCTCTTCCACGGCCCGGTTGGAAAAAATACTTCCTATCATCCCATCGTCCTTGGGGCACTTGTAGTTTCACGCGATATCCCTTCAAATGTATGCCCCCGAGATATGCTTTCAGTTTATTTAGTGAGATAAATAGGTAAAGCCTTCGAAACTCCCGTTGTTTGCATGCCGTTGTGTCAAAATTGTCCTATTTAAGATAGTATTCACAAAAGGTGAGTAGCATTTTTTTCAAATACAATCAAGATGTATGTGAGTAGTAGCAGTTCTGACAATAGAGGGGCATGAAGGGACACGCATAATTATCTTAGCCTTCCTCGAAGAGCTGTAGGGACGTCACCCCCAATGAATGATTGCAGGAGCTAATTTCATTAACATATACTCCGTTGCGTAAAAAATTTCGAACGCAGATTAACCTTAGACCTTTTCGCGCGCAGCGTCATTGCGTGTCCACGCAGCTGAAGATAGAAGTGCCATTTAAGCATGTCCGGCTCAAGACCGCGTCTTATCTTGTTTATTGAGATAAAAGCTCCTCTTTTTGCTTGCAATACAGGGAAGTAAATGTAGGCCTTCAGATCTTTTTGTACGAGTATTTTTAGACCTTACAACGCTGCTCTATCTCGAGCCATCATTTTCAGTTGATTTCAGGGAAATTTAAGTGTGTACCTTTGAATTCCCTATTTTGTCCATGCGTGCTGTGACATCAAAAATAATACCTCGGCTTATCGCCGTGTTATATATCATCTTTTGTAAGCGATACCC
Organism: Ligula intestinalis; assembly: GCA_036362985.1. Lineage (NCBI taxonomy): Eukaryota > Metazoa > Platyhelminthes > Cestoda > Diphyllobothriidea > Diphyllobothriidae > Ligula > Ligula intestinalis. The sequence goes on from JAYGXS010000003.1 coordinate 77,842,147, forward strand.
GTCACACCTGCATGCAGTGTCCTACTGAAGTCGAACGAATTTGCCATACACTTTATCAAATGAATATTTGTCAGAAGCTCCAAACTCCCTTTTGATAGCGCGCAACAATTCCTTGGCAGTAATTGAAGCCTTGACAAATGGCAACAATGGCTTCATATTGCTATGCAACCAAATTCTGAGGAATTTTTTCAAGGATTCTGCGGGAATTTGCTTGTTTTGGCGTGCTCTGATGGCATCTCATGCCACGCCCGCATAAGCTCACGTCATCGCAATTCTCGGCGCAACTCTGGGGCCAGCCGCATGCTTGTCTGGCGCGAACTGCTAGCAAGCGTGTTCCTTAGGCCTCTCCCGGATTGGTCGATCAATTTCAAGTCAGTTTTCGGTGACTGACTACGATGACTGCCTTCACTCTAACTGCACTCTAACTTCTACAGCTCAAAGAAACGAAGTCGTCAGGTCCGGATGAGATACCTACAAAACTATTAAAAGAGCTAGCCATAGAGTTGGCGGTACTTCTGTACCTACTCTTCCGAGCTTCTCTCAATACTGGACAAGTGCCACCCGATTGGAAGGCAGCGTGGATCTCACCCATCCACAAAAGTGGAAGTCGAGTGACTGCAAATAACTACAGACCAGTCAGCCTCACCTCAATATCCTGCAAGCTCATGGAACGCATAGTCAAACGCGAGCTCATGCACGTTTTGGAGCAACATCAACTTCTTTCTGGAAAGCAGCACGGATTCCGCAGGAGGAAGGTCCTGCTTGACCAATCTGCTCTTTTTTCTAGAACAATGGACCCAAGCAATCGATGAAGGGAATACGGTGCGTACACTCTTCGTAGACTTCAGAAAGGCGTTTGACACGTTGCCTCTTCAACGTCTCTTTTACAAACTCAGCCATATAGGAGTAAGGGGAAACCTTTTGCAGTGGATCGCAAACTTCTTGACTGGTCGTACGTAGACCGTATGTATTGGCGAACAGCGGTCGGCAGAGGTAGCAGATGAGAGCGGGGTTCAACAGGGTTCTGTTCTTAGCCCTATCCTTTTCCTTATATATATTGATGACTGCATAAGTGGACTAGACTGCGAAGTCACAATGTTCGCTGATGACCTAAAACTCTGGATGGCCATATGCAACCAAGACGACGAATTAAACCTCCAGGCAAATTGGCATCGACTAGAGCGATGTTCGACCCTTTGGCTGATACCATTCAATGTGGCCAAATGCAACTTAATGCAATTCGGTAGAACCAACACTGCGCCTCAAAGGGTGTATTACCTAAATCAGACGCCGCTGCCAGAGGTAGAGGCTCAGAAAGACCTGGGGGCGTGGTTCACACCTTCACTGAAGCCATCACTCCACTGCCTAAAAGTGGCTAAATCCGCAATGTCGAGCTTGCATCTAATCAAGCGCGCCTTTACTAAGTTTGATAAAGTTATCTTTGGCAAGGTCTTCGGCACGTTCGTGCGACCCCAACTGGAATTTGCCATCCAAGCCTGGAGACCTTGGACAGCCAAAGATCGAAAAACCCTCGAAAGGGTACAAAGACGCGCAACAAAAGTAGTATGAGGCCAACGGAACCTTCCTTATGAGGCGCGATTGGTAAATCTTGATTTGTTTCCTCTGGATTACAGACAGCTACGCGGGTACCTAATCCAGGCATTTCGCATCCTGCGTGGTCAGGATTGCTGCCTCCAAACAAATGACTTCTTTGAGCAGGCTACCACCACTAGGCTGCGAGGACACTCCCTCAAATTACGTGTGACTGGGGCAAGACTTGACCCAAGAAAATTCTTTTTCTCTAAAAGGGTAATCCAGGCATGGAATGCCCTTCCTGCGGATATTGCCATGTCCCCGTCCGTGGATGCTTTTAAAGCGAAAATTTACCAATTTTATGAGTATCGTCGCCACTTATTGCTCGGAATCCAAATCTGAAGTGCTGCGAAACCAAACACTGAAATGCTATAAATATATATTAATAGTAATTTGTAAGTAGTATTATTATAAATATTTAAACAAATGAGTTTCAGCCATTATCTAATTATGACGCCTCTGCTCACTATGCGATCTGCGCTGATCGCGTCTGAGGTCGCATCTACCGCACCTATGGTCCTAGGCTACGCGGCCCTGTCACGCTCTTTCTCGTATCAACCGACTGCTGACGACGTGACGGGTTCCATTGCTCTTGGCACATCAAAGGCGTATCATAAACGCATCTCCAGTTCTTCAGGACATTCTCGTGACTCCGAGGTCTCCTCCTCGCATAGTCTTTCGAGTATCGATATTACTCGCCATGGACACCATGGCTGCGGCCAACGGTCGTCGGCTAAGCTTCAGAAAGTCATTTCACCCTTACTCAATAGCAACAATCATTTTGTTACAGAGGATTTTGAGAAAGCATCATTGCTAAATTCATTTGTTGCCAAGTTCTTTACCATCGAAACTAGCCCCACTCCTGTAATCCCCCTGCTGTGTGATTTAAATCTCCGTACCGTTAATTTCTCACCCACTTGTATTCAAAAAGAAATAAGTCGTCTTAAAAATTCACATTCGGTTGGAACTGATAACATTCCAAACACACTCATCAAACAATTGAACGATTTACCACCCTTACTGAGAAAGTTATTTTCAGTGTTTCTTGAGAATGGCTTTTTCCCGGACTACTGGAAAACTACTATTATAATTCCCGTATTTAAATCTGGTTCCCGATCAGATATTCACAATTATCACGGTGTTCACAAAACGCCCTCTCTGGCTAATCTCTTTGAAAAACTAATTGCCAAAAAATTACAGATTTCTGCATAAAAAATAACATTCTAAGCTCCTCACAGCATGGCTTTTTACCGGATCGATCTTGTGAAACATGCCACATGTCTTTCCAAAATCTACATACATCTCTTCGTAATGATCATCTATCTATGGTAGTTGTCTATTTTGACCTTAGTAAAGCATTTGATAAAGTTCCTCACAGGAGGCTCCTAACCAAACTAGAGGCTATAGGATTTCGTAGTCCTCTTACTGACTTCATCAGATCTTATCCTTCAAATCGACAACAAAAGGTCTTAGTGGGATCCTCATACTCTACTCCTACCGCAATTTTGAGTGGTTTCCTTCAAGGTACCATGCTAGGTCCTCTGCTCTTCTTGCTTTACATAAATGATATCTCATTGAGTGTTAAACACCCCAGTCTTATATTTATGCAGGTGATCTCAAGTGTGTTTACTCCTTCTCTAACTCTACGGCCGCGAGATGCCTAGAACAAATTCATTCTGATCTGTACGCTCTTTTGGCGTGGAGCTCAACATGGCAGATGGAGTTCTCACCTTCTAAGTGCCGATACATGTGCTTTGGGTCTGAAAGGCTGCCACAACCTGTTATTTTTCAAGGTTACCCAATGACTGAATGTTCCATTATCAAGGACCTAGGATTAAGCTACACCAATAAATTAGAACTTTCTCCTCACGCCGATAGAATTACAGCCAAAGCCGCACAGATTTGCGGCTTTATTTATTATAATTTCTATCTTCCTGTAATGAAATAAAGACTTTATCGTATGTTCGTGCTTCCCATCTTAGAATTCTGTTACCCCTTTTTCGGTCTCATGAATGAAGTTAGCCGTTCAAAAATTCAAAAAATTCAAAAAAATTTCACACGAAAACTGCTGTATCCGACAGCTTCTAATACTTGCTACTCAAATAGGTGTCAATTAACAAAACTAAGGTTCCTTTGGGTCAGGAGATTGGAAGCAGGCTTTTGTCTCCTTTTTCGGCTTAATAATAGCAAAAATTCACCCAGGACTTCTGTCATTACCCCCGTCGGCCGTCCCTACAACTTAAGAAACTCGGCACTTGTTATATTCCCTCCTGCATCTTCCGCATGTAAACGCTCTTTGTTTTTTGCTTCCAGATATAGCTTTCTTTGGAATAACTTGCCAATCGAAATAAGGTCGTTAAATAGACTGTCTGCTTTCAAACAGACACTGCACATTTATCTTAACACTGATTCTATTAACCTTCTATTTTCCGAGTAGCTTTCTCCACGACTCAGAGAAAGGACCATTGGGAATTACGGAGATCCGCTTGAAACTATTCTCTCTGCCTTGTGTCCCCCGAGAACATAGATGCTTCCATTAACCACCACTAAAGCCACGAAGCCATGTGGAAGTACTCAGTCTAAAATGCTGCAGTTTCGTTGACTACTCATCTTCATCAGACCACCCAAACCTATTTCTGCTCTACTACTATGCTCCTACTACTATCTTCCGAAGCAGTTATTTTCTCTTACATACTTTTTGAACATGGAGGCCCGTTGAACGCTGTCTTCATTTTCACTGTAAGACTTTTTTTAAATGCCGTAAGTTTTCGTTTTTAAGAAGAAGAAGAAGACTTGATTGCTGGAAAAATATGTTTATTCGCCTGACGTTTCGATATCCGTCGCGGATTCGTCATCAGAGACATGAGTAGCAGAAAGGTTAAGTATGCACAGACGTTTGCAGTATTTATAGGACACAGTCATTACTGCAAGCATACAACGACAACTAACTTTAATTGCCTTCTTGTGCGTGGACTGCTTGTTGGACGGCACGCGGGCTCTGACCTGTTGAACTTTCGTCACGGGCGGTGAGCTCGGGCGTGATGATTGCTCGGCCGTCTGGCTCCCCGGTGTTAGCGTTTTTAGTTTAAATTTACCTGCAAAACATTGCTAAATGTTGCCCAAAAATTACAATTCCTGCTGACATTATTACGATTTTCTACGTCTACATGCACATATTGTCAAATTCTTTTTAGAATTTTTATTTTTTCGAAATTAACTTTGTACAGGTAGTGCCGTACCGGCGCTGAAAAATATAAATTCACAATTCCAAATTCCGAAAATTCACAGAAGCATCATGCTTCTATCATTCACATTCACATACTTTTCCCCCACGAGCGACAGTTTTTCTCCTTAAAACCACAAATGACATTCCATTATGAGCCAGCTTTAGGAGTTTTTTCACTTTCTGCTCTTTTTGCTCATTTACACTGCTGGCTCGTGTGAACTGGGTGTGAGTGTATTGCTTGAAACAAGCGAGTAGTCGTCTACAATTGTGTCAACGACTTCTTTGGAATGTTCGGCTGTGCCGATGCATTTCTTAAATCATATGTACCAAGAGGGAGTTCAAAGGCGTTTGCCCATATTTCCTTCAATAAACTTGACTTGACTTGACTATCCGGACCCGTCCCATTAGGAAACGGCCTGCACTCGCCCGAGAGTCAAATCTCCTCCTCTCTATTCTCCTTTTCTCTAGTACAGAATAAACTGCTCCTGCCACTTCGGACTCCCATGAGTCTTCTCCTCCTAAGAAACCAGGCTTAATGTTGTAGCCACAAGTGCTACCTCAATTAACTGCAACACAAATAAAATAGCACTATTGGCTCATGCGGATTGAATTTCTGCGAAGGCTGCATATATATGTGGTTTTTATATCACATAGTTTCGCCCTTCTAGAAATAATGTTAAAACTGTACCGCACGTATGTTCTAACCATCCTAGAATACTGCTGTCCCCTCTTTGGTTTAAGGAATGCCTTTGACCGCGGTAACGTAAAAACTGTTCAGAGAGTGTTAATTCGAAAAATATTTGCTCTTCATTGATCCACTATTTCTTGTACGGAGAGATGTCAGTTAGCAAACATTAAATTATTTTGGGTTTGAAGACTTGAAGCGGGCCTCAACTACCTATTTCCCGTTAACTCTAGACCTAACCTTCCACGGATCAACGCTCTTTCTCCGGCAGATAGACCTTATGCCACTCGCAATTCCTCTGTGATAATTTCACCATTATTTAGCCCTACATCTAACCATTTTCTTTTTTTACTTCCAAATATGCCTTCCCCTGGAATAATATCCCCCTCGAAATCAGGCTGTCGTTTAGCTTAGCCGTTTTAAAGCCAAATTATGTAAACTTTTAACCTCGGAGGACATAAAGTCATTGTTATCTGTCTCCTTCCTGTTATGTATTGAAAACGAAGGGCAGTTTGTTGGCAGGATGAACGTAATGTAGGTAAAACAGAAGGCTGCCTGCAGGAATAATGTCATGTAGGCAACATAGAGGACTGCTTTATGCAGGACGTGCACCGGGGACGAAAACACAAATCAAATCTCGGGTCATGTTAGCAACTGTCAGTACACCTGCTATCCCTACCTCCAGAATGTCTAGTCATAGGTCCATAAACATCAGTGCACCAGTTAGCCCATCCCCCTTGATTTCAAGACCGTCAAGCCCCGCCGCTCCATCATCTACAACGATTAAAAATAGTCTAAGTATATTCTCTGTCCAACGATCGATAAATTTCGCTGCCTCTAACTCGGCAACAAGCTCATCAAGAATGTCGCCAACACCGTCGAAAGCATTTAGGCCGAGCGCTTCCCCACCACAACCTAGCTCTTCCCTTGACCGTGGGAGTCATATTATTCCCCCGTATAATGCGTTATTGAACACGCCGGACCCGAACCACGAAAAATTTAATTTGCACGGCAGTAACCCAAACTGGTATAGTTTGAAATCTAATCGGAGTTGCCGTGCAGTAAAATTTACTGATTAAGACCACTAGTCCTTACGCGAGCGGCCCCAACACTAATTTTATGTCACCGTTTCCCCCTATCAGTTCCTTTACCCATCCTCTACCACCCAAACCCGCAAACTTCTACATGCCTTCTAGCCTCCCCCCATTCCTCCCAAACACCCCAGAAGCTTATTTTGGTCTACCCTCTCCTCATTTTCCCATGCCAGAAAGTGAGGTCCCTAGATATATCAGACCTTATCAGCCATCCATTATTGGCTACCCGTATGCTAACAGCTCCATACCCGTCAGTACTTATTCCCAAAATAACAATGGCCTACAGTTTGCATATTCACCTCCAAATTTTTTTTTATGAATAACGATAGCCATAGTCCTGTCACCTAAAACATACTAGATGTCATATTGCTAAATGCCAGGTCTGTTATCAATAAAATGGCTCAACTGCGAGCTATTGCTTTTGAGACGACGCCCGATGTTATATGCATAACAGAATCTTGGACCCATTCAATCATTCCTGACTCCTCCCTTATCATAGACGAGTATGCTCTCTATCGTCACGATCGCATTCTTAAGCGTGGTGGTGGTTGTCTTCTCTATATTAGAACGTCATTTAGACACTTTCCGTTTTATCTAAAGGGCACGTCCTTCTCTGGAAATTACTGTTTCGCTCCTATTATCATGTCGCCCCGGCAAAAGGCAATTATCGAATGTGCATATAATCCTTCTAACTCTTCATCTGAAGAAGATGCAAATCTGTGTGAGATATTCAAGTTTATTTCAGAATCCACTTTTGAAGTTAAAATTATTGCTGGAGATTTTAATTTTTCTGAAATCGACTGGCTTTCAAACTATTGTCCACCTAGATTTCAGCCTTTCCTAGATACCATTAATTTTTCTAACTGGTCTCAACTGGTTAGTTCCCTAACAAGACAGAATCATTTCCTTGATCTGATTTTCACAAATGGTAATGCCCCTCTCTTCGTTGATTTTAAGCAGGACATCTTTCAAAGTGATCACACATTAATTCACTGTTGCCTTCCGCTTCCTTCTACGGAAAAGGCTAGTGCTA
>JAYGXS010000003.1:77854777-77884372 GCA_036362985.1 Ligula intestinalis
AGGCCCTCCGGACCTAAAATATAAATTTATTTATTTATTAACCAACCTCTTAATTTTCATAGAAGCAATTTTTCTCCTACGTTTTCTCTAAAGTGTGGGTCCGCAGAACTCTACGCCCACTGTAATGGTGGGAGATTTTTTCACTGCTTCCTCCTTAGTTCACCTTACATTTCTGAGACTGTTGATTATTACTTTAAAATGACGATATAGTGAGGCAAAGGTTTGCATCCCAGTTATGTACATAGATTGAGAAGAAGTAGTTTCGATCACCGGAATCGCAATTTTATTTGTCTGAGCTTTCGGACTCTTGCGGGAGTCCGTCGTCAGAGATAAAACCGTCAACGTAAGCAAGCAACATTTATAGGGTAAGGGGCCAATTAACCGTCAAAAAAAGCAAACAACCTATAAAGGGACAAGGGGGCAATTAACCGTCAACGTGAGCAAGCAAAAGGTATAGGGGAAGGATCAGTTATCCATCATAGGGGCGGGGATGGGAAGGTGGCAGAGAGGGAGGGAGGAACAGGACCACCAGTGCTTTAAGTTCGGAGCTATTTGCGTAGGGCAACACATGAGGGCACCAGCTCAATGCATCAGTTACCTGAGCTGTCATTCGACGCCCAGGCTTCAATTCGTTCTCGCTCGGTATTGCTGCTTGCGTGGGCAATTATCCTCGCAGCTGCGAAGTTGAACTCGTGACCCATCTCGTAGGTTTGGGCGGCCACTTGCAAAAATGTATCACCCCGTTGAACAGCCGACTTGTGTTTGTGTATGCGCGAACCCAGCATGCATCCAGTCTGTCCTGGGTAATTTGCAGAACAGTTTAGACATGGTATGCGATACACTACACCCGACAGCTTACTTGGATTTAGTCTAGCCTTGATCCTCATGACCCGGCTGCGCGTTGTAGCCTTGTGTGATTATGAAGCCTTTTCCCAAGGCAATACGCTCGATCGCTTCTGACACGTCCTTGACACATGGCAGCATATGCCAAATCGTGGGACGATATACTGGTGGATATGAAATTATCTGCTTACTATACTAAACAATCCCGCTGCCTATGTCGCTGCTCACAAAGAGCAGCATTTATTCACTTTGTATTTATTTTTTACCACATCACATTCGGGTCTTCAATATAAAATTTATTAAGTTATTGGGAAGTTCGTGAGATATAAGTGGGGAACGGCGCTATTTTGCGTATTGCCATCTAGGAGCCATCTTTCGGACCACGTCTGCAATCTGCAAAGTTTATTTAAGAGCACTTCCCACTCACTAGGACCCTTAATGGTTGAGAAAAGCTGAAAGTTTTTAAAAAACATGATTTGCCAAAATCTAGTTACGAAGACTTTTAGTTGCTTAAAAAATTGAGGGTTAAAGATCGAGAACGGAGCCTTGAGGAGCAGCACTTTCTATGTTTGGTTAGAAAAGCAAGTCAAGCTTGTGTGCCTTAAGGTGATTGCTGCCACCTCACTACATCGCTTATATAAGAGAAAGTTGTTGGCCGTCTTCCACTGCGAAGGCAATTTCCCTGTCCTCATTGACAGCTCAAACAGAGATAAAAGAAATAACGATAAATAGTTCGGTAATTGTTTATGTATCAGCCAAAGGATCCCATCCGGCTCAGAAGACTTCTCTGGCTTGGTTTTTCTTAATACTGTGACGGAAAGGGCGACAGTCTTTGCCCATTAAATTTTCGGATTGTCATTGGGGATTTCATCGTTTACGCCGATTACTGAAGTAATAACTTCAGCCGCCTTACAATATTATGTAGAAGACTAGATTGCCTGTTATAAAATTGCTGGTATGCTTCTTCGTCTCCTCGGAGTTGTATTGCGTTCAAATATGAGGGTCGAGTATCAAGGACCAGATTTCGATTTTTTAGTCTGTGCAGCTTACCTTCCTTCGTATTGAAGAACAGGCACCATATGCTGGATCATGCGTATAATGGTCGGCATTTTCCCTGAACGTCGGCTGCATCGGTAGAATTTTTAACTACTTTTTATGTTTTTTCTATTATCTACAAACGTGGCACACTCAGTTAGAAAGAAAGGGCGTCGTTCTGAGCACTTAACACTTTGATTGCGACGTGCGCCATATGTGGTTCACTCAATATGGCAAACTATGGGCTATTTTCGGGAGTCGCCGTCAAAGTGTTAACCTTATGGTAGTCCACTCTCGATGACTTGGGAACGACCAACGAGGAAATTCTACATCCAGAGTTGGCCCCTGTGTCCATATCTCCTAAGTTTTTTAGGAGATGTTCGTGTAGAACACTGCTGAGGGCCGTCCGGACAGGGATGGTAGATATAAATCATATGAAATGCCCGAATTTTCGTTTGGTCAAATAGAGCTTCGGTTGGGTAGGTAGAATAATGTATTGCTCAAACTTTTTTGATGATTTACTGCGGCTTTGGTAAACATTCAATAGCACTGATTTAGACGCCATTATCAAACCAGCCTTTGCGAAACTGCTCGACTTCTTCAGAACTATGAAATGTCAAAAAATAATAAGACGCGACATTTGAAATCGGCGGTACACTGACTCACTGTTTATAAATTGTGCACTGTAAGAGTTTGTTTACTATTTCTGACTACATTTTGTGAATAATGTTATTATTAGTGGGGAGGCTTGACAGATTTTAAGGATTAACTCGACCCAATTGTGAGTAATCCGTGGCTTCGGTGGGATTTAGACCCACAATAGCATGGAGGGCTCTACCAATCGGGATACTTAAAAACTATATAACTTCATGTTCTCCTTCTCGTATTTATGCATATTCTAACAAGAGGGTGTAAATTTATTGAAGCTATATACGATTTCCAGTTGCGTGTCACACCTTTTTTTGCTGAAGCCTCGAAACGATAGAGGACCCCTTGCATTGTTAATATTTGTAAAGCAATTTTTTGCTGAACTTAAGTCATGGAGCTTAAGTGCGAATTCGCATTTTGTCGTCTATCTCTCTTTTGTATAATTCTTTATATTAATTACAATTATTATATCATTTTCCCTTACTCTCGCAGTGTAAGTGGTATCCGTTTTTATATCACTCAGACATAACGACTTGATATTTCGCCTGCGATATTAAATACATAAATTGGTCACAGTATGAAACAAAACCAGCTATTCTTACCCTTGTCAAGGAGTTTAATTTTACTATTTATAAGACCGGACAGTCTGATTGAAGAGACTGAAACGAATACAACAGTTAATGTGGGAGAAAATAAGAGAACTACTTGACGATCAACAAGAATGAATTCAATGGACTGAAAAAATTGGGAAACAATAAACATACTGGTCATTAAAAAATGATGCACCATGCATTTATCTGGAAAATTTCCACGAACTAGGCCGCTTTTGCATATTTAGCAGTGTCCTCAAATCATCTGCAGAGAAGATAGAATGTCTTGGTGTAGTTCAGTATACTGAATCGGCGCAGAAAACTGCCAAGGTATGCCACTGAAAACAACAATTGTATTCTATAAGAAATAAACACGCTTGATGAGTAATCTCTATATGGGGATTTGAGTAGACCTGGAAAATTAGATTAGGTTTGCATACAACATTGCAAAAAACATTCACTAAGCTCGAGTGCAACATCTACAGTTAAAATGATTTAAAGCTGAGCATTAACCCAGTAGATGTGATTAAGTTGTAAATAAAACAAATTTTCTCCTTACTCAACTCGTTAGCTATTTTTATGCTTCTGTCTTCCGCGCGGCCAGCCATATTAAAATGTGGGAAACTGTAACTAACAGACTTCTGAGTTTTGCTTTAGTTGAGCCCCAAATCCCATGAAAAATGTCACTGCAGTTCCCAGATCTGTCGTCTAGGAATGATGTACGAATCGACTCTTAGCGTAGGAAAATGGTTTATGTGCATTACATTTGTAATCGAAGGTCATTGACCGTTATGTAATTGGTTTTAAAATTAACCTATTGAGCGTGGAGTATATTGAGTTGGTCTTTCCGCTGAGGCAAATCACATGTATGAGTGTTGAACGACTCTTAAAATGAGCGATTTGGATATAGCTACAATCTCTACACGATTAGGTTATGTTAAAATAAAATGCTCTCCAGAACTAACTGTGCAGGTATTTGATACCGGTTCTCTCATACTTGTTAGGAGTTAACGCGTTCGGCTGTGCAAAAAATTTCCTTAACTGGTTCCTCGTCAATGTATGGCCTTGAAATTTCTGAAAAGGATTCAACAATTATCGGTCGTCAGTTCCTTTGCCCACATTTGATTTGGTCCGAAGTATGCGAAACTGTGAGAAATAATACAATACTTCTGTCTGTGCGATTTTTCCCAACCAAGTTTGAGGACTTGGTCAGAAGGGACCGAGCAGCGCTGTTTTACCTATATGACCAGGTAGACTGGAATTTTAGACTAATTTTTCAGGTAATTCAACAATACAAGAACGTTTGGGACGAGAATAAGGATTTTCAACTGTGTTTCGAAATTGGTTGTCTGATGCTCAGGTTCATTAATTGCGTAATTTTTGAGATTCGAAGGATGTTCATAGGGGATAAAATAACAGAATCTTCATTGGAGGCTGTCGAAAAATTACAAGATTTATCTGCATTTTTCCCTCCATTTGTGGTACAACACCAGAAGGCAAGTGCTATACAAAAAATAATACATTTTGAAAAGGAGAAATATTTAAAACGTGCAATTCTTAATCACGCTCCAAAAATACAATACCATTCAAAAGAAGAATGCGTTTTGGAGATTCTAAACCGCCTTCTTCTTCTTATTCAATTCGACAGTGATGACTACACTTGCTTTCTCGGGGTAGGTTTTTGCGTTTGAAAGTGAATTATCATTATTTTTGCTTATCTCATCTAATGGCAAGAGTCACCTAAAATATTCATAAATATTTAACGTAACGTAATCATTAAACAGCTGAAAATCACGCCATTAAACTAAAGATTACCTACACATTTTATAAGGTTTACTCAAACTCCAGATATTACCATAGCATATTTTAGACTTGGCTTCTACTTTGGTTTTTTTTTAAAACTCCATTTAAGCGGCCAATGGAGCATGACAGTTGTCACTTTTGTTTCCGTAGCGTATTTTCTGTAGATCACTTTCATTTTAGGCGTGAGAGAAAGTCTAACTATAAGACAAAGTTCACATATTTAGAAATTAAAATTGAAAGATTATTGTAAACATTTAGCGTATTGGCGAAAGGGAGAACTCTTTATATTACTTAAATTAATTTATTTTTACTTTCTTTCCTTTTCTCTTTTCCATTATAAGGCAGGTTTGGGAATCCCCGTCAGGGTTTTGTTGGGTCCAAGGTCACAAGTACGAATTAGCATTGGAAATACAAAGGAGGTAAGCATTAGAATCTTATTTTCTTCCCAAACGCAGCATACATTTGCTTCCCATGTTCATTTGTTGGACAAACTTGTGAGCGCACTTAGGATCTTGTCTCTTCGAAAACACCTTATTTCTTTTAAGTTAGCTTTACAGAGTATGATTTCTTAATGTTTTTCAAAGGCGTCTAAATACACAGAGAGTATATGGAGGCGCACTGATGTTCGGTGATAAGATTACATACACTGAACACACGATCAGTTGACCTTAAGATTAATTAAAGTTTATTACAAGAAATATCACAGAGACTGTTAATAGCAAATAATAAACAATGTTGTTTTAGTACCTGATGAAACTAATTTTTACAGTCATTATTTTGTTTTTTGTGTAGGGTCGCTCTTTTAAAATTCATATTTTATGTTTTAATCCCACCCGATGAAAATATTTTGAAATTTTGCACTTGGGCATCGTTTCTAGAGTTTTATACCTTTAAGTTTTTAGCAACAGTCATTTTGAAAAGTGTATGCTGTAGTCAGGTCATATTGGAATTTAACTGAAACTATTCAAAAAATGATAGGTCATTTCACTTATAACATACATAGAACTATGACGAACAAAACAAGGCAAATAATTGTGAACATCGCTGCACGCAAAAACAGTTATCACAATATGACAATTTTTCTCTGTAGCATCGACTACACGTAACGATACGCTACTTATTCACAAGTAATCCACATGGCACTTGGATTCCGTTTTAAATTTGTTCTGTATAATACACAACGTGAGCCGAAACCTGCTACGTTTGTCATGTTAATGTCGTCCTCAGTCCGCTCGTCTTTTGGATCTCCTATATTTACTAAAAGACCTGTACGCGTAAACACTCAAACTTTGCCAGTGATTCTTACCTCGGCAATGAACTTCTTGGTTACCGGCTCTGTGTGCTCGACTTCGTTTGGAAAATCTGCGAAATCGGAAGGCTAAAACTAGGAAGGTTTATGCGAAATTGAAAGCAAACAGGGGGTTTCGAGAAATAACTACAGAACTGGCGTTTGCGCTTGAATCTGTTTGCTTCAAATTTGTAATTCCTTTCGATTCCATAAGTCTACCCTAGAAAATTGAAGAAGAGGAAACCCTTACTAGGTACAGCCGGCTGAATGACAACTATAAGTCTCATTTCTCCTGACAGTACAAATACTCAATTTCATCTGCATTATTTTAACCATGCATTGATGTTTTTTCGAATTGTCACATGGAGTCTAGAGCCATGTTCGCGTCGAGGAATAAATTAGGCTATATATAACGAGAGATTTTGGTTGTTGTCTTTTTAATTGAGCTGCTGAAAAGCCTTGCTCGGATGCACAAATCGGCGAGCACTGTATCGTGAAAAAAAAACGAATTGCTCTCGCTCTCTCTCTCTTCTTCTCATTCTCGACCTCGTTAAGGCAAATATTTTGTGCAGGCACTTGAGATGGACACTTGCTGGTGCATGGGTGTGTGTCATTGTGCGATGCAGGCTCATATGCGCGCGCACACACAAACTGCTGTGGTAAGTGCGCAGACGGACTTAGGAAAGTTTTTTGGAGGTTCTGAAGGCGTGCAGGGGGTGGGGGAGGGCGATGGGTGGGCTTGAAGTCCGGGAGTGTGCTCTTACCCTGCCGCATAGCATAGTCAGTAAATCGAGCCATTAGCCCTTTTCCGTCCTCTAACAGAAGGGTTCGTAGGGTTGCATTTTCACGATGGACTTCTTAAGACGCAGGTATACTTTTATTCTTGGAAACGAAAATCACGGTTACAAAAGACTTGGATACGAAAAGAAAGCGATGTGGGTGCTGGAACTGTAACTCAATTTGCCTAGCACTTATCGCTTGAGTACAAATATCTGTTCCACCTTTCTCTTATCGGCATTTACCCTCGTATTAAAAGCAACATGGACTGCAACAAAATTATTAAAAACCATTAGGCTGAAAATATCAGTCAAAACCCATCACTTCGGGGATGAATATTGCTTGATAAGCCTAACCTCGCAAAGAGGCATATCGGCTTCATTCCTCTGAACTTCTACGTGAAACTTGTCTCCGCTTTTTTCGAGGAAAATGGTCATACCTGTTAGTCAAGCCGCTTCAAGCAACACTTTTAGCACTCTAATTGTGTGTTCTGTCCGAATCCTTGGTAAAGGGAAAATTCGTCAACCCTCTCCAAATCTACACTACTCCTTTTGGGCTGCAAGTTTACGTTGTCTGATTCCGAGGCTAACGTGTCAAATGCTTCTACTCGAAGCTTCATACTATTCTGAACATTTCCAAAAGCTCCTAAAATCAAAAGCGTTTTCTGTTTAAGTAGGCCAGGATGGGTAAATAGGGGAGTCGTGGCCAGTATTTGAGAAGAGACTTTGTCCGACTGCAGTTTTAGCTCGGACGCGGTTGTCAATTTAACCGCAGGACGGAATTCGGGGTGCAGTTTTGCCCCGGACTCCAGTCTACTGCCACCAGTGGGCGGTTGCTTGGCAATGAGGCATCAACAAACTAGAGGCCCTACCGACAAAGTCAATGACGACGGATCGGTGATCGTAATTTATCCGAGATTTCGAATATTACCAGTCGCAGTTTAAAAACTTTTAGATCGTGACTCAATATCTAAATGGACATGGACTCAATACTTATGTCTGCTCGGCCGCAAGTTGCAGTAAGGCTGTTTTACTACGACACAAATTAATTTTAATTGACCCAGTTTTGAAAGAAACTTGCAGCTTCGGCGGGAGTCAAATTTTAAGCGCCCAGAGAACACTATCAAAACAAATTTCGTACTGAGGAAAAATAATGGCAATTGGCACATGAAGTGCTTTGCGTGAGCATCTAGTAGAAATATGTAGTACGGCAAGCAGAGTATTTCACATCCGTCGGCGACTTGTCCTTTTACAGCAATAATTAAAAGGTTCAACTTTTTACTTTCCTTAGAAATTAGTTTCTGTTCTCTGTACAGATTAATATATTCACGGTATATTGGCATAAACCGAAAGTGGATGTATATGTTTGGGCGGAATGCCATCAGTCACTACAGGATAACTGCCTAATAAATACATGCTGCCAACGGGCCGACAGCAGTCTACATTTATGTTGTAATTTACCACAATGGCAGCCTAAGTACTAACTAAAAGCCCAAACACATGTTTCGCCGGTTTCTGCCGCTGTTAGACACAGCTGCGAGGGCTCCGGCTCATCAGTGAATGTCGGCCCTAATATATGCATCCAATTACGGTTTATGTCTGTAGACCTTGAATTTAGTTATCTTTACCGAAAAAAGAAGTTAATTTATAGAGAACGTAAACAAAAATGAACTTTAAAATGCGGCATGTAAACTAGAAAGCAAACAGTGGAATCTGGGGGACGCATTGGTGACCTGGACCTCTCGCAGTAGTATCAATCAGCGGCGGAATACCGGCGAAACATGTGTCTGGGCTTTTAGGTTGCACCGATGCTGCCAGTATGGTAAACTAAAACATCAATAGTTAACCATCTTTAAAGACGGTTTCTTTCTGTTCAAATGCTAAGCCAAAGAATTGAGCAAGTCGTAGGCAGTAATTGGAAATGATACTTATTTTTTCATACTGTCTTTACCTATGCGGCTGTTTAGGAGTTTGTAATAGTCAAATAACCATGAATAAGGCATTAAGTGCCAGCCATTATCAAAATTCTTCTGTCACTGCAGCCTTTAGAGTTTTGTTCAGAGTAGAAGCTCCAAGACAACGAATAAAGCGTTCGCGTTGCTCTCTGGCGGCTGACATAATGATCGCTGGTACATGCTGTCAGTAATATGCCATCTCAGTAATTGGCACCGACGGTGCGCACCTTTACTCTGATTGGTCAATAGTTGATAGGTGAAGGTCATCGTTTGCGCAAAGTACGTTCTCCCATTCAGCTGCACACACAGTGCAATCGAATTGAATGGAAAGTAAAACAGAGCGCCTTCGGGCCTCTTTCCATTGGTTTTTTCCAAACAAACCCCAACTTATTTGCGCGAAGAAGTATTAATAGTCTCCATCTAAAGATTCCCTTTATTGAGATGGTTCCATGGGCAGGAATAGACGCCGCTATCTTACGAGTATAGTAAGGCAGTTAATGTTAATTTGATAATGTCGACTAGGACAACGGAAAGTGTTGAATGCTCATATCCGACATGCTTATGTTTTACCGATCAGCATTACCGGGGCAGTATGGCACGGGACCCGACTCCAGGCTGAAATTTGCTCTGCCCCTGAGCCATGATCTCAAACCCCATCAGTTGCCATCGGAAATACTCAAGTTCAGAGGACGGAGGCTAGTGCATGGGACCCATCAGCAAACACAGATTTTCTTGCTTATCTTCTCTTTATTGAAAATGTCTACCGTTTAGTGACTGCTTTTTGCTATGTACGCATCTTTGTAAACTCCAAACTAGGCTCCATTTCCATCCGGCAATCGTGATTGGTCAGTGAAGGTCATGTTCTTGTGACCTGGAATAATCGTATGCATGACCGAGCCACATCTATGGTCCTGAATTTAAAGCACCTTGATCCACATTTTAAAAAAAAACTAGGACGACTATTAACTCTGGGAAATTTAGATTTTCTGCAGTGTCAATACTGCTTGTGTATCAGAACAGTTATTTTCCGAATAGAAAAGCGTCAGATGCACTGTCAAGTTGACATTGCTGGGGATCGAATGTTTTTTTATTGAGCCTTTGCTGTTGGCAACTTCTAGTAAAGCAATTTAACCGAAACATTTATTTGTTTCTCGCGATCTCGAGAAGGCAACATGAGTTTACATTTTGTAAGGGCTTCGGATTAAAGGTCCACTATCTTCCAGAAAGTTTAAAAATGATCGTTCAAAAAGCGTTATTCTGTTTGCTTACATAAATACGTAACGGTGAATGAATAGATGTGTCAAAGGCATGAAGTGGGAATGAAGAATTGTTAACATTTGGAGCTGAAACCTTACTCTTACTTCCCACGTATGTAAGGATAAAACGAAATTATAAACCATACCTCAACTGTTTTATCCACTTCAAATAATCGTTGTGGTCAATACCTACAGTTAATGGTTGATTTCATTAAATATTAACCGATATTCTGAAATAATTTATCAATTAAGAAAGTTGGCTTCAGTGGCGCTTGAAGGTCCCTAATCCTGCGGCATAATTACATAATATTTTTATAGTGCACAACGTCGATTTCGGAATATACGTATTTTCGGTAGGTTTCAAAGGCCGCACGTAGTAGTTAATGACGACTTAAGTAATCTATGTTTCGCTTTTGATTTTCGGGCCCATTATAAATTCAAATGTATTGCATAGAAAATACGTACAAAATATTGTGAATTGTGCTCAGTTGAAAGCGAAGCACGTCATCTTCAGATTTTAGACTCTAAGGAAGGCTATGTTTCGGATTTCAAGGTTTGCAGTTTGGATAATTCTTAAGACCGTACAATGTCTATTCGAATAGCATAACATCTCTACTTTTATCAATGCCCCTCATGAAGTGAACAACATGCACCACATTGAGGAGAGACAGATGCGGTCGCTGGAACAAGAACTGTATTCACCTGCCGTTTTGGATTCCTTCGCGAATCCATCATCAGAGACGGCAGTAGGAACTGTCTATACTCCACGTTCATTGCAAACTTTTATGCGCACTGTATGATATCCTAATAGCATAGAGGAATGCATAGTACGCCTTGCATGAAAAGCGGTAAGTGGGGAATTGAAAAGCTTAGAAGGTTAAACCAGCGCCAGATCAGGTTAAAAATTGGTTGGGTGTTGGAAAAGTTTTTAAAATCGTAATTTACCTTTCTTTTAAGTATAAAATTTTTAAGAAGACGTGATTTGCTATCAGCTTAGTACAAGAAAGAATATTTTTGCTTACCTTTCCTAATAAATATAGTTAAATTTATAAGGGCAGGTAGTTATTTAAAAAACGATTGCGTTTTTGTAGACGGTTTTAAAGACGCACGTGTAAAAATCGGTATTTTGTGATTACGCTCAACGATAATGAATGCTACAACCTCACATAAGTAATCCTGCCTCGCCGATAGTGCATTTATATTATCATTTCATGAGATCAGTTACTATATAACCTAAGGCGGTATAATGCAGAGTTCTTTTTATATATGCTGTGAATGCATCAATGTCCATTGATCTTATTAAAAAGTAGAATCGCATGTTTAGACAAAACTACAGGGCTGAGAAATAATGAAAATAATACCCTGTCAGTTAATTAGGAGTTTTAAAGGAATAAGTAGAATAAAGCAAAGCTGACACTTCTATTCAGGTAATCCGATATCATCGATTTCCCGATTCTGTCAAATAGAGCAGGCAATATTCAAATCATATTTATAAATCCACCAATTTTTTTAAATAACTGGATTGAATGACTTGTCCAACTCTGCCAAAACACTGCGCAATTAAGTGTGCCTGGTAGTCATCTGGTGGATTCTAGATTGTTAACTTAAGGAACCCTGATTTGGCGCCCAATTCACAGTCTCAGAATTGGTGGTTTCCATACGTTGCAGTAGGCTGGGCGGGTAACTTGCCCCAAGTATAATTAAACTCACGGCATCTGCAAGGTAGTTTGTCAAAAATGGTTGAAACGCCGCTAACCTATCAGGGTCCTGGTGACTTGTGCATCGATTGATTTTACGGAAAGCGACTGCGTAGAATCTTTCCCAGCCTGTTATTCTGTCTCCCTTATGTTCTGATGAAAGTGTAGGGGTCGAAGCCGTGAGTGTGCTCAGGGCACTAGAATTACCCCGCCAAGTTCCGTATAGGAGGAGAAGGGGTAAGACCAATAGGAGCTGTTTATTTTATACAGAATATCAATGGTGGTGTGAAGCCCCGGCACTCGGCAGGCCCGGGCCCTGTACGCAAGTCTGTCTGCTAACGTGGTGTGGGCATGAATGCGTAAACGTCATGCGAGAGTGAGTCACTAGCCGCTTGACCAATAGCAGTCTACGACACCTTTGATTGGCTGTCCCAGAGGCAGATAAAGGAGTGCAATTAAGGACTGTTTGCGGGCCTGGCGCCGGCGCTAAAACATTGCTAAATCATTATGACTGCTAGCAAGCCTGGGTTTCGTGGTTGACCAAAATGTGAACTCCATTCCACGCGTGCCACAAGTCTGCTGGTCACTCCGTACGGGAGGGATTACGAGCGCGTACTCTGGTTGGGAGTTGTCGTGCGGGCCATGCTAAGAAGGAGGCCTTTTTGCACGTGGGATGCGCAGTCTACTAAATCGCTAGGTTACAGCCGTCCGGGTCATGACTTCTACAGCGACGGGATAGCTCAAAAGTTCATAAGTTGTAATCTACCGCGAGAAGGTTGTGTGAGACTGACCTCGCTCTTTCTCCCCTCCCGACATACGACAGTTAGACCGTCATTTCCGAGGATGTCCAACGTGTATACCACGACGGGACAGATGCAAGGACGCGTGGATTAGTCTATGATGGGAATGGATTTGCTTAACATCCACCGTATTCTCTCTTCATTCACCTAACTTGGTCCAATGGCATGATCAATTCCAGAAAACTGGCGCGGCGGGAGCTCACATCTAGGCGTGCTACCACAACGCTCTTCCATGTGTGCCATTTGGCGTGGCTGTGCAACCCCATTTATGAATACTCCCCATTTTGGCCCAGTTAGGGGGCAACTCCTGACATACGCCACTAAGAGGATAAACTTATCCCCGTCCCTCGTGCATCTCGCGTGACCACTCGATGTTCTTTCTGAATCGGCATCATTACTTGCATTGGGATCCAGTCGTTCCTTCTAACCAGGATGCTTCTGAGTGTGTTTTGAATGTGCTCCGACTTCGGAGTAACCTAGCTGCTCCGCGCCTTACCTCGCTTTTGAGGGCCTTTTACCATAGCTACCATCTCGTTCACACGATGACATCTTTGAAGTCCGCCGGGTCGTATTGCTGTAGCCCGCCTATTAACTCAGATACTGGCTGGTGTGCAAAGACAGTAGAGAGGTCGAGCGACGTACTTAATGCAAAATATGCTCGAAAAGGTGAGCGACTGATTACCAGGGTTGACCTCACACACCCCACATGTTCACTTAAACAATTGATTAAATTCGACGTGTGTTATGTCAAGAGGTGAATATTTCTGAGAAACTGAAGAGAAAAGCAAGGGGTGATTCTAAAGGCTGAATTGTGGATTTCGAAACAGTACACAATTTGCGTCAGCTGACGTAGAGCTCACTTGTCCGATTTTCGGTACATGTGGGGTGGAGTGGAGTGGGTCGGCCCCATCCCACCTGATCGATTGAGCACTTGTCTTAAAGACTGGCCAGTTGGTTAAAGTTGGTGTGAGTTCTGTCATTGAATTAAGTTTGGAATATTTATGAGAACACACGCGCGCACAATGGGCGACTCGAAAAGGTAACGGTGGTGTTCTAGGAGATTTACGCAGTTCGAATCAGCTGCTTTAGATGTCCTTTGCCCTCGGTAACTGCCATCAAGCTATTTCACACACAAATCCGATGAAGCGATTTTTAATGAGAGATATCGCACCACCTTCTGAGAATCCATCGCTTCTCCTGACCACTAATCCATTGTGCGAATACCGAATTCACTACAGTCTAACGTTTGGAGACCTGGTGTTTCCCATATTCCAAGAATTTGTAAATTGTTGGGTCCTTTTTTCGAGGCGTTAAAGATTATGCGGCAAAACAAAGCGCAACGCTTGTGTGCGTATTTGTTGAATGATTTGTTGGCGCCCCTTACCACTATGCATATGGTGGTCTGGGTGGTGCGCTTCAGAAAATAGAATATTCCGATTCGCTGGCGGCTAAGATCTAGAAACAGTGTGTGCCTAGTGACCCACATCACTTTCATATGAGTCGTGTACGAGTCGAAGTGGTGTGATGCAAAAAACAAAACAAATAATTGATTTTTTGTGTGACGTCGGGTGTTTTTTCCGAACTGCGTATCATTTGCAAATTCCTGGCACTCGTTTGCCCGTGTGGTTTATGCGCTGAGTCAACTCAGGGGCCGGATCAGGGCATCGGAGGTGTTGTTGGGGTTTAATCAGCCGTAACCAAGGCCAGACACATCGGAGAAGGGGTGAGAGGGCATGTGTAGGGGCAGGCCCCGGCAGTGACAACTACCAGACCCCGATCCCGCCTCTGGTCCTCTTGACTTTGTCTTGATATCGGACCCAAGCTAGTGAGGGAAAAGGAAGTGTCATAGATGCAGCGCAAGTGTACTACCACGCACAATAACCCACCCTGTTGTGAGGCAAATGATTGATTTCTTCGATAATAGTAGTTGAACTGTCTCTTACATACCCACGCTGCTGCTTCTCGGGACACAAAAACGAACGCAAAAAGCGTAGTAGGCGACCCCCTGCAAAGCCTCTCGCGACCCAGCGATTGGGGATTAAATATCTGATAAGGATCAGTTCGCTGTCGCAGTACCTCTCGTGTGAGGATGTGCAAATTGATTGAATTTATGGGTCTTTTTGACGTTTTTATGTTATTCATTTAACTCCTTTGTGTGAAACTGAGTGACCTCCGTGAGATTCTATACAACAACAGCGAGTCAAAGCTTGAGTACAGCCAATGCTCAAATTAATTTAATTCCAGCTGCAAAAACCACAAACTTATGTCATTAGGTTAGTCACAAAACCAACCGGCCTTCTGCGCGGAATACTG
Organism: Ligula intestinalis; assembly: GCA_036362985.1. Taxonomy (NCBI): domain Eukaryota; kingdom Metazoa; phylum Platyhelminthes; class Cestoda; order Diphyllobothriidea; family Diphyllobothriidae; genus Ligula; species Ligula intestinalis. Next base: position 77,869,782 of record JAYGXS010000003.1, read on the forward strand.
TTTTGCCACTGCCTTCTTTTGTTCAGTAATTTTTATTCCTTGAGGGAAGATGTGTCAGTGCGACTGGCAAGAACACTTTTTTATCCGTTCTGTTCTTCTGCCATTTGAACGGAACTTTGCGCGACTTTAAGAGGAATCACATTTCTTATCTTTGCTGGCAGTAAAAAGTAATCTGGTTATAGAAAGACTGAATTTCGTGTGTAATGGTTGCTACCTCCTTTCGACGGGTACAGTTCTACGGAATGGCATTTTCGATAATGCCTCGTTCTTGTTCCGTCTATCATCTCTTTGCTGGGGGTATCACAAATTTGCTAACTCTCAAGATAGAAATTTCCGTGGTTGTGGTTGGTTATCAAACTCTTACTGTGAATGAAATGTAGTTTTGTCTTCGGTCATTTGAATTGCTTCCGTTTTTTACCAGCACGAGGTGTGTACTTCTTTCCGCATTTGGTTCTCTTCATCCTTCTCCTTCCTGCACTTTAAGCTCGGCTCAAGTGGGCTGCATATTCGTTGCAGAAGTAATATCGCTGTCCATGTGGTGTCGTCTGTTGATAAAAAACCGCTAGAGCGCTTGCACTCTTCGGCCACCGATTTCAACCGTGTGCTCCACAACAGGATGGTGCAGCGACGGGGAGGTACGCATATATTAGCTTTAAGTGATAGTAGACTTGTGTTGCATCTGCCGCACTCGCTGTCCTCCCTCAACCACCCCAGCCCGTTGTCAAGACAAATTCAAGCGGACCGGAGGCGGGGTCAGGCACAGGGGGTTGGTGTGGTGTGAACCTGCACCCACACGTGCCACCACACCACCCCCCATGTTCGGTCTGCCATACCCTGATCTGGTCCCCCTGTTGATCCAGCGCATTTACCCCGCGGTCGTTTAGGAGGCGCAACTGGTGCCCCCGTTGTCACGAGACACCGTTCAAATTGCGCTTGCTACAGCCCCAAAGAAGGCCTTTGTGCTGGCTTGCTGAGCCGGACAGGATCACCCGGGATTCGAACCCAGGACATTGGGTTACTAAGTGTAACACTCTGCCATTGAACCAGATTGCTGAACGACACATTGCCGGATTCCACACTCCCGAACACAACCGACAAAACAACGGGCCCGTGGCTCAACGCTAAAGTGTTACACATAATGACAAAAAGGGTTTGAATCTCAGATGGTCCACACCAGAGATTTGGTATGACACCCTGTAATCAGGATGGACACCATTCTCGCGTGGCACCTCGCATTATCTCGATTGCTGCCAACACGCAGTTGGGCTCTGGTGTGTTGTGCCAGCAAGCAATCAATCCCGGGTACAAACTCCGAGTTTTCCCCATTTGTGACTGATTGGCGGCATCCAGCAAGCCAGAGTTTGCCATTCGGCTCTTTTTCGCGCCTCTGTTAGTTGCAATTCTCGAGGCACGTTCTTTACATAGAAAAACGTGCCGTGGTTGGTGGTGCGACTGTTTTTTTAGTTGTCTGCGTCTCGGGTGGATCACGATTGAGAAGGCGTGAACTCCGGATCTTCCCCACTCTCTATTTCACCTCTTTGTAAGTTCCAATTCTAGAGGAGCGTTCTTTGCGGTGTATACCGTGCCTGGGTCGGTGGTGGAACTATTATCCGCGGGTATTCTTCCCAGAAAACCCACCAGATATGATCCCAGGACTTGCAAAGTTACTAAAGTCGACGACCGGCAGCTAACTGCATCCGAAAAGTGTGAATGGTCTAGCCCTGCACATACTCGCTCTCAGCTGTCGGCTAGCCTTTATCACACCGGCCTCCTCCCCCTCCCCCCGCGTCCTCCATTGGTCAGTCTACAAGACTGCCAGGTTTTGTGTGCAGACGGCGATACGCGGCCCATGCCGACAAACCAACGCGCACACACTACATGTGGGCAGTCACAGTAAGGTCGCAAGAGTGGACTGTTGCTTTTCCTTTCAAGAGATTACTGGGTGTTTTGGCACCCACCCACGCAACGGTGTTTGCGCGCGTACCTGGGCCACAGACGGTGGCTTTTTCGCCGAAGACAAACCCCAATTATGGCACGAGCGATTGTCCACGTAGCCCTGTCTGAGAGCAACTACGTTCTGGGGCCAGACCCTCGGCGCTAGACCATGGAGGAGCAGCTGTAATTTGTATTTAGGCTGGGTTTACAAGGAGGAGACTTGTGTAGCATCTGCCTCACTCATCCCCCAATTGTCTCTGTCTTCTCCGATGACGTGGAGGCAGTAGCCTAGCTCATAAGCCCGTATATGCTGGCTACGGCGCGCGTTGTGGCTCGCCTAGAATGCACCGGCCCTGCTTCGTGCGGCTATCACATAGGTGTAAGAAAAAACTGGAGCTACCTTCAGAATGAGTCATTGTGACATAACTCTTGGATATCCCGCGAGTTGGCGGTCCTCTAGTTGACAACATATACTGCCTTAAAAGAGCCTAAACATTGTCAGATTTCCTCCAATGAGAAATAGTCACGCAGAATTGACCTCACGCCTTTTCCATCCTCTATAATGGGGTATCTCCCGCTTGTGACATCAGAATCGCTTTGTGATTTACTTCACCTGCACCAATTTTCCTCCGCCATTGGAGCGGGGGGCTAAAAAGACAGAGAGAATGTGTGGTAGATGCTGTTGATCTCTGCCTCACTATAAGCTAATCAACGCATGAGTCATCGTTAATGCCTGCCTTCTGTGGAGTACTCGATGACCGGCGTCGCTCGTGACAGTCGAATAGGCGCAACTGAGATCGGCGCGGTGACTAATAAGGCCCCGATTATCATTCGCCGCACACTTGCTGGTCACCCTTGTGACAGTCGCCAATTCCGACCTACATAGCGGACACGAGCTCCATTGTGAAGTAGGGTGTCTGTGGTTGTCATCTGATAGATTCTGCCCACGAATACGAATCGCCTCACTGTGGTAACCCCTGTGGTATAAGTAACAATGGACAGCACCACCAGAATATGTGCCTCACTTGATAGGAAGGCTTGTGGTGGCTAAGTACTGGTAGTGGTCAGAGCATTACAATCATGCGGCCGAATCCCGGATTGTAGGTAGAAGGCAGGAAGGCGTCAATAGGAGGTAGTTATTGTGCACAGAACCCTGCATAGCTGTCTCGGGCAGCAGTCGTCGCTGAGACTCGCTGCGTCCATTCAGGACTGAGAATGTGTGTGAGAGAGAGTAGCCGCTGCTTTTGCAGGCTTGTGAAGCATGTTCAATTGGTCTGCAATTGGTGTGTTGTCGTACCGGCTGGGGGAGGGTGTCGTGTTTAGTGGGCGATGCGGCGTCAGTCGAGGGGGTGGCGTGTTCAAGTAGCCCTTGGGCAGTCGCGACTATCTGGATGTGCGTGTGCGCGCGAGTGGAAGCCGGCCAAGGGTCTTCAGATCAGCGAGTCGCAAAAAGCTGTCTCTGTGAATTTGCATGACGTTGAAGCAGCGGACAATGAACGAAGAAATCGGACAGTACTGTTGGCTGGCCGTCACAAAACAATATATTTCACCCTCAGTCACTATTCGATATAAAAATGAGTATCTTAAAGGTAGTATTTCACAGATGGTTTTCCGCTTTTCCTGTTATTATTCAGGTAATTCATGCGGTACCCGACTTCCCTGTTTTTGTACTATTCCTAATGCATGTGAACGTTTGCCAGCAATGCAGCAATCGATTAACAACAATAACACCTCGGGCGTTTTTCTAACCATGTGACATGGATTATGTTCCATTAGTGTTTCCGCTTATTCATTTTCACACTTTCCAACTGTCTTGAAAGTTCCGTACTATCTGCGTCGCTCTGCATGTTCCTTCAGAGAGACAGTGTGTCCACCATACGAATCTTCAAGTAAACAGTGAATTCCAGAAATACATTTTTTTTCAAATTATAACAAGAAATAATGCTTCCTGCATTCATCTCAGAAGTAGAAGATGCGAACGCTGGAACAAAACATTGATTTGTCTAACGTTTCGGATTCTTTCGAGAATCCTTAATCGTAGATAACCATAGAATACTATGAGATATGCACAGATTAGGTGGTATATTCACAGATTGCGCAGTATTTATAGCTTGTAGCGGCCACTCGCATGCAAACTATAATTACCAACTCCTTTATCTACTGCTGGGGTCGCAATTTGTGCGATGCTGGCTCAATAAATTGTTTTAGAGTCATTTATTGCCACGATTTCGTCCGTGTGACCCGAAAGCGGACTGACAAACCATTACCGCAACAATTCTGACCCCCAGCGGCGGTTACGGGAGCTCATAATCATAGTTCGCTGCGAACTATAATATTGCGCAATCAGCACATTTATCTCCCTAATCTGTGCATATATCAGAATATTCTACGGTCACCTCTAAGGAAATGTTCTTAACAGAATCCAAAACTTCAGGCAAATAAACACCTTGTTCCAGCGATGGAATCTAATTCTGAAATGCTTCCTGGACCTCGGTTAATCGCTTCTTTTGACATTCAGAATATTTCTTCAGTCGAATGTCATAAACTAAGTATGAAAAGGTTGTTGATTTAGCTTATAATACATCCATTGTCTTTTTTGTTTATCTGAAAGCAGCGCGAGCTCAAAAAACCAAAAGACACGAATTAAATCCCTACCTAATACCTAAATCAGATGTACTCTAAAATTCTAATGCCGTTCCTCATCCTACCCGTTCCGACAGATTCGACTGCTGACCTTTTTCATGAGCATCGAAAAGGTTGTCGTCTCCGAGATTACCGGTCGGGAGGGCCGACGGTATCAAGTGAAACTGATCCTCGCCAATGACCCCGAGGCTGGACAACCAATCATCTTCACGTTTGACTCTCGAATGGTAGCCGACACCGTTGCTCACACGGTAGAGGGTTACTGTCAACTTGCCCGACCTGAAGCAAAACAGTCGGACAGACCGCTGCTCATCTGGGGTTGTCCCTTCAGGTAAGTACACACACGCCTGTTATAAAACTGTCACAATACTCGACACTTTTCCTTTCAACGACGCCTCAATTGAACTTCCAAGGGAAAAGCGGAAGCATAGGCGTGTATTGACATCTAAATACAACGTATTTAAGGTCAAAAAGGTACATATGCGCATGTTATACAAGGTCAGCCTGTAATCGAACCAATCCGATTGTTTCCTTGAGGGGATAGCATGTCGACTGGCTTTCTGACTCATCCGATTGGTTGGATATAGCACTGATCCTGTCGACAGCTTGCGCGATATCACCATGTACACTGTCGATTGACAGTGCGACGTGTAAACGAGTTACCTGGGTGGCGTGCGAGTGAGTGGGTGGGTGAGGATTGCTCCTACCAGCATCCACCTCCTTAAAGGAACGATCAAATTCACCAATGAGTCGCCTATGTGGATGAAGTGTTCCGAAATTTTCCTTTCACAACGCCGATACATACGGATTCATCGTTTGAGAGAAAGAAAAAGATCAAAAGATCGAGATACACTTTATTTTGGCAGCATAATTCCAAAATGTTTGAAAATAATTCCCTCGATTCTCCGTGAATAAAATTTGGCACATAAGCCCCATAACGCCGAATGATCATAAGCTATGCTTAATGGCCGAAGACCATAACTATCGAAATCATGAATAATATATTTCTTGAATCAAGGGAAATATGTAGGTTACGTGGGACTTCGTTTAACATGGTGCTAGCATTGTGCGCACGTGCCCCCATTATTGTAGTTCGAATAAACAAATAGCGATAAAAATGGGTACACAACGAACAACACAGGCCATGCAATGTACATATCAGAAAATGTGCATGCTTATGGAGAGCCTCAAAAAATTATGATGAAGTTTCTGCATGGATAAATAAAAAGACTTGTCGAGCACTTGTCGATCAATAGATTTATTGTCCTGAGCTTTCGAACTCTCACAGGAGTCCATCTTCAGAGGTGAGAAGTAGCAACAAAACAAGGGTAATTATAGTGGCCATCGGCCAATCAACTGTCAGATATAATCAAGTTGTCAGGACGTTAGGAACAGCTATCAAAAGAGATGAGGGAGGGAGGCAATTCGCTGTCAGTGGAGTCGGGGGGCGATTATATTGTTGTACGCTAATTAGCTGTCCGTGGAGCAGGGGCTCATGAAAAGCAATTAGTGTGACGCCTTGTTACCCATTCGAGGGTCCTGGTAACCCTGGCTCCTCTTCTGCCTAGCCCGTCTCGGGATCTTCCTCGTTCGGTTTGGTCCTGTTTCATCCTTCGCTCTCATAACGGCGCAAGACTTTGTAGGCCGCGAGGAAGTCTAGATGCCTGTTGATGGAGTTGGCATCTCAGTACCATGCCTCAAGCGTCAGCCTTTTGGCTGTTGAGTTTCCTTGGCCTACGATGGTTGCTCCTTGGAGATTGAAGTTATGGCCAGTATCCGCGACGCATGCTGCAAGTTGAGAATTTGGATCTAGTCTCCCAGCCGCCCGTTTGTGCTCGTGAAGGCGGGTCTGCAATTTGCGGCCTGTTTCTCTAACGTAATTGCAGTCTCCCTCGTTGAAAAGTATCTTGTAGACAACTGCAGGGGTTTCTGTAGGAGGCAGTCTGTCCTTAGGTTTCATCACGCGCCGGCATATTGTCGCCTGCGGTTCATGGGTTATGCTTACGCCAGTAGGTTGCAACAGTCGTGAGACTGCGTCGGAGACCCCTTTTATGTAGGGGATGGCTCTCCAGACTTCGGATTGTTGTTTCTAGAGCCCTGCTACTGTACTTAACGGCATTCCACGACCTAATCGTAACTCTACTTTTAATCCTGATTCTACTCAACCCTAACTCGTGTTTCCGCGGAATTTGGCGCAACGTCATTTGTTTTAGAGGACCTTCCTAGTCCCCAGTCCTGGTGAGGTGTACAAAAACTGTCTCTACCGAACACGGTCTTAGAAAAGTACTGACTTACACGAAGCTTATGCAAAAATGTGCTCTAAATTACTGCAGACAGGCTATCTACAAGCTAGAATTCCATGTTTGCACTGACTGCAAGTATTCTGATAGGCGTCCCTAAAAGATGTCTAGCGATACTTTTGGTCGCTGCTCCCCACCATGGTGTTCGAAAAGAGTGTTTAGTTGGTTAAAACATGGAAAAACGCAGACGGGAGGCGTTTCCGGTTTGTTCAATGCCCTCGTTCGGTCGCAGTGCTTAGGCTGTTGGCCGACAAGTTCAGTTGATAGCTACGAAACAGCTGTTCTGTCAGTCTCTACTAGGAATGTCAGTCGACGTAGGCCTGACTGCGCTGCTTGTCCACTGCTCCCGCTGGGTTGGCCTAAAACGTTGATGAGATTTTGTTCGCTCCTGTAGATTGACTTGTCGTATTTTTGCTTTGATGCTCAAGGCAGGCATTTTGGAGCCTTTACATGATGTGAATATTCGTCCGACTTTTACATCAGAAAATCGAAAAAAAGTATTCTTTTACCAGAATTTTACCCCGTTTCAAATATGTAGTATCGAGCGAGAAAATGAGTTTCGTCGGCAGCTTTGGTAGAACTGTGTCTGCTTTTGAAGGTCTAAATGTCGCATGACACCGTGTCCCAGTCGCTGTACCAATGTGATGGACGGCAATGTTCTTCCACAGATTTCCTGCTTTCTCGTATGTTAATAAAGGACTGCGAAAAATAGACTTCATGTTTCTTTATAGTTGCAGTGACATTTGTTGGCTGATTAGGTCCGATAAGCTACTGTCCCAGTCTCTACTGTGAATGTCAGTTGACATGCGGTTGACCGCCCTGCGGCCTGGTGGGGGTTCGCTCGTTCACTGCTGCCGTTGGACTGGTCTCCGAATATTCGGTACATTCACTCAGTTTTGAGGACAAAAATCAAAAAAATTTAATTAAAATGCAGTTGGACACAATGGCCTCAGGCAGATTTGAAACAACCACGTCAGTTGATGAGGGTTCATCGTCGTTCCCGACTCAGTTCATCTTTTGCCCCCAGAGAGGTGGATGCAGGGACGGTGAAGTGTGCTCGGTTAGTTTACAGCGCTTTTTTCCCACTCTCTTGAGTCCGGTGTCATGTGAGATGCGGGAAGAGTGGGGGGTGATCGGTAACATTGGTGGATGAAGCACTACACAGACGGCTGGTCCGAGCAGAATGGATCAAGTTTTGACCTAATTAGAAAAAATTCGCTTGCATCCCGAGTCAAGCGCTTGAGTCTATCATACTGCACTAAAATTCGTGGCTTGGAAGACTGTCAATTAACACGCCAACTTAGGCCTCCTTTCAGGAATGAAGATTTAGGTGGCACTGGTCCCTGCATTTTGTATGAAAAAGCCGTAACACGTTCGCCTTTAGTCACTGGACCAGATTATTGGCCGGGGGAACCAAAGCAGACGCGTCTACGAACCGCGTTCCACCCACCCTCCCGGCGGCCAAGGTCTGCTACACCCATCTCCCTACGTTGGATCAACCCCCCCCCCTCAGCCCAACCCGTGTTTTTGATGACGGAGCAGTCCCTCCCGGCCACGCTGCTTCGACTCCTCCTCCTCGCCACCGGAATTGAGGCCAACCCTAGTCCTCTCTGGTACTGCTCGTTCTGCCGAGTCCGCCTGGGCCGCCGCGACTGGTCTGTACGTTGCGGCTCCTGCAATGGTTGGTGCCACCTTCGCTGCAGTGGCCTCGCCAAAGCTGTCGATTGGTCGCCCGCCTTCGCGTGTCCCAGCTGTCCCGTGCCCCCTCCGGTCTCCACGCCTCCAGCCCGCCCTGTTCTGAACCCAAATCCTCTGGTCCCCGACCGTGCCTCACCGCCTGGTCTAAAGATCCTCCAGTTCAACGCCAACGGCCTACTTTGCAAGCTTGACCAGCTCCTGGCCTTTATGCGTTCGCACAGGATAGTTGTGGCGGCTATCCAAGAGACAAAGTAGTCTAATTCCACTAAGGTCCCGTCCTGTGCCGATTACACGATCTTCCGTCGCGACCGTGGCCGCAACAAAGGTGGAGGCTTGGCCTTCCTGTTGGACAAATCCATCGCCCATCACCAGCTACCTCTGCTTGGTGCCGATCCCACGGAAGTACTGGCGATTTCCCTTAACATTTGCCCGGTGCCGCTAATCGTCTTGAACGTGTACATCCCTCCAACTTCCAGTTGTCCTCCTGTTTTCACCGCCTCTATCGCTCCCTACTTACCTTCTGGAGACTGTTTGGTGCTAGGTAACTTCAACGCCCAACACGACCTATGGTGCTCCAACGTTGCGGCCGATTCCCGGGGAGAAGTCCTGGCCGATGAACTTGAACAAGCTCCCTTCGCAGTCCTCAACGAGGACAGCCCAACGCGTCTTTCACTCAACGGTGCCCCCAGCTCTCCCGATATCTCCCTTGCCAGTCTCAGCCTGGTAGACTCCACCACTTGGAGCACGGAAACCAGCCTAGGGAGCGATCACCTCCCTATAGTGCTCCAATTGGCTGCCTCTGCCGACCGTATCAAGGCTCCAAACAGGCATTTTATCAATTTCAAGAGAGCTGACTGGGCAGCGTTCACCGCGGAATGTGAAGCGGGAACCTATCAGCTACCGCCCCCCACCTGTGTCCACAAGGCGGAGCGGGCCGTTCGTCACCTGCTTCTGACAGCAGCAGGCCACCATATACCGAACGGTCGCATTCCCATACTCCACCCAAACTATCCAAGCGAAGCCTCCCGACTTTAACGAGAGCGAGACGAGATCCGAGTGTGAGACGCAACTGACCCGCGTGTTGGCGAACTCAACGGCTTGATAACCAAGACCGTCAATGACGACGAACGGGAACGTTGGCGTGAAAAAGTTGCATGTTGTAATTTCCGCGGCAACTCAGCTGCCACCTGGAAACTTCTACGCAATCTGACCAAGCCCCGGGCTGACATGCCTAACCAGTCTATTAGCTTCGGGGACGGCAAGTTCATCTCCAGCAACGGTACGATCGCCACGAAGATGAACAAGCTGTTCTTGCCCCGCTCGGCGCCCAGTCCCATAAGCCAGCTCTCCCTTCTTCGTCTCCTCCATAAGGCCCCGCCTCCGGACATTTCCTTCTCGGCCGATGCTGTCTTCACCGCCGTCAGGAAAACAAAGGTCTCGAAAGCCTTAGGACCGGATGGCCTGGCCCCTATCCATTTGCGCCATATCGGCCCCAAGATGGCTGCCTACCTGGCAGCCGTTTACGATCTTTCGCTGGCCAGTTCAATCATTCCCGATTGCTGGCGCCAGTCCACCATCATTCCTGTGGTCAAAGCTGCCAAGGACCCCAGTCAAGCGACCTCCTATCGCCCAATCGCCCTCCTTAGTCCACTGGCGAAAATCTTGGAACGACTTCTCCTACCAATTCTGACGTCTGCAGCGGATCTATCCAGCCACCAACATGGTTTCAGGTCAGGTTGTGGCACAAAAACGGCTCTTTTCAAGCTCAGCGACGCCATCCTCGAGGGCTTCAATCAACAGAAGCCTGCTTCGCGGACCGTGGCTGTCTCAATTGACCTGTCGCGAGCCTTTGACTGCGTCCGCCACGATCAGCTCCTGCAGGACTTGGTCTCCCTGAACGTCCCGACTGGCCTGGTCCAATGGTTGGCGGCTTAGATCAATGGCCGCCACGATCGTGTCCTTTTCCGCAGCACTCTCTCCAAGCCCGGTAAGCAGACCTGCAGTGTTCCTCAAGGCTCTGTGCTCAGCCCGATGGTGTTCAACATTTGAAAAGTCGTGTTGGCAAACGATCGTTTTCGGTCATTTATCGTCAGGCCAGTACATGACATGGGGAATAAAATTGGTCAATTAATTACAGCGATTATATAATCGTCAGGTTAGGGAAGGGGGGAGGGGGAATAAAAGGGTGAGGGTAATTAAGCAGCTGAGTTTTCCCTCGTCTCCTGAACGCGGGCGCCATTTACATGCGGGAACTCCCACTCCCTCCGGCACCCGCCAAAGTGGTATCATACGCGGATGATGTCACCATCTTCTACCAGCATCATAACATTGATCAGGCTGCACAGGTCCTCTCGGAATTCATGCCTAACATTGTGGACTACCTCACTCAGCGCGGGATGTCGATGTCGGCTGCCAAGTCGTCCGTCACTGTTTTCACGCTGGATCCGAAGGAGTTCAATCGCCACCTGGATATCATCGTCAACGGTGAGGCTTTACCGCTGGTCCGTAAGCCCAAGCTCCTCGGCGTCTGTTTCGATCCGCTATTCACGTTCGCAGACCATGCGAGGGATGTCGCAAGCAAAGAAAGCCGGTGCACCAAGGTCCTCAAGGCTCTCGCGGGCACTTCCTGGGGCTGCTCGAAAGAGTTGCTGACGTCCACATCCAATGCAATGGCCAAGCCGCATCTCACCTATGCGGCATCAATCTGGTCTCCCACAATCAGCTCCTCCAACCTCCGCCGCCTTCAGTCAGCACAGAACGGTGCCCTCCGCACGATCACGGGCTGCTATAAAATGTCGCCCATCGATCACCTTCACGCGTAGGCTTCTGTCCTGCCGGTCGGCGCACACAACAAACTCCCCGTCCAGCAGTTCTGGTGGACCTGTTTACAACCTGGCCATCGGAACCACCATCGTTGCAACGCTCCCGAGCCTAGCCGTGACGTTTGGACGTCTATCCGAGGTCTCCACAAGGCAGTTGTCTCCTCGTCTCTCTCGGATCTACCCGTTGATGGCTCCGCCATCAGGACAGGCTACCAGCGCCTTCACCAGAGAGCCGTTGTGGATGCAATATCCAGCTACCATTCCCCGGTCCTCCTGGGTGGCTATCCACCTCCGATTGCCACCTCTGAACGTCATCTCCCACGGGTGACTCGTTGTACCCTGGCGCAGCTACACAGTGGCTACTGCATGCTCCTTCGCCAGTACCAATACCGGGTGGACCCGTCTATACTCGACTGATGTCCCGACTGCGGCGTCTCGCCGCATGGCTGCCGTCATCTCTTCGTCTGCTGTTCCCGGCCAGGCACCCAACTCACTCCCGAGGACCTTTGGGTCAAGCCGGCCGAGGTCGCGGCTTTTCTCCGCCTCCCAACTGCACCCAGTTTGGACTCCGGCGGGAACCCCTGATCCAACATGGGCTACCAACCAACCAACTAGTGGTCGGCCGTGCTATTCCGTAGGTTCTGTGCTGTCAGTGTGGAGAACAGGTTCCGTGCATGCATTTCTTCTAGACAAACGCCCCCTTCTTATGACTATTGAGTGGTTGTTCATATCGTCTAACTGGGCTCTGCTTGCTCTTGAATCAAGGGGTGCAGCCGCCAGCCGACGGCAAAAAATTCAGAAAGAGCATTTGCATCATGCCGATGTTCGTCGCTACACCTCTTCGGCCGCTGGTTGTCAGTAGCGATTGTGCGATTGATGACGGGGTTCCGCTCCCCGCCCCAGCGTTTCATTCATCCAAGGGCTTTGGTTTTGAGATCGATTTAGACGCCGTAGCGTAGCCCTGCCCTCCAGTTGCTGCATCATATGCTTTTTGTTTTCAATTGAAATTCCACCTTTTTCTCCTTGTATAGACGAGGCAAGAAGCGCACCTATCTAGCTGTCTTCCTGGACAAATTCTGTCCCGTTCGCGGCTGCTGTGTTACATCTCTCTCTCCTTTATTTTTGTCATTTAATCTGTCTTTTATCGCAGTGGACAGTAGTGATCATTAATAATTTTGTCTTTTTCCCTTGCTAGGCCACTTCACAACTGCCCACTTTCTGACTCTGGTAAGATCTGATAATTTTTTCCCCTCTTTCTGACATAAACTTCTTGTTTAGTGTCCCTACAAATTCAAACATATGTTATGGAAAACATGAACAAAAGTATTATTTCTTGTACTTCGCTGATGGTAGCTATGTCTCCGTTAAAAGTGTCACTCACAAAAAGGCAATGTTTTGGTTTTAGGAAAGTTTCTAAGTGTGCAATGTCAATTAAAACTGCATCGTCTATGTCCAACCATAATGTCCCCCCCTCCCCGAGGTATATGGTATAGTCCACATTATATGGCATCTTATTAACAACTTTCAGAAATAAATGATTCTCCTTCCAAGGAAGTCATACAGCTTGTGAACTGAAAACCCTAAGAGCTGATGCACCACAAGATAAAGTTATAAAACATCCGGGGATTGGAAAACGTTTTTAGAACCTAAGATTGTAAGATGTAATTTGATAGCAAGTGAGTGCAAGATAGAATATTTTTTACTTACAGTCTTTATAAGCTATATTCGAATTCGTAAGAACGTTGACAATCGATAGAAAAATTAAAACTACTGAAGTAGTCATTTTTTATCGAGTGACTTTTTCTCAGAGGATCAAAAAGACATTCTATCAAAATCTGAAATCTGGCTTGTCCGGAGTACCTTGGCACCATGCTTCGACACCGTAAATATTAAAATTTCATTTAAAAAGCATTCTAAAATATTACAAAATTTGTGTAGCATTACACGAGGTCAATCACTAACTGAACTTGACTGTACTTGCCGGCTACCCCATTGCTATTTAAATGTCCAACGCCAGTCCATGCAAAACGACACCTATTGGTGACGTCATCAGACGAATAGTCAAAAACGACATGAGCTTGAAGCTGGTTCAGGAAAAAAGCTGGATAGCAGGCACTTTTTATACCCTTGTCAGCGGAGGCTGCTACCAGGCAGAATGCTGACTTGAGGCCGGACAAAGCAAGAACTACGGCATGAAGCTCGGCTTTTTTCTCTCAAAAGTTGTCTCGTTTTCTCACACATTCGTGATTGACCGGCAAGAAAGCCACATAAAGAGGATTCTTAAGCATGTGCACTGAACTTTTTCCGTGCGCATGTACAGCCTTGCGCATATTCTCCTCGTGACAAGTTAATGTTTTGAACACCAAGCTCATGTGCTGTGGAGTTTGAATGTCCAACTACGTGGGGCGCTGTCAAAACTAAAGCCTGCATACCGTATAAAGGTGGTTTTACCCCAAGACTAGGCGCTGAGTACAGATCACAGGACCTGCAGGTGAGGCAACCTAAAGTCCACTTGCCTTGTTACACTCGAGGATGAACTTTGAGTTCTACAGATTGTGAAGTCCTTTTGAAATACATTGGTGTGTAAATTAACGTTGGCTATGGTGTGCATTCAGGACATTAGAATGCAAATTTGGGTCTCACTTAAGAACCGACCGTTTTCGCACACATCTCACTGAGCATTGTGCAACTTGAACTGCCATTGGCCGAGTCCCAGAGCCAAAAGTTCCAATCAGAGTTCACTCACTAGCGAAACTTCCGGCGCTGAAGACGACTTTTGCATCAGTTCACTTCCCCTAGGCTTGCTTATGACTTGGTCCAAATGTTTTCAGGCAAAATTGGGCTGACTTTTGCGAAGGCGGCCTTCGCAAAGAGGATTTGAAGCTAGCGCTAAAAATCGACTGTGACTATCCACTAGTGAGTCCCGTAATCCATCGGTGAACTTTCATCCGCCAATTTCAATATTTCTAATCTAAACCTACTGGAAAATGTGCCCGTGCCTCAATAGTTAGAGCATCTAATCAACAAGTCACGGGTTCGCGCCTCGGATTGTGCACCGCCTGGGGTTTTGGGCATGTCTGTCTGATGACGGTGAATAAGCCAGAAATGACTATTCTAGCCTTCCCCGTCTTTATCGGCACTCCTCGCGAAATTTAAGACGCCTCCCTTTTCATAGAGGTAGTGAGCTTTCAGC
>JAYGXS010000003.1:77884382-77940459 GCA_036362985.1 Ligula intestinalis
AGGACATCCACCTTGATGGAGAGCGGGTTCTTTCATGATCCAATGAAGAAACAATAAAAATAGTTTATGAATAATAAAGAATGTTTCCTTTTTTGTAAGGCATGTGTAGAATGTCTTAAGTCGAGCAAAAGACTTTCAAATTGGGAAGCTCAGAACAGCATGAGTGATGTTCAAGGAAGCTAAGCCGGGCTAGCGTGCATTCAACAACTAAGATACCTAATACCCGTTTTAACCAGAACACTACTAGGGTTCTTCGTGGATTCCATCACTGCACGTTGCTATAGGTTGCCAATACTACTGCGACTTCAGCTTTTTAATCTTCCGAGAAATTTATCTCTATTCGCGGTATATAGCAGTATATTTAAGGTGTATAGGCGTAGACCGAAATTTTAAGTGTGTATATGGGTTGAAACCACTCAACCACTGCGACATGTCCACTTTCTGCCGACAGACTGACTGTGACTGAAAATCTACGCAGCTTACATGCTAAAGACTGCAATGAATTTTTCCCGCTATCGTCCGTGAAAATGCACGCTAGCATTGCATCCGTAGTTAGGATTGACCCTTGAGTCATTTACAAAACTCATAACTTTACGCATGTAATATGTGCTCATTGTAACTCCTCCCCCCACTTCAAGAAGCCACAAACAGAGTGTCGACAGACGGCGAAACGGCCCTCGTTCGATCACAGATTACTCTGGAACGGGTGCTTGGAGAGGGTCAATTTGGTGATGTCTACAAGGGCGCCTATAGACCAGCGGTGAGTCAGTGCTTTAAATCATTATCTATCCAAACGTTTCTATACAAGCCTCGGTAAGCTTATTTGAGCTCCGTCTCTGACGTACATTAAGGAAAAAACTTTCAATTCGGACAAAGTGTGGCTGTTTCCCAGCCCTCTAACTAGGACCCACTAATTGGCGAAAAATCGAATAGTGATATTCCTTCAACTCTTTGACACTATGAAAGGTTAAATAATAAGCCGAATGCCAATAGAGGAGACCATGCGAGTTCCAGGAAGCAGTTCAGAAGAAGAAGATGCGATCACTGGAACAAGAGTTTTATTTGCCTGACGGTTTGGATTCCGTCGGAAATCCTTAATCATAGGTGATGGAAGCATAGTCATAGTCATTCGCAGATGGGGTTGAAACATTCACAGTTTGCACGGTATTTATAGTTCATAGTGTTCATCTGCGTGCGTGCGATAATTATTCACTTCTGTAGCCACCGCTTGGGTCTTAATTGATGCGGTACTGGCTTGACACTTCGCGTTCGACTCACTAATTGCTACAATTGTATTGTAAGCGTCGGATGCAGGCCTGATAATTGCGTGACGAATGCAGCATTATTCTCAGTCATCGCTGAAACAGTTTTATCTTCAGGTAGGTTCCTTGGCTTCGCGACTCAAATACACATTTCGTACTTGATTTGGCGCCGTCACCGAAAAAAAACGCGAGTGAGCGCACCTTGAGCCAGGCACATTTAGCCTACGTGGTAAACACTACTCAACGAGACTGGCATTTTCTTAACTTGTACCGGTCGTGGTGGTGCCTAGAGCACTATAATCATCAGTTCAAATCCCCAGGTTGACGGTAAATGACAGAAGGCACCAGAAGGAGTGGTTTCTTGTCTAAAGAACTCCCAATTGCTATCTCAAATGGCAGTGACCACTGGCGAAGCCAGGGCTAGTGTTTACTGGGTCCGGCCAGACTCGAGAGAGCGCGGGTCGGTAGTGGCAGCTGCTTAAGTCGGAATGCCGGGCAGGTTTGAGTGTTCTGTTATTGGTGTGTTACAACTTGCTCGAGGGGATGTCGCCTGTAGAAGTCTTTGCTGTATCGGTCGAGGGTTGGTGTATTAAAGGCATGCTTATTTGGACGCGCGTGTATGCGGGGGTATGTGTGTAACTAAATAACCTGAGCTCAACTGGGGGGGGTCACCGGAAAGCCGAATAACAGGGGACGCTGGAGCAGCTGTTATCAGTTAGCAAGAAGTAGCTGCGAGGCTTAGGCTCGGGGAACAGGAGCGCCAGCGAAAGGAAGCATTGGAACAGTTGTTTGTGACGACGCATGATTTTGGGGGAGCGAGCCTTGGTGAGAACAGGCATTGTGGCCATCCGCCACAAACTCGTTGAGCCAATAACTTTACTTGTGTGCATTTTCGGTTTCTCAGAGATAACTACAGACAATGATGATGAACACACAAGAGGTCCGGTTGCTATGACCTCACTTTGGAAACATTTAGAAGCACTTGAGCCTTCTTCGTTGTTGGTCGTAGTCGGTGCGGCGACTGACTTTTATTTCCAACCAAAGAAACCTGTGTTTGTAAACGGGATCCTCTTGCGCCAAATCCTAAGATTCTGGAATTGGCGAATAACTAGCTGGCGACGGTAGGTAAGCCTGATACCACTTTTTAAATCTCCTTTTATTCCTTGGCGACAAAGCCTATCGAATATTGACTGCTCATTGTCAGGCTACCGCTGACGAAGCCTCAAGCCTGTAGTTCAGGACAGCATCTAGTCCGTTTTTTGACGTAGACAGTTCAATAAGCGCTACTGCTAGATGAATTCTCACCGCACAAACTGCTGAATGCCAAACTAGAATGTTCGTTGCTTCTGTGTTCGTCGCTTTTACTGTTCGTGTGAGAATTTTGTATTTGTTTATCTGTTTGACTATGATTTGCGCTTTACAGTACCATAAATCGGCTTGCAATTTGAAGAGTCATGGTTTTCTGTAATGTCGGTTATTCTCATACACACACTCGTTTTTCCTGCGCGGTTTTACTTTCTCAGACAGATGTCTGAGTCGTGCAGAAAATAAGTTTACGGAATTTAAGTGTTGAGACGTCGTTTCACTGAACCTTTTTTCCAGCAAACGGATAAAAATCCATTCTGAAAACGGATAGTCAAAAACGTTTCTTAAATATAATCGTGTCTGGTTTTTCCTTTACATGCATCGAAAGCCCTCTGTTGATTTCTCGTGAGAAGGTTAAAAAACACCGTATTACACCCGGTCCGATTTCTAAAACTACTTCTCACTTTATTTATCTAACAGTGCTGTTTTGCTTTCAAAGCAATCGCAGTTCAGTGACCTGCATAGTTTTACGAATTTGAAACCACCGCCACGAAGGCTTATGAAGCTCAGCATTTTGGGTGACCGTAACTGATCGCGGAGAGAAATCACTCTGCTCTTTTGATTGTCCATGACCGACAGAAGAAAGCTGCCTTTTAAAAATATCGGCATGAACCGTTTAAGCACTTGCTTTAGAAAAAACCTTTAAGAAGGTCAGTCTGGCTGTTCAAAAGGGGATGACATTCATGTTTTCGCCGACAGTTTATAGCAGCAAACTATGATTGTCAGATATTATGAAGCAGGACGAAGAAGTACTTAACAGGGAGAGGGGGAATGTGAATTTTCGTTCAGACGAACGAAGTTCTGACCTAGGCTACCCACGAACAAGTAGTTTTTTTACTGTGCCCCTTACGACGCACGAGGTGCGCCATCCTGCCTGTTCCATCCATATATCGTCACTGACGCCAGGGTGTGAGTCATTCACACCTCGTTCAGCCTACTTCATCAGGTCTCCAGTTTCGGCGTCCAGGGCATTGAATTGCTACCCGCAGGTCGTACATCTTATCGGCACTTCGTAAGCTGGTGACACAGAACAGCGCAGAGCGTGAACTGGGCCCTCCGGTCAAAGGAGCGTTGCGAAAATAAATGTGACAATGAGCTTCCCCGTTGTCTCAAGCATTCAACAGGTGTGCGCTCTCGTGAAACTGCCCCGTGCCTGCCTGCTTGCCTGCCAGGAGGTCTCGCCAAGACAACATTGGTCTGAAGGTATACGACCCGAATTTAGTGCGTTTTTCTCCCACAGCTTCCTTAAATCCGAAATTAAAACTCGTTCGTTGGTTAACAGTTTCTAGCGGGTGTATTTAAATTGCATAAACATGTGGTTTGGGATGTTCCTTTTCAAAAAAACTACGCTAACTTGCATATTTGTACCACTGACCACAACTTCTATGCGTATAGACTCATTAAGGGCAGAAAGGATCCAGATAGCCAGAAATATACCGTTACTGAACGGAGTCGAATTGTAAGCACTTTTAGACTCGAGAAGCGAGCTTGCTCGAGCTTCAATGAAGGAGCTGTTTAAAAAACGTCTGACAACATAGTAAATTAGACACACTGGAGCCAGGCTTCCCATGAGAAGTGACCTGCAGTGACCTGCCCGACACGTATTTGGGACTGAAACTGCATTTAGCCGAACCAATTAGTCCCTGCAGGAGCGCACAGGTGGACACCTGTGCCGACCGTTGTGACCGCTACGAACTATAAATACCTTGCAATCTGTGCATGTTTCATTCCTATCTGCGCGTGACTCAGGCTACTGTACCATTACCTATGATTAAGGATTCCCGACGGAATCAGGAAAATAAAACTCTTGTTCCAGTGGTCGCATCTTCTTCTTCTTCTGAACTGCTTCCTGTAACTCGCATATTCACTTCTATTGCCATTTGCCAACGCCAATGCCGGCGAGCCAGATAGTCGAGCGATCATCGTTCCAACCCCCAACACGAGTGATGAAATGCCAGCAGTTAACTATTCGCATACCAGCGATAAAGCAATTAGCGCAGCAGAGGGCAACCGTCCTCAATGAAGTGAGGGAGGGGGTTTAAAGTATCCTAGGTACGCAGTCGCATAGCGACTGCGCGGTATAAATGCTGCAACGCGCCGTATCTGATGTTGCGTTCGAGCCGGAATCTGAAACGTCAGGATAAAATTCTTGTTCCAGCGATCCTGTCTACTTCAACGGACTCATATTTTCATTTGTATTGAGGATCTTACTGAAATAAAAATAAAGTACCCATTGGGAAGATAGTCGATACATGCAACCTCCCCCCCCCCCCCAGCACTTCGGCAGGGCGATTGAGCGTCCAAGCCGAAACAAAGCAGAGTCCATCCGTCAGTGAATGTCACTTGGTCATCAAATTGGAGCCTATGGGTGAGTTTGTGTTGCACCGGTTTCGTATCCTGTGCCCCAGCGCTTGCTCCAAAACGAAAAAAACATCTCATAACTTATTCGGCTACTACCATTAACTGATGTCCATTTTATCATAGATCCAGTTGGTAGGGGAGCATACTGCGTATGCTTGTAAATGGAACCATTTCTTGTGGCGTTTACAAGGGAGTGTTATGCCTCATTGAAGGTAAACTACAGTTACTTTTCTTGAGTCATATTCGAAAAGACATATAACGCCTGTGAGGAGGGAAACAGCTGGTTGAGCACGTGAACCATTTGTTTGTTACTCTGCCTTTCGAACTCGTATGTGTGAGCAGCCACTTTCGATAAATCATCGCTCCGCTGCGCAATCGACTTCTGTTTCTGTATCCACGATGCTAACGTGCATCCAGCCTGACCGGTGTAGTTACAGGGACAGTTTAGGCATGAGGTGCGATACACTATCCCACATTGTCCTCGAGATTTGTGTTTCACGGTATCGTTGGGTTCGTTTGCAATTCCAACACCTAGTGTCACCACAACGTGTTCGATCGCTTCCGAGAAGTCCATAGTGTACGACATTATGTGTCATCGAGAAGAAGAAGACTCGATCGCTAGGACATTACGTTTATTCGCCTGACGTTTCGACAGCCGTCGCGGATTCATCATCACATACATAAGCAGGAGACAGTAGCAGAAAAGGGGGGACACTTTTCTAGTATGTGTTATCTTTAGTGATGCTTCTGTTTGGGACCCCGGTGCCGAGGACCTAGACATCGCCTATCCCTCCATGATTATTCGGTAGGTGACTTGGTAACAATGTCTGTCCAACCTTAGTTTTACCATAAAGATAGCAGCTACGAAATCTGCAGGGGAAGCTGGTATTCGCGTTAAGAGTGGTCTTGCGTCAAAGTGCTACATCGGGTGAGAGGCGTCCCTATGAGTATCCGACCTCTACTTTGCATCATACTTTGACCACCTCTGTGACGTTGCCCGCGGCACCAGTCGCCAAAAATTCACTGGAACGTGAACATGCCGCATTTTGGCGGCCTATTTACACGACTCCGAGCTTGTTCATCGTATTTTTTCATTCTGTCAGTGCCCTGATTTGCCTCGTAATGCACAGGGTCTCTGAAGTGGGGGGAGGGGCAAAGGAGGAGGGGGAGGAGGCTCTACTTTACCTGCGCCTTCGCTGACGGCGAAATTTCTAGGCGCGGTGTCGGTGACTCACCACTCCGTCTGAACGGGGTGGCCAGGCGTGGAAAGGTCACACGCCCGACAGGGGGGGGGGGAGTGAAGCCGGGCCAAGTGTTAGTGAAAGGACGCATCGGAGAGGGTGGCTGTTGCAGCATCGTTCACAGGCGCCCGCTACTCGACGCCCTCTGACTCCCTCCGCCCTGGTCGCAATCATATTCATGTGCTGGCACCGATTACCCCTCCCCCCCTCCCGGCTACCCTTACGGCGAGTGCGGGCGACTAGGTCACTGTCCATGGACAAACGAAGATTTTCAGAAAAAAAACATCTTGCTTGCGCAATAAATGACTTGTAAAGAGGAATAGGTATCTCAACCCCGTCTAGAGCGAACCACTTGTTGGGTGGTTAGCACCCTGTTAACCCAAAAATGGCCTTCCGGGTCCTAGCTCGCACACGAACAGCTTGGCTATCACTCTGTGTGTGTCTGGAGAGGGCCTGTACATGGCAGACAAAACTGGACCTGTGTAAACGAGTAGATCACGTGGAGCCCATCTGGTCCTGTCCTGTCAATCCCTGAAATTGTCCTCGATTATTTTCAGTCGACTTTCTCAGCATATGGATCTTACCGTTCCCACACTGATTTTGCGAACAACTCCGAACTGTTATGTACACCTAGTAGTCGCTGTTCATGTTGTAAAGCCACAGAAAACGGACAATCTGCTGATGCCGGTAAATTCTGCTAAGTTTCCAATGCTCTTGGCAATCTGCGTATAAAATGCAACCTGAACACAGGCTACACCAGCAATGTGTTTCTTACTCATGTCTCTGATGATAAATCCGCGACGGATGTCGAAACGCCAGGCGAATAAACGTATCGTTCCAGCGATTGAGTCTTCTCATTCTCAATATTCAGAGTCGCAAGTCTACTTGATTCAGTTAGAGTAGATGTGGTTGATTTCTACCTTCTGAGATTCTTAACTCTGCAAAATAACACATACTGATGGTAGAAAAATTCTGACTACCCGAAATGGAACACAAAGAGCATGCGAAGACTGATATCTTTGGAATCTGACCTTTCAGGGTCTCGAGTCGGTCGAGGAAGTCGAATGTTCTATCAGAAAAGTAGCTTTTTAAGCTCCATGATACAGTAGTCGCCGGTTATTAAGCCCATGGTTAATAGGCCTAGCCGCGTATTAAGCCCAAATCAGCTTGGGACGGAATTTTACATGGCAACGTCCACCGGCTAATAAGCCCAGTCGCCGGCTGCAAAGCCCAGTTTGCCAACAGGATAGAGTGAGATTCTCATCTCTCTGCGTGCGTAACGCGGTCTACAGGCATCAGATTTCACAAAATTCGACGATTTCTGGTGCCTGGAGAAGGACATCAAAGAGCAATTGCGAGTGAAGTTTCCTCCAAAACGACTGACACTAGACCGCTTTTTTTAAAAGTATCGCAAATCATTTTTTGCTTTTGCTATTGCTTAAAATGCAGACAAACAGCATTCCTTTCTTGTACATAACCAAGCTCTACGCGTAATATAGTACGTATGTAATGTATAGTGCCTATCCAGAGTTTGCAAATCAAGAACTACGACTCTCCGGTTATTGCGCCCGCCGCTTATTAAGCCCAATTTGGTCTGGGCCCGAGGTTGGCTTAATAGCCGGCGACTCCTGTATAGATCCATCGGATAAAACGCGTTGCACAAGTGTGTTCAGGTCTGCTGGGGGGCTAAATATTGACGCCTTATCCTCGTTCATTGGGCTTAGCAAAATGGTTTCATTTATGTACGCGACTAATTGGATTACCGAGCTTTTTGCTGTCGCCCCCAGCCACGTGAGTCACAAGCAGGACTCAACCACTCATCAAATGACCTTGAAAAGCTGCATGATGCTTGACTAAGAAGTGAAGCAAGAGAAGGATTTGAAGGGCATCAGTCATTCGGCGCGATAAGGGGGGCCAGTTTACTGCTTGGCTAACGGGACAAGAAAGATGACAGTCCGTGCGATCTAGAATTGTAAGCACTCTGCAAAGCCTCTGACTCAGCAGAAAAAAACGGTTGGTTGAAA
This sequence comes from Ligula intestinalis, assembly GCA_036362985.1. NCBI lineage: Eukaryota > Metazoa > Platyhelminthes > Cestoda > Diphyllobothriidea > Diphyllobothriidae > Ligula > Ligula intestinalis. Next base: position 77,892,636 of record JAYGXS010000003.1, read on the forward strand.
ATAAAGCTAGACAGAGGAGGAGCATAAAATATTTTTCTGTCTCCCGGAGATTATATGCCTCGTGCCCTAGCCTTGGGACTCAAATTCGTAGCGTTCCCGCACAGGTTATTTTAACCTCTGAATTTTCTGGCCGTGACTTCCCGTTTAATGCTTGTGTTTTAGGATAGTTATTCAGTCGACTGGCGGAAGTTAGGGTTTACCCTGGGAAGCGGTCACGATGAATCACCATTGGTAATCTTCCTCTTCCTCCACTCACCTGTGACCGGCGTCAAGATAAAAAAAACTTTTCTCCACAAACCACTACAGCATTTATTGAGTTAAATTATATATAATGACACTGTTCAACCATCAACCCCTGTAACCACATCTGCACTTCATTTAGGGCTCAAATTCTTCGGTTCTTCCGGTGGCTGTAAAGGCTTGCAAGGTTGGACTGAGTGCAGACGACAAAAAACGCTGTCTCGAAGAAGCTGGTAAGACCATCTTCTTGTTGTAAAACATATTGTTTATTTTAATAGCCCTGAGTAACACATGTGCTTACTTCAAAATTTGCAGACAGTGCTTGTCCTCTCCTTTGCTCATCTCGTTCTGTGGGAATGATGGAAGAAATTGCACAGCCTTTAAAGCCAGAAATAAATTAAGATCTTTCCCCGCTACTGATGGGCTGTCAATCTAGCGATATCCAGTTGAGCTGTCAAAAGATTGTCCGACCGCCTTCCATCTTTGAACAGTACATATACATGAAACACTGGTAGTGACTCTTTATATTATCCCCGGCAAAACTGGGCCAAGGAACCGCCCATATTACAGTTAACTCTGCGTGACCTCTCTGATAAATTAACGTTACATTTATGGTTGTGGCAATAATAAGGATAAGTGTTATAACCCGGAGCTAGGCCGCAAAAAAAACGAGAGAGCAGGTTTCTGAGAACAACAACTTTATTGAAGGCTTGTAGAAACAGCGGATTCCCTAGTTCGTCAACTCTAACTGTCTGTTTTCGAACATTGTCGCCAATGGCACGCGATCAGCGTTCTGGGAAAGTCCGGTCTGCGTCGTGCCACATGCTGATTGGTTGTTTCTCGCGCTGTAATACCCCGACGGAACTTCTCAAATATTTGGGTCGCAGGCGTAAACAGAAGGCGTCACGCGTTCTCGAAGCAACCCTGCACGCTGATTGGTTGTCCACACGCCTTGCTCAACCGGTCTGGTCCGTTGTGGGGCCTATTGTGACTCAATAATTCAACCTTACGCTGCGAGTCCAGTGCGTTTCCTGTCTCTATAACAGTTAATTTTGAGATTAGGATCACGGTTGAGACTTGGGTTAGGGTTAGTGTTAGGACACAAACATATTTGCCTGACCTTAAATTTAGCGTAAAGCCAGCCGCATGGTGTGAAGGGAGGGTTTCTTATTTTAGTATCCTGTCTGGGGTGGTGGATGGCGGAACCATACAGGCATTTCTGACCAAAATATTATTTATTGCTGCCAAATCCTGGTGGCAACTGTGGAAGCTACTGTGTGATACTTACCTGTACCAACTTCGATAATTGAATAGAACGACTAGGAGAGAGCTGCTTAATCCTTATCAGAAACATCAGAGGTTCTTGATTTAAAAATTTGAATTTTTTTAAGAAGCACTATGTGTCCACAACCCGGCGGCGTTGGTGCAAATGGTGAAGGGAGAAAACTGTATTCTGCAAATTGTCGATGCCAATTTCTCAGGCCCTCGTCAGAAGCGCAAAATGAGTAAAATTTGAAATTTGTCATAAAAAATCCGTACTTATCGATCAGTTACATAGATGGGCACTTGCTGTATGCTGTCCTTTAGTTTTGATTGGCTGCTGTCCTATAATACTTTTTTTCTTTGAGGCTTTTTATACAGCAGTAGGGAGGCGTGTTGTGATATGATATTTTGAACAGATTCCTTTTCTGTAGTTGTTACTTCGATTGTAGGGGTCAGAATGAGTTATTTTCAAGAGTAAAGCAATTTCTGAACCTGTTGCTTTAGCTACATTTTGGGAATTTCCAGTTTATCCCTTTTCACGATAACAAATTTGTTACTTGCATAACACAGCCGCAATATATGCTCCTTATTTAGAGGGACGTAGCTTCTAATTTTTGTATTGCGGCCTTAAAAAGAAAGTCAGAGTTGATCCTATACTGGTTTAATTAGGTTTTGGTGTTCATTTTTTCGATGGAAATGTCGATTTCTAGGCATATCTGTTAGAAGTCAAGTAACCTAGATGCAGTAATATCCTTGTCATAGGCGTAGATAAGTTCTTCTGTGCATTGGATTGACTTTAAAAGAGAGAAGACGTTATCTCATCACCCGCAATTGTGATTGCTCCTAATTTAAAATTCTCGATTGAAGTTTCATAATGCTTTTGCAGTGGATGGAGCTAGCGAGATAGCCACTCAGATATACTATCGAATTAAATTGCTTCTTAAAATTATTTTCTTAAAATGCGTGCCGTATGTCTTTTGTACGATGATAGTAATAAACTGTCCAAGCGAACAACACAGCACACCCTTCCTGACATCCTTAACTCGCTAACCAGCTTGGCTATAAGGATGAGAAAAAAAATCCCTGGCAAATCCCACGTGATGTCTGCTAGGCGGTAGACTAATCAAACCGGAAAATTGCCCTTTACACGCATCAATGAGCACAAATTGACGGCCAAGGGAAAAGACCGCAAGGCAAGTGTCGTCAGCAGACCAAAACCATCTTACCGTCTTCTGCCCACCCAGGGCAGGTGGATTAATTCTCGAGATCATTCACTATAATGACTCATACACAAGTCGGCATATCGATTTATGAGCCGCGCATAAAAACCCCACGGGGAACTATAAGCTGTGGCAGCCAATCAAAATTGGATGAAACCCCACAGCGACCACCATTTATTGATTTTACTGTTTTTCGCGTTTACTGTACGTCGGCCTGGGTAACCAGCCTCGACAATTCACGAAATAAGCTCTTCTACCTTCCCCAATAAATTATTTTCAGAAGAAAGATACACGTTCGGTGGCGCAAGTTTTATTAGTCTGTCGTTTCGAACTCTTGCTGGGATCCATCATTAGAGACAGGTAAGGGTATGGGATTGTCGCGTTGTTGCAGTATTTATAGGATGAAGTTGCTAGGCCACTGCATGCCTGTCATAATTGGCAGTTACCGAATGCATCGCGGATAGTTGCACGTGATGTAACTGACCAGAGTTTGCAGTTCGCAGTTGCAACCCGCCTGTTACAATTACCGGCTCCCATGTTCCTCGAATTTCTGGTGCAATGTTTGCTCAAAGCCGAGTTGTTAATGGCCGGATTTCATCCCCCATGTGAACTCTTGGACAATTGGGCTCGACACCGCTGGCACCAGAGTCAGTGTGCAGCTACGGCTATTTTCCGCGTGGCTAACTACCTTGCCCAGAAAACGTTTCAGCACCGAATATGAAGCGAGGAAGTTGTTACGTCTGTTTATTGATTGAGGATGGGAAAACTAGGACTGCAGTGGTTCGCAGCTCAGCTCTAGCGAGAGTTTCAGATTCATCAAGCTTGAATGTGTGGATGAGTCCCGTCCAATGAGCCGCTACTTGGGAGCTGTCATCCTTTCTCCTCACTGTCGCTGCTAGCTCGGCCATTCGTGTCATGAGAAGACTTTGAGTTTCCCCGACGCAGTTTTTTTGCCCATAGCGACACCAGTCCCGGTAACCGATCCCAGACCTTTCCTGCTGCGGCAGTGGGTCCTTTGGCCTCATGATCTGGCGCCTTGTGTTTTCTTGCGACCACAAATCGCCGCAATCCATGTTGACATGTTTAATGCATAATTTCGTTCGTCAGCCTCAGAAATAATACTTTCGACAGTTGATTGACTTTATGCATTTCTTTAGACGACAAAGTTTCAGCTGAAATACGCCTGTCTACCCAGAAATGATACATTAAAATATATGTGCATTTGTCTGATCTGCTGTGTGGCTGCATACGTTGCGAAACCGTTAAAGGGAAGAAAAGATGCACCAGCAACAGAAAGAAATTTAGATCCCTCGACATGATACAAAATAAAATAATAGCACTGGTTGAGATTCAATAATTAAACGGTTCCGGAAATGCACTGCTTAGAACTTCTCGCGTTGAAATGGGAAGACAATATTGGGGGATGGTTCTGTTTTTTTGCATGAACTATGAACAGTTTTCAAAATGAACGTTTAAGTGATGTCATGAATTAACGCTCTCCTGGAGCAGAATACGTCCCGAGGTTCGTTTCAGGGGGGTTAGTTATAATTCGGTCTTGTCAAACTTATATAACTTGGAGGCCCATCTTTCAATTTACAGTTTATTTTATTCTGAATGGCCGAAAATATGCCAGGCACAGATAATTGAAAAGAAGACGGGAAGGCGTTCCCTGAGACCAGTCGTTTATTTGTGTGGCGTTTCGAACTCTCACGCGAGCTTTTTATATAATTTAAAAGCATTACGTCTTTGGATAATTGCCTTACAAAAGTAACAGAAAACGTTTGACTAGCCGGCTCTACTATCAAGTGTTTTACTACGTTAATGATTTCATCGAAAACCAGGCTATTTAGCTTGTTTTCTATGCGAGCAACCTGTCTAGTCTAGTTTTTTAAATGATTGAAACTAAGGGCATAACAATAGCAAACTGAATGTTTTGTCACCCTTTGTTTGTATAGAAAGTTGAGATAGACGGACGCGATAACAGAAAAAAGTGCATACTTTGCATAGCCCATCACAACGACCTTGTAAACTCCTATTCTGATTGGGTAGTTCACGTCATATGAGCTGAAATAATTTGCGCACCATTTCTTCACCTCAGGCGTCAAAAGTTTATTGTTCAGTCAGATAATTTGAGTCTTTAGAACACTGGACAACCCCGCGATGTTTTTGCTGTGTTGAAGCATTTTGGTTACAATCGCTCGGAATATCTAAGTCGGTTTTTTACAATTATGCCATATCCGTTGATACCAAAGCACTCCAATAAACTGTGGGTTCTGTTATGGCTGTCATTCTAAGCATAATATTCCTAACTTCAATTCTATCTAACAGCCTTATGAGCAACATTTCAACGACCTTACTTCTTCAGTGGATAGCGTTCATTACTTAACCTCAGCGCTTGCAGTTCATGTTTGCAGAGTATCCTATAAGGGTAAGCAAACCTCAAAGTCGCACGTTAATGTCATTTTTGAGTTGAATGATTTAATGGAATACACAAAGTCCTGAATGCCAACGGCACAACGCACTATGCTCAACCATCTCAGAGGTCTTTTAATACTGTCTATCGGGCCGAGAAAGTCTTCCCGTAAACAGATATCTGCATGTTTCATGTGAGCTGTTAGCAACCGTTCTCCTTTGGAAAGCAGACGCTTAGAAGGTTTCCCATATGAACCGATGATTTTGTTATCCTTATAAATGTTATGCTCGCCCGTAAACCGTATTCGGGATTATCATTTTTGGGTTGAGGATGCCGTTTGACGACTGCAAGTGCTTCTATCCTTTTGTCTGGGGACTGCTAGCTCTGACCACGTTCACTGTTCGCAACTAAAAATCTGCTGTTCCAAGGGACGTTCTATTTTTGATTATATCCTTTCAGTGTATACGATATATCGAGTAGAAAGGAGTATGATTATCTAGAAGGCTTAGTCGAAAATATAGATGAGAGCGAGAATATAAACTGTCAAGGCTCAGTGACTGAGCTGATGACAGTTCATGGTCAATGCCGACGAAACCCATCGAGTGCACAGCAGCATGGTGGCGTGACTTGCGTTGCCTCTAAAACACCCTAGTCTTACCCCCCGGGGTCTGGTATCATCATTAAGTCAAGATGACCTGAGGTGGAAGAGAGCATAGGTGGCTGGCATGACCAGAACCGCCACTAAATGCCTCAGATCCCACGGATTTGGCATGCCATGGAGAGCACACAACAATTACACAATCGGTTTCGACGAAGACCACCGTGTGTTCTAGTGGGCCGAAAGCAAACTCGGTGAATTGTGCGTGGATTCGTTTACGCTGCATCTACTTCACTCACTCCTTCACCCACCCGTGTCCGGTGTCATGACAAAGCCAAGAAAATGGATGCTGGTTTGAGCAAAAGCAGGCCACATGAAGAAAGAACCATTGCAGCCTGACTCTCCATCTACCAATCGACCAATCCTCATAAATTCCCACTGGACTGACCACGCGGCTGGCTGCACATACGACCTCTGGTAAAACAATAGATTTGCCGAAGACTTAAAAGTGAACCTCTACCATCACAATCCGCACAGTGTTCGGCACACTAATGCTCACTTTTTTGCTCTCAAAGCAGCTTAAATGTGCGGCCTCGAAAGCACGGCTGCAGCTTAACCTCTGATTGGTTAATCGGCGCCTGACTATGTGGCTCTTCTGCGACGATAACGCGTGTCAGCGCGAGTCTGTCCAAGTGCGCTTTTTCTGCATGCAAAGGTGCTCGGTATGACCTTGAATTTTCGAGCAGGGTACGAGTTTTTGCGTCAGGACTGTGAGATGGCAAGTTATAGAGTTTAAGCACGTAATATCGCACTTCAGCAGAAGACCAGCAAGCAACATTTAATGCGGTCCTGACCGTTGTAACAGGTCGTCCATCTTCTTGCTCTAAAATAATTGGCATTGATTAATATTTGCGTCAATCTTCTTTATGCACTACGCGTACGTTTTGAGGGTGACGGTCTTTATGGCGCTTACAGTCATGCGAAGTCTGTGACCTCCTTTTAGGTTTAGTCAGATGCTCATGGGGAACAGACCAGGTCGTGCTTGGTACGCGTAGACGGGCCTTTTGGCTATGTAGAGCACTGCATTTACTTCCACATCCAGTTGTTCTGGTTTCTTCCTGACATTGAGGCATGGGTGGTGCGTGAAGAAAGAATGGGGTAGATGCTTCGAAAGTCGGAATTACAATGAAAAACTTCCGGCGCTTCTCAGGTCTGTACTTATCTCGAGGGGCAGGACTGGGTGTCATCGATTGCGGCGGTCAATCAGTTTGGTAATGACATTCGTTTTTTGCGGCCCGGGGCGATGCTGCAGAGCTTAAATGTAAAAATCACTAATTGGACTGTTCTTTTTGATTTGTGACTTCCAAATTACATTTATCACTTGTCAGTAGGCCTAGCTGATGAGATCATCGTCCTTCTGCGATAAAGAAGCTTGTGCAAAAGGCGCGTTCGCTGAACTCCTTTCAAACTTTCTCTTAGTATTGACAAACGAACTGAAAAAAAGTGGAAAAGTTGGCAGATTTGAATAATTCCTTTGATCCACTTCTGAAAAACCCACCAACCTCGGCAGGATTCGGACCAACGCCAGCAAGGGGAAGGCTTCAGTGCAGCCAACGCTCTAGCCAACTGAGCTACGAGGCCTCCCTTTTTTGTTTATTGCATCTAGAAAAAATCAATGCATGGCTAGACTCGAAAATGACTTGTTTCTTAGAAAATCAATGTATAACGTATTACAACTGGGTTATTGGTTCAATTTTGAAAGAAAAGCTGTCAATTCCGAATCGGGAATGGATGACAACCCAAGCACCGGACTACAGTAATGCCCTATGCCAATTTTATAGGGTAATGATTCACCCGGACTGATCTACAGCATATTTGGCGTATCACTTCTGTGTTAATCATCCCAGCAAACGATTTCAGCGCACCTATTTTAGTCTCGTTCATGGAGATACGTCGCTGAGTATGTTTAACCCCTCCAACTGATATTTTCAACGCTGCATCCCACGTGCTAATTTCGCAAAGATTTCTCATAAAATATACTTAAATTCGTTTGAGAAAAAGACGGACTACTCGCAGGACAAGATGTGCTGGTTGTTTGCCGATTAATGAAACGACTTCGGGTGTCTCTCCACAGAGACTGCAGAGAGTCAGTCCTGAGAGCAGCTCGCCTTAGCTGATGCATGACCCTGTGTGTACTGAAGTGACACTTGAATCGTAAATCAACCATCGCACCTCCTGTTGTGACATGCCTCGCTTGCTGTCTAATTTATACTAGCGTCATTAAAATCATTCCTTCCAGCTCTGAAATGCTGAGGTTTCTACTGTCGACAGTGGGCTTCGATTGCAGCAACAGGTCAGGTCGGCATAGCTGCCAGCTCGTTTTTTAAAAGGAAAGAGTGTTTTTCTACGTAGATAGAAATGTTGTGACGATTTAAAAATGAGCTATGACCGCGATGAAACATGTAAGGCAAGTAAATCAATTGTCTGAATGCGTCTTCCTAAAAATGCCGCTCACTACGGTCTGGGAGCCTCAGACTGTTGTAGAATTCAAAGAATACGCACAAAAATAACTAAGATTTTTGGATGACACCTCTGATCGGTAGGATTACTTAGTTGTAGTTGTAGCATTCATTTGCACACAGAATAATATTGGACTATTCCAGTCACTTCGGGATGGTGGCTTTTCAACGTGCGTCCTTCGAACCACCCGCTAAAATACGACTTCATACGATGACTACTTAAGTTTGTGTGTTTCCTATTAAGGGTTATCACTTCTCAATTCAACTACTCCCTATATAGATTGCATACAAAAAATTCTTTTTTCTTTTCACATTGTAGTAAATGAATTGTTCTTGAAGTTCAATATTTAATGCGCGGGTGTCTTTCCGTTTAGTAAAGATTCAAAATGATAATATTTCCAGCTACATAATATATCTATTCACCTAGCAGTGCATTTGTCTGTCTAATGATCTTCCTTGGAAAATACACAGCACGAACCATCTCCATCGCAAATAGTTATTTGCCCAATGTGGTATCTCACTAGCCTGAAGGAATGCATAGTCCCTCCTCAAATGGAAGGTTTACAGTTTGGAAGCCTCACGCACAAGTGTGATGGCAGTTCGGGTTCAACATTAGATATGAAAATTAAAAGACTTTTGCTCAAACTAGAAGATGCCCTTATCTCGAACACAAATTGTTATGGTATTTGTTATTAACACTGCCAGTGGGTTGGCTCGACTGTTGTTCCAAAAACCCGTGCTGAAGAGGATGAGCAGACAGTCGACCACGAGGAGAACTGTATTCACAAAACGATAGGTCATTCTCACAGAAAGGCTGCGCATATTTACTAATCCGCTTGATGAGGGGGTGCCCGAGACATGGGCCAATCAGAGCTGACGAAAGGTCGATAGGCAGCTCAAGCAGGCGCTTTTGTTTGCTATGATTCACTGCGCGAATGGAGACATTCTTTAAGGTACCCTTCAACAAAATGCATACAAGAAACTCTGTAGACGCCGTTGATCATGCAATATTTCGACATATGCGAAAGACTATTACTCTTTCGCTAATCGGACTTGACTTGAGTTGTGATACTGATTATCGTGTAGTCCATTCTGAAGTCGTTTCAGTCAGTTAAGGATGCCGGCTTTTTAACGAGCTTCGTTTTGACTCCTAGCAAAACGTATCTTTGGTAAAAAGTAACTACTTAAGTAGTATGCCTTTTTATCATTGATTTTGACTGCCTTTATAAATTCAAATATATTTTCTGGAAAACATGGACGAAAAAATTATTTATTGTACATGCTTGATAGCAAATTACGCCTTCTTTTAATTGTATACTTGAAGGTAGAGTCGATTTTGGGTTAATAAAAGTTGCCCATTATGAGCTTTTCTACAACTGTGAGGCGTTTATTCAGAAAACATCGTATCTGTCAGTTTATTAACGCTGCCTTAACTGCATGAAATATGTTCTACATCTATTTCAATATTTTATGACAGCTAAGTGACCTCTTCTTCAGACTGTAGGTGAAAACGTACATTTCCTTAAACAAGATGTACACAGTGCGCTGTTTCGAAACCTTGAATTCGAGTATAGCAGACACTAGGTTCGAAAATTATTCGGCAATTAGGCAACTTTTTTTAAAACTAAAAGCTTCTCTTCCTTCAAGTGTACAATTTAAAAAACGCGTAATTTTCTATGAAACATGTACAATAAATAATTTTTTCATCCATGTTTTCCATAAAATATATTTGAATTTATAAAGGCATTCAAAATCAATTATAAAAAGACATACTACTTAAGAAATCACTTTTTACAAAAGAAACGTTTTGCTAGGAGTCGAAAAGAAGCTCGTTAAAAAGCCGGCATCCTTTACTGACTGAAACGACTTCAGAATGGACTACACGATAATCAGTATCACAACTCAAGTCAAGTCCGATTAGCGAAAGAGTAATAGTCTTTGCATATGTCGAAATATTGCATGATCAACGGCTTCTACTGTATTATTCGCATGGTAGTTAAGGCAAAGGGGCGCTCTTAAACTTGGCGAAAACGGTAAAGGGGGAAATGAGAGAAGCACACATTAATTCTCCTCTCTACAAAAGTTCGTATTTACGTCGCATCCCTGAGTTATTTTGGAAAATGTATCTAACTGATATGCGTGCCGTTAGCAAAGTAAAACTGTTCATTCATACAAGCGTAGGACCCGCGCTTTTCAACATGTCTGGTCTATCAGCAGGCAGCATATTTGTATGCGTCCCGTTTAGCTGCACCGTCTTTTCTGGAATTGTGCCCTATGCCTAACTATGGAGCCGTTGCTTCAGTCCATATCACCACCAGCCTAACCCCCCTAGGGTCACGTTGGCGGCGCATATATGACTTCCCTCTCTTTAGCTCGCCGCCTTACGATCGCTTCAAACCCTATTTGCTACCTTCCCCGAACTTGTGGCTTCGCTGCCAATAGACAGGGCATGAGAGAATTTTTTGCACGCACCCGAAGCTATAACGAGATCTGGCCGTTCGAACATTGATTTCGACTGTGTCTACCGCATTTCCCACAACAGGGTGGTGTGGAGACGGTGGCTTGGGCTTGAATTATTTTTAAGCCATGGTAGACTTGCGCAGCATCTATCTCACTATCTCTCTTCCCTCACACACCTTTGACCGGTGTCAAGCCAGACTCAGGAAGATTGGAGGTTGGATCAGGCGCAGGTGGCTGACGCGACAGAAGCCGATCCGAGGCGTGCCTCTACAGCTGGCTTAGATCTCAGCCGAGTAAGAATGCCATAAAAGCCACATTAGGAGGGAATTACTGCAGCCGGACTCTCAGTACGCCACTCAAGTACTCCACATAACACAAACTGGGCTGACCGTGTGGCCTGAGTTTCCCCGTCAGTGGGCGACCCTCCAAGCCAAGACTTTTAGCGCACTATGATAGTTTGAAGCGCGTCGGATTGATTATATTGAGGAAAAGTTCGCTGGGCCGTCGACCTCCCTATACTTCCCAACGCTAGTAGCAGACCACCACTCAAACCGGGCAGTTTGGCCCACTTAATTGGGATATTTTGCAAAAAGGTCAACGCAAACCGAGAATGTTTGCTAAAGCGCCACGTGGACTTGACCTAACATGCATGAAGGTTGGATTGGGGAAAAGGAGGTAGGGGCGATTTTCTCGAGTACATGACTTAGTTCACGAACCTTTGAGTGAAATTATGCAAAACGCAGTTGGTTAGAATTAATTGCCTTGATGATTATTATCTAGCATAATCTGGCATATTTACTTCATCTCAGTTGTTTTCTAAATTGTGTAATTATTGACCATCCTGACAGCACGGGTCTTAGCTAGTTAGTACTGTGCTGCCAGTGTGATCAATATTTAAGTAGGTTACACTACTGACTGTCTGATGAAAGTTTTTTGAATATTACGCGGTTATCGCACAGTGACTGACGGACTTCGGTCTGACTATTCCTCTCCTTGAATATACTTATCTACTCCGATGTCGAAATTATTTTCTGAGGAAATTAAAGCATAAGAATCGCTAAAAATGATACTGAAGTAGCAAGATTTTGTCTTCACTGAGGTGTTATGCTCCTACAAATCCCAACAAATTTCATAGAAAACTACACTTTTCGCAGATCTTCTATTCTAGGAAAGTACATCTTTCAACTTTAAGAGCATTTTTAAGTGCCCGAATAATTTTGAAATGGAACTACGTTGAACTTGCATTTACAGTTTCCACTTAAAGAAAATCATAAATTGCATTACATGTTACTGAACAGATGTCATATACCGCAAGGGGCTGTGTTGCTTATTTCATAAGGAGCAGAACCAAACGGGCAGATAAGTTGTTATTTTATTAGGAGATTCACGGTCATTAATGATGATATAACTCTGTTTAAACGAAAGATAAACTTTATTCAAATGAAAAACGGAACGGCATAATTCACCGTATCCTATGTCCGCCCAAATAACTTTTTACGTATTTTCCTTCAGAAGAAAATCAAACAAGTTCCTATGCATTTAGTTGGTACTTTGCTTCAGCGAGTGTAGTTCTTTACCTTTCTCTGTTTATTCAAAGTAAAAAGAGCATATGCAAACTACGCTTTGAAGGAAGAATACCGGAAGTAGATTTTTGAATCATTCACTGACAACTCTTTCTGATGTTGACAGTTGAAATCTTCATACAGTATGCATCCTTTGTGATCTTCCGGTTTTATGTGTTTTATGCACCTAATTCTGTTCAGGGTTACTAGATGAATTTTTGCTGAAAATTTTGGAGTGATATTCTCAAAATAAAGCTTGTCTCTCAAGCCCTGAGCACCCTTAGAGATCCATGCCCTTGCAAGCCTCAGAAAGTTTTTACTCGCATAAATGACTCCGGGCAATTGTCCAATCATATTTAGATAGGCGCATTACTCCTGATTTCGCAAAAAATCCGTCTGTCGTCCTTAAATAAACCGAATTAAATAGGGAGTGTTCCTTACCAAAAGTCTTTCTCAGTATCTTATCCACTGATCAGATCAAAATAACGAGATCAATTGCATTGTAAACTACCAACTCTAATGTCGATCATGACTTTGCATGAATTAGCTTACCTACTGTAGCCTCAACTTAATTGTTTACTAACTCGGCATGTTTGCTCGTGTTTGCATTGTAGAACTGCATGGCAAGCTGTGTCATCCACACATAATCAAACTCTACGGCGCTTGCAAAGACGAACCTGTCTGGTTGGTGCTGGAATTTGCTGGTGAAGGTGAGGTACGTAGAGATTGGTAAAGCAAATTGAGAACAACTTCTGCCCTTTACATGTCGCTAAAGGCAAGTCTCTTCCCAGAAAGCGCTTGTTCTCTGCAAAACTCCGAAACGCACGACGTTAAACCTGTTAGACGCTTCTTTTCTACTAGGCGTTATATCGGAGTATGCGAAAACTCTCATCGACAGAGACTAGGGAAACCGAGACAGCCGTTTCTCGCTTCGTAGCCGGTGTTTGCGTGGCCTGACCCTCGGGTATTTTCAGTCAAACGTTGCCATAATTCGAGTTAGCGTGGATAATTGTACGCCAGTTTGGCATAACTTGACGTATTGGGCGTAGTCATTACCAACTTTTATGTGGAAAATGATTTCCCTCGGTAGTGGGGTTTCATATTTGGGTTTGAGATGCCCATAATAGCTAGAAGCACTAGGAATAATGTCCAAGAGTTCCGATGTTCGGCAATTTTTCAGTAGTGCGTTATTTTGGAGGTTTTAGTAAAGACGTAGCCTTGCCTGTTTGTGACATCTGCCACCATACGGAGCTTGTTTATTTCGGGAAGCCAATGTATTGATGTGCGCCCCCTTCTGTTTGAATAAATACCTGATCTGCAGCGACAGAGCATGATAGGTGAAGAGCCACTAATTAACTGAGGTTCGATGAAGTGCTTATGATTCATCTGTTAGACCCAGTCTGTGGAATATTTGCGCCGTATTCGAGCGCACGTTTGTGCTTCCGGCGGTCCCAGCTGGTAGTCGGGTGCAGAATACGCCCGAGACAGGCCGTTTCAATTTGCAGAGGCCATATTTGTGAACAATCGATTGAAAATGCTGAAATCTTGCAGTATTCACTATCGTATCATCGTACTTCAACACCAGAAATCGCTATAAGGAAACTCTACGAAATGGTTTGTTTGCAATTGCACCCCTTATCTGTGCATGTCTCAGACCTGTTTACGATTACCTATGACTAAGGAATCCCGACGGAATCCGAAACGTCAGGCAAATAAAACTCTTGTTCCAGGGATCGCATCTTCGTCTTCTGAATTCTGATTAAATTCATTACTCACCGACTGGACCGACAACCTGTTACCGTATGCATTTTTACTTCAAACAAAAATCTGCTTTCTTTGGTTGCATACACGTCAAAAATGTCGAAACGGACGAAAAAGCAGCTAATTCCCACAAGACCGTACCGTAATGTACAGTTTAACTGTAGATGGTTTAGTATCGGCCATTCTTTAAAGCAGAATCATTCCTGACGGATATTTAAGTGCAAAATCCAGCAAAGGATTATTTTCAGATGTACTTTTGCCTTCACTGGTTAATTTCCCAGTTTTTTGCACATAAAAGCTTTTTACACGTTTAACATTTACGCCTTCCCATGGCATCCCCAGAAGTTTCTGCTTTCCAATCAACTTTGGTATTTTTCGATGTACGATTAATTTTAACGTTTATTTTATGTTTTCAATTCGATTGCAGACCTACACTACCCTTTCAAATTGATTAGCAGTCCTTCGTAACTTTCGGCGTGCAGACTGTCTGTCCAGCTTTTAATGTAGTGAATACGTTAGGCGTAAAAAATTTAATTGACATACTGAATTCATGTGTGGGCTTGTGTTGTTTCACCGTTTGAGGGTTTGTGGTAGACTCAGCCAGGCATTCTTCTACCGTCTTCGTGACCTTTAAATCTAGCGTAGGCGAAATATCAATTTTTAGCCTGCAGCTGTCAGACTCGACCACCTGGCACCATCTTCGTCAGTTTCAGTTCTTGCGCCCCAGCATGCATTCGGCACAGTGACTGAATCACGTGCAGACCTTTGGCTGCCGAGCGATATGGCCGCGTTTTTGGACGCCCAATTGCGATCCACCATCCGCCCGGGACTGTTAAGGAATTACTTCCGCGCACAGAAATCACAAAAGTGGACGGCATTCCACGTCCGCCGTCAGCGCCACGGTTGCCTCACAAAGTTCAGACGAACTATGCAAGCGTACATCGTCTCGCAATAATTTTAGAAACTACAGGCTGAGACCGATAGGATATTGGACGAGCTGTCGTAGGTTGTCGGTGTACGATTGTTTTATCGCGTCTGTGGTATCAAGGTATCCCTTGAACGGAAAGGGGTCGCCTTAGAAGTCGTGTGCCAAATTTTGCTTTCCAAGGAGATCGCAGGGGGGGTCTTATTCCGATCACCCTGCTAAAATTTACAACTTTGGAGAAAAGTGTTGTCATTCAGGTCGCGCTTGGTAATTACCTGTCATACCAGGAGCGTGAAACACGTTCTCTGACCGGATTAATTGTAATACATGTGCAACCGCGAAGTCACACCAGACCTGTGGTTATTAAAATAATTAAATAAAAAGGGGAAAATTTAGGTTGACTGTCTGTTTGGGCGTATCCTTTGACTCAGTATCCCGTCGTAGCGTGTACGTCAATTCTAAGTAATAATCACAATTAGTATAGCATGGTACTATTAAATAAACAGTGCAAAATGAACCTCAGTGGTAGATGCAGGTCGTCAATAACAAAAAGATTGGCAAAATATAACGCCGGGCTCTAGAAAAGGAAAAAAACGCGTAGTTGATTAGGTCACTCGTGTGCATGAGAACATTTCGAAAATCAGTCGATGCGAATAATTACAAGCAGGAAGTGAACAATATGCATGTATGTCAAACAGAATTTTACAGGAGAGGGACGTGGAAGATTTAAAGGTTGTCCAACCGACGAGGAAACTTTTTAAAAGCTTCCACTCGCACGAAGACTGTGCGGCTACGCTCTTGACGAGGAAAAACACGTGTTCGATAACGTCACAGGTGCGCAGAGGAGAACAATTTAGCAAAACAAGCGCGTTGCAGTTTCAAGGTCAAATTCGATGTAAGGAAACAAAAAAGGGAAAGGAACAATATGCATTTAGATCAGATATAATTTCACAGAAGATAGACGCAAAGATGTCCAAAATTGTTCAACCGAAGATAACAACATCAGTTATCATACCTTATTCTGTGCTAAATAATTGGGTGTGCCTCTGCGGCAGTGTGCTCGATTCTACCCAATTTTGATCATTATCTGAATGGCTTTTAAATGGAATGGGGCTAACTCTCAGCATTTCACTGAAAACTCATGTGAGCTGTGATTCAAGTCACCATAAATGTTTTGGCACGCAGTGAGGTCCAATGACGTTGCATGAATACGGCCTCAATCGACCATTACCGACCCTCTTAATAAAGTACAAACAGTCCTTTTTGAATCGTCCTTCGCAACGTTAACTTCATTAAGTGGACGGCTTGATATTGTAGCGTCTAAGTAGTGGGAGTAAATCGAGCACTAAAATAATTAGGTCGAATCCCAAATTGTAGGTAAAGGACAGGAGGTACCTGACTGGGGGATTTATTGTGCACCGAACCCTAAGTTGCTGTCTCAGACAGCAGTGGCTTCTAGCGAAGGCAAGCGAAGTGTCGACTGCGTCCGGTGAGGCTTGAGAGATAGAGATTTTGAACTGACAGGGCAGGTGCTTTTATGTGACTGTGGAACTAGTTCAAGTGGTGAGCGATTGGTGCGTTACATTGCCCGAAGGGGGTGTCGTGTACAGTTGGCTATGGAGAAGAAGAAGACTCGATAGCTGGGACAATACTTATCGGGAAAATACTTTTCGAGATCTGTCGTGGATTCTTCTTCAGCGGCATATTCAGAGAGTATTTGAAGATACGGGTCTATGCTGCTCAGCTCGGGTGGTGGCGTGTTCAAGTGGCCCTCAAGCGGTCAGCTCTATTTGGACGCAGTTGTGTGCAAGCGAATAGATCAGTCAAGGGTCATCCGGTCAGCGAGTCGGAAAGTGCTCCCTACGAAGTGTGTCCGCTTGACACAGCGGGCATTGAACAAGGAAGACAGGTGACACTGTTGGCTATCCGCCACTATATCTCGAAAATACCCGGGAGGTGGAGGTTTAATGCACGAACCACACTTTCGTTATGACACCTCTCCCTCCCCCCATACTCGATGTTAATAATTTGCCTCGGAATAGTGACTTGCACACAGAGAGCACGTGGGTGAAGGCTGCTATTTATGATGTTCATTTGCTGGCATTGAAAGTACATTCCAGGAATAGTACACCACTCTGTGCCTGCGGTCGTCTGTGAGGCTGCTTTGGAGAGGGAATGTAACAAAAAGACAACGACAGGCGAATAAACCTTTTGTTCCAGTCATCCCATCCCAGCTTCGCGCATTCAACTTTCCTCCCACAAATGCCTCTGCAGAGATTTTTGATCGCGATCCCGAAACATCTTCTCTGAGTCACAATTTGGGTGCGCAACGTGTGAAAACCCGGCTCACAACCGTTTTTTTTCGTGGGAAACTGGAGACGAATAAATGGCGCATTTGAGGCAATGCGAGGCCGGTCGCATGTTTTAAAGTTCAAGGCGCCAGTTGCGGAGTATGCAAACCACTGCTTCCTTCTCGTCTTGCTTGCCTTTGAAGTCTACCGCCACATCTAGCACCTTCTCGCGCTAGGTAACCACTGCATTCGCGAGGGAGGATACAGTTCTGTCTTTATATGGTCCATCGGAGTGGGATACTGACGTGAGTTCCAAATAATCAGCAACACAAGGAGTTCCAAAGTCAGAAGTCGGGGAAGACAGGTTAGTTGTGAACGGTTTGTATATAGACATGAAAGCGTGTAGAAGGCCCTGCAATCGGTTGCCGCAAGTTGTCTCTCCGAGCAAGTGAATGTCCGTGCCTGCCGTTGCGATTCTTAAAGCCAGGCCCGCGTTTGCCTTTGTTCTGTGTCGCCTGAAGCAAATGAGCGAAGGACGCACGTTGATTGGCTTGTGCTATGACCCGGGTGGCAACAGCAGTGAACCAACCACGAGCGTGGGGCGGGTGGGAAAGCCCAGGTAAACGGTCACACTGACGACCACGAGAACGGCTTGCCATAGACCAGCCGTGGCTAGGTCGGCGTATCTGTGATCAGCCCTCCTGATTGAGGTCAGATGTCAAACGGTGAGTTCGAGATAGAATTGAAATCCACGCAGTCCACTGCCTCTGGGGTCAGGATGCAGCCATCAGGCAAGGGCTGGCGCGTTTAACGCGGAAAGTAATGTCGATTCTACGAGACACTGGATATTAGAAGTTGAAGAATATGAAATATAACAGGCTGCACCAATAAATCTACCCTTTTATTTCTTATCACACAGTGCAGGTGCCATGCCAACAAACACCTCTAATAATTAGCATTTTCCGCACTTATCGCATAGGAGTGTACTTAGTGCGATTATTGCCTGAGTGCGCTTACCCGAGGCCCTAATTATCATGATTTTATCACCACTGGCGTTTATTGACATGCCAATGCCTCGGCAATTAGGCTCAATGGTGCTGCCAGTGTAAGCTGTGTTAGTCAAAGCGCTCCCCTATTGACCAACCGCATGAAATGGGCTGAAATGTATGACTTACCTCTAAGCACTCGGCAACTGGCTCAACTGTCTCATCAAAAAACTCCAAAATAAATACTGCATGATGTTAGATAAAATGAGCACATGAAAGGAAATAGTAAAATTATCATAAAATTAGTTAGGAAAGTGGTAATGCCTGAAGCGACAAGATCCTGTCCGATTTATAAATTGAAGTTAAGGGGTACATAAAACCTTCCCAGGTACATACACTTGGTAGATAAAATAGCGCAAGTAGAGCGACGTTTGAAAATTTTCCTTAATTGCTTTTTGAAATTAAATATTAGGAAGTTTGGTAGATATGCTTAATTTTAGGTGACCCAATTGTGAAAAAACTCGAGGCCTTCGGCGGGATTTAAACCCGCGTTTCAGAGAAGGTTCTTACCGGCGGCCAACGCTCTAACCGCTAAGCTACAAACGCCCCACCTCGCGCCATGAATTTAATCACAATTGGGTTGATATTACCAGCCCAACTTTACCGCCCATATGTAATCCAGCAAAACGGAACAGCAAGCTGACTGTTGAAGCAGGATTTCCTAAGCAATCATCTAGAATCCACTAATTTGAGTTGACCCAAATGTGAAAATACTCAATGCCAAAGTCGTTTTACGATAATCTGAGGCATATTTTTTGCCTTTGCATTGCTTTGGGTGTTATTGATTAAAACAAACAAGATTTTGCTTGACTGTGCTGATAGGGAACTTGCAGAAATGAATGTCTCATTCAATCACATGTTGAGAAGCCGGTCAGTGACTAGGCAGTTTAAGTAGAATCAGCAGATGCAATCATAAGCATACCGTCTTGACTCTCTGAAGCGAACTCTTTAGAGACCTAGGAGTCTGCTGAGTTAGAACAAAGTAACCTTGAAATGTCAGTGACTGTACTATGATAATTAGCAAACGATGCTATGATCATATCATTTGCTCAGTGTGTGTGGAAACCGGATTTCTACTCCGTGGAAATTTTGGTGACATTAGAGACCCTTGAGTTTCAGGACTTTGTTGGCATGTCACAAAAAACTTTGGTGGTCCGTCGTCGGCTGCCAGAAACGACTAATTTAGCTTTAAGTGCTTACCAGAATTTGCAAAATAAGACAGGTGTAATAGACGTCTAACTATTTTAATGTGTTGCTGAAAGTACATTGCCCGTTCTGGATAGTCTGAGACGTAATTGTTAACTGAAGTGAGCATGAAACCGAATGGACTGCCAAAACGAAAGTCTCACGGGGATGTGCTCTCGACAAAATGTAAAAACGTGATGCTGGTAAGTTGTGTGCCTTGAAAAATGGTTTCCTATGCTATTTTTTGATGCGCTTCGTCAAAAAACTAAAAGACACATTTGTGATTAGGCCATTTTCGTACGGACAGCAAAATATTCTGTTGGTTCCAGCCTTTTTATGATGTTCTCTTAGGACTATGAAGTATTATTTTAGGGATGGGGTATACGGTCCGATAGTTTTATTACTGTATTTCATAATTCATATCACGACTTTGTCGCACGGTGAATATAAACCGAATAATTTCCATCTAGGATTTTAATAATCGTTAATCTATAGGAAAAATGTTTCACTCCGAAGTGACCAGTGAATATTGCTGCGCTTTACAATAAATTGATTATCAAATATTCATTTTCGACGTTCGATCATGTAAGCCGCTCCTAGGCCACCGAACCGAAACGCGTTGTTCTTACTGAAAATGGTTATTCAGATTTTAAAGCTTCCATACCTCCGAATATGACAAATGATAGGTCTGACAAGAGTTCAGGATGGCTGTTGAGAACATACTTGCTAATGATAAAGTTGGTGAGGTAGATCGCGGTAAGGATCACTTTTACGGCCCGCCATCCGAACATGGAAACCGGAATCGCCAATAATATATGGTGCTTTGCGCTAAATTCCAGAGAAATAATGATGACAGTAGTTTTTAGATTAAGATAAGGAGCTAAGGCACAATATAGGATCCCACTCAGGGAAAAAAGGATATGTTTGTATGTAATACGCAACTGTATTAGACGCCAATCTGAACGTAACTCTGTTCATAGTAAAAGTTAGGGCTTGAGCACTCTTTGATGGGTTAGTAGGGTTGCACAATAGTTTGTTGGCCGATCAAAACACATCAATTTTGTCGTGCTACTGTAAGCTAGAGCAGAGCTGACCTGATTCTTGCTTTCATCGAGGGTTCATAAACAATTGAGTCAGGTCAGCCAGGAATGACATGGTGCATAGCGGTTGGCGTGACGCAAAGCCACCGGCTCTTGCACAGGAAACCTGTTTTACGATTCTACTAACCCAGCAACGAATGCTTCCTTTAGTGAACACAATGGGTAGCGTTAGGGTTTAGGTTGACGGTATCCTTTCACTAAGCCCAACCCATAAGATCCCTTTTATCATCGGTCACGTTTTATAGGCTGAATTATCCTTTGTTGCCTGAGTGCAGTCACATATTGCGTCTTTGCCATACTAAGGTCGCGGTCAAGGCTAAGGACAAGGAAAGAGTTACACCCTCTCTGGAATTTAGTGCAAGGTCGCCTGCATGAAGTGCAAGGTTGAGGAGCGTTCCTAGTGTTGTTTCTTCATGTGTGTCAATGAGGTCAGGTCGTGCTGAGGCACGCGTAGACGGGCTCACCGGCCCTGTCAGCCACTGCGCCCACACCGCTCAGGCAACTGATCAGCTCGTACTGATGCCCGAGGTGGGGGACAGAGTGAGTTCGACAACTCAACCCACTTTCCTCACCCTACACAATCTGACCTGCTTCTAACTATCAGTGTACGCCTAAAGTTGTGGCTTGGAAGATTGCCAAGTGATGGGATAAACCTAACCGCGCGTGTGTTGTGTGGAGTGGCTGCCTAGATGACTGAGGGTCAGGCTACAAGAACTCCTTCCTAATGTGGCCTCTATGGTACTCCCACTGAGCTGGAATGCGAGTCAGGTGTAGCGCACGCTTAGGTGTGGTTCCGGTCGCGCCAACCACCTGCGCTCTCTCCCAGCTGGGGAGCACACCGCGGGTCTCGTTGAAACTGAATAACGCCCTAAGTTTTTGTTTGCTGCGTAAAGACACCTAGACTTGCCAGTCTATAAACTTAACATATAAATACAGGCATACTGTTTTTTTCTTCTACTTGCAGTTACGGCACCATCTGATTGAACGACAGGACAGAATTCCGTTGACCATTCTTGTCACCTACTGTCATCAGTTGGCCTCCGCACTCGCCTACATCGAAGCTCTCCGCATAATTCACCGGTTATTCCTCCTTCTTCTTCTCCCCCGCTTCTAATGTGTTTTTTTTCATATTGCAATATTTACTGTGTCTCATGAAGATATCAGAGATGATGGAAAACCGCGCATCAAAAAATATAAATCAGCGATACTGTCAGAGTTCGCCTAGGTAATATTTTTGGAGAAAATAAATAGAAGGATGAACATTGCCGGTAAAGACAAGGGAGACTCGAATGGACATTTCCGGCTTTTAGCCGTCATCAGCCACTTATATCCAAGCCCAGGTGCTGCGAAACCCAAGATTTTAACCCGCGACTTATTAGTTAACAATCCAACGGTTTAATCAACTGAGACATGGCTTCCATTTCTTACCGTTTTCGATCGGAAATATAGAGAAGATTCCCTATCTCATGAAATGTCACCCAGAATTCGGAAACGCGTTTTGATTGAAACATATTATTTACGTAGGGTTGTAGCAATGTCAGCATATTTTGGTCACGTCAAGATACCGGCATTTTAATGAGCTTCTTCTTGACAGCTGATAACACGTACATACTGTAAAAAGTGGCTACTTAAGTAGTATTCATTTTTATAATCGATTTTGACTGTCTTTATAAATTCAACTATATTTCATGGAAAATATAAACGAAAAAATATTTCTTGCACCAGTTTGGTAGAAAATTGTGCCTTCTTTAAATTTAATACTTAAAGAAGGCGTATGTTTCGGTTTTAAAATAGTTTATAATTATGAGCTTTTGTACGATTGTGAGGTGTTCATTCATTGTACAATACATCCATCAATTTATTAATACTGCCTATAATGTTTACAGCATGTTCCACATCTGTTACAATCTTTTATGAGAACTGTGCGACTTCTTCCTCAAATTGTAGGTGATAGCGTACTTTTCCTTAAGCAGGATGTACACAGCGCGCTGTTTGTAAACCTTGAATTCAAGTATAGAAGTCAGTAGGTTTAAAATTATTCAGTGATTTGGAAACTTTTTTAAAACAAAAAGATACCTCTTCTTTAAGTATAATGTTTAAAGAAGGTACAATTTGCTACCAAACTAGTACAAGGAATAATTTTTCCGTTTGTGTTTTCCATAAAATATAGTTGAATTTATAAAGGCAGTCAAAATCGATGATGAAAATGCATGCTACATTGGTAGCCACTTTTTACAGTGCATGCTTTTAATTAGCTGCCACAAGGAAGCGCATCAATAACCCGGTATCTTGACGTGACCCAAATATATTGACATTAGGCTGTACGGTCATCATTCTTACAACCATACGTAATTAATATATTTGAATCTAAAACGCATTTCAGAATTCCGGGTGACATTTCGAGAGATAGGGAATCTACTGTGAGTGCATAGCTCACGTCAATATAACCACTTACTCACCGTGGACTCTGCTCGCTGTCTATATGCACCTCAGTTTTTCGTGGACAGCGGGAGCCTATTGAAGATGAGGCTGGCTGACGATTTGTGGTATTAGCTCAAGTGCAAATATAGATATCGGCATAATTTATCACAATCGGGTCAACTGAATTACTCAAATCTGCTAAACCCTCCTAAGTGAGCCGTGTAATAATTCTGGTGGATTCTAGATGATTGCTTATTAAATCCTGCCTAAATAGTCAGCTAACTCTGTCCGTAAGTGGATGACATACGAGCAATAGGTTGAGCGGGTGAATCGACACCAGTGTGACTCAATTCATGGCTCATTGTGAGTCTCCTAGCTCAATTGTACAGTGTTACCTGCGCAAAAGTCTTCCGCTGTGTGCTTTCGAATCCCACCATGGCCAAATTATTAATGTCGCCATACGCCCCTAATAGATATATAAAACATAATATCCATTTGAGGTCCATATGAGGTATCGTGTTGATCATCTCCCGAAGAAGAAGAGGATGGGCGGGCTCATGGAGGGCGAACACAATCAGACAGCAAGTAATGAAGCCGAAAGACCCACTGCCAGCAATCGAACAGTCAGCAGTGGTGTGCAGCATACCGTCCAAAGATTGTGATGTGATATTGAATGAAAATCAAATTGCAGTCAACCATACGGAAAGGTTGTCGTTGATTTATGGTCACGTACAATGACTGAACCACGATTTCGCCTTCAAGAAAGCCAAGGTGATCGGCAATGCCAATGAGGCGACAGCCGGACTAGTGTCCAAAAGTTGGCCTTCGACTAGCACAATTAATCGAGCTATAGGCCTGCACCCCGCCTACCGGGCGCTACGTTAATTGGGACAGGATCAACAGGGTCAACGAGCAGGTGGAAAGCTGACGCTCACAGAAGGTAAGGGTGGTGGTTGGAAGTCCCGTGACCAGCATCCAACGCTGCCTCATCGATGCAAGCGAATAACAATGACTTATCAGTCTGTAGGGTAACCTGGGGGAGGCCAACAGACACATTGACTTGCCTACTACCACGCCACCCCTAAAGGGGACATAGGTCGCGCAAGCCCGCCAGCGGCCATTATCCGGGAGGTCACATGTAGTCAACAGCGAACAGATAGATCAAAGTTCACGCGCCCACCACGACATGGGCAAGACTGGCTAACTCAAGACCTCTAGACGCAGCAACTAAAGTACTCTGATGATGGGAGTGAGCTACGTTCCGAAACGTCAGTAAAAATAAACTTTGGTCCACAAACTTGCCCCTTACGCTGTGAGGGATGATGGACGCGATATAGAAAATTTATATTTTTGAGAACCCCACCTGGTTAATGCTGTACAATAAACGCACTGGGGCACGGACGGCTTTTGCAAAAATTAAAATGACAGTTGCCTTTGAAGTATTTACAGTGTTTTGTTGAGAATTTCTGCAATTAGTTCGCATGTGAAACTGAGACCTTAGTCGGATTCATTCGAGATTATGCGTTTGAGGCATCAATTTCGAACAAAGGATCTGCCTTTCCAACTCTAAGGTTTATGAGCTTGAGCTCCTAAAGAATGTTTTCTGCACACGATCCACCGCAGGGCTGCCACCATTTGCATATGTATACCGAATGTCTGGCTCACAAGGGTGTAAATGTATGGGTGTGCGGATATGTGTAGAAAAAAGCAACATGCTCTCGTCCTGGTCTGCCATGA
Source organism: Ligula intestinalis (assembly GCA_036362985.1). Classification (NCBI taxonomy): domain Eukaryota; kingdom Metazoa; phylum Platyhelminthes; class Cestoda; order Diphyllobothriidea; family Diphyllobothriidae; genus Ligula; species Ligula intestinalis. The sequence continues at coordinate 77,917,377 of JAYGXS010000003.1, forward strand.
TCGGAAGCACAGGCTCAGGGTGGCTTTTTGTGAGTTTTTTTTTCAAGGGTGTTCGTGGAACCTTCTCTCTGCCGTACATCTCCCCGACTCTCCAAAAATTCAATAAGACTTCACAGAAAGTAACTGTCGTACAAGTGCTCGTGCGGTTTATAAACCACAATTTTCATGCGCGTTTGAACGGACATCAGTAATGCCGGCCCCGTCTTAGTTAGAAATGTCGTTGACCACCTTGCGAATCAGCACGAATCGAGGCAGTCGAACCTTTATGCTATCGGCAGCTAGCTACTAAATCACTTGCGCAACGTGAAACCTGCAGTTACCGCGCTAAACTTGAATAGCAAGGTTGCTGTTTGATAACCCCGGCTTCGGATTTTTAGGGATAATCACTCTGCTGTTTGAGCATAACATAGGCTGCTTCGGACTATCTTCTTTTTTCCTATTGTGATCACCGGCTGGGGAAATGAAGTGATACATATGTGAATGGAGAAGGCGTACGTTCAAGTCCTCAAGCTGCCCTGGTCCACATTGAGTCACATCTGATCGTATTTGCTTTCTCCCACGTCATGCTACAGCGATGAAATATGCACATATTTCACTGCGCTACCAGAACTAGACTAGGCATATCCGTGATTGCTGAAATGGCCGAACGACCCCAACGTTCCCCACCAAGACTGCTGTTCATGAAGTAGTCTCAAGATTCGTTCCTTCATCGCACGCTACTTAAATTCCTGTGTAGTTCTGATGCAAAATAATGGATAAAGTGCCTTTGCACGAATTTTGCATCTAAAACTCTAGTTGAAAGTCTTCGGAACACAAGGATCGGCCCGTAGTCCGGCCTGCAAGTGAACTAAGTCGACATGCTGCAATCCCAATGGATTTGCCTCATTTGTATCAGAGAGGTAACCATAGTTTTTGTTTGGATTTGTCTGTTGCTTTGTAGTCGCACTACCTGGATAGAGTTGATAATATGATTCCTTTGCAACAACGCGAAGAATCGCAAACACATCTTCCGCTTATCGTTGTGCTTGCATCTGGTACGCAGTTCTGTCCTTCAACAATCCACCCATGCAGCCGTCTTTCTAGTCAAATTGAGTGTTTTCTAGTTGGCTGATTAATCACGTGTCGGCTAGCTTACACAGTGGGTGGTTCAGGACCAAAGTCCAGACCAAATGCACTTCGGAGGCCAAAGGCCTAATTTATCAAGATGTCCGATTGTGCTAGACTTTACACAGTATTCTGTGTGATTTCAGTCGATCGCGGAGTAAATCAGTCGCAATGGAAATTTATAGGCTTTTTGAACGAACTCCTTACGGCTGTGCCCTGCAGCGACAAATATCGGCGAAATAGGTGTCAAGGTTTTTAGCTACGATCTGTGCTGTCAGCGTGGCCACTTATGGCACGTTATAAGTAGTATGCGCGTATCACACTGGAGCTGACGGATTTTACCTCAAATATTAATTAGTAGGGAGTTATGGTGGAATTTAACAATCTATTTTCCCCAATTGTGAAGCATTCAGTGGTCTCGGTGGGATTCGGACTTACGACGGCAAGGGGAAGGCTTCAGTATAGCCGACGATCTAGATACCTGAGTTACAAGGTCCCACCGGGAACCGTGGAATTAATCAAGATGGGTAAAGCTATCCACCCAGCCTATTAAATTTACCAACTCTGATACGGTCAGCTTTGGTGAGATTTCCTAAGCAATCAATCTAGAATCCGGCTGATAACTATTGGGCGCAATTAACCGATGGGGGGAGGTTGGTCGCCGCGTTAATCGAAACTGCTTCAAATGAACTACCTAGAGCTGCCCTTACCGGAAACTGAGTACGTAGCATAAGAATACAATCGGATTTGCAGAAAATTCTGAGCTTCTTTTTTTCTTTATGCGCTAAGATCGGATTAACCATATCGGAATGCTGAGCATCTTCCAATTTCTCCGCATCGGACTGTCTGGGAAAGATCTGGTGGATATTTCGTTATTCCTTACCTGTAGCTTTCCAGTCGTTTAGGGTTCAACCCCTGTCGTGTGGGGTAGTACACCTGATGGTCATCTACCCGAAAAAAAAGCTGAATCGACGCCTGGCTCTCTGACACCCGCAAACTTTTTTCGGCTGCTTCCGTTGGCTCCCCTCATTGGTTGTCCTCAACGTCAGCATAGGAGTACTCGTGGCTGCGAAATAGAGTGGATGACCTGAATCAGCCCGTCCCTTACACTAACAAAACCAGGACAATTTCCTGTAGAAGTACCCAAGGAAAACTTTTTCGATGCAAGTGTGCCCTGCTCCAAGATCTATGTTCTCGATTTGAAGTTATATTCCAGCCAGCCGAACCTTTACTTCGGCGAAGGTTTCTCTTCGCTAAGATTCGACCTCCTCACTTGTTATTTATTTGATAATTTGGGCAACAACGTTTCAGTTGAATTCCCCTTTCTTTGCTCAGAGACGTGGCGGCACGCAATGTGCTTGTGGCCAACGAAACCTGCGTCAAACTGGCTGATTTTGGCATGGCGAGGCAACTAGGGGAGCTAGACTATTACGTCGGTAAGTCTGAGTTTGTGAAGCTATTCATGGCGTCACTTTATTTATTCATTAGTTAAATTTAAATACACTACTTAGCACAAATCAGTAGGCTGATGGATTTAAGACTTTGTGGGCTGTAAATTACAAGTAGGCCATTTGGCCCAAATAAAAACAAAACTAACCAAATCAGGACATGAGAAGCTTCCTAAAAGAATGAATAAAAACGTTCACTTTCCAGGTATTTGCATAGATAAGGACGAAGAATTGTCGAGTACTGGATTAATTTTTTTTAATTATCCTGAGCTTTCGAACTCTTACTGGAGTACATCATCAGAGATAAGAAACAGCAACAAAAAGGGGGCTAATTATAGTGTGTCAAGTCAAGGTATCGCATAGAGTATAACGTGTGTATAGTCCAAGAAATCGCCTAGGCCGGAAACAGAACGAGTAGAGAATTGATAAAAGTCTGGTCCACGGACGGAAATTCCATCAACCTGTGTATCGACTAAGCGCCGGCGTGCAGAGCCTTGCGCAATCACATAAAGTCACGCCCAGAGGCCCGTCACTTTTAATTGGGCCCACATCCTTTATATAATTGTCCCATTTTCGTCGCTAACGCCCTGATGAACGTTGACCTCACAGACGGTAAATTAGAGTACACCTCTACAATTGTCCCCACCCCCTCCCCGCCTTCTTCATTGCTGTCTCTTACCCCTCACAACCTGACGACACTTAACAGTTTATTGGTGTACACCCACTGTAATGAGCCTCTTTTTTGTTGCTGTGCCTTATCTATGACGACAAGCTTTTTTAAGAGTTCGAAAGCTCAGGATAAAAAAGTGGATCTGATGTTCGACAATCCTTCTCCCTTATTTTCTTAAAAGATTTGGATTCAGAATCCGTACATCTAAGAATATTCAATGTCACAGTTTGATTTTACGAAGCCTACTACTAAGTTGTATCCACACTTTAGCTTGAAACCCTGCTGTCAATGTATTGAGTGTAACTTTGGAACCACTATTCACCATATTTTGTGGCCTGCCGAAATATCTGTTAAAGGACACTCCTCCAACATTTGTATTTCTACGCATTTTGTGCTTTAAGCTGAACCAGGACGGAAGGTTCCCATTAAATGGATGGCTCCCGAAAGTCTGCAATCACGAATTTTCAGCTCCGCGAGTGACGTTTGGATGTTTGGTATGTCCTGTCCCTTTGCCTGCAAACTAGCTTTTTAAATTGCATACCTATGTATGCATACATGACCTACATACCCTCCTGATTTTGAAACGGTCGTGGTGGCAGTTTGGCCGTCGCTAGCGTCGACGTTCACCTCTGCTGCACGAAGTAGCTCCAGCAGTGCTGACCTGCGCGCGATTTATTTTATACACAAACAGATTTACGTAGCACTATTTCCTCCTTCATCCACCGTGTTCCGATGGAAATACAATGTCGAGATTGAGCAGAGAGGAGCGTGGGGGCCGTGGTTGAAAAAGCTAAGCATCCCTTCTACTCGTATCACACACGTTCTAATGTAGCAAGGTACAATAATGAGTGACTCACGTCTCGCACAAGTGGTAATGCTGTAAAATGCACACTCAAAGGGAGCCCTTTCAGGCCAACCGGTATTTGACGATTGCTGTATATCCTCTTTTGTGTTTGCTGTTGCTAAAACGATGAAGGATAAGTGCATAAGTTCAATGAACAAACCCAGTCCAAGGTCTCCTCTAGTACGGCACTGGTAGTAAGTAGATTTAATAGACGTGGAAAGGGTACCAGCAGAGCTAGGACTTTGAGAAAAAATAATTTACACTGTTTAAATACTTTAAGCAATCTAATGGGAAAAAACGTGAAAAAACACGTGTTATGTATAAGGAGACTGTAAACGGGCTAAAAGCAACGAGCTATAACGCTCTTCCCACGCTCTTATCCTAAAGCGTAAACTAAAGCTCTACGTCCAACTGTAAAACTTCGTTTGGCAAGCTTACGTCCCAATTCAAGGCCCCAACCCAAATTATGGAATTTTATTCCATAGCCATAAGTCCCAACTCAAACCTTAATTCCTTACCACATTACCTAAACCCCGGCCCTATATTCTAGACTAATTTATAGCCCTCGCATTAGCCCTTAAACATAATTCTAAGCGTAAACCCCAACCCAAACCTTAGCGAGTAGACAGACGCAAACCTAAGCATAACACATCGATGGGAATTAAATAGGTAGCTGTCTTATAGTAGTAAAAATCTAACCCACATATTATGTCTTCACCAACAAAATACTATGCGAAATGACCGCTGGCTTTATGACACTACATTACGCTGTGTTCCTCAATGCCATGAAAAGCAGACTAGGGGCCTTCTTATGCAATCACATAGAGCCAATGCTTCAAGGATCAAGAAAGATCTACTGACCATAATATTGCAATGAAATTGCCCCTTTGCGTTTTACCTGCGCTACGCAAGCTCAAAGTTGCTAGTTCAGGAGTCTGTCCTTACAACTAGACACTCGATATGTCGTTGTTGTCTCAGTTAAATGAAATTTTTTCAATAATCTACATTCGAGATAGTTCACGTAACCAAGGCTTTGCGCTTGTAAAGTTTTAAAGTCATTTAGAAATCCCCAGAAAATATGTACTCTAAGAAAGCTTAGTAGAAAAGAATAGGTTTGCATTATCCGAAAAGCTTTTCAGTCATTTTTATAAAAATCTAGTTTGCGCAAAGGAAATATGTGGATGCACGCTCAAAAAGTGTTATAACTTGTTTAAAGGTAAGGTTTAGCGTCTTACGAGTGTTGAAAATTTCAGGAAGCTAATGGCTTTCAGTTGCAGAAGTTCGTACAAGTTTATTTTTGCTTGTGGATACCGTAAATGGAGAGTTGAATTATCTTCTCGGTGGTTAGGACTTCTACAGGTTACGTGTGTAAACTGATTTTGTTCCCTCCAGCAAGGTCTTAACCGCACTGTAGAATTTGTAGCCTCATATGGCCTCTAAGTTGGGTACTGCTTTATACCGACTAGTATCCCATCATTTTCGACTCACAGACACCCCTCTCAAAATCACGCCATCACAAACGGCAGAAAATGTTTCAAGGAATGGGTTTTGTACTCTAACCACTGCCGTGTTCTTACTTGCAGGCGTTTGCATGTGGGAAATTCTATCCTTCGGCCTCAAACCCTTCGCGCATCTGACCAATGCGGAGGCGGTAGAGCATGTAGCCAATGGTGAACGCCTGTCAAGGCCGGCCATCTGCATACCCATCCTCTACCGCCTGATGCTCGAGTGCTGGCTGAGAGATCCCGTTCTGCGGCCAACGTTTGCCTCATTGCAACCCAAACTGCGGTAAGACTCAAATAGAATTTCACATGTTACCTATGGTGTGTCTGAATGTGTGTTTTTGGGTTTTGGTGTATACAAAAAGTTGCAAAATCTGGGCAAAGGTATTGCGCACCTAGATGCTGGCCCTACTTACCTGACTCGAAATTATTAAATTGTTAATGTGCGTTTACGCACAAGCAAGTAGGCGCTAACGAGCAGTTGAAGAGCCAGCACCATTAGCAGGAGAGGCTGTGAACGCTGAAAAAGCCGTTTATGGACCTGGTGCTTCGAATTCTCATTCGAACCCATCATCTTCGACTGTATCTGATCATTGATGTCAGCCAGAATCCTTCTCGGCAATTTAAAATGCAGAGAGACCCATTGAAATGCTTCCTGGAACTCGTCTGCTTGTTTCGATCAGCATGCAGCACCATCACCATTCTGACTTACTCTTTGGGCAGCCGGGACATATTTTCGACTTTGAGTCCACGAGGAATGCCGATAAAAGCAAATACTTTGAGTTCTAGAGGGAAATTAGGAAGGAAGACGTTATACCGATGTGTGAGACGTACTTGAGAAGATCGGAAGACAGGATTCGTCAATTAAAATATCTTCAACGGATGTTAAGAGTAAAGACTGTCCGCACAAATTCGTTAGCTGGTGCATGTGTGCACGTGATGAGAGACCAAATCCAATCGGCCGCAAACTTTGGTGAGCGTTCTCGTAAGTCAAGAATGTCTTTGAAACCATCAGCCGTCTTCTCACTGTGCTTGGAGATGAGATTGCACGCAGATTGGAGGCAAACATCAAGCACCAGATCAGGAGATCGAAAAACTCCTTGTCACGGCAGGGAACTTTCCTTTTAGCCAATTTTAAAAACTGGTTTAATAGGGTGTCATCATCTAGTGGTCGAATTGGATACCTGAAATATTTGTACGGACAGTTTTAGCAGATTTACACAAGGCAGTTCTCGCTCATGTTCCTAGGTTAAGCATCTCCGTTCGTATTGCGAGGCACACATTACTTTTGACTCCGCAAACTAATCGTTTAGACAACTATCTGTCTTTTTAACATGGTTAGTGTTTTCTTAAATTCATGTTTTACGATCTTATTGTTGTTCGGGCTGAAATTTAAAGCCGCGTTGTGTTTTATTACAGTGAGATACTTAGCGAAGTAAAGCGGATATCGCTGGAGAGGTCGGAAGGATTGTCCACTCCTAGCACAGGTGAGTCTCCAGGGAGTTCTAAGTCCTTGATTTTTTATTCGTGCAACTTTTTTGCTGAAATTTTATACTTTTTGATATTATAGACATCGCCGCCGGTCGACACAAGGAATCAGAGGTAAATTGGTTGATTTTTTCTTGTGTATTTCTCAGTTAAAGGCTGCAATAAGGTCCGAAGACAATGTGAGATATGATGTGGTCCAGCCCGATAATAGGCGATAAAACTTATCCCAACATGTATAAGCTAGTAGAATAGGACAAGGCGTGAAAGGCCATAGTGTCAGGGAGAATTTACTAAGGTAGGAACAAGCATAGTATGTAAGCAATAGGAGAAGTGACTTCCAGACGAGTGCTGTCCAGAGTCGCTATCCGGCAAGTCAATTACGGGGTCTGGAGGTCTGCAACCGAACAGTGAGTCGTCGGCTCTGGAAGTGTTCGAGCGTAAACAAATCATCCGCATCTCGGGCACTGGTCTAAACTTGAGAAGTGGTTGGCTAGTGAGACTAGACCGCCTTGAGAAAGCCAGACAGGAGTGACCTTGAACAGAGACCTTGACTATGTTGTCTTGTGGACGCGTTGGGGTCACGCCAGACATGACCTAGTCCGCGCGGCGTCCGAGGAAAGCATGACTTAGGGGGTCGCTACAATACTCATCCCAGGAGAACGGAGTTCAAAAATGTTAATCGGGGGAAAAGGTGGGTATGTTAAGGGTACAGTAAAAATTGGTAACGGTCTCAAAAATTCGTACCAAATAGGATCAGTGTAGAAAAATTGAGTTTAAATAGTAATATAGGTCAGTTGTGGATATATGAGTGAAAAAGAAGGGTTTACAACATAATGAAAGGATGTTCATCGACCGTGTAATGTCGACAATATATGCCAGTGAATCGGCAGGTTGATAGGAGGAGAGTATAGCTCGTCAACGAAAGCCAGTAAGTCGGTGCTTTGTTGGGAGAAAAGAATGTCCTTGAATAATCCCGTCACCTTTACCAGTGAGTCAGCAAGTAGGTATGAGGGAAGGACATCCTACCAACGTATTCGAGTAAGTCGGAACGTTGGTGGGAGTGAGTGAGTGTTGGAATTGGTAGCAGGTAAACGGAGTTGAAGGCGCGATGAAGATAATCGGGTCACCATTGAGATAGAGTGTTATGAACGTCGGAATCGAAAGTGTAGAATTAAGTGGAGAGAATTGAATGTCGGAGTCGTGATTGTAGGTTGGAGAAACGTCGGAGTCGAGTGTTTAATATAGAAGCGTCGGGGTCAACAATGTGGGATACGATGTGGTCCAGTCAGATAATAGACGAGAGAACGTAGCCCAACATATATAAGCAAGTGGAATAGGATAAGGCGTGAAAGGCCACAGTGTCAGGGAGAATTTACTAAGGTAGGAACAAGCATAGTATGCAAGCAATAGGAGAAGTGACTTCCAGACGAGTGCAGGCCAGCCATGAATGAGCCGGAGTCCAGAGAGTCTGCAACCGAACAATGGGTCGTCGGCTCTGGAAGTGTTTGAGCGTAAACAAATGTGCCGCATCTCGTGCATTGGCCTAACCTTGAGAAGTGTTTGGCTAGTGAGACTAGACCGCCTTGAGAAAGCCAGACAGGAGTGACCTTGAACGGAGGCCTTGACTATGTTGTCTTGTGGACGCGTTGGGGTCACGCCAGACATGACCTAGTCCACGCGGCGTCCGAGGAAAGCATGACTTAGAAAGGGGGTCTCTACAACAGGACTTTCGGGGTTTTGCAGCCGGCTGTTATCATAATGGTGTCTCTTTTGTTCAAATTCTCAAGCCAATTCCAATTCCAAGCCATCGGTTACAAAGTGGTGACCCCGACGTGACCTAAACGCAACTGGCTGAAGCCGACAGCTCCAATTTCTATATCTAATGCCTTTGTTTGGTACCCTGCTAGCTCTTCCGCTAGAGCATGAGCTGTTAAATCTGGAGGTCATGTGTTCGAATCTCAACCTGGATACTGCAGGTCCCTACCGAAACACCGTACAGAACCGATTGAATTGCGACACTCCTTTTAGTACCGTCCTGCTGGGAAAGTGACGAAACACCAACCGCCTAACTGAAATTCGTCTTAAGGCAAGCTGCAAAGCATGTTACGCACACGCAGTCCAAATGCTTTTAATGTGACAGGTCGTTGAGCCAGTGACCCCCTTGTTGATCACGGTTGGGCCTGCTGACCTTTGCTAGCACAAAGGAATAAACATACTAGACTGCGTGAGGGACATAATAATAAACGCTGTTTTTGGAAGTCACTAAGCATCACCTTAGTTCCCTTAGGTCCACCGTTAGTTTTCGGATGCTCTTCTCTGGCGCATGCCACTCCGGACAACAGGTGCAGGTGAAAAGCCCCGTTTATAGCATTTTCTTAAAAAAGTGCCCGGAAGTGGAACGACTGGTCACTCCTTCCTCCTTATTTTTTTTAAAATTTGAATATGCCTGTCGTGTTTACCGCACCTACGCTACCAGCCTGGCTACTACATTGTTTGCAAACTCCTGCTTTCAACCAATCATAGCAACTTTATAGGTTTGTCTAACGCATTTAGGCGAGTACGTCGGTAAAGCACTTTCTTGATTGGCGGTGACAAGGACAAGTAATCGGTGACTGCCGTAAGGTCACAGTCTTCAATTTAATTAGCTACCCTAACTGCAAAAGGTTGCAGACTCAATGACTTAGGCGGATTGACCCGTTTGAGGAATCCTGAGTTTCACGTTTACTCAAAATGTCCAAGTCTGCTTTTCGCATCCAGTAATAGGATAGTTATGTGTCACAAAACTTTTCTACTACAGACGGGAATGCCTTCGCACCAGGTTGTTTGAAAAAATAACGTAAAACAAAGTGGGAGCGCCGTTCCCTTGAAACTGCTGACGACTATAGATTGATTCCAAAGGTAGCAAGCAGTAGCACCATATTTGAATAAAACTGATGCCGAGTCCAGCATATACCATGACGCCACTTGCCGTCTTAATACCTCACTTAGAGGCCATACAGGCAATAAATTAAATTGCCATAAGTTGAATATGTCTTCAAAATTAGTCGAATTCTCACTTCATTTCATGTCTAGTCAGCCGGTCCGCAACAGATGGGACAACTCAGACCTAGCCGATCCCCTATGCCTCCCAGATGTCCCTCCAGTCCGAACAAGCCTGTCCTTCTGCAGGGAATGTCTGCGACAAACGGCAATGAAACTGCCGATCCACTGTATGGCGCAGTCTTTTGTGTGGTGGAAGCTCTACAGGAAATAATCCGCAAACCTGTCGTCCCAAAACCCAGAGAACTCGTAACTTCTGTCCAGGTTAGTCCGCTTTTGCTTCCTCTGTTTATTTTCGAGGTTTTTCTAGAAGTGGTTTAAGTGTGGCAAGGCGAAATTATTTACAGTGAATTAGATGGTAGACTATCCAAAAAGCCTATTTCAAAAAGCATAAATAGGAGTAAACTGCTGAAATAGGAAATAGCGGAAATCGATGTTCGCTTTTGGGGGCGCAAAATTCTAATTCTATTCCATGGGCCAGGACAGTTTGACAGTTGCGACCGACGTCCACCACTTGTTCCGATATCAGAACAGTAGGAGATGGAAGTGAGTTCAATGGCTGATATAGCTATATGAACCGTCTACGCGCGCCACACACGGCCTTGTTCGCACTCTAGATGTGCCAGGCCACTATGACGGTTGGGTGAGAGTCTCAAAGAGGCTTTTTAACGTGCCCGCTGTCGTGGTAGATGTATTTTCAGTTCTGGTATCAGGCGAAGCCACTGGAACTGTGTTCAGTCCATAGGGTCGTCGGAGCATCGAGGGTTTGGAAAGGGAGAGTGAGGCAGATGCAATGCAAGTCTGACTCGCCGTAAAAGAATGAACGCGAGTGTTGAGACCAGTCCGTATGCGGCAAGGTAGACGTCTTCGCTTGCAATGGTCGAAATGCCCTGTGTGTTTGTTAGAAGGAAATATAGGAGTATCCAGAGACCAGTGTTTTTTGTTAATTCTTGTTTGAAACATAAATATATAATAGTCGAACCTCGAGTCTTTACTAATTTCAATTTTTATTTCAAATTAAGAACGTTGGCAAGCTTATCCGGACCATGTACGTGATGATACAAAGCGCTGTGGAGCCTATCAACGACATCAGCGAGGTAATTTTTCATTATCGTATCTTATCCTCACGCTCCCTTACCAAATGCCACCGTTATTTTCTATGAGCAAATTTTCCTTTTGGATGTCCCATTTTTTATGCTGGCAGTCTATGCTTGACGGCATAGATGTAAAAAAGTAAACGGCATCAGTGGAGACTGACATCCACGCCGGCTTCATTTGTGGGGGGACGTGCAGTCAGCCAAGGGTGTGCTGGCTGGCTAGTAGCCCTCATTCGACCAGGAGCTCCGCCGGGTGGGCCTCAATCCCGGCGGTGTGGAGGAGGGGAAGTCGGAGCAGCGTGGCCGAGAGGGGCAGCTCCGTCGTCAAAAACAGAGATTTAGAAGAGGGGAGATAGATCCACCGTAGGGAGGTTTGGTGTAGCAGACCTTGGCCGCCGTGAGGGCGGATGGGACCGCGGTCGAAGACGCGTCTGCTGTGGTTCCCAGGGTGTGTGTTTAGGGTGTGCTCGCGTGGAGTGGCAGACTGAGAGTCAGGCTGCAATGACTCCTTCTAAATGTGGCCCCCACTCAGCTGGCATCCGAGCCGCCTCTCCTACGGTGTTGAGGTTTTCTGGCTGTGTGATGGCCCACAGTGCGAAGACCTGCGCCTACTCCCATCTCTGGTCTTCTTCATTTTGTCTTCGCACGGACTCAGATGGGGGAGCAGAGAGATAGTGAGGTAGATGCAACGCAAGTCCAAACTTACTACAATCAGCGCAGGTCACCCTTCCTGCACCACCCTGCTGTGTGCTCAGATGTCAAAATCTGATTACGCCCTGTTTGACCCCCCCCCCTTGCTAGGAAGAACACCACGACAAGATCGTGAAAGTGGAGGCCACGGGAATGAGGGTTTTATTGCATACAGAACCGGGAGTTGCTGTCGCGGGCGGCAGTGGCCGCGAGCTAAGCCCGGGATGCTGTGGACAGCGTCCAGTCACGCCTGAGCGTGTCTCTAAGTCTCAGCAAGTCTCTCTGTGAGATGTGACATTTGCTCTTGAACGTCCTAAAATTATGAATGCTGGTTTGGAGATCGTCTACTTCAACTTACCCGAGGTTCAACTTACCGTTCTGGAGTTAGATTAGTATAGTCTGCGGCGCGAAGCGCCGCGCACACCTTCACATTACAGCGATTGATGTTGTTGAGAATTAACAGCTTTGTTAGAAAAGCGGAAAATTCCAAAAACTGAAAAATCGAGATTAGTAAGTTTTAGATGAAGAGGAAGTATTTTCATTCAAATACCCAAGTGCAAAGGCAGCAGAAGTAGAAATGCCTTTCGAAAAAATCCTTTTGTGAAATTTTCGGATCCATGTGCTTCCATATTACGCGCAATGTAACTCACAGCCGTTACCAAACAGCCCGACATTCGAGAATGTATTGCAACATGGTTTCGCGAGAATTACCAGTTGTCTAGTCCGTAGTTTGCGTTGTTTGGATTAAGGCAACCGGATTTACGCTTGATTGTGCCGATTGGTAGGTCACAGGAGTAAAATATTTCGTAAGCTCTCATGTTGACATTCCGGTTAGTGGATAGTAAAGTTAGATGGAATTCGGAGGTGCATTAAGCGAACTTTCCTTCTGTCAAATTTCTGTGTAATTATTTCGGATGTTCAGTGTTTTCTGTCGATTGTCTGTACATACGGATTTTTCTACTTGGTTACAAAATCTTCAAAATAAGATTTTTTGCAATAATATTTACCTAAATAGTGAGTTTTTGGACATTCTTTCTTACGCAGCTGTCTGTTTGCGTCATGATTTTAGAAGCACCCAAACATGGCAACTAATAATCGGTAAAAAACAAATGCCCTCAACGTTGTAACGGTGACAAGCTGAGATGCCACCGTCTGATAAAGTCCTGTTTGAATTCCCAAGGAAAAACACAACATCAAGGGCGTAAAAGTGAAAGCCAGCAGAATGAGGATTTTATTATGTACACAACCCGGACTTGCTGTCTCATGCGGGGCAGTGGCCACGGCGAAGCTCGGACTGATGTGGACTGTGTCCAATCGCGCTTGAGGGTGTTTGCAAGTCTCAACAAGTCCCTGTGTGAGATGTGACAGTTGCTTATAAGTGCTTTTGAAGCGAGTTCGAGTGTTGCATGATTGGTGCGTTGGATTTACCCGAGGGGTGTCAAATATTGAGGTCACCTGCTGCGTGGCCTCGGCGTGGTGTGCTCAAGTGTGCTCGCGTGCGTGTGCGCACGTGTGTGTATGTGTGAGTGAATAGCCGTCGAGCGGTTTAAGGTCATCGAGTGGTGACGGTCACCAGCGCAGACACACGACTTTGAGGCCGCTCAAATTGAACAAGGTATCACTGTTGGCTGTCGGCCATAGGAACGATTCGTCAAGACAGGGTGCAAGATTATGGAAGCGGTCGGTTAGGCTGACTCCTAACACTACGGTGGACTTCATCGAAACCGACCATTTAACTGTCTTGTAGCCAACAGTAAGACTTTGTAGAGAATAGCTGGGCGGAGCTGCTTTGCAAAGAAGCCGAAAACTAAGATAGATAGCATGAGCAATCGCCTTATCTTAACGCACTGATGTTTAACACATTTGCATCTCGTTTGCCTCTCCCCCTTAGGTCGACCTGGCGGAACGGCACCTGAATGATTCCTTCCGATTCCTCATCGAGGACCTGATGACCCTGTGGAAGAGCTTCGCCGATGAAAGCAAGTTCCGGAATGAACTCTACCAGCGCTTCCTCAGTCAGGCCTACGTGGTTGCGGCCGAATCCCGCGCGGTCTACCAGTCCGTGCAACGATGTGCCGCAGGGCCTTAGAGCACACGCAGAAACCTACCAACGCACAGCGGTTTCAACACTTTCACCAGCACGTGCAGATTCAATAACTGCAGCGTCCCAACGTCTTGCACAAAATGTTGCTATATTTTTAACGGAACGAATTACTTTTTTCGGCGTAGAGTACTCCCCTGTACATGTGCCTTACAAGAAAACTAAATAAATACTATGCTAATCAGCGCCATCAGGGTCTGGTTGCTTGAGTGGTGCGAATATTTAATGGGACTGTCTGTCTGTGTGTCCAGATAGCACGACAGCCAATCATTTGCGAGGGCTACTGAGGCTTATCGATTATGGATCGCAAACAAGAATAACCCGTGTGTCTTCAATGTGTCCTTGTGACTTTTATTATCGGAAATAATTCCAAAAATCGATTGAAAGGGAAATCGATACAATGCTAAGAAAACAAAATGGTTTCTGTGAGTGAGCTTGTTATAATGAGGCGCAAAATTACTCAGCGCACGTGGAGTGTGATCGGGTATTAATACCTTCAAGAGTAACTGGAACCTTTGGTTATCTAGGCAAGAATAGATAGATCTATAAAACACTTTAAATAGTTGTAATGACACTACATGGATTCTGTGAGGTGGGATAGAGTGATATAAAGAAGGATTGACACACTGTTTCTGGTTTGCGAATGCAAGGTAATTTTACCCGGTTTCTGTCAAACTCTCTTCTACATAGTCACCACTTTAGAAATCATTCCTAATTTGAAACGCACTTTAACACTTTGGTTAAAATGGCATGAGATCGATCATTGGTTGTACTTCGGGCTTTTTTAAATCAGTGGCTCTGGTGTAGGACATCTGAAGCAAACGGAACAGGCCTATATGTCTTTTAGAAATGATCTTTTTAGTACGGTGAGCTGGGAACATATTTTTGGAGTGTAAATAAAAATGGATGTTTCAGTCATGAAAGTGCGGTTTTATTTCATGAAGGATGGTTCGCGGCGTTTCCGGTATGACCCTGGATGACTACCTACTACAGTAGATTGCCCAATTCATGGAATTTAACGATCGAAATTTTGGGGATAGTTTAACACACACTGAGGTTGTCATTTTTGTTTGGTGAATTCACTTGAGGTGCAAGGGGCTCTTTACTTAAGAAAATTCCACTTCATATCAGTTTATGAAGGAAATATAAACCGGAATTGGGCAAAATCCAATGTTTCTCGATATAAAATAAATTGTCTACACTATTGAATGCTATGGATCGAAACCTCTAATATGTGCGTGCCAAAATTTAACAAACATTTATATGAGCCCAAGAGTAAACAAATATAGCGAAATCTGGTCCAATATAAAGAGAAAAGTGAGTTTCATTTTCAGCAGAAATTGTATCTTTTCAAAAAAAGCATGATAAAACTTCCTCGTTTTTACCTTGACTTCACGTCCGAAAACGGTAAAGTACGCAGATATTATACGTCAAACTACCTAACTAAGAGGCTCCCTGAAGAGCTTATTTGTTATAGAAAGTTAATTGATCTTCGGCCTGTCAATTTAGGACTTTTGTAGTAGATGTTTATTTTTCTTGGCAATGAGCTCTCATGTTTGGGTGAGCCTAAAAATACGACCTACACGGTCACCTCACTCACTATATCGGTGAACGCTTTGAAATAATATCTTCTTTTGAAGATTTTCATAAACATGCTGAGCAAAACGCAACTTTACTAGAAATAGACTGAAGACAATAAAAGTCATAATGTGTTCACTACTATTTTCAGGATTATCTTAGTTTTGTCCTAATCAAACCAGCCAAATAATTACAAAGAAATGTTATAAAATTGAATCTTTATTAATGGCTACAAAATGATATTTTTACGCTTATACCCATCAACTATTTGCAAATTTATTAGTTGTTGGCAGGCATGTCGACATGTGGGCGTATGAGATATCTTATTCCTCTTACCAGCCATTCGGCGTAATCAAGCAAAAATCTGTTTGACTTACTCTAGCGCAGCTCAACTATTTTAAAAACAAAAGCGATATGACTAGGACATTCTTGTGGAACCACGTTTAAATAAGCAGTCGAATTTGGGCTGTTTGGTAACGGCTGTAATTTACATTGCACTTAAATTCGAGAAATGCCTCCGAAAATTCGCGAAAAACTATTTTGAAACGTAATTATACCTGTACTGCTTCATTTACATTTCGTTTTTTGAATATGCAGGCTTTCTATACTTTTGATACTAAGTACGTTGACCTAGGAAGATATTTTTGAGCAGGGATAGAACAGTTTTTAGCCACATAAGTTTCGCTTTTTGTCATGAATGCTGGTTTGCCGGATTTCCGGTAAGGACCTGGAGAGCGACCTACTATCCGGTTTAAGTGGGGAGATATTTAAAGTCTTTTACGAACGTTCACCGACACTCACGGAACTCTCTTGTCCCTCTCTGCTAGCTTGGAGTCTATGCCCATTATCGACTGCAAAAGTTCCATTCTGCAAAGGAACAACATATACAGGTCTGTCGCAATAGTCTTCCCCTTCACTTATTTGAATCAGTAGGTGAAACAATTACCCACGTATCAGAACCGGACAGACGAAAGAAGAAGCTACTTCTAGACAAGAAATGGAAGATTATTTCTCAACCAGCTGTTACAAACCAACGGTCTGTAGCGAAGGTTGTGAACCTATCTTCCAGAAACCTCACTGCAACAGAAGAGAGTGTGATTTCCAAAGGGATGAAATACAACCCTTCTGATTCTAATTACTTGGACTTTCTAGCCAGCTTGGAGTCTATCCTATTGACAGGAGACCTCAGCGACTATGATCGGTTTACTATCCGAAACAGTACTGTCCATGCGGTAAAGAATCGGAATGAGTTTTCATCTCTATCCTCCGAAGAAATTAAAGCACTTAAAACTTTTAAAACTGATGAAAACATAATCATTCTTCCCGCCGACAAAGGAGGTGCAACTGCTATCTTGAACGAACCAGACTACAAGCAGAAGATGCTTTCACTATTAAAATATAGCTCAACCTATAAACCTCTTCAAACAGACCCTACCAAGGAACAGACATCATCCATTGACAGGGTACTGAAATGCCTTACAGCGACAAAACTACTGTCAAGAGATACCGCAAAATGCCTGAAACAATCCGAGGCAAACATCGCGAAGATCTACGGATTACCCAAAGTTCACAAACCGGAAGTCCCTCTACGACCGATGGCATCATTAATCGGTACACCGAACTATAAAATCTCTAAGTGGCTATTCCAACAACTTCATCCACTTACGAAAGATTGCGAGACTTCCATTCCGAACTCTACTGAGTTTCTACAGAAACTAAGGGGAATTACGGCCTCCGATGATGAAATAATGGTCTCCTTCGACATCGTTTCCCTGTTCACCTCCATACCACGTTATGTAACAAGGCAATGCACAGAGGAAGCCCTGAAGAGCTATGAAACGAAGGTTCATGCAACTGCCTTACTTAATCTTGTGGACCTTTGCCTCGAAAACTATTTTTCATTTGATCATCAGTATTATCAACATCTAAAAAGAGCACCAATGGGGTCACCCATATCTGGATTCCTTGCCGAAATAACCATGTAGAGGCTAGAATCAATGGCCATTCCATCGATTAACCCTAAGTTATGGGTATGCTTTGTAGACGACACATTTGTTGTCGTTAAAAAGGACCATCTTGAAGCACTCCACAAGACCATCAACTCAACCATTCCGGGCATTCAATTCACGCTCGAGAAGGAGGTTAACAGCAAACTCCCAGTTCTGGATCTTCTCGTGCAGCGAAATGCTGACAGAACATTACAAACGTCCGTTTACCGCAAAGACACGTATGCGGAATTTATTCTTAACTATGAGAGTAGCAACCCCATCTCTCACAAAAGGAGTGCCGTCAACAGTCTGTTACGCCGAACGAAGACACACTGGTCTGACGAAAACACCTACCGAAACGAGCTCAATTACTTGTTTGAATTGTTTTCCCGCAATGGTTACCCCAGAGACTTTGTGCGCCGATGCATTAGACAACAACAATCCCAGAAAAAGGAACCGGATAGTTCCACTCAGGCGCCCAAAACGAACACATGGTGAGTCCTTCCTTACATAAGGAACGTGTCTGAACTCGTTGAAAGACACTTGCGGAAACACCAAATAAAAGTGGTGCACAAACCGATGGTTACTTTGCGCACACCCTGAGGATAGGGTTGGCTACCGCGATAAGAAAGAAGCCATCTACAAAATCCCTTGTTAAGCTTGTGATAAGGTATATTGTGGCCAAATATGAAGATCAGTCTCTGCACGCATCCGCGAGCAGCAATCGGCAGCGAAAAGCCATAACCGTTTTTTCCGAAGTGGCTATGCATTGCCTTGACACAGGACATACTTTTGCATGGGACAACACACGCATCGTTGGAGTTTGCCCCTCAAAAAAAGGCCGAGAATTTCTTGAGGCCATGCACTCCGATGACTCATGCATCAACCGGCGTATTGAGTTAGCCGGAGTGTACAAACACCTCAAAGAAAGGTGGAAAAGACTGCCGCCGACAAACATGGACCAACATGAACCGCAATTAGCGTCCACACCGGATAACGTGGACTGACCGCGGACTAACTCAAAGTACAGTTGCCCATTAGTCATTACGGCATTGCGACTGATACTCATGTCCATCACGATGTGACGCAAATTGTAACCCCCAATTAACAGCCACACCAGACTGACTGCATAACTTTATGAGCACTTTGAAATGCTTACTGCTGTTTGCAAATTTCTCTCAAGTCTGACGACGAACTGGGGATCCAGTGCCGAAAGTTTACTCAATAAACTTACTTATTTCCTAAAGGATGCCTTTCCATGAAAATAAACAGATTGTCCCAACGATCGAGTCTTTTTCTTCTCAAGCCAGAAATGGCCATTTCAGTCTCCTTTGTCTTTGCTGACAATACACGCTGCTGCAGCTGCTGTCAGGGCCCCAAAGGTGGGGCAGGACAAATGAGTTCTGTTAGCCGTCGGGTCAGGTCAGGTCAGGTTTTTATTGAGGTAAATTTAGGTAAATACCTTTGAACTCCCTATTGGTACAGTTTTTTCAATGAATTTGATCTGCAGAGCATTTCAGATCAGTGGCGTTGCCAGAACTTTGAGGGTCAACAGTGAAAAAAACTCCTTGGGCATTGTTCAGAAGTCTAGGGGTTTAAATGCCATTTGAGAGATTTAAGGAGAAGAACGGTCGCCCGGGGGAGGGGGGGGTGCAGAGTATATTCGAAGCTGATGGCCTGTGCTAAGAGTGTTTGAAGCATATCAGGGAGAGTCCATCGCAGTTTTCGCCATAATACCAAGGGTCCCACGAAGAGAAGGTTGCGGAGGTCACGCGAACCTCATCGAGTGTCGGCGATGCGCTCATCGTGCACCCTTGTTGGTTTAACGAGTCTGCCTGCTAATTGACAGAAGAAATATAATCGGCAGTTTTCTAAACAAACATATTACTGAAAATTAGCGAGTAGTATGTTTTTATAATGTATTATACACAATTTTCATTTGGCAACTGGCAGTTTATTTTCGGGGGCTCAGTGGCTATTTGTTCTAACTTAATAGTGTCGTAAACATGCCTACAGATGCGCCTGACGTGTGCTCAGATGGCGACATACCAATGTCCGCGGGCAGAGCATTCCAGGCCTGAATTGGGAAAAGTTTTACAAATCCGCGTATCCTCGGATCACAACGTTTGGTGGACTCGAAGCTTGCAATTCTTGTTATTCTTAACAAACATATTACTGAAAATCAGTGAGTAGTATTTTTATATACATATATATAACTTGATTGTCGCCATATCCAATTTCAGTGGGCATTTCGGGTATGAAAATCTAAATTTCTCTTGAATGCATCCAGAGATGGGGACATAAAAATTTCCTCGGGGAGAGCATTCCAAGCTTTAACTACTCTATTACCAAAGAAGAACTTGCGTGTGTCTAGTCTGGCCCCTGTTATGCGTAGTTTGAAGAGATGCCCTCTTAAGTTCGTCGTTGGTGTTAACTCGAAGAAGTCGCCAGGTAGAAGACAGCAGTCCTGCCCGCGCATTATACGAAATGCTTGTATCAGATAGCCACGTAGCTGTCTGTAACTTAACGGAAATAGATCGAGATTAGCTAAACGTATTTCGTAGGGTATTTCGTCGGTGAACGTTCGTCAACGAGTGTCAAGCTATTGTGCATTCTTCAAAACTTGTATCATTCATCTGAAGAACCACACGCGATAAAATTCTCACGGGAAAATATAGTGCGATAGGTTAAGCTGTTCATACTTTATGTTGACATGTATCAGAAACTTAACCATCTATTTGTTTAAACCATATAGCATGGTACAATAGATGGCCTATGAAAGATGACTGAGTGGATATGTGTATATTTTGTCTTTTTATTCTGATTTGGTAGCTGGAATGGAGGCTCAAACCGCTTTCCGCCGAAGAAATCTACCTGTTCACTCTCGTTTATTGAAAAAAAACAGGCAAGATTTGACCGAAATCATAGGCTGCCAGGTATCCAAGAGATGTGTTACGCTATTTGATATGACAGGACAAATCCTTGGTACCGGTTACTATTTGGGCACACCACTGCAAAGGAAAAAAGTAGAGCATATAGAAGAAGAAAATAATATGAATAATTATTTATATAACCTACTGTTTGCGCGTGATAATTAAAATTAATAATAAAACCAATAGGAAATAAGAATTGCCCAATGGTGCCCAGATACAATCGCATATTGACTCTATATCGAATATCGATACGTCTTCTTCCTTATGCATGCAGATATCTGGAACGCGAACCTTTTGATGTCGAATATTGACTGTAAATAAGACACAACCGTATGTCGACTCTATATCGAATTTTAACGATTAAGGCAAAACCATGAAAGGGGTTGTTTACCCATTGTTTTCAACTAACAATCATTTCTAAGCCAAAAAACAGCCGCATGTCGCCAAAAAGTTAAACAAAATCAACTAAAAAAAGAAACTGAAAATAACCTCAGCTAAAAACTAAAGTAAAATAACTAAGATTTTCGTGGGGAGTCATTGTTATGTGTGGATGGTCTGCGTCGTACAGAGCAGTCATACCGGCTACCGAACACCGGATAGGACTTACAATTGCCAAAGGCCATAAGTTGGCATGCACTGCGAAGAGTTCCGTTGGGGGTCATTGTTATATGTGAATGGAATGCGTTGAACATCGGAGACAGCCGATGCGTTCGTAGTAAAACTAAATGTTTTTACTACTACGAAATAAGTAGGCAGTTATATTAACAATAGCTGTAGTGAGCCTGATCTGTGACTGTCATTAAAGCGAACAACTCGCAAAAAATCATTTCGATTGACGAGTTACCGCTCATTTAACGAGTTCTCAGTGTGTGTGCGTGCCTCTTTCCACCGTTGACTCTTGCTCCCAGGGCATTGGCCCTCGGTCGTCTACAGGTGATCAGTAAATTGATACAGTTTGACTGGCTACGAGCCCTCGCGGGACAATTCGTTTCGTAAGACGTGTGTTACAAATGGAGAGGTCAATGCCGGAACGCATTTAACTCGTCTACCAGGTTCTCACTGTTTAAGAACTATACTACTCATCATACATTTTGTTTATAGAATGGGCATTACGTGGTTATTCCATAGTATCTGATTGTCATCGACTCAAATGTTCCTTGATATTTTTGACCTGTCTCAGCCACTCAGCTCGAAGTCCTGCACGAAATAATCTCCGAAATCAATAGCTTGATTATCCTCTCGAATTTATGCACCCAAAAATGGGATAGAGAACGCCGGGGAACCGGAAAGTTCGATCGATGGTTTCTACGACGTCCATTGCGTTCTCCGCAAGAGACTGTGAATTTTGAGGCATCTGCCTCACTCTCTATTACACTCCCAGTGTCAAGACAGAGTCAAGAAGATCAGAGATTTGGAGGGCGCAAGTGGCTGGCGTGGCGTGAGCCCGTACCTACGCGTGACACCACTTCTCTCATGTTCGACACTTGTTATGGGAGCGCTACCTGAATATCGGCTGCCCTACCCCGATCTGGCTCCGATGTTCGTCCAGCGAATCTACCACGCGATCCGTTAATAGCTTATTTAAGGAACCCACTTACAAGCCGAACCACTCACAGCCATGTCATGCAGCAACAGAAACGTCAGTGAAGTGCGTGTCTCTACTATTATGTTGTATGGGGTGGGGGGGGGGGATGGAATAATTTTCGCGTCTGAGTACGTCATGTAACAAATTTATATTGAGGATCGATTTATCCGCACTCGGACTCTCAGTAGTTATTCACCAGAGCCTTTATTTTAGCACTGAATCGGTTACTCGTGATACAAACGAAGAATCCTTTACCACAGATTGCAGTTGTTACGCCTGCTCTAGCCGACCACAGTGATGCCCTGTCCAGTACATAAACTCGAGAGTATAATAAAGCAAAGGAACTTGGAGATCATTGGATGCACGATTTCAAGTAGAGTGATCTGAACACGACTTATTGAGAGTCAAGTCAAAAACTTTAACGAATATTCGACTCCAAGCCGATCGATTGCCACGAAATATCCACGCACTGCCTAGGTTATAGACAATCTGCATTATCAGTAGTATAATTTTTAAATGATAGTTTCAATCGTACTCTCGACATAGGCAGTAAGGAAAAGCCCATACACGTGTTTCGCCAATGTTTCTGCTGCTGCAGGGACCCGGCTTACCCTCTAACGTCCTCCACGTGAGTTGTGGCGTGCGGACTTCGAGCACATAGCCTTAACAAGTAATTCTGTAATTGACTAAGTTTGAAATTCAGTTTTATTGGGTAAAAATAAGCTCACGTCTTTGGGTCCTTATTGGTAATATAGTGAATAAGAGATGCATCAGAACAGAAAATTAAAGAACGAACTCATTTAGAGGCGAAAAATGATCAGCTGTCGGTTAACCGAAAAGATTACGCATACATAACTACTCACTTACAACGAGTAGTATACGCAATGCATTAGATATATTGCCTCGGCTCACCTAAACCCTACATGCCAATACAAGCGAACATGCGTGTCCCAGGAAGCAATTGAGAAGAAGAAGACTCGATCGCTGGGACAATGTTTATTCGCCTGAATTTTTGT